>CM035411.1:136153728-136203728 GCA_020310875.1 Ceratopteris richardii
CCTTGACTGGTTTTTGTAAGAATCATACGTGGAGTTTTAGAACATGCATTTTTAAGTTGACCTTTAGGTGGAACTAAGTGGTCCTCAGATTCAGGGGGTACAGTGAGTTACTCCAGGGGGACTAAAAATATTGATGTGTGTCTTCCAATTACTTGTGGTAATAGAGCTATACTAACTGGTGAGCTTTTGCAGGAACTTTGTGTGCACTCAAGGCAATCCAAAGCAAGCTAGCAAGGGTGAGTACCAAGCTTGGGAGAAGGCTTCCTGGGCTTGTGTAGCAGTTTGGTCAACCAGCTAATTGAGGTTGGAAGATCTCTCAACCCTCCTTTGTCAATTCCTAGCCTAGGTTAAGTACGACTTAGGTGTGGTAATTAATTAGGGCAACGTTAGGCATGAATCAAGTCCAAGAGTATTAATCCACCAAGTGCAAGAAGTAAATAGGACTTAAGTGCGAAAACCCCAAGGGACAAAAGGTAAACTGGAATCGTTCACTTATCAAGTGCGGAAATTCACTTAAGTACTCCTGACGACGCGATTTCAGACAAGACCATAAACATAATATTCAACTCAAAAGAACAAAGTGATTGGTGCAAATTAACCTGCAACGAGAGTGTGCTTGGGTCTCAGGGGGTAGATAAATCAGGCATATGAACCTTAGATCAGGCAGACACTTAGGCCGAGACAGACAAAGCCTCAGATCTTCTGAAGCTAGTGTCAATCACACTGCCAGGTCTTGGGCACAACAGTTGAGTGATTACCCATACACTCCCAGATCAGAAACAAGTGATTCTGAGATGTCCTATCACATGGAGAGACCAGGAGGTAGTTCAGGATTGGCTTATCTAGAAAAACCAGAAGGACCATACAAGACTCAATTGGAATATGTCAGGACGAATCGTCTAGGTGCTCGCATCTACGAAGACGGGCTGAGAAGATCGGTGGTCCAGATTAAGAACCCCGATCAACCCCATGGATTAGACCACCCGGTAGTCAAGTTTGAGAATGGAGCATACCTAGATAAAGAGGGGACTATATATGTAGTCACCACTCTTCCTGATAGAACTGATGAGTTTGGAAATGTGATTGCTGAGACCGACATGGGTGATATAGAGCAAGGGAACGTAGAGAGAGAGCCAAGAACTCCCCGTGGTAAATCTGTCTTGACCAGAATCATGACTCCAGAGTGGATTCCACAGGATAATAAAAGCATAGATATGCTTTTAAACCGAGAAACCAATGAGGCTTTTTGGAGATACAAATCTGCTCAACCCCAGGAAGTGAGTGCCCTCACAATCTATGAGTTTAAAGACCCTGATAGCCCAGGCTAAGTAACCTACCTAGACAAGGCATCAGAAAGAATCTTCGTGGTCACTGAGCATGGCAGGCATGCCTACACATGGAAGGGTGAATTTGTTTTTCCCCAACCAAGGTCTAATGTGTCCTTTGGTCACCAAGGAGCTGGGACCTCCCAAGCTCATGGAGCTCAAAGAGATAGAAGTAGAGACAAATCGGAGGTAAGTTTTGCCAACTCCCTGGGAAGGGAAAGAACGGGAACAGAAAGGAATAGAGTGGAGCCTGAGAGACAGAGAACCCCATGGAATCAAAGGAATACTGATGATTTTCCTTTGCCAAGGCCGAGAGAACACACTAGGACCCTGCGACCAACTCAACTGGTGAAGTCCATGAAGAATTATTTCGATGGCACGGGAGACCCTTATGACCATGTGGCAGAATTTCGGCAAGTGTTGAAAGCTGAACAGGTAGAGGACCTATTCACACAATATAATGCTTTCGGTCTAACCCTTAGGAACACTGCCCTTACTTGGTTTCAACCACTAAACGAGAGGCAATTCAGAAACATAGACCAGCTCTTAGAGGCATTTATCGTTGAGTTTTCTAAGAGTGGAATCAGGCATAACACTTCCTCACTAATTCATAGCTTCAAACAAACACCTCAAGAGACGATCAGACTAGCTGGAAGAAGATTTAGGCAGTACCTGGAGAGATGCCCGATGCCGGAGTTACCCACACCAGCCAAACAAGTGGCCTTGTTCTTAGATGGATTGTTGAGCACCAAGCTCAGGTCATATGTGTATCTGAAGGACCCCAGAACGATAGAAGAGTGCGTGCGCATGTGCATAGACATTGAGGACAATCTAGGTGAGGAATTAGAACTATCAAAAATCTATAAGGATTCTGATAGCTCTAGTAACCTGACATCTGGTCAATCCCCATCCATTGAGGAACTTGCAGAGAAGGTAGCCCGAAAACTAGGTGTCTCTAGCAAACAAATTCCGAGATTTGCCCCCGTTAAGCGGTGTTACAATTGTGGCGGTGACCATATGGCAAGTGTATGTCCCATTATGGCCCAACCCCAGGCGAATCCTAGTAGCCAGTACTGCACCATAGAGCGCAGGTACACCAACCACACTGCACAAGACTGCCCATATAACAAACAAACTGTTAGGCAAAATTACCCTCAGCCATACCCACAACATGGTAGATACCAGAATCAGACCACAGCAAACTTATCAGCCACCTTGTCAAGGGCAGCAGAGACCTCAACCAGTCCTAGTGCAGCAACCCCCTGCTCCAACCAATGTGATTCCAGTGAAATATGCGTCTGCTGAAGAAAATCCGAATAGAGCCATAGTCCCAGTCATCCCATTGCTATCAGACAGTGATCCAAGTGACCATAGTTTTGACTCCACACATATTGATAGCCCACAGGCTTACTACATGCAGTCACCCGAGCATAACGAGTCATACTATTATGAGGACCCAAGTGAAAATAGTGGGGAACCTGAGTATGCTAATGTCATGTTCACAAACCCCAACTCTAGACCTCAACCTAGGCAGGTAAGAACCCCATTTCCTAGAGGACCATGCTTCAGATGTCAGGGAGATCACCTTATACGTGATTGTCCACTGCCTGTCCCTACACAACCTCAACCAGTAACCATTCAGGGTTTCTGTCAAGACTGCGGGAAAGAACATCTCCTACGAGATTGCCCAAAGAACCCTAATAACATGCCTAAAATCACCCCTATCAATGTTGTTGGGTTAGTTGTAGACTCCACAGGGAGTGTGACTTCCACTGCACCTATGCAGGTGATCACAAGAGCCCAGGCACTACAACAAAACCAAGGTGTTGGTCAAGAGAAGAGCCCCGAGGTGAGTGAAACAGAGAGCATAACCAAAAAGAGGACTAGAGCCTGGAAGGATAGTCGTGAAAGAATGAAAAGGCAATGGGCAAAAAAGATAAACGAACTTGAGGAAAGCTTGAGAGAAACCAAGGCAAAAATCATAGAGATCACATCTCAACCGCACTCTCACACATTCCCACCGCTACCATCCCCATCACCCCCCATTCCTCCACCCTCTAATACACCCCACGTAACCCACCCACCACCCCGAGTAGGGTCAGTATTAGTTGATCCCACTCCTGAAGGCTTGGACATGATGTTCAAGGCCTACCAGGCTCGACTTCAAGAAGGGCCAATAGCTGCAAACCTAGACAAGAGTTACCCTAGAGCAGATTTAGAGATTGAACGGATGAAAATGTGTATGAAAATGGTAGAACAAGCTCAAGCTATACTTGAGACTAGTCAAAAGTTCAATCAGACAAACTCTGTCAAATCAGATTGGCATTTCCAAGGCTTACTAGAAAGATTAGAGCAGTTGGTAAACAAATCACAAGTTTCTTTACCTCCACAGGCTCAACCAGTTGTTGAAAGAGGAAGCTCACCACCAATGGGAGCTTATGTTCCTAATTCCACGGATGCTGGAATACCTCCTTCAATTCAACGGTACTCTCAAGAGTTCTTGCGGGAAATACAAGAAGAGAAATGGGCCAAGGAAAAAGGTAATTCCCCTCCTATTCCTGAGATTGATGATCTTCATGATCAATTTCCCCAAGACATTCCGTCTATCTATGGAGATCAAACAGAGCAACAAGAGGATGAGAGATTAGATTTTGAATCTAATTCTTTACAAGAGTTGCCTCATTTCACAGGCCCATGGGAATCTGAATCTCTCCAGATTAGAGCTCCCACAATATTGGTAAGAAATGAGGACTCCGTGATTCCAAGAAACACTGATGTGGTGAAAAACACTAAGGTTCAATGTCATCTCACTGTAGAGGAGCTCCTCAAGGCAAAACCGGAGCTCTGGAATCATGTGAAGGATCAGGTTCCAGAACTTGAATCCAATATACCAAAAGTAGGCTCTAAGCAAAAAGTTCCATAGATACCTCTCGACAAGATAGGAGACATGAGCGAAGGTGAAGAAGGTAACACTTATCTTCCAATCACCTATCAAGGTTACACAACCAAAGCAATTGTGGATTCGGGTGCTGGTGTTGCTATTGCGACCACCTCCTTGTGGAAGCGATGGGGCAAACCCACCTTAAGACCAACGAGAATGAAACTTCAAATGGCAGATGGTCATTTTGAAAGACCTCTCGGATTGCTTGAAGGGATAACTCTAACCACTTGTGGTGTAGAGTTTGAACATACATTTGCTATATGTGACTTTGAGAAAAATAATGTCTACGAGATGATCCTAGGAAGACCCTTCCTACGACAATTGCAAATAGTACAGGATTGGGGAACCAACTCCTTGTACTTACAGCACTTAGGGGTCACCACCAAGGTCAATTTGAAGGATTACACCTTCAGAGATGTACCACCCCTACAATGGAATCCTATCCATAAAGCGAAAGAAGATTCTATCTCCGTGCATTCTGGAAGTTCACCTGATCCATCATGGCTGCATGAAGATACTCACTTGTGGATGTGCAAGGTCACAGAGGAAGAGGAAAAGCGCCTAAAAGCGAGAGAAGAAGGAACTCCCCCAGGAGATAGACCAATAAAAGACCCAGCCTATACACCGATGATATTTCCAGATGAGGAATTTGAGCCTCATGGTTGGGCAGAAATCTTAGCTACCATGGACATTGCAGTCAATGAAGAACAATGGACACCCCATTGTGATGAGGAGGGTTATGATATTTTAGTGTTCATGTGTCAGCCCTTGTTGGAAGAGTGTGATCCTAGTGAGTTCATAGAAGAAGAAGAGAATGACGATGATCTAGAATCCATTGTGATGGATACTTACTTTGACTCAGAGGAACACTACTTAGAAGACATAGGAGTGTTAACCCAAAAAGAAAAAGAACCCCTTGCGAGTATTAAAATGATAAATTCAAAGAAAGGAAGTGAAGGAGGTCAAAAGAAAAAGAAAAGAAAAGCAGTGAAACAAGAAGAGGAAGAATCATTGTTTGAAGTACCAGAAAATTTCAAGAAATATGAAGTGGAAGACCGAAAAATTTTGGTACGAATGCCTAAGAGAGAGGCCATTATAGGAGAAGCATATGACAATAAAGAAAAGACCAAAAAAATTGTAGTGACCATTGAAGGGAACGAAGAACGATGTACATACATAGGAGATGACCTAAGTGCGAAAGAAGAAGCAGAGCTTGTAGCTCTATTAAGGGAATATAGGGATGTGTTTGCATGGCACTATAGAGACTTGAAAGGAGTAGATCCAGAGATTTGTTCTCATACGATTCCGATGACCGCTGATGCCAAGCCCACCAAACAAAAGCCCTACACATATAATGACAATTATGCAGCCAAAATAAAGGAGGAAATTGACAGGCTGATTGAAGCTGGATTCATCTATGAGATCGAGCACACTGAATGGGTGTCCCCCATTGTAGTGGTGCCCAAGAAGAATGGGAAATTACGAGTGTGCATTAACCTTAAAAAAGTTAGTGCCGCTACGATCAGAGATAGTTATCCACTTCCAATCACCGAACATCTATTGGAGCGTGTGGCGGGCAAGGAAGTTTATAGCTTCCTTGATGGATTTTCAGGTTACAACCAAGTAGCCATTGCCCCCGAAGATCAACACAAAACGGCCTTTGCCACAGAATGGGGAATCTTTGCATTTCATGTGATGCCATTTGGGCTCACCAATGCACCTACAACATTCCAAAGGCTCATGTGTCATGTCTTCAAAGAGTTCTTGCGAAAGAGCTTAGAGGTATATGTGGATGATTTATGCGCTCATTCCCAAGAAAGAAGTTACCACATCCCTGAGCTCAGACAAATCTTCAACAAGTGTAGAGATTATCGAGTGTGTCTGAACCCAGAGAAGTGTGTGTTCATGGTACGACAAGGTAAGATCTTAGGTCACATTGTTTCTAAGAATGGAATTTCAACAGATGAAGACAAGGTAAGAGCGATAGCAGAGTTACCAAGACCAAGGAATGTTAAAGAGGTACAAGCCTTCATGGGCCATTGTGGATATTACCGTAGGTTTATCCACATGTATGCCATCATAGCTAAACCTCTTTATGGGTTGTTAACAAATTTTGAGTGGAACGAGGAATGCGAGAATTCCTTCAACGAACTGAAAAGACGTTTATGCACAACACCAATATTGACTACTCCGGATTGGAGCAAACCCTTCCATGTCCATGTAGATGCCTCCAATCATGCAATAGGGTGTGTGCTAGCACAACCCACAGGTGAAGGAAACCTAGATTTGCCGATAGCATATGCTAGTAGGCAATTAAATGCAGCTGAGCGAAATTATACCACAACGGAGAGGGAAGGCTTAGGTATGGTATATGCTGTGAAGAAGTTTAGACACTATCTATTGGCCAATAAGTTCAAGTTTTTCACTGATCATCAAGCTTTACTATATTTGGTCAATAAACCTTGCAATACAGGCCGCTTAGTAAGATGGTTCCTCTTACTAATGGAATACGACTTTGAAGTTGTTGTCAGGAAAGGTAGAACCCATCTTAGGGCAGACCATCTTTCTCGCATCACTTCAGGAGAGCCACCGCAAGGAGTGTCTGATGAATTGCCCGATGCTTATTTGTTCAATTTAGAAGTTGTTCCTAAATGGGCAAATAAGTTGGTACCAGTCCTAACCTTCGGGCCTGCAAATAAAAATGTTAAAACAAGCAAAGAGGAAATCGTAAAATCACTAAAGTATCAAATATTGGCCGGAAGTATGTACAAGAAAGATACCGAGGGCGTATTAGCTTGTTGTGTCGAGGATGATGAACATGCTAGTTGGTTGCAACAAGCCCATGAGGGATTGCTAGGAAATCACTACCCTAAACAACGAACATTGCAGAATCTAAAACGTTTAGGAGTGTATTGGCCTAGCATGGACAAAGAAATACAAGAGTGGATCCACAATTGTCCAGTGTGCCAGAAGAGACCCCCAGTGGAACATGCCACTCTTTATCACGTGTCATTAATCCCAGATTGGAGTGCTCCATTGGTCGAGTTCATGAGATCGGGAACATTACCCAATCAGGCTAGTCTTGCAAGAAAACGGAGCATGGAGCAAGAGGCTCAAGACTATGCCTTAGTAGGAGACAACCTATATCGAAGAGGCAAGGATGGTTACCTAAGACTGTGCATTCATGAATCAGACTATTTGAAAGTCTTAGAAGCGGCACACAGTGGTGCTGCAGGTGGACACTTTGGGCCTGACAGAGTAATTAAGACCATTCTATTCTCAGGACTTTGGTGGCCCACTCTTCATATGGATGCACATACTTATGTGAAGAAATGTGACACCTGCCAACGTGCCCAATATCCGATGAGAAAAGATGAAATGCCTTTAAGGCCAATGATGGGAGGACGTGCATTTTCAAAGTGGGGTATAGACTTTGTAGGTCCCATCAACCCCCCAGCTAGAAACTCCCATGCAGAATACATTATTGTAGCCACAGATTACCTTACAAAGTGGGTGGAAGTAAAAGCCACGACAAAGAATGATGCTCAAACGATGGCTAAGTTCTTATTCGAAAATGTGTTCACTAGATATGGGTTACCAATAGAGTTGGTTAGTGATAGAGGTACGCACTTCTTGAATGAGGTAATTGAAAATCTCCTTCAAGAATTCATGGTGATACATAAGAAGTCTGCCCCCTATCACCCACAAGCTAACGGACAAGCCGAGAGCACGAATAAGATCCTATGTAACGTATTGACGAAACTTGTAAATAATAAACGCTCTGATTGGGACAAACAACTTCATCATGCTGTTTGGGCATACCGAGTTGCCTACGAAACGGTGCTCAATGCCACCCCATTTCAGATGGTCTTCGGACAGAATGCGGTGCTACCATTAGATTTCCTAATTCCAGCTTTAAGAGTAGCACAAGAGCATGAGTGGAATGGACATGAGTTGTCCTCTAGGATCTTTGATCTAGAACGTTTAGGTGAGACGAGGCTACGAGCAGCAGCAGGCATCTATGCTGCAAAGAAGCGGCAAAAGGCATACTTTGATGCCCATGTGAAGGATAAGGGCTTGAAAGCAGGAGATCTAGTTTTAGTCTACACATTGAAACAACACGCAAGAAAGCTAGAAAAGAGAGGCTACTGACCTATGATCATCAATAGGATCTCCACGAGTGGGGCAGTACAACTAGCCACTTTAGAGGGGGATGTTCTCCCAAAATATATTAGTGGATGCAGAGTCAAGCTGTATCAGGAACCCCTCACGGAGGAAATGCTAAGCCGACTCAATACTGCTAAGCAGCGTAAGGAGGAGGAAAAACGAATTCGAGAAGAAGCACAGGCCGAGGCCTTAGAGCGTATCAGACGAATGAAGTTGAGGAGACAAGGGAGGGATCAGCCAGTGACTGACACTCAAGAGTCTCCAGGCTATCACATGGCCATGTGTGAGGCTTCAGGTGAACGTACCCATAAGATAGTGGACCGACGACCTTTTGTGACCCTAGAAATAGGACAAAGCGACAGCACAACAAGCGTGAGGGCTTTAATTGATTCAGGAGCAGCCACAAGTGCAGTTCGGCTTTCTTATTGCCAGCAGTTGCAATTGGAGGTAAAACCCCTAGAAGCATATCTGATTGGATTAGGAGGTGTTGAAACCCCTTGTATGGGAGAGGTGGATCTTCCCCTCTACATACAAGAGGTCCTCATGCCAGCAAAAGTGCTAGTGTGCGAAGACGAGGATCTGACCGAACCTCTTGTCTTAGGCCAAGACTGGATCTATGATCATGCAGTCAACCTCAACCTAAGAAGTGGACTTCTTCAGGCTTGGGTAGGCCAAAGCCGTCTCACGATTGAATTAGAAAATCAAGCACTCAAACCAATAGAACAGGCACCAACTCCTGGTCCCTCCAGGAATCCACATGAAGATAACAATCTTGTGCTTGTCCAAACTTCTATGGTGCAGAGGAATGTCAATCTTATTGAAGGTTTAGGAGCCAATAAGGAGTTCCTAACTGATCCAAAGAAGATTCCAAACGAGCAGACCGAACATCACTCTACACGAAGGAGGCTGCTGATCAAGAGGCAGGAGCGCCAACCCGTGCAACACAGAGCACCTCGGGGCGCGAAGCAGATCTGGATACGCAAGGATGGAAAACCCACAACTCTAATAGCAGACTCTCCAGGAGACAAGAAACGAGCCTCACCATCAAGGAACAAAGTGAAGAAGCCCCCTAGGATAACCCCTAGGCATACCATTTCTATTTGGGTCCCTAAGCGGTCAATGAAGGCTACCCATAATGCTAGACAGATATGGGTGCCCAAGGCCTGCTTACAAGCCCAAATTACTTCACCTTCAGGCACTAGGATGAAGCAACTTTCACAAGCACTCATGACCAACAACTCAGAAAATGAAAAGATACCTACACCTCTCACTGTCCCCACTCCCATCAACCCTAGGAATGTCTGGAAATGGGTACCCAAAAGGTCCCAAATACATCACACTCTCATCCAGAATCTTCACCTGTCTTTAGCTCTAAGAGCTACGACTCCTCTATCAAAGTGTGGAGAATTAGACTGTGTACTAAACCCCCTGACCCAATTCTGTAAATCCGTCTACTCTAACACAGGAGCATTCTGAGCCCATTGCATAACCAAAGTATGCATCTAGGATGACTCTGACCTCTAATCACCACTCACACCTATCACAAACACTTCACCACTAACCACTGACCTCCGGGATTGTCATGTTAGTATTGTGAAGGGAACACCATTACAACTTGTTTCCTATGCAACACTAATGTGCCTTTCGTCTTCCAGCAGATAAGCAACCTACTCTCATGGCAACAGCGGCAGGCACAAGCTCTCAGGCAGGATCTGGTGCTCCAATCAATTGGGATGCCATGCCGGTGGAGGCCCCACCAACAGCTCGACCTGAGGAGTTCGTGAATGTGCGGAGGATTCCTATTCCAGATCCACCAAATGGCCTAACCGAAAGAGTAAAGGGGCATTCTCACTGGTTCAATGAGATGCCAGGAGATTTGGGGGACGCGGATCATATCTGGGAGTCCAAGATGGAATATGGAGGAGTGTGGTGGACCTTCCAGTTCTTCTCACGAGAATTCGAAGCATTGCAAAATGCAGCTCCACTTCAAGATATCTGGCAAAAAGCAGGATTACAAACTTATTTCAGTGCAGCTCTGCCTAAACCAGATTTCCTCAGGTGCTACTACCTAATTGCCACGCTGAAGCCAACAGGGGATAAGGATCATTCAGGCACATTCTGGGTGCCCTCCTTGTCAAATCTGGAGGAAATGAGGAAGTTCTAATTGAATGTGACTTTAATCAGGGAAGCACTTCAGATGTATGGCACGCATGTACCTTCTGACCGCGACCCCTTGATACCGGAGTCGATGAAAAGCAATAGAATCAAGAAGCTAAAAGAAATGTGCACCCTCACCCCCAACATCGCCATACCTTTGCGGATGTGCCTCCAACACTTCGCATTCCCCGCTCAGGACCGTTTCACTCAACCTCACAAGAAAATATGGTATGGGATATATCTAGCGGAGACTGGAAGCTTGCCCATTAAGATGCCGGTATGGATCTTAGACCAAGTGTATGAAGCAGGCAAGCGGGGAGTGAGGAAGCCCACTTTACATGGCTGTTGTGCGCTGACAAGAATTATCTATAGATGTCTTGCATATGATGTGCCAGTTGCCCGAGCTCTAAAGTATGCACAACTGGAGCTGTTCAAAGGGCCGAAGTCAGGGAGCCAGCCTGCAAAACGAATGCGTGGATCGCTCTCCCAGGTAATGATCCCTCAAGAGGCCACGAGTGAGGCCTCTCCCAGACCAGAAGCTCAGGTCGCACCTTTTACGATCCATCTTCAAGGAGTTCAAGCTGGGGAGGTGGTACAACCTGCTCCATCCGCCCCTCCACTACCTACCGAGGCAGAGTTTGCATCTATGGCCACCTTCACAGAGGATCCAAACTTTGATTTTGAAAGATTCCTGCAGACGGTCCCTCTATCAGACAGTGAATATTCCCCTGACAATGTTGATCCGGGAGCATCAGTCCAAAGAGAACAGCCACGGGGCGAGACCAGCAAAGTACATGGGGAAGAAGTGGCACAACATCCTCAGGACCCAAATACACAAGTTCAGGAAGGTGCACAAAGAAATGAACCAGAAGACAGTGAAGAAGAGGCCCCTGCCTACACGGCACAACTCAGACGGCTGTACAAGACCATCAAGCAGGTACAGAGAAGACATAAGATGATAGAAGAGGCGAATAGAGCTCTAGTGAACCAGATGCTTCAAACCGAGAATGTCGACTCACATTTTGTGGAATCATTGAATCTATTGGCAGAGACATGTGGGATCGGGGAAGCATTGAGGACAATGGTCTATCAGGAAAACCCTATCTATGATCAATGAAGGATTGATACACGGCCACGACGCGGGAAAATGATTCAAATGGAAGCCTCTATCGCCTTGCCTACTATAATTTCAGAGGATGTTCACATGACGAGCCCAAGTCCCACTGACGAACAAGAGGTAATTACACACGTACCATCTCCACCGCCACCTTCCATCCACCCTTCAGAACCCTTCTCCACTATCCCTTCTGAACAACCGATATCCACCCATCATGAAACCATTGTACACACCTCCGTTTTTACATCCTTCCCTTTACCCACATCCAGCACTTCCACCCAAATTTTTGAACCTCACACCGGTCATCCGGCCACCGATCAAACCATAATAGGTCACCCTTCCTATCTCCCCGCCCTTGGACAACCACTTGCCACTAGCCAGACCTTATCCCAGCCTTTTCCATCCACCCACACCCAAACCCTATCCACCACTCCCCTAGTAACTGCCTCACACTCAACCCGTCACACAACCCTCATTCTGGACAAACCTTGTAAATATACTCCAACAGGTGGATAATTATAATAAAAAGTCCCTTTCCCAACCCCACTCCCCCACATTCACTACCACCACTATCACACCACCCACCATTCCTGTATTCACAGTGCACGAATCACACACTCTCACGTCCGATCCCATGGACATCTCACCATCCACAGGATCACCCACCACTGTTATTCCTACATCACCACGTGTCATTTCACTCACGTCGCCATTTCCAAGCACTGTAGGCACAACATCCACTTTTCCCTTTCCCATCTCCCGACCCCTTGCATCTTCCACCTTTACCCCTGCACCCACCTCATTTAGTCATGCACTCAACACCATGCTCGAAGCTGCTGCCCAACTTAAACAGGAATACAGGTTATTAGAAGAAAACAATAAAGAGCTATGTACTTTGTCATCCCACCTCCAGGCACGTGTCACTGCCTTGGAGTTGTCTAACACGGAATTACAACAGAAGGTGACCACCCTCCAACAATATCAGGTGGAGCTCGAGTCCACACATACAGAGAAGAATAGGGCAACGGAGGAACAACTTAGAGATCAGCTAGCCCGTAATGCTAGACTACAACGAAACATGGCTCTACTCTGACGCCATTTAGCGGCTGCTCAAGAAGAAAACAAAAGACTACAGCAACAAAATCAAGACAACCTCGAAGCAGCCATGGAAAATACTCCAGGGGCACCCATTGACCTGGCTAAATTCCAAGCCATCCCCTCAGAGAATATACAACAAATATTAGAAACCTATGCCACTCTCTTAGAAGCTCATGATCAGCTTGCTGACCAAGTCAAAGACCTACAGAAAGCCCAAGTGCCTGCACCACACCAACAAGAACCTAAAGAGATGGCCAACGCTGCAACCTCACCAGAGCCAGAATTATTAGTAACCAATGAGGTACTTGAGCTACGGCAATAGGTGGGAGAACTAAAAATTAAAATGTTACAGTATGAACGACCTCCCTCTCCACCTGATCAAACCATAGAAGAAGACACACTAGTCATTCCAGTGGAGGAGGCATTTGAAGACAATTATGAGCCTCAACCCCTTCCAGGAGGCAGAATTACAGAGGAAGGCCAGGATACATATGAGGAACCCCCGTCAGCATGGATGAAGCAGGTAGAGGAGATGGGTCACACTCACGAAGAGCGTGTTGCAACTCAGATGCTAGCCATGAAAGCCATAGAGGAGACCATACTCAAATCTGAATATTTCTCGAACTTGGCTCCTAGGCGGCTGATAACTAGCTCAGAGTTACAATACAAACCTTATTTTGTATTGTTGGCAGACTACAATGCTGAGATCAAACGCATAACCAACAAGTACCCCTCCTTCGCAACACAATTCGAACCCGAGGACATCCCAGAGGCAGCCGAAAAAGGGGCCATATTCCAGCCCATATGGAGGCAAAGATTACTCGAAACATACCCGGACATGCTGAGAACATGGGATCACGCTCCCATGCATTTGAAGTATAACCCTTGTTATGGGCCAGTACAAAGAAGAAGATCATGGAAAGCCTTCGCCATCAAAGTTCAGAACAATGTAAACTGTAGAGAATGGCTTAATTACCCCGCCATTGCACCCCCAACCGGCACCCCCACAGTATCTTACATGATAGCAACCATCAGACATTGGTTGCCACGCCTCCACCCCATGCCAGATGTGGCTGCCCAAATGATGCTCAAGATATTTGATATGATGCAGGTGGTGCTCAAAACTTTCCGCAATGTATGCCATATTCAGCCTCCGATTCCCAGCTTCATCAATGGTAATTATGACCTCCTGTATGATATGAGCACAACCCCCAGCATACGAGTTGCTTATGCATGGCACGCACGCATCAGATATCTCCCTGCCTGCTATAAGCAAACTTTCGATGATATGTTTACCACGGGGTTCTGGGAGTCACACTCAGAAGTGTTCGCACCACGCCCAACCCACCTGCTACATCTATTCGCGTGTGAACAAACCATGCACTCAGAACTCTACACAACGCCACAACCGGACATACCGGGTGCAGTCAATTGGGAGACCCTCCAGAGAGACTTGGTTCGGGGACTACGCATCAAGGAACAAGAAGTGGCAACCGACCTCCTGCAAGAGTACATTGATCAAACAGTGGAGCAGAGGTCTGTCAGAGGCGACAGACGCTAGGGGGGGGAGAGTGTTGGCTGTATACGAGAAGAAGCAAGTACGAGCATACAAGCAGATCTAGCACTAAGGCAACCCTTTATTTTTTCAAACCATTACACCAGTTAAAAGTGATTCTCATCACTAAAAACCCCTGTAAATACCATTTTTACCTTTTTGTAGCTCCATTTTGTACAAGCCGAGGAGTCTCGAGCTTGAGGATCCTTAGAAGTAGTTGCCTGCCAATTTTCATAATTTTTAGATCTCGTTTGAGCCCTCAAATAAGCCCTGGAACCTAATTTTTAACTAGGCCGGACACTAGGTCTGGACAGGGCCAAAGCTAGTCAAAAACTATAAATAGAGCTAGAGAGCTCATTTTTGGGCTAGCTTCTTGTAGTTTTGAGCTTGTATGAGAACTTTGTTGCAATAGAAGTGATTCCATTGTCTTACTCTCTTGGTTCTTACCGTGTGTGCGCGTGTGCGTGTATGTGTGTGCATGCTTGTGTGCTTCTCACTCACGCACTTGTGCTTCCACTTGCTCGTGGTCTTCATACCATCCTCACGTCTTCCCGGATTGACATTAAAGGAGGTGCTACTCATCACTGAGCTACACATATACATATACATATACATATACATATACATATACATATACATATACATATACATATACATATACATATACATATACATATACATATACATATACATATACATATACATATACATATACATATACATATACATATACATATACATATACATATACATATACATATACATATACATATACATATACATATACATATACATATACATATACATATACATATACATATACATATACATATACATATACATATACATATACATATACATATACATATACATATACATATACATATACATATACATATACATATACATATACATATACACATACATATACATATGCATATACATATACATATACATATTCATGTACATATACATATCCATATACATATTCATATACATATTCATATACATATTATACATATTAATATACATATACATATACATTAAGGTGGTTAGGTTCATAAGGTTCAGTAGAGGTAAGGTTTGTGAACCGAATCTTTACGCTGGAGGTAAGGTTTGTAAGGTACGTTAGGATTTTTAAAAAAAAAAAAAAATATATATATATATATATATATATATATATATATATATATATATATATATATATATATATATATATATATATATATATATATATATATATATATAGAGAGAGAGAGAGAGAGAGAGAGAGAGGGAGAGAGAGAGAGAGGGAGAGAGAGAGAGAGAGAGAGAGAGAGAGAGAGAGAGAGAGAGAGAGAGAGAATGTAGTATGTACATATGTCATACATACTAATAACTATATATGTATTTGTATGTAGTATGTACATTGTATTATGTATAGATATGTACATTGGCTGCTATGTATCAATTTTTAATAACCAGTTTACAAGAATGATCAATGGCAATGTGCAAAAAACATAGAAATTAAAATGCAAGTTAGAGTCTAGACTTCGCTTCATAATTCATATTACATAAGACATGTAACAATGAAACATACACATTGCACAATGAACTTGAAAACTAAAACGTACTAAGTAGTAAGTATAAACTTTAAAGTAGCAATGAGCATTTTCCATCTAGGGAGTCAACACTTCCATAATCCATTACCGAATGAGTCATCATCCATTTGTGACCCAGTAACTCATGATTCATGACTAGAAATTATAATATCAAGTGACAAGAAGATACAATGAAAAGAATAATAGTAAATCTACTCATCTAAACCCCTGATGATGAAGATGCTGAAGGAATGTCTCTAAAAGAAATAACATTTCCTTCATCGACAAAATTTGGCTCTCTAATAGTCAGGGTCGGAAGTGTATGAGCCTCTGACTCTTCGATATCATCGTCATCGATCACTCGAGCTTTGTGACGTGTAGGTAGCTTACGCCTTCACGGTACTGCTGAACTCGTAGATGGAACATCAGAGATATCTCCATACACCATGGCACGTGAACGAGCTGATGTGACTCTCCTATCCATGCTCTCAAGCTCAAGATGTAACATGTGGTAGGGGAAATGATGTATCATCAAATAATGTAGGGGAAACCTATAATGAAAAAAAAATATAGCATTACACTATGTGACCATTGACCAATGATGATTAAAAAAACATATGCGAGTACTAAAATGGTAATGTTGAATGTTCATACATGTTTGGGACCTTACAAATTCTTTAGGTCTTGTACAAGGTGTAAATTAGCCTTGCAAAAGACCACACATCCAACTGTGACACACTCAATCGATTTCTCAACTTTGTGTGCACAAGTGAGAATGAACTTCAATTCCACTCACAAGCAGAAGGAGAAGCATCCTAAACCAAATCGATGATAAAAAAATCAAATCAAAACTTTGTTATATTTCAATATGAAATAAATAACTCCATTGATGATTGAATAAACCACAATTCATTATACCTATGAAAGGAGTCAAAGAGAAACCAATGAAATAGTTGGGTGACCATACCCATAATGTTTCCACCACTGTAAGGGTCAGATAGTCACCTATGCAACAAAGTGAGGTACTATGGCCATTGGCCATAAGCAATCCTGACATTGCTCATGTACCCTATGAACTCACTCTCAAATGCTATCTGCTCCTCCTCCATGAAAGTATGTGCCATATACTGATCCTTCATAAGCCAAGGGGAACCCTTTGACCATAATGTACGTCCTTTAAATAAAGGATATAGTAAGGCTAAAAATCCATGAATGGGTCGATATAAGTGGAACCATCATGAATCAATTGATCGGGGTAGATCCTCCCTCCTAGAAAAAAATATAAAACAAATTATACATTAACCATTGACTATTGACCAATGAGTCATGACCAATATATAAAATGATAAATCAATGAACATTGAACATACGTGGAAGGAATCAATGCCATGGATGTAGCAATCGCCTCCTACATGCGTATGTGCATATGATACAATAGACCAAGAGTGGATTCCTCTTGATGTAGTATACGTAAAACTATATAAATGTATTTCAAAATAGGTAATATAGCCTTGATCTCATTCCAAAAGTCCTCATCTAGAACTTTGCATTGCACATATCATGCAATATCAGTGTTCGCCATGGACATGGTCAACCAACGATGATCAATAACTATCATAGGCAAAGAATCCATAAGTACCATGTAGAGTTTGTGGAACACCAAGTAAATATATGCAAAGCGTGTGTCTGCAGGTCCAATAATGTCAGGTGCACTATACAATAAAAAAAATAGCTAGGGCCTGATGGTTCTTCCTAGTGAATGTGAATATACATTTTGCATCTGCTACTAAAGATGCAAGCCATGGTAATTTTGCAAGATCTTCAAAGAGAAGATCTATGCAATGTGGGGCACATGGAGTCCACACAATACTAGGGAAATTCTCTATGAACTAATTCCCCCATTCTCTTGCAATTGGAAGCATTATCTGTTATAACTTGTACAACGTTCTTTGCACCAATCTCAAGAATAGCGCTTTTTATATGTCGAAAGATAAACTCCCTAGTGATATGCACCCCTACATGACTCACATAAATAGCTCATAAGGAATAAGTTCTTAAACAAATAGAAACCAAAATATTAATGATATGACATCTTGTATTATCACTCCATTCATCTAAGATGATGGAGCAACCATAAGTCTTCTATCCCACTCTATTGGGCTCTAGTTGCAACTATATGCACTCCTTTTCTTTATCTAACATAGGTAAGGGGAGTCCATTATACTCCACTCCATGCCAATCATCACATGGGCCAATTTGAGTAATGGCTCTAACCATTCTCCTCCGAGCTTATGTCCTCACTACATCAAATGATAGGTTGCATTGAAGAATGCAACATTCTATTTCAATTTTAGCCACTTTCATATGTTGCTTCTGCAATGTAGAGGACATAAAAGAAGAGCTCATATTGACTTGCCTCACTCTCTAAGAAAGAGGAGGAACAAAAGTATCATCCTCATCACCTTGCGATGCAAGCCACCCCTTTTTCATGCTGGAGGTGTCTTGAATAATAGGTTTCTACCATCTCACGATGATAAGCTTCCTTCCCTTGTTGAGCAGAACAATGCTCACATTGAATTACCTCTACAATTTTAGGAGGGACCTTCTCACATGCTAAGATGCCCCCTCCTCCTACAACTGACACATGGCTAATGAGTCATGTTGTGCTAGTAGTGAAATTCCTACCACAACACTTACACACCCATTTTCTAGTACCAAATCTAGATGCATTGGACCTAGATGCCAATGAATGGCATACTATATGTGCATCCCATACAACTGATATGGCATGAGGCATGATAGTAGATATGAGTACTAAATTACTAATGGAAGTGACAACAAGTGAATGTTGAATGGATATGTATTTAATATTATGGATAATGGATCATGGAAGGCAATGGATATGGATAAGGAATCCTAAAAGTTCAAAGATTCAAGGCTCAATGAACTTCAAGGATTTGATGTGCATTGTGTGTCCAAGTCTCTCAACTTTAGTTAATAGCTTTCGAGCTTCTATAGTGATCTGAAGGCTGAGTACCTCATGAGCTTGCAACCGTGCGAAAGAACTTCAAGCAAGGTGGGGGTCTCGAGGTCCGAGGGTAGAATCTAGTCTCTCAAGCCTTGGCCAAGCTTGGGATAATGGATTCAAATCGGGCTGTGGGTAAGCTTCATTAGCTTCAAAGCTGAGAGGCTAAACCTCACAATCAAGTGCTGCTCTCGAGTAGGGAGGAAGAGCTCTCGACAGTTCAAAGAAGACATGCTACATGGATTGTCCTTGCTCAAAAGTTCTTGGTGTTGGCACTTTTAATCGAGCACAAATCTCAAAATACCGAAGTCTAGTTCAAAGAACCATACAATACGAATGGAACCTAAATTTGCTTCCGATTTGCGTAGCACTGCAACCAAAATATACATATGACACACACACACACACACACACACACACACATATATATATATATATATATATATATATATATATATATATATATATATATATATATATATATATATATATATATATATATATATATATATATATGTATATATACACACACACACACATGTTGGAGTTAGATGTCTGTGGAGGCACATGAACAACACAAGAAAGAAGAAGAAGCTTGGAGCACAACACACAATACTAAATGTATTATCACTAGAATGTACAAAGATAAGTAGCCCATTAGGGCAATAGGTGTATATACAAGCCGGGGGAAAAAATCTCCTAAACAGGGAAAAAAGTGCCCCCGCGGTCCTAGAGTGTTCATACACATCACTACCTAAGTATATCAACAAATCCCCCTTGGGAGTGATGCGGTGAACAAGGAGCTATCACTCATGTATAAGGAAGTGCCAAGCTAGGTGGAATCAATCCACAAAAGGAAGTAAGCCCAAAGACTTTATGGAAAGCTTCAAACTTCTCCCTAGGTAGAGCCTTCGTAAAAAGGTCTGCAATGTTCTCTTGTGTGGGCACATATGCCAAGCTGATCTCCCCAACAGAGAACCTCTCCCTGAAATAATGATAATGCACCTCAATGTGCTTAGTGCGAGCATGGAACACAGGGTTCCTCGCAATTGCCAAGCGCTCTGACTGTCAGTGAAGATGGTAGTGGTAGAAGACTGACCAACACCCAAATCAGCCATAAGGCGTCTGAGCCACACACACTCAACAATCATTGTGAAAGCTTCCCTATACTCAGCCTCACAACTAGAAGTGACCACAGTAGGCTGCTTCTTGCTCAACCAAGATATACATGAGCTACCAAGCATGAAGCAAAAGCCACTAGTGGACACACGAGTTTCATAGCAACCAACCCAATCAGAGTCAAAAAAAGCATGCAAATTTGGCGATAGTGTTCCCCCCTTGGGATAAAACAACCCAAGTAGCCAAGTACCACTCAAGTAGCGAAAGATGTGCTTAACCGCTTGCCAATGCTTCACTCCTAGGTAATGCATAAACCTGCTCATCTGTGAGACAACATACTGAATATCTGGTCGAGTAATGCATAAGTAAATCAAGCATCCAATAGCCTGCTGATAGAGAACAACATCAATTGCATCCAGCATCATGAAGACTCAGTCGTAAACCTATTTCCATAGGAGTGGTAATATGTTTACAGTCTTCAAGGCCAAAATGCTGCAATAATGTGTCAATATATTTCGTTTGACACAAAGCCATTCCACCATCAATGTGCATAAACTGAATGCCCAAATAATGATGCAAATGCCCCAAATCAGACATCTCAAATGAGGCATGCAAGTCAGCCTTAAAATCAGCAATATGCTTCTCAATAGGACCAGTGAGAAGCATGTCATCAACATAGACAACAATGATTAGAAGCACATCATTAGCACGCTTAACATATAAGGTGCTTTCAGTTGGACTGTTCTCAAAACCATGTGCAATCAGATAGGCATGTATCTTCTCATACCAAGCACCTGGTGCTTGCTTTAAACCATATAATGCCTTCTTTAACTTGCGCACCTGGTTTTCATGCCCTTTCTACACAAAGCCACAGGGCTGAAAAACATACACTTCTTCATGCAAGTCACCATTCAGAAATGCTATTTTAATGTCCAGCTGATGTACATTCCAACCATGATGGGCTGCAAGTGCACAGATGCTACGAATAGTAGTCATTCGGCAAGTAGGTGCAAAGGTCTCATCAAAATCAATGCCTCTTTCCTGTGCATAACCCTTTGCAACAAGCCCAGCCTTATACCTATCAACCGTACCATCAGGCTTACACTGCAGCTTGTATACCCACTTAGTGCCAATGGCCTTCTTGCCAGGAGGCAAATCACATAAAGACCAAGTACCATTGTTCATTATAGCATCATATTCAGATTGCATAGCAGCTATCCAATTTTTTGAATTTTGTGCTTCATCAAACAAAACAGGCTCATTCTCATCATAGAGACAAGATGTAGCCATAACATAGCAATCTGATGCAAAAGAGGCACCATGAGATCCTGAACAAGTACGATATGACAAAGGTGCATCTAATTTGCTATCACGCAAAGTTTGCACCAGCCATTTTGGCATAGTTTTTGCTTGCTCAATATCAGCTCTCTCATCAACAAGTGCATCATGTAAATCTGCATTAGAAATGGAATGATCTGCATCATCACATGAAACCTACAAAGGCTGAGAAGTTGCCTCATTAGAACCAGCACTGGACTGTCCACCTGTAAAAAGAGGCAGCAAAGTATCATACATGTCTTTGGAGCTAACATATGTCTTCTTAGTACATGAAAGCAATGGTTAAATAGCATCTCCCACAAAAACAACATCACATCTAACCAGAATGCATTTAGTCTATGGATGATACATACGATAGCCTTTACTTTTAGTTTACTGTACCCAAAAAAAATACATTTTACTGCTTTATCATCCAATTTTCTGCGATGTTGTTCAGGCACAAATGCATATGCCAAACAACCAAAAATACGCAGATGTGAAACAGATGGCTTATAATCATGCCAAGCCTCATATGGAGTGATAGATTGCAATGCTTTAGTGGGACACCTGTTAAATACATATGCTACACACATGAAAACCTCAAGCTAGAAACTATGTGGTAAAGCCTGACTCTTGATCATACACCTCACCATCTCCATGAGTGACCTGTTCTTTTGTTCAAAAACTTGTTGGGATAGATGGATGGATGCTCCAAGAGACTGAGTAGGTACTGCTAAACCTGCTTTGTACCAGCCCTGATTTGCTTTAGAGTTGATAAGTAGACCTTCTTAGCTTTCCAATAACACCAAAAATTGGCCTATGTACTTTGGAAGTGATGTGTGTAATGATTGAACCAAAACAGATAACTTTGAAGTTCACAAACTCAAGAAAACCTTCTATTTATGTCTTGACACCTTCTGAATGTTTTGCTCAGTGTGACCAGCACAGTAAAAATTCATAAAATTCCTTCTAGGGGTATTTAATTAGCTTAGTAAGCTACCATTTGCAAGTGGAATGATGTAAAAAGATAAACTATGCTAAGAGAAATCAATTTAGCAAGTTTAGCTATACCCCCGACTTTTTAGGACTGTAGCAAAAAATGACCAGAGTTCACCTCGACACAAATTTCTCTGAAATGGCTGAATAGAATTACTTAAAACTTTGATAGCATGTAGATGACTTTGAGCTGAATCCAACAAGCTTTGAATCACTGAATTTGGTGAAGAATTGACCGAGATATGCCCTTGACAAGTTGACAGACTTTTGAGTAGACTAACAGAGAACTCAGAGATGAATGATGTAAATGTATCTATTAATTAACACTTGTATACAATCCCATTGGCATGAACAACATTGCCTAATGGTGTAGAGAGATGTAGGCTATGGTATAGTCCTCACACACACTCAAAATCAGTAGAATGAGGCTCGGGAATGATCTCTATTTTTCACGACTTTTCATGTTCACTTTTATATGTAATGAGCAAAGATTTGAATTCAAATTCAAATTTTGGCTCCCTATGATCAAGCTCCTAAATTCTTGGAGATATTCCTTCAATCAAATGAACTACTTTTTCCACGACTCACTTTGGTAGGTGATTACAAAAGATTCTAAGTCAATTTGACTTTTACAATGAGGTAAAGTGGTAATTAACCACTAGCATATGTTCCTATGCTTCTTCATGTATGTGTAGACTTTAATGCATCCTTTGAGCCAAATGTGTAGGCTTGCAATTTACACCAACAGCTCCCCCTCAAGCCAAATATTTTGGCTTAAGTCTTCATCTTCAATCTTTAAGTATATCCTGCAATCCAATCATGGTTTTGAACCTACAAAGTTTGGTTCCATCCAAAGCTTTAGTCAACAAATATGCACATTGCATGTTGGTTGATACATAGGTAAGTTGAATATCCTTGCTCATCAACTTCTCTCTCACATAATGATAATGGACCTCTATGTGTTTGGTCCTAGCATGATAGATAGGATTAGCTGCAAGATGAAGAGAACTTGTATTATCTCCAAAGATAATTGGTGACCTA
Source organism: Ceratopteris richardii (assembly GCA_020310875.1). Classification (NCBI taxonomy): domain Eukaryota; kingdom Viridiplantae; phylum Streptophyta; class Polypodiopsida; order Polypodiales; family Pteridaceae; genus Ceratopteris; species Ceratopteris richardii. The sequence goes on from CM035411.1 coordinate 136,177,167, forward strand.
GTATACAATCCCAATTTTGTATACAAAAGTTTTATCCAAATTGCTTCTTGTGTGGCATTAGCCAGTCCTCTATACTCTGCCTCTGTAGAAGACAAAGCAACAGTAGGTTGCTTCTTTGAAGACCATGAAATTGGTTTGTCACCTGCAAAAGAGATATATCCAGAAGTGCTCCTCCTATCATCCTTGCATCCTGCCCAATCTGCATCTGAATAAATTTTGATATCAATATCTGAAGTGTAAGGGAAATACAAACCGTGGTTCTGTGTACCCTTGAGATACTTCAAGATTCTCTTGGCAGCCTCTAAGTGAGGTATCCTTGGCTTGTGCATAAATTGACTTAGCACACTAACTCCATATGCAATATCAATTCTTGTAAGAGTAGCATAGTTCAAGCTACCCACCATACTTTGATAACCTGTAATGTCTTTGACTTCATCACCTTCATGGGCACTTAGCTTTAGGTTTAGCTCCATTGGAGTGCTTGCTACTTTAGCATCCTGCAAGTGAAACTTCTTCAACATATCCTGTATATACTTTTTCTGAGTAATGTATATCCCTGAATTAGTGTAAACTAATTCAAGCCCTAGAAAATACTTCAATAAACCAAGATCATTGATCTTGAACTCCTTCATCATCTCGCTTTTGATATACCTGATTCCATTGACATCATTACCTGTAATGATGATGTCATCAACATAAACACAAAGATATATTACTTCTGAATTACTTCTCTTAATGAACCTAGAAGTGTCAACCTTGCTCATGAAAAAACCTTGATCTTGGAGGTATGTAGTTAACCTGTAATTCCATGCCCTAAGTGCCTGCTTCAATCCATATAAGGCCTTTTTTAATTTGAAAACATAAGTTACCTTCTTAGGATTCTCATAGCCAGGAGGTTGTGACATATAAACTTCTTCTGAAATCCATCCATTCAAGAAAGCATTCTTGACATCCAATTGGTACATGTTCCAATTCTTTGATGCAACCACACTTACCAACACTCTGATTGTTGGCATCTTGGCCACAGGAGAAAATGTCTCTTCATAGTCAATGCCTTGGGTTTGTGCAAAACCCTTGGCTACCAATCTGGCTTTGTACCTATTAATTGTTCCATCAAAATTTCTTTTCAACTTATAGATCCATCTGGATCCTATTACCTTCATAGAATCCTTCTTGGGTACTAACTCCCATGTGTCACTCTCTTTGAGAGCATCAATCTCCTCATCCATAGCTTCTTTCCATTCTGATTTGGTTATTGCTTCTTCATATGAACCTGGTTCTTCATTTGACAAATCTTTGGCAAGATAAACTGAATGTTTAGTAACAAGAGATGTATCATACCCATATCTGATAGGTTTCTTGCTTTCTCTTTGAGATCTTCTGATTGATTGAGTTGAAGATTTAGGTATGTCTTCAAGCTTCTTCATCTTCATTTTGCCCTTGGATTTCCATGCCTTGAATTCTTCAAGATTGATAGTGTCTTCATCATCTGAACTTGAGGCTTCATTCTGAGTAGGTTCTTCCTTTGCAAGTTTTGGAAATTCCTCTTCCAAATCATAGGGTAGTTTAACCTTCCTGCATTCATTCTCATACCAAGAATCATTTTCATCAAAGATCACATCTCTGCTTACCATAAATCCCTTATTGGTAGGATTATAAAACCTGTAACCTTTTTGATTTAAATCATACCCAATGAAAATGCATTTTTCAGCCTTTGGGTCTAGCTTACCTCTTATCAGAGAAGGAATGTGCACATATGCTGCACATCCAAATATTTTGCAGTGATCTAATGATGGTCTCTTACCATGCCATGCTTCATAGGGTGTCATACCATCAAGTGACTTAGATGGTAATGTGTTTATGAGGTAAGTGGCAGTAGAAACACTCTCTACCCATAGATAGTTACGTAACTTCTTCTCATTTAGCATAGATCTGGCTGTCTCAACAATTAACCTATTTCTTCTCTCAGCTACCCCATTATGTTCAGGAGAATACCTTGTGGTTATCTCTCTTTTGATGCCTCTGTCCTGCAAGTAGTCTTCAAATTCATTGGAGAAGTACTCACCTCCTCCATCTGACCTTAGCCTCTTCAAATTCCTTCCTGTCTGGTTTTCAACTAATGCAAGATATTTCTTAAAACAATTAAATACCTCATCCTTGTGCTTCATGAAGTATAATACAGTCCATCTGCTATAATCATCAATGAAAGACACATAATACCTTGAACCTGAGACTAAGGGGTCTTTGCTAGGTCCCCAAACATCTGTGTGTACAAGCTCTAGGTAGTCTTCATGCATATATCCTTTCTTGGAGAAGGGTAACCTGTGAGACTTACCAAATTGACAAGCACCACACTTGTAAATCATATGTTGTTTGGATACATTAGGTATCCCTAGCACACATTGGTCCCTGCACATTTGTTTCAAGGTTCTTTCTCCTATGTGCCCTAACCTTTTGTGCCAAATCTCAAGCTCTAAAAGTGTTTGATCCTTATAACTATATAGTGCAATATTCTTTGTATCTTCCAACTCAAAAGTGAAAAGTCTACTTGATTTTTCTCCTTTAGCAATCCTCAAGAACCCATGTCTTGGGTCCTCCACATATGCTCCATATTGATTGAATCTGACCTGCAAACCTTTCTCCACAATCTGACCAACACTCATCAAATTTTTGGTAATGGTTGGTACATAGAGTACCCTGCTCAAGAAATTCTGATTACCATCACAAGTCTTAACATTTCCAACTTTAACTACTGAATGCTTTGTATCATCACCTGTTTGGACTTGATGTTTACCTTTTGCTTCCTCAAGATCAAAGAGTAGTGCCACATTGCTAGCCACATGATTTGAGCACCCTGAGTCAATGTAGAATAGGTGGTCATCATTTGTACCTGACTTTGAAGTCATGTTCATGATCAGAAGAGAGTCATCCTGCTCCTCTGTGAAGTTGTTGTAGTCCTTTCTAGTTTTGAATCCTCCTTGGTAGTTGCCATTGTAATTGTTGTTCTAATTGTTGTTGTAATTGTTGTGGTGGCCTTGATGATGGTTGAACCTTCCTCTTGACTGTGAGTATCCACCTCTTTGGTAGCCTCTTCTTCTCTGATTTTTGTAATTCTTGAAACACTCATCTGTAGAATGATTTGATAAACCAAAAATGTTGCATGGTGATGAGTTATAGGGTCTCCCCCTACCTTGCTTACCTCCTCTGCCCCTTCCTCTTGAAGATCTACCTCTCCCTGCATAGTTAGCTTGGGAGGTAGAGCCTTCATCTTCCATCTTCTTGCTCTTGCCTTTATCCTTAGACTTCTTATCACTGTATAGGGCAGAAGAGTTACTACCTTTGGATGTATCTCCATTTTTGGTGAGCTTTGCTTCATGTGTAAATAGTTGTCCCATGAGAGTTGTAAAATCTGGAGTGTGCATGTCCATGTAGAGATCCATTGCAGTGGTGAAGCTTTCCCATTTTTCATCAGCCTTGATTCCATTGATCACTTGCCTTACAATTTGTTCTTCTTCAATCTCTTCTCCTATGCTTGCTAACTGATCTGCAACATCTTTGATTTTGGTCACAAATTTTGAAACAACTTGTTTAGGTTGCTTCCTTAGTGTTGTGAATTCAATCCACTACTGATTTTTCCTAGCCCTTGTATTGGAGGAAAAATATGATGACAAGGTCTCCCAAGTTTCTTGGGATGTCTTATAATTTCTGATATGTGCCAAAAGAAAGTCAGAGATAGAGTTGAGTAAATATGACCTTGCTAATGCATCCTTAGCACACCATGTGTTGAGCTTTTCTTGTTCTTCCTTGGTTGGCAATCCTCTTGCTTTGAATGAGGGCAAATCCTCATCTCCTGAGATGTATCCATAGAGACTCCTTCCTTGTAAGTAGGTCTTCATCCTTAGAGACCAAGCTTGATAGTTGTTCCTGTCCAATTTATCAATAAATGAAGGAAAAACATCTCCCATTTTTACCTCTATTGCTTTGATACCACTGTTGGGATAGATGGATGGATGCTCCAAGAGACTGAGTAGGTACTGCTAAACCTGCTTTGTACCAGCCCTCTTTTGCTTCAGAGTTGATAAGTAGACCTTCTTAGCTTTCCAATAACACCAAAAATTGGCCTATGTACTTTGGAAGTGATGTCTGTAATGATTGAACCAAAACAGATAACTTTGAAGTTCACAAACTCAAGAAAACCTTTCATTTATGTCTTGACACCTGCTGAATGTTTTGCTCAGTGTGACCAACACAGTAGAAATTGATAAAATTCCTTCTAGGGGTATTTAATTAGCTTAGTGAGATACCATTTGCAAGTGGAATGATGTAAAAAGATAAACTATGCTAAGAGAAATCAATTTAGCAACTTTAGTATACTTTTTAGGACTGTAGCAGAAAATGACGAGAGTTCACCTCGACGTAGATTTCTCTGAAATGGCTGTATAGAATTACTTCAAACTTTGATAGAATGTAGATGACGTTGAGCGGAATCCAACAAGCTTTGAATCACTGAATTTGGTGAAGAATTGACCGAGATATGCCCTTGACAAGTTGACAGACTTTTGAGTAGACTAACAGAGAACTCAGAGATGAATGATGTAAATGTATCTATTAATTAACACTTGTATACAATCCTGTTGGCATGAACAACATTGCCTAATGGTGTAGAGAGGTGTAGGCTATGGTATAGTCCTCACACACACACTCAAAATCAGTAGAATGAGGCTCGGGAATGATCTCTATTTTTCACGACTTTTCATGTTCACTTTTATATGTAATGAGCAAAGATTTGAATTCAAATTCAAATTTTGGCTCCCTATGATCAAGCTCCTAAATTCTTGGAGATATTCCTTCAATCAAATGAACTACTTTTTCCACGACTCACTTTGGTAGGTTATTACAAAATATTCTAAGTCAATTTGACTTTTACAATGAGGTAAAGTGGTAATTAACCACTAGCATATGGTCCTATGCTTCTTCATGTATGTGTAGACTTTAATGCATCCTTTGAGCCAAATGTGTAGGCTTGCAATTTACACCAACAAAACTCCATTGTGTTGAGGTGTATACGACACTGTACATGGTGTTTTATCCCACGTTCAGCCACAAATGCATTAAAAGCAGAAGACATATATTCCCCCCCTCGATCAGAACGGAGGGTGCCCATTTTACATGCTGGTAGATTTTCAGCCAAGACCAAAAACTGTTTGAAGCACATGAACACTTTGGACTTTGCCTTCAATGGATATACCCATGCATGCCTGGAAAAATCATCGATGAAAGTCACGAAGTAAAGATAATTTCCAAAAGAAGGTGTTTGCATAGGTCCACAGACATCACTATGTACAAGCTTCAATTTCTGAGTAGCCCGAACTGAACCATCTTTTGGAAAGGAGGAATGCTGCATTTTGCCCAAAATACAACATTCACAAACATGTTTTCCCGTTGCCTCAAGTTTGGGCAAAGAGGACACCAAACTAGCAAAATTCAGATGACCAAAGCATGCATGCCAAAGCTTTGCATCTGACATAGCGTGACAATCGTGTACTGCACATGCCAAATCATTTACAGATCTTTCATAGTCTATGAGCTTATACAACCCATGACATAGAATGCTAAAAGCAATAATCACGCTGCGATTTGACAAATCATGAACTGTACATCTATCATCAACAAATTTCACAACCAAGCAAATCTTGGCTAATGCAAAAAATGATAACAAGGTTTTTCTTGATCCCTGGAACAAACAAAGCATCTGACAAAGTGAAGGAATTACCATCAGTAGTAGTCAAAATGATCTTACCAACTCCCATAACAGGATAAGAGGAGTTGTTGGTGCATGTAACAATATTCCCTATAGGGGAAGGCTCGAGTGAAGAGAAGAAACTGTGCTGCAAGGTAATATGTTTGGTCGCCCCACTGTCAAAGTACCAAACATCTGAGTCTACTACAGACATGCACTGTTCATGAGAAGATGGGTCAAAACTGCAAACAGTAGTAAATGCCCATTCTTCTTCCTGCACAAGATTAGCAAACTCCATTTTTGGTGTAGAGGCTTCTGCAACAACCATTCCAGCCTCTTTCTTCTTTGCCTCTTTAGCAGCCAGTTTTGGACAGTTCTTTATGTTATGATCATTCCCTTTACAATACTTACAAAACAATTTCTGCTTTTCTATTTTTTTCTCATCTTTATCTTGGTTCTTCGAATGGGGAGCAAACACGCTGAGTATGCTCACCAAAATTCATGCGATTTTGAGACTACAACTGGAGGATTGTTGACGGCGCCCTATATGTAGCGAGGACCTCCTTTGATACCAATTGTTGGAGTTAGACGTCTATGGAAGCACGCGAACATCACAAGGAAGAAGAAGAAGCTTGGAGCGCAACACACAATACTGAATGTATTACTAGAGAATGTACAAAGATAAGTAGCCCATTAGGGCAATAGGCGTATATACAAGGGGGGGAAAAAACCTCCTAAAGAGGGAAAAAAGTGCCCCGACGGTCCTAAAGTGTTCACACACATCACTACTGTTAGCTCAGAAAATGGTTGGTTTTTATGCACTAATGGTGGTCTATTTGGCAGGAAAATACGTTTGATTTCAGGTACTTGAAGAGTGGGTTTGATGATGGATGAGAAGTATTTGGAGTGTGTAGAGCCCCTCCTACGGACATGAGGCCTGGGGGATATTTGGTGTGGTCTGCTACACCGGTGTATTGGACAGATGATGAGGACGTAGAAATCTGGAAAGAAGTGGAGAAATTGACCCGTTCGATCTGTTGGAAGCTTGTGGCAAAGCTTGTTGATGAGTCCACAGGCATTGGAGTTGCCATTTTCCGACTGGGATTGTTATCTTTGTGGTATTGTTCATTGGGGATACAAGAAAAGAAGAGCCACAAGAGCCCACGTCGTCTTATCCAAAAGGGGGAAGTCGATTGGCTTAAAATTTTTTTTTGAAGAGGAACAAGAGGGAGGGACTCTCTCGGTTTTTTTGAGGGTTTTTTTCGCTCGTTCTCTTGTCAAAAAAAAAAAAAAAAAAGAAACTATTGAAGAACTGGCGAGCAGTCTACCCATGGGCATTCGTAGTCTGGTAGTCGTGAGCGCTTCGCCATTTTGTCATATATGCTTTGTAAGAGTGTTGAGTCAGATAGCGTTGGCAGAACCTTGAAGTGTAAGTGTGCAGATTGTATGTCGAGTCATGGCGTACTGGAGTCCCTACGACAACAATGGAGGTGATGGATTGGAGCTGACACATATATTTGATCTGAGAGGCTCGACGTAGTGAAGGGCGGAAGAGATCGACAATTATGAAGTAAATTTGTTTTCAATTAAGTTTTCCTTGAATGATTAAAAGCACGCCAAGGCATTTAATGCTATAGTACTTTCGATTTTACTTGAGCGATTTCACATGTACAGAATGATTGCATCTCTTCATTATCAAATTTCTGTAAGCGTTATGCAGTCATACTTAACAGTTGATGGTCTGTTCATGAAGATGTTTATGCATTGATTTTCTTATCTTCATTGGAGAGATCTTTAAGTTTTTTTAGATTTTGTTTTTTTTCGCGTTCAGAATATCCACCGCAGGAGCTATGATTTGTCATGGATAGATATGCATGCAATTCTTTGGATACATGGCTTCAATACGATGCGCTGAAGCTTTAGTCCCCGAAAGCTTGTTTTTCTTGCCAATTCTGCTACGCATCATTTATTCACTTCAACTCACTGCATATCGTTTGCTCTCTGATCGTTTTAATTTGTCTGCATCTTACGTATTTTGTCAGCTTCATTAGAGATTAATGTTAAAGAATATCTGCAGATTGATTAATATATTGAATTAGTTGCCAAATGCAGATGTTAAGACATGATATGGAGTTTATTTTGCAGGGTAATTGATGCCAGGAAGATATATTTCTTTTGATTTGAATTAAAACTGTGAATTTTACACAAAAACAAAATAGCTCTCTTGTTTTACTCGTACATATTCATGTGATTATCTAAAAGCAAATAAAGCTATAAAGAAAACAATTTGACGTATGATTACTCCAAGCATCATGCATATATATTTTTCGGGCAAAAAAATTTGATATATGAAGGATGTGGGAATGCTAGACTTTCACATTATGCCTTTGTTATGGATTTTATGATGTTTGTCCTGCGATTCTGTTTGGAATATTGGTTCAAGCCAAGAGGCAGGTACGATCAGGTACAAGCAAAAAGAATCAAAGATAATGCTCCAGTGTAATCAGATTTGTTCAAACTTTAACGGAGTTTGAATATGAGGTTCTTATTTAAATAGCGTTTACCGCTCAGAAGTGTTCAGCCTGAATTAGTTCCTGTCTTCCATAGGCTGTTTGCAGATATTAAAGAAGAGGTCCAATCCCTAACGAAACATTCAGGTGCTACGATTCACATCGCAAAGCATCTTCTTTTGGGCCAACGTTTACTGTGCATTTTCTTTTTGTCTGTTACACATCGTTTTCTGTACCAAATTGCTAAGAGAGGTTAAAACGTTTGTGTTCTGGATATGATAAGTTTATTTTTGTGAATACTTTTCTGCTAAGTGCGTGAGGCATTTAACTGTACCTACACTGTTGCAACAGAAGCTTCTGACAAGTTTGAATTTGACGATATTATGAATGTGTAAATACTTCAGTGTTTGCTTGATCACAGACCAAAAGAAACTAGAGTTGTTGTATCCATGAAAACACAGGAATCAGTCTGAACATTCATCAGTGTGGATTGTTGATTTTACCTCTGCTTCCCTGCGTGGCGCTATCAAATGTGTTAATTGTGTTAGTTACCATTGGTCAAGGAAGTTCTAGATTTAATTGTCATCGTGATGTTCTGACTAGAGATCACCATACTTAATCTGTGCTTTTGCCGAAGCATTATGTTCAATTATAACATATAAATACGGGTGCAGATAAAAGAATGATAGATGACTGATTTCGATGAAGTTTCACTTGAAAAATAAAACTTGTGATTTTAACGAACATCAGATCTCTAACCACAGTAGGTTATGTGCTTAATTCAGAAGGGTGCGGGTGAGCAAGATTCAATCTCTTGTTGCAAAAAAAATTAGCTCAACCTTAATTCATTATAAAATCGTAAACGTTCCATGAATTGTGGGATTCAATGATGAAGAGTTTCAGAAATGGATCCCATAATTGTGCAACTAACAAAAAATCTCCACCATTGGTTGAGAAAGTGTGAAGAGTTTGTTAATTTGATATGTGAGATGAAAATGTGTGACCTCGCATGAAAAATTGATATTTTCAAACATCTTGACAATATGATAAGTTTTCATTCTAAATTAAACTAAGCCTTCTTCTTGAGTTATTATCTATATCATTTGGGTTTGCCATCAAACACCCCGCATGTGCCATTTACGTGCCCGTTGATCTGAATCACCAAGTGAGCCCTTCCGCATCGACATAGGTTAGCCCGACGTGAAAGGAGGGGGTTGAGTGAAGAAAGGGAGGTTACAGGAAGTGACCACTGGAGGTGGATATCCAAGTGCGCATGCGTTTTCTCGCTTCCTCCATCAAAACTTGAAGTGAACTTGTGGACTTAGGGAAATCAAAATTGACCTAGTATCAAGAAAGTTAGACAAAATATCATTGAGAATAGGCACTTTCTCTTGGGCTAAGAGCCCTAAACATTTTGGTGCGTCTTCCGGGAAAAGCTTGGCATGTCTCTATAAGAGAGTGCCATAGGTTCGCCTAGCGCCACACGTTGGCGAGCTTGCGGATCCTAGATCTAGTACATGAGCGAGGGGAGCTCATCCTCAGGAGCAACACAAACGCAAGGAGAGGAACGCGCTCAGCGAAGAGCCCTTGAAAGAGAAAGGAGAAGGTGGGAACCGCCAGGTGAGTGGACCTCGATTGGCTCGAAGAAATCGGCCAAAAACGTGTACTCCCGTAGGAGAGTCACGAATCAAGTGCGAAAGTTTGAAGGAGGGACCCTGAGGCCACGTGTGCTAAATTTTTGGGATCGAAGTGATATTGACATCACACCTCTGTTCGAAATGGCTCAGCGGATTTCGGTTCACTTGGGGGACTTCACAAAGTTCTCAGGTACTTGGGACGAAGATTCGGATAGTTTTATCCAGCTATTTGAGGTTACCTGTGAGGCCAATGATGTAGTTGACCAGGATCAAAGGTTGAGAATTTTTCCGGCCATTCTCCGTGATGAGGCAGCCAACTGGTATGGGAATCTGACACCACAAGAGCGTGGAACTTATCAAATGCTCAAGGAAGCCTTCTTGGCAAAGTTTCGACGACAAGGCTTCCAAGATAGATTGGCCCAACAAATGGATTATTTGCGACAGGGAGTAAATGAGAGCATCGATAACTACATTCAGAGAATGGAAACCTTGGTAAGAAAGATGGGCGCAAATGCCCCGAACGATGAGACATTGAAGAGAAGATTCATTTCGGGATTGAGAGATCCTACGGCACAACAGCATATCAGCCTGAGAAGACCTGCGACTTTAATGGATGCTAAGGAACAAGCGAGGCTTTGGGAGGAAGTCCAATTATGCCAACAAAGGAAGATGGAACTCTTATACGAGCCAATGGGAGGCCCAGGTAACATACCAATGAAAGATCCGGGCCAAGGAAGTCCCGCATTGACGACCCCAGCTTTTGTAGCTGCCACTAGCACGCCAGGCGAGGTAAAGCCTGCGCTAACTGAAGAACGAATATTGGAGTTGCTCACGCAAGCTATAAAAGCTGCCACAATGACCCAGGAAACATATACAGTAAAACCAGAGGTGACTACAAACCCCAATCAAGTGTTTCGATCAAACACATGGTGTGGAAAGTGCCATGGTTACGGCCATTTGGCTTCAGAATGCCCTACAGTCTCGAGAGTATTCACAGATAGATCACCACCTAGAATGCGTTGCACTTTTTGTGGAAGAACAAATCACACAGAGGACCGATGTTATAACAAGAGAGCCTATGAAGAGAGGACCATGAAATCCGGAGATACAAGAGAAAGACCTTACACGGGATTGCCCGCTCAAAGTGTCCCACCTACATCTCGTTGGGAAAACAGACCTACTTATGGATATGGTGCTCAGGGTCAAGGAGGAGACTATCCAAGAGGAGCCGCGCGTGATCAAAGAAGAGATGGTCCAATCCAGTGCTGGAATGCCATGGCTTTGGCCATACTCAATCTAGATGCCCAAACGAAAAGAAACCAATTGATTATACCCCACTATGTAGGTACTGTAGTGGAGAGGGCCACTTTGATGAAGATTGTCCAAAACGAAGAGCTACCACCGACAAGGAAAAAGGACCAGTAGGGTCCTCGAATTATGTTGACACTCAGATGCATTCCACAACGAGAGCTCAAGAGCAAGTTCCTACGATCGAAGTAGTGTTCAAGACACCGAACCCTCAAGAGGGCTCTAGCTCGTCAATGCACTTTGTGGATGCTTACGAGGTCAAGAAACCGCATAAAGAGCCAATTGTGGCAGTAGTCACAAGAACTCAAGAGTATTTGAAGAAAAATCCAGAAGGCGAAAACGAAATAACTAGTCAAGAGAAGATAGCTGAACATGGAGAGGTAGAAAACCAACTTGGAGGATTTGCTGAGCAGCAAGAGTTTGAGGATGGGGAAGAAATTGAGATCCTTCCACCCGTGACTAAGGAGTTTGTGCCAGGCATAGCACCATTCCCTGAAAGATTGAAGACTCCTAAGAGTAGAAAGGAAAGACAAAGTTCGGAGGAAGTGGACATCGTAAAGCTGCTCGGTGACACGGAAGTCACGATAGACATTGGCACATTGCTGAAATGTTCACCTGTTTATAGGAAACAATTCTACAACGAATATATCAAGAAGCCGAGGAAAGCTCGAGAGAAAAAGAGACTAGATAAAGATGTGCAAGGAATCATTCAAAGTATTACAACGCAAATCGATTCGAATGCTCCTGCTATGACGGTCGAGATTAAATGTCATATTAGGGATGCACCCCTCCTTGAGTGAGGTGGCATAGATGCCACATGGCATCATATGGGTATTATATACCATTTGGTAAAAAAGTCAAGAGAGATCTTATGACACTAGGATCGAGTTGAGACATCGATCTCTGAAGGAATCATGCTCGGGCGAGGCTGGGAGGCGAACACTCTCTGTGTAGGACGTCTTCGCGTAGCTCATGGCCACTATGAGTGGCAAATAGCAAAAGTATCTAAGATTGGTATCAGAGCGAAACGATCCCAGGCGTTCTCGCGTGTGCAGATGGAGGGAATCGATCCCTGGTGGCTGCTATGAAAGGCGCAAGCTCTATCAAGTAGGCTATGCTCACATGATGAAGGTAATATCTCTCCTTTTCTATATATTGCGACGTTCAGAAGCTGCTGCCGCCCTTGAGCCTTTGGAGGAGGAGATATACATTCTCTTCACTCCCTCCTTCTAGATTTGTTGGCTAGCTTTAGATGGTGGCTAGAGGAACAGCTTACCTCATTTCATATGAGAAACATCGTTTAACTTCATAATCATGAAGCAGGAGTAAGAAGGATTGGCAACAAGGAAAGATCAAAGAGGAAAAGAAAGAAGGTAAATGGTTAGGTGTAAAGACCATGCAAAGCATGGAGGCTTTCCATTACACTACTTGTTAGATAAGTTGAGAGAAGGAAATAACAAGCCTCATGAGTTAGGTACTTGAGTCGTAGGTTCGCAGCCTCCGTTTTGGACGAGGAAGAGGAGGGAGAAATCCTCAGCTTTTGTGAAGGGTTTGAGAGACCATCCTTTGAGGCAAATCCTATTTATGGAGAGTATGATATATATATTCTCATCTCGAGTTAAGAATCCCCTCAAATTACAAGAAAGAATAAGCTTTAGGCACTTTCAAAGTAGCCTACTTTTATGATTTTAGTATAAAATTTCAGGGGCTATTTTTGATAAGTAGCCATTTAGGGAAGGGGAAATGAAGCGGGATTTTTCATAGATTTATGGAAAAAACCATGCACACCTATAGTCTAGCGTATGGACTTCCATTTAAGATTAAGAAATCCATAAGATACCTCAGTTTGATGGGAGTTTGAAGCTCCACAAAACCCCCTTCCATCACAGTTTGATAAAAAATTTCAGCACCTAAATTTGGGAAATTCCCATTTTTGAAGAGGGAAAAAGAGGTGCGATACCTATGGATGGATAGGGAAAGGTATGTATACTGAGAGTATGGTGTATGGATTTTGTAGGCGAATCATTAGATTCATTAAAATGATAAGTTAAGGAGGGATTTTAGTTCCTCAAAGACCCCCTTCCCGCACTTTTTGGAAAATTTCAGAAATTAATCTTTTGCCAAACTCCACTTCTTGGAGTAAGAAAAAGATCATTTAGAGGCTTCCCATGGATTATTGTATATAATCCAAGAGAAATCCACATTTAGAGTGGATTAGAAGCTTGCTAAGAGCTCCCATTTAAGTTTTTGCATAAAAGCAAAATCTTGATTTAGGCCTCTTTTGGGGAGCAAATTAGCATGCATGAAGGGAGGATTTGGAAAGGTAAAAAATGGCTCAAGCATCTTCATATACCACTCTCTGAGGTTATGGAGAGAATTTTAGGATTTGCATGATGGAAGAATGCTTTTGGGCACCCCAAAAATCACATTTTTACACTTTTTCCAGCCCCTCCAACAGTCCACTAGTTTGACATGTCCCACTTGGAATGGCCATATCGTGGGCTAGAAAACTCCAAATTGGACGTGCTATGGCTCGTTTCGAAGAGCACAAGGTCTAATTTCAGTTTATGAAATAAAATATTGGAAAGTAAAAATTTTTGCAGGTCCTAAAGTGGGTTTTGCAGGTCTAAAGAAGGATTACTAAGGCATTTTTTGACTAATTTTGCATTATTTTAGTAATCATTTGACCATGCTTTATGTTTTGGGGAGTGTTCCGATGTTTTCGGACACTTCAAAGTTTATGTTAGGACCTGAGGAGGAAGGTGCAGAGGTCTCGAATCTTGTCGAGAGCGATTGGATGCATGCAATTCCAAAATCAGACTACTCAGGGATGTATATTTTATGCTTTCTGGCATTTTATTTATGTTATGGCATGTTCTGTATCTACATGCATGAATGGGATTGCATACATCAAGTGTTGATCATTGTTTAAGCTTTTAAAGTATGGATCAACATGCAGGAAGTATACACTTTTGATTGTTTGCAGGAAACAGGATTGCAGAAACTATATGGTTAGGCAACACAGAGAATGGTTGCCAACATTTGTTTTTATCTTTTTGCAGGTCATGGAATCCACATATAAGTTTATGGCGTGCATGCCATGGGCCTGTCAAGCCCTATGTTTTTGGGTGGCCTGAGTGCCACTGAGCTATGGTTTAATTTTTTTGGGATTCTATTTCCTGGGGAAATGCTGTCGAAATTTTTCTTACCGCATGGCGTTATATACGCACTTGCTTTTAGGTAAGAGTGTTATGGCATAGTAACATGCCTTTCTGCAAACATCAATAAGTTTTAGGCATGCTTATAAGCATGTATTTGATGGACTTAGGACCATCAGAGTATTATATATAAGGCAACTTCGGTAGTAGCAGGATCCCTATACATAATCCTTATGGATTTAGACCATAGGATTGCTAACGGAAGGAGCTACACCTTCACCATTAGTAATGTGCACAAGCAATCCTATAGGTTCAGGAAGTTGCATTCAGGCTCGGGAGATGCATTTTGGATAATCTCCAAGTTAGTGAAGATTTATTTATCTTCACAAGCGTCTCACATGATGTATAGGAGACTTTGTGGTATTATTAAAAATACCCAAAGAGTGACTAGTTTCACTCTTGCACATCACTTGAGCAAGTAGTGAAGCATTTTTGCTACACTACTAAGGAAACCAAATAGATGGGATCACAAAGATGGGTTTCATAAGACAGCATCGACGGGTGCTATGTGATTCAAGTGATGGTTAGGAAGGCCACAGGCATGGCACTGGCTCTATGACTCAGAGCATAGATCCCTTACTCAGGAATAGTTGGGGTACCCAATACATACATATGTATCTTGGGATCTACAGAGAGGTACCTAGACTTAGTCTTTGTACCTAGGAACAAGTTGGTTTGGAACACAAGGGGATATTCATTGTCACATTGTTGACTAGAACCAAACTAACTAGTTTGAGGACATAGGACTTACTTGAGTCCACCTACATGATTTTAGGATATGGGATTCATTAGAATCCACCTATATATTCCATCATGAATTGGAATATATATTCGGTTTAGTGTAGCTATGACATCATGAATTGGAAGAAGTTTTCACTGGTATGGGACGGTGGAAATGACTTCCCTTTGAGCACTCTTCTTCTATGGCCAGGGAGAAAAGGACTCATCATTCATGGCGTCATGTCTCACTAAATCAGAGGAGAACTCTTAATAGACATCTCCTACTAGGATTGGGAGTTATCCTTCAGAGTATGGGGAAGATTTATTCTTCCAGTAGAGAATGTGATAGGTGATTTTATCACCATTGGTATCACATACTCATTTTTTAGTTTTCAGGAAGGATAATTCCATCAGTTTGATTGGATCGTATAGATCCATGCACAGAGTATGGTTGGCAGAGATAGTTCTTCACTATGGATACACATATGTTTACGGTATCATGTCACATCATTGCTGACCATTTTAGTAGAGGGCTTTGACCCTTATTAGGAATTTATTTTCTCCACTCTTCACTACATACACCTTCATTAGTTAGCGGAGATCTGTTCTCCATCTTCATAGGAATATGTGATGAGGGATTATGCATTAGTTATGGAAGAGAGGACTAAATAAATTCATGAGTTTCTCTTTTAAGGTAAGGAGAAAGTGGGAATCAGCTCAGAGATCCATGAGGGATCTTACTTTAGTTCAGTACTCTCACTTTAGCTCCTATACTTTGGGAGAGAAAGAAGGAAAGGAAAACATAATTTCTTCATAGGAGAAGAATAGAGTATGTTTTTCTTTAGATAGAAGAGGTGTTCTGAAAACATCTCTTAATCTATATTTGAGAAGGAATTCATTTCCTCTACTTTTCCATCTAATTTTCCTTCATATGGGAGTATGATTCTCCACTATTTTGGAAGGAAAAGTATGGAGAACTTATGTGCATGTTCTCACCTATGGATGAGTAGAGAAAATGGATTCAACACAATCTCTTTCAAAGGGAAAGGGAAAGTGGAATAGTTTCCACTGCTAGAGCTTTTTTCCTTGGAAGAGATTACAGAGATAGACATGGAGAGAGTTTCACTTTCTCATTTAGATTGTCTAGATAGGAGTGGCACTCTTCTATTAAAGACAAGAGGGAGATCAGTTAATCATGATGGTTAGATTGAGTCTCACATGGAGACTCTAGAGAGAAGTAGTTATGTTTATTTCCAGTGATGGTCCTTGACTAGATGAGATGATCTAGTTATTGACATTAGTGAGACTGGAAGTAGAGATATGACTCTTCTCTTTATACTTTCTAGGAGATAGAAATATATCTAACCTATTAGGGTACCAAACTCTTAGCTGGTGTTACATCATGAGTATGATGAGTAAACATCAGTTAGGAGGATAGGTACTTAGGGATTATCTGAATCTCAAAAGGGAATGCTTTTGCATTCATATGGCAAACTACAGGGAAGAGAAATTTTAGAGTTTGCACTAGTGCCAAAAGATGCTCTTCCAATAGAACTTAGTCCACAGGTAATAGATGAAAAACCACAAACTTCTTGGTTGGTGAAATGTAGAGATTGCATTTTACTATCAAGAAATTCTTATATATGAGCTAGATGATGGATTCGCATACTTCACAAGGTAGTTAGGGTTAAACTATTACTTGTGATTACACTCAAGGTTAGGAAGACCTAGAGTGGTATGAGGGCAATCTATCATTTAGTCTTAGATGGGTTTGATGTCACTTGATATGGGACTTTGTTCTATACTTCAAAGGATTTTATGGTTTATTATCTCCATTATGGTACGGTCAAGTTTATAAGCTTGGCACTTTTACACTGGCTTTTTATCTTATTACTCCATAGAGGATATATCATATGGACTTAGGTCATTTGGATGATGTAGTATGTTATGGGAATAATAATTTGGAAGTTGAGTGTATATGGGAGATAGTAGGCACCACTTAGACGGTTTCCCACTTTTGACATGATCTCATATGAGACTTCTTAAGGGGAAGGATACGGGGAAACAACACACACAGAGATGACCATGTACATAGAGTACATGGGGTTCAGGGGAGTCCGAGCACTTTCTTCTACCATTATGGACATTTCATTTACATTTTCGAGGACGAAAATGCTTTCAAGGGGAAGGAAATGTCATATTAGGGATGCACCCCTCCTTGAGTGAGGTGGCATAGATGCCACATGGCATCATATGGGTATTATATACCATTTGGTAAAAAAGTCAAGAGAGATCTTATGACACTAGGATCGAGTTGAGACATCGATCTCTGAAGGAATCATGCTCGGGCGAGGCTGGGAGGCGAACACTCTCTGTGTAGGGCGTCTTCGCGTAGCTCATGGCCGCTATGAGTGGCAAATAGCAAAAGTATCTAAGATTAAAGGATATGCAGTCCCCGGTGCTCAGTTAGATAGTGGAGCCGCAGTCAACCTTATGACTGAGTTCATGATGAAAGCTTTGGGCCTCAACCACATGGAAGAAACGCCGATGTCCTTGAGAATGGCAGATCAAACACAAGTGAAGCTTGCGGGTCTTTTGAAGAATGTAAGCATAGTTGTGGGCGGTTTAGAGTTTAAAGTTGATTATCTGATAGTAAGACCAAGGACCTCAGAGGCTACCTTCTCGATCTTACTTGGACGGCCATGGCTGGTGCAAGCCGAGTGTGTGCATGACTGGCGCACAGGTTTTCTTTCAATAGGGCCAAAGTCTGATCGGATTCAAATACAAGTATCCCCACCCTCGAGCAACAAGAAGAAAACAATAATAGTCGATGAGATGGAAAAGAAAGAAAAGGAGAAAGCAAGGCACGAGATTGCACGAGCTAGGTTTTCCTTGAACACGGACACCTAAAGGAATCTGCTTCAAGACGGGTTCAACTTGCAGCTCTTTAAGAATCAAGACACGAAGATGGGTTAATATCAAAATCCATTGCTCTATAACGACGATTCCGATCACGAATTGCTGGGATGGTTGACACATACAAGAGAATTTGAGTGCTACATGTTGAGTATAGACGCACGTAAAAACAAAGCTACTCAATCCCTGGAGAAGGGAACTTCAAAAGAAGAGCTGGAACTGGAGTTAGCTCCGACAATGGAAGTGCAACAGTTGAGAGAAAGAGTTAGAATGCTAGAAGCAGAGATTCTAAAGAGAAGTCGAGAATCGGAAAAGGAAGCGGAAAGTAAAACTAAAGTGCGGGAAGCCATTGCAAAAGCTGAACTTAAGAAATTGGGTGCGGTTGAAAAAGAACAAAACAATGATTTACTGGCCAACCATGCACGCGTGATCGGAGAGCACGTTCCAATCACAGTGTCATCAAGAAATAAAGAATATTCGCGAGAAGCTCAGTTGGAAAAATGGGAAGTTTTTCCAGGAAAGGTCTTGGGTGTGGGGGCAGAGCTACCAGAGGGAGTACGAGATTGCATTAAAATGACACTCAAAAATTTCAGCAAGGCCTTTGCATGGTCATACAGTGATCTGAGAGGAATTGACCCCCGAATCTGCCAACATTATATAGACTTGGAAGAAGGCACCCGACCAATATGTCAACGACTCAGGCGAATGAATCCAGTCTACTCGGAATTGATCAAGCTGGAATTGACTAAGTTATTGGAAGCAGGATTCATATATCCCATCGCGTCCAGCGAATGGGTATCACCAATTGTAGTTATTCCGAAGAAAAATAAGAAAATCCGTATTTGCATAGATTATCGAAAGTTGAACGAGCGCACGAAGAAGGATCATTTCCCCTTGCCCTTTACTGATCAAATCTTGGACAGAGTGGCTGGCCATAAATTGTACTCATTTTTGGATGGTTTCAGTGGATACAACCAGATCCAAATCCATGAAGATGATCAATCAAAAACTACTTTCACGACAGAATGGGGTACGTACGCATATCGTGTGATGCCATTTGGATTATGCAATGCACCGGCCACATTCCAGAGGGCAATGATAGCTGCATATCAAGACTATTTGCAGGATTGGATGGAGATATTCCTCGATGATTTTGCAATTAGGGGCAATGATGAAAACATGATGGAGAGGATCGAAGCTATTTTAAGAAGAAGCATCGAAAAAGGCATCGCATTAAATCCTGAAAAGTGTACATTTGGAGTACGAAGAGGATTGCTTTTGGGACATGTTATTTCCGAAAAAGGGATCGCGGTTGATGAGGATAAAGTGGAAAAAATTGGACAACTTCCACCTCCTCAAAACTTGCGGCAACTCAGAGGATTCTTGGGCCATACGAATTATTATCGACGTTTTATATTAAATTTTGCATCAATAGCGGCACCATTGACGAATCTTTTGAGGAAAGACCAACAATACCAATGGACTGAAGAGTTTCAAGTTGCATTCGACTCGATCAAGGAGAGATTGATAAATGCACCGATCTTGGTAGCACCCGACTGGACGAAAGAATTCCATGTGCACACCGATCATACTGCGGTTGGAGTAGTACTATGCCAAGCCGATGAAAAGAAGTTGGACCACCCTATTTATTATGCAAGTCGCAAAACTTGAATAGCACTGAGAGGAACTACACGACTACAGAGAAGGAATGCCTCTCGATGATCTTTGCGATAAACAAGTATCGACATTACCTAATGGGAAAGCATTTCACGTTTTATGTGGATCATGAAGCCCTTAAGTATATCATTAATAAACCCGAGCTATCAGGGTGATTGATGAGGTGGATGCTACTCCTCCAAGAATTTCAGTTCACAGTGATAACCAGACCAGGCAAAGCGCATATATTGGCCGACCATTTATCTCGAATTGTTAATGAGGAGCCAATCTCTGGTGTGCCCGACAATGCTCCTGATGGGCATCTATTCCAGGTTGATGCTAAAGTACCTTGGTATGCCGACTTGGTGAACTTCTTATGCACCACTAAATATCCGCCAGGAGCAAGCAAGAGAGAGAAGCAAAAACTGTTAGCATTGGCAAAGCACCATAGCATCATTGGTGGGCAGCTCTATCGATATTTTGTACATGAAAGCATTTATCGGAGGTGTCTCGAGGAAGAGGAAGCAACCCTAGTTTTGAGGGCATTGCATGACGAACCCTGCGGTGGGCACTTTGCTGGTGAATTGACGGCAAGAAAGATCTTATTGGCCGGGTATTGGTGGCCAACGCTATTCAAAGACTCTCATACATACTGTAAGAAATGCGACAGATGCCAAAGAATGGGAAAACCCACGTTAGCACATGCTGCTCCTCTTACGCCGGTGCTGGCTCTTAAGCCGTTTGAGAAATGGGGAATTGATTTTGTGGGGCCTATTGATCCTCCCTCAAGACGTCGGTCTAATAGGTATATTTTGGTCTGCACTGACATGTTACCAAGTGGGTAGAAGCCAAAGCTTTGAAGACTGACCGAGCTGTTGATGTAGCTAAATTTTTGTATGAACAAATTATCACTCGATTCGGATGCCCGTTGGAAATAGTAAGTGATAGAGGAACGCACTTTGTCAACGAACTGATCGAAGAAGTAATGGAATTATATAAATCAAACATAGGAAAAGCACTCCATATTACCCGAGGGCAAATGGACAAGTGGAGGTCACCAACAAAGTTCTTGAACAGATTCTAACAAAGACAGTAGCTGCGCATAGGAGAGACTGGGATGAGAGACTTTTGGAAGCCTTGTGGGCATATCGGACATCCTACCGAGTGACGACTAAGAGCACTCCGTTCTCCCTAGTATATGGCGAGGAAGCCATCTTCCCCATCGAAAAAGAAGTTCCGACATTAAGAGTGGCCATTGAGGCTAGGATGGGAGAGGAAGAGTCATTGAAGGAAAGGTACATACAACTGGTCAAGCTAGAAGAAAAGAGGCTCATTGCACAGCAAAGTCTGGAAGCTATTCAGAAAAGACGTAAGGAGAGGCATGACAAGAATCTCAAGACCTATGTGATTCAAGAAGGGGATTTGGTGCTGGTTTATGATAGTAAATATTATAAATTCCCGGGGAAGTTACAGACAAGATGGGCAGGACCGTTTAAGGTGGTGGAACTCAATTCCAATGGTTCCATGCAAATTCAAGATTTAGGAGAAGAATATGCTCCCGTGAAGGTTAACGCGCTTCGAGTTAAACCTTATTTCAAGTGACATTAGGACGGGAGAAGCTAGACAAGATCCAAGCAGAAGGACGTACTAGACTCCTTGTACATAGACGTATAGTTATAGATAGATATATATATGCGCATATGTTAGTTATGATTTTTGTTGTCATAAATATTATCCTGTGCTAGCTCAAGAATTTTGGACTTCTAATATTTTTTGTGTTATGCAGAGACTGTTAGGAGCTAAGTAACAAAATGGCAGATCAAATAACGCAACTCTACTTGTACGAGCTAAGGATATATTTCTCGGACCAAACATTCGCCCGCATGGACATAGATGTCGATGACTTTGAGACGGAATATGATGTTGAGGAAGCGCATTGGCTGGTATGCTTTATAAACCAGGGTTTGGGTGTTGCATTTTACATTGAGTGTTTTGAGGAATACCTGACCCGACATGTAGGATGGGCAGGAGATTGATATTACTATTTCGATCCTTCTAGGGAAATGCCTAACGAGGAAAACGATATCACTTGGGCTTGGGCAGATGTGCTAACAATAGGAAGTGATGACGGAGCTCCTGAAGTTGAGCCTGACTCGCCCTAGGGAAGTTGTCGGGATGCGAGTACGATGTGAGGCTCCATGAGACATCCCGGAGACCCACATTCTAGATCATCTAAGGATAGGTATACGAGGGACTAAGGCATAGCTGGTTGTAGTTACCTAGTGAAAAGTCAAATCGATGAATACATATGCAATATCTGTAATTGAGAGAATGGAGTGAAGAGGTGGTTGATCTGTCAAAGGCTAGAGTGTATATGTTTGCATGCATGTGTGGGAAAAGTGGGGAAAATCCCTTTCTTCCTCTCCCTAATTCTGAGGACTTGGGTGAACTAATTAACTATGAAAAAAGAAGAAAAAGAAAATAAAAGAAAAAATTTGTGTTGATTGTGATCGTACCAATGCGCTATGGTGGGCTAGTAGGTGGGTGGATCTATCTTAGCCGGGTGGTTAAGACCACGAGCCGCAGCTAGTTTCGCCATAGGCTTGGGATGTATATGTTTGTGTCATAGCTACGCGCCATAATGGGTTGGTAGGTAAGTGGAACCATTGTGGCCGGGCGGTCACAACCATGAGCCGTATCCAGCTTCGTTATGGGCTAGTTGATATATGTTATGTGTTATCATTGTGTGTTTGTGTGTTGTGCGCTGTAGTGCATTGGTAGATGGGTGGAATCAACCTGGTCGGGTGGCAGGTCCACGAATCGCATCCAGTGACAATGTAGGCCAACGTGTGATTAAAATAAAATTTACCTATGAAATTATTCCCCACTCCTGAGGGGGAGAGAGAGAGAGGAGAGGGCGATGATCGCCTAAAAGGGAACGTTATTTGCTTGTGTGGTTGGTATGTAATGGCTTGTGACAGATCAGATCACTTTGAATCAACATTCTTGAAGGCACGAAGACTCTATATGTACTTATGGATGAGACCTTAGCGAGGTAATGCAACGGTCTTGCTTTATAACTTGTGTGCTCTATCTGAGGGTTTTTCTAGTATGTGGGACACTCTAGGTTTTTATGTAGGTCTTGACTTGTACTCGAGTCTCGATAGCTTTTGTAGGACGACGATGGGGATTCTTCAGAAGTGTCTGGTCATGCAATAGGTGTACATAGCGAATAGTAGGTGCAATAATGGGATGTGCATTTTGGGTATTTTTGCATGTCCTGTTTGATTCATTTCAGTTGTCGTTGTCCATTTTGGTATTTTCTTTTCTGTTTTCCGCAATGATAGTTGTATGTGTAAGACATGGAAAAATATGCATGTGTTATTTTGGTTGAGACTATTTTCATAATGGAATGCATGAGCAATTTGATGCACGTTGGAATGGGAGTTGCAGATATGTGCATGTTCTTGGATCATTACGAAGTGACTGATTTGTATGTATTCATAAGTGATTTTTTGAGCACTAATAGCTTCAATGAGTGCAGGTTCAATGGAAGTGACGGCTTGATGAAAAGGTATGCAACCAAGTTATAAACTGACATGTTCATGGCTGAATGGATATTGTAGCAAGAGTGGCTCGTCGAGGACGACTTCGCAAATAAGAAGAGGGGAGTATGTTAGCTCAGAAAATGGTTGGTTTTTATGCACTAATGGTGGTCTATTTGGCAGGAAAATACATTTGATTTCAGGTACTTGAAGAGTGGGTTTGATGATGGATGAGAAGTATTTGGAGTGTGTAGAGCCCCTCCTACGGACATGAGGCCTGGGGGATATTTGGTGTGGTCTGCTACACCGGTGTATTGGACAGATGATGAGGACGTAGAAATCTGGAAAGAAGTGGAGAAATTGACCCGTTCGATCTGTTGGAAGCTTGTGGCAAAGCTTGTTGATGAGTCCACATGCATTGGAGTTGCCATTTTCCGACTGGGATTGTTATCTTTGTGGTATTGTTCATTGGGGATACAAGAAAAGAAGAGCCACAAGAGCCCACGTCGTCTTATCCAAAAGGGGGAAGTCGATTGGCTTAAATTTTTTTTTTTGAAGAGGAACAAGAGGGAGGGACTCTCTCGGTTTTTTTGAGGGTTTTTTTCGCTCGTTCTCTTGTCAAAAAAAAAAAAAAAAAAGAAACTATTGAAGAACTGGCGAGCAGTCTACCCCTGGGCATTCGTAGTTTGGTAGTCGTGAGCGCTTCGCCATTTTGTCATATATGCTTTGTAAGAATGTTGAGTCAGATAGCGTTGGCAGAACCTTGAAGTGTAAGTGCGCAAATTGTATGTCGAGTCATGGCGTACTGGAGTCCCTACGACAACAATGGAGGTGATGGATTGACGCTGACACATATATTTGATCTGAGAGGCTCGACGTAGTGAAGGGCGGAAGAGATCGACAATTATGAAGTAAATTTGTTTTCAATTAAGTTTTCCTTGAATGATTAAAAGCATGCCAAGGCATTAAATGCTATAGTACTTTCGATTTTACTTGAGCGATTTCACATGTACAGAATGATTGCATCTCTTCATTATCAAATTTCTGTAAGCGTTATGCAGTCATACTTAACAGTTGATGGTCTGTTCATGAGATGTTTATGCATTGATTTTCTTATCTTCATTGGAGAGATCTTTAAGTTGTTTTAGATTTCGTTTTTTTTCGCGTTCAGAATATCCATCGCAGGAGCTATGATTTGTCATGGATAGATATGCATGCAATTCTTTGGATACATGGCTTCAATACGATGCGCTGAAGCTTTAGTCCCCAAAAGCTTGTTTTTCTTGCCAATTCTGCTACGCATCATTTATTCACTTCAACTCACTGCATATCGTTTGCTCTTTGATCGTTTTAATTTGTCTGCATCTTACGTATTTTGTCAGCTTCGTTAGAGATTAATGTTAAAGAATATATGCAGATTGATTATTATATTGAATTATTTGCCAAATGCAGATGTTAAGACATGATATGGAGTTTATTTTGCAGGGTAATTGGTGCCAGGAAGATATATTTCTTTTGATTTGAATTAAAACTCTGAATTTTACATAAAAACAAAATAGCTCTCTTGTTTTACTCGTACATATTCATGTGATTATCTAAAAGCAAATAAAGCTATAAAGAAAACAATTTGACGTATGATTACTCCAAGCATCATGCATATGTTTTTCGGGCAAAAAAATTTGATATATGAAGGATGTGGGAACGCTAGACTTTCACATTATGCCTTTGTTATGGATTTTATGATGTTTGTCCTGCGATTCTGTTTGGAATATTGGTTCAAGCCAAGAGGCAGGTACGATCAGGTACAAGCAAAAAGAATCAAAGATAATGCTCCAGTGTAATCAGATTTGTTCTGACTTTAACGGAGTTTGAATCTGAGGTTCTTATTTAAATAGCGTTTACCGCTCAGAAGCGTTCAGCCTGAATTAGTTCCTGTCTTCCATAGGCTGTTTGCAGATATTAAAGAAGAGGTCCAATCCCTAACGAAACATTCAGGTGCTACGATTCACATCGCAAAGCATCTTCTTTTGGGCCAACGTTTACTGTGCATTTTCTTTTTGTCTGTTACACATCGTTTTCTGTACCAAATTGCTAAGAGAGGTTAAAACGTTTGTGTTCTGGATATGATAAGTTTATTTTTGTGAATACTTTTCTGCTAAGTGCGTGAGGCATTTAACTGTACCTACATTGTTGCAACAGAAGCTTCTGACAAGTTTGAATTTGACGATATTATGAATGTGTAAATACTTCGGTGTTTGCTTGATCACAGACCAAAAGAAACTAGAGTTGTTGTATCCATGAAAACACAGGAATCGGTCTGAACATTCATCAGTGTGGATTGTTGATTTTACCTCTGCTTCCCTGCGTGGCGCTATCAAATGTGTTAATTGTGTTAGTTACCATTGGTCAAGGAAGTTCTAGATTTAATTGTCATCGTGATGTTCTGACTACAGATCACCATACTTAATCTGTGCTTTTGCCGAAGCATTATGTTCAGTTATAACATATAAATACGGGTGCAGATAAAAGAATGATAGATGACTGATTTCAATGAAGTTTCACTTGAAAAATAAAACTTGTGATTTTAACGAACATCAGATCTCTAACCACAGTAGGTTATGTGCTTAATTCAGAAGGGTGTGGGTGAGCAAGATTCAATCTCTTGTTGCAAAAAAAATTAGCTCAACCTTAATTCATTATAAAATCGTAAACGTTCCATGAATTGTGGGATTCAATGATGAAGAGTTTCAGAAATGTATCCCATAATTGTGCAACTAACAAAAAATCTCCACCATTGGTTGAGAAAGTGTGAAGAGTTTGTTACTTTGATATGTGAGATGAAAATGTGTGACCTCGCATGACAAATTGATATTTTCAAACATCTTGACAATATGATAAGTTTTCATTCTAAATTAAACTAAGCCTTCTTCTTGAGTTATTATCTATATCATTTGGGTTTGCCATCAAACACCCCGCATGTGCCATTTACGTGCCCGTTGATCTGAATCACCAAGTGAGCCCTTCCGCATCGACATAGGTTAGCCCAACGTGAAAGGAGGGGGTTGAGTGAAGAAAGGGAGGTTACAGGAAGTGACCACTGGAGGTGGATATCCAAGTGCGCATGCGTTTTCTCACTTCCTCCATCAAAACTTGGAGTGAACTTGTGGACTTAGGGAAATCAAAATTGACCTAGTATCAAGAAAGTTAGACAAAATATCATTGAGAATAGGCACTTTCTCTTGGGCTAAGAGCCCTAAACAACTACCTAAATATATCAACAACAGGCTCATTCTCATCACAAAGACTAGATGC
>CM035411.1:136211228-136471228 GCA_020310875.1 Ceratopteris richardii
GCTATCAATGCATGTGATTGATCATCTCTTCCATCCCAACAAAGTTTCTCTATAGTAGGTGTAGCAAGAATCACAACATGAAGAAGAATTTGAATATCATCACCTTCAACGCCATGTGCATCACCTTCAATAACTAAATTTACAAGTGTAGTAGGTCGTTTTTCTACACTCCTCACAATAATCCATAGTCCTTTTGCAATCAATACATGGTGCATCATATATGACCATAATGGGTAATTAGTACAATCCAATCTATCCTTGACATCCAACATACAAAATACATCATTGCTTTCAACCATGGCCATTGACTAAAATAACTTGATGGAAAAATGATTGTATCTTGAAAAGTTGAACAAAAGTACCCTATTGAGCTTTGCTAGATCTATAATAGACTTTGAGAAACTTGTGCTAGTGAACCAAAACCTGTATATATGTTTGACACAAAAGGAAGAAATCGCCTGCATAGGCATTGCAATAGTGCGTTTTGAGGTAGAAATGAGCTGAGATCATGATTTTGACACTGTAGATGCAAAGTTTTTTTGAACTCCTAATTTCCCCGAGTATGCTCACCAATTTTCATGTGATTATGAGACTCTGACCGGAGGGGTGTCGAAGATGCCCTATATGAAGCGGTGACTTGCTATGGTACCAATTGTTGGAGTTTGAGGTTTACAAAAGCAACAAGGAAGAAGAAGAAGAAGCTTGGAGCACAACATACAATATTGAATGTATTACCGAGGGAATGTACAAAGATAAGTTACCTGTTAGGGTTATAGGATTATCTAAAAGCTGGGGAAAAAACCTCCTAAAGAGCAAAAAAAGTGCCTCGGTAGTCCTAGTGCATGGACACAAACCACTACCAAAATATATCAAGACATTTGCCAATGTGACTTTGGTAAGAATCACATTTACAAGATGACCTTAGGAAGACCCTTCATGATACAGTTGCAGATAGTGTAGGATTGGGTAACTAATTCCTTGTACTTACAGCATTTGGGGGTGACACTAAAGTCAATCTCAAAGATTATTCCCCATAGAGATGTACCGTCCTTGCAATGGAATCCAATCCATATAACATTAGATGAAGGAGAGTCGATGCACTCCATAGGATCAAGATCTTCATGGATGCATGAAGACACCCACTTATGGATGTGTAAAGTTGTACTGGAAGAAGAGAAAAGGTTAACCTCTAGAAGAATAGGTGCTAATGAGAATCCTAGACCATTTCAAGACCCAACCTATGCACCTATTTTATTTCTAGATGAAGAATTTGAACCCCACAATTGGGCAAAAATCCTAGCCACAATGGATATAGCTATCAACAAAGAGCAATGGACTCCCCATTGCAATGAAGATGGCTATGACATATCAGTCTTCACCATAGAACCATTGATGTTAATTCAATTATTGAGGAATGTGAGCCTGGCAGGACAACACTCAAGGAAGTTAGCAATGAGGATGAGAAATCCATCATCATGGAGTCTTTTTGTGCTTTAGAAGAGGATTAACTTTACTTAATAGATGCTAGAACTCAAGAACACGAAAAATGTAAATGAGAAGAGAAGTTGACTATGACATAAGAAACTTAAAGTGAGAAAAAGAAAGGAAAGAAACCAATCACCATGCAAGCAGAGGAAGAAGCAATATTGTGCGAGAGGAAGATAATGATAAGAATTCCTAAAAGAGAAGCACTTTTAGGAGAAGCCTATCACAATAAAGAGAAGACCAAAATAATTATAGTAATCATAAAAGATGGCAAAGATATATGTACATACATAGGGCACAATTTAAGTGAAGAAGAAGAACGTGGGTTCATAGATATGTTGAGAGATTATAGAGATCTCTTTGCATGGAGTTACAAAGATTTGAAAGGAGTGGATCTAGATATCTATTCTCATAGAATCCTAATGTCTTTGGAGTCCAAGCCTATCAAGCGAAAACCTTACACCTATAATGATAATTACACAACCAAAATCAAAGAGGAAATTGATCTCCTAATAGAAGCAAGATTGATCTATGAAATTCAACATAATGAATGGGTATCCCCCATGGTGGTAGTGCCCAAAAATAATGGGAAGCTACACATATGCATTAACTTGAAAAAGGTAATGCAACCACTATATGAGATAGTTATCCTCTTCCTCTTACCGAACACCTATTAGAATGTGTAGCAGACAAGGAAGTATAGAACTTCCTTGATGGATTCTCGGGTTACAATCAAGTAGCCATCACCCCTGAAGACCAACAAAAGATGGAATTTTCCATAGAATGGGGTATCTTTGCATTTTGTGTGATGCCATTTGGGGTCACCAATGCTTCTACTACATTCCAAAGGTTGATGTGTAATGTGTTTAAGGAATTCTTGTGAGAAAACCTAGAATTCAATGTGGTTGATCTATGTGCTCACTCCAATATCAGACAAAGCCACATCCCTGAACTTAAATAGATCTTTGACAAATGTAGAGAATATCAGGTTTGTTTGAATCCAATGAAGTGCCTTTTCATGGTCAGATAAGGCAAGATTCTATGACACAGTGTCAAAAAAATGGGATTTCAATGGATGAAGATAAGGTTAGAGCCATTGTAGGGCTACCTAGAGCAAACATTGTCAAGGAAGTACAAACTTTCATGGGTCACTGTGGATATTAATGACATTTTATTCACATGTATTGAGCAATTGCAAGACCTCTGTACAACCTTTTGACTACCTTTGAGTGGAACAAAGAGTGTGAAAACTCTCTTGATGAGCTTAAATGACAATTTTGTTTAACACCAATTTTGAAAACACTAGATTAGACTAGGCCATTCAATGTTCATGTGGATACTTCCAATTATGCTATTGCATCTATGCTAGTAGAGAGAAACTACACAACCATTGAGAGAGAGGGATTAGGCATGTTGTATGCAATCAATAAGTTTAGGCATCAATTGTTTGCAAATAAGTTTAAGTTTTTTTACAGATCACTAGGCTCTACTCTACCTCATGAACAAACCTTGCAACAAAAGTGAATTAGTAAGATGGTTCCTCTTACTAATGGAATATGATTTTGAAGTGGTTTTTAGGAAAGGCAAGTCTCACCTTCGGGAAAATCATCTTTCTAGACTAGCTTCAAGAGAATTCCCACAAGGAGTATCGGATGGCCTTCCTCATGCTTAATTGAAATCAAGTTAAAAGAAATACCTAATTGGGCTAAAGCTATTGTACCTATTCTCACTTTTTGACCAAAAGGTCCCATAATGAGAACAAAGGATAAAGAGGTTGTTAAATCTCAAAAGTATCATATAATGGTAGGAAGTATATACAAGCACATTAATCAAGGAGTTTTAGCTTGTTTTGTGGATGAAGAAGAGCACGAGAAATGGCTGCAATTAGCACAAAAGATTAGGCATATATTGAACAACTATGAAAGGATATTTCTATGGGATGTGTAAGGATTGTACAATTTGTATAAATGGATCCCTTGTGGAACATGCTACTTTGTATTAAGTGCCCTTAATATCTGATTGGAGTAGACCCTTAGTGGACCTTTTGAGGACAACAATGACTTTAGCGAGAAGAAGGATTCTAGAGTAGGAGGCACAAGACTATACACTCATTGCAGATAATCTATATAGCTGTGTACATGATGGATACCTAAGACTATGTATCCATGAAAGTGAATATCTAAAGATCTTGGAGACCACACACCAAGGTATAGCATCATGAGATATCAAGATCAACATGTGATGATCTAGGATGACACATATCAGTTTTTCATTTCTCTGACATGTATAGTGGTCATGCCAGTATATGTTAGGGATACTTCATTAAATTTTAGTAGATTTATCTAATGAGAGTGATGGCACATTTGTTCTTGCTAGATCACTCATTTGTAGACATTAGGATTTTCCTTATGTACTATTCTTTATATATTGCACTAGTTGTATTGTTGTATTAGGTCATTCTTGTATATTCTTGTAATAGAAGAAGAAGAAGATCATTCTTCCTTGCCTCGATTTGTGTGTGCTCCTGTTTGAGTGTGAGAGTGTGTAAGTGAGCTCTCTTCCTTATCTCCTTTCTCATGAAATGGTATCAGAGTCAATGTGGATGTAGAGAGCTCATGGAGAAGGCCGACAGTGAAGAGTATGTGAGAAGGAATGGAGAAAGCACGATTCACAAACAACCTTAGATTGCTAGAAAATTGATGTGATGGTAGAAGGCATCAAAATATTTTCAAGAGTTATCCCTTTAGGGTCAATCGAAGCCATCTCAACCTGTATTTTGAGCTTACAAGGTGGGGCCCATGCCAAATTTTGCGAAAATGTAGCTTGCCTTCTGTTCTACAACACTCAAATATTATGTTTCTCAGAGATCAATATGTCAAATCATAGTGTGATAGTATTCAAGTAGAGGTACTTATGAGTCAACTTATGAGCAATAAGTTGGACAAGAACAAATTCGATGCTTGGAGATTCAGAATGAAGAATTCCTTGATGGAAAGAGGCTACTGGAAGTACGTCAAAGGATAGAATGAAAACACTCCATAGTTACAAGAGAGAATCAGACTACAGACCAATTAAGATAATATGAAGAAAAAAATCAAGGAGCATGACAGGTAATGTATTGGCTATCTGTTAGCATATAGGATAGCATGATTATGCACATATAGAATGGAAAAGAACCAAAAGAGGCTTGGAATAGTTTGGTCACATTGTATGAGACCAATAAAGAGGCACAAAAATCACAACTCAAGAATAAGCTGCATACACTAGAGAAAAAGAGCATGTCGATAAGTGAGCACACCCTGTAAATCAAAAGCATATATGAGTCGCTTGCATCTATTGGCATGATGTAGATGATGATGACAAGGTGGAAGTGTGCCTTCTTTGTTTGGGAGCTTCATATTAGCAGTTCAAAACATCTATTCAAACTAGGGAAAATATTCCAAATTTTGCTGATCTAGTGTCTATGTTGATAATTGAAGAAAAGAATATTGGTGAGGACTCAAAATCTCAAGGAAAACCTAGTTGTCAGGAGGTATTCTACTATGGTAGAGTAAGAGCATAGGAAAAGGCTTTGGAAGTGGAAGAGGAAACAATAACCAAGGCCAAGGTCAACAATAGAATCATGTAGGAGGTAGAGAATAGTTTTGAGGTAGGGGGAATCAAAGAGATCACAAAAATTTCCAATGAAATGATTAAGGTAATGACAGTAAAGGATGTTGGAATTGTGGTAAACCTTGTCACTTTGAATGTGATTGCAGGTTGAAGAGTCAAAATAAAAGAAGGCACCAAAACAACTATGCATCAACAAGTGTAAATGATTTAGAGAAGCTGTTCATGGTCCAACATCACATGATGAAAATGATGTCTGCTTATGTCTCAAAATCAAATGGAAATGTCTGGTATGTTGATTCAGGTGCTTCAAATCACATGATTAGTCATGCAAAACTGTTTACTAGTTTGCAGAAATTGCTAGTTCCTAGATATGTTGAAACATGCAATGAAATATCACATCCTATCAAGCATACAAGAAACATAGCACTATCCATGGAGGATGGGAAGGTAAAACATCTTGCTGAGCTGATGCATGTTTCGAACATAACAAAGAATCTAGTATTTGTTGGAGAAATGGTTGACCAAGGATTAAAAGTCAAGTTCAATAGTGATGGTTCATATGTAGAAGAGTACAAAGAAAATAGAGGCTGGTTACCAAATGGAATAAATTTGGTAGGATTTTCACCTTAAATTTGAAAATTCTTGAAACGAATGTAGCCATGTTTGCAAAAGGTGTAGGTGTTATTGTTGATATAGAGATTTGGCACAAGCGAATAAAAAATGCAAACTTGTAGAGGTTGAAACTGATGCATTTGGAGCTTATCAACGGACTACCAACTTTCAAGGTTGTAGAGATGCAAAAGGTATGTGTAGCATGTCAATTTGGTAAACACTCAAGGGCAACATTTGTGCATGACAAGCATGTTAGTGAGAATTTGCTAGAAATAGTACATACATATGTTTGGGGTCCTACAAAGACCACATCTATGGGAGGATGTAGGTTTTATGTCACTTTCATTGATATAAATACACGAAAAGTATGGGTATATTTCATGAAAGAGAAGAGTGAGGTGTTCACTCACTTCCAAAATTTTAAGGCTATGGTTGAAAAGTAAACAGGGAAGTATATTCAGACATTGAGATCCAATGGAGGAGGTGAATACATGTCAAATGTGTTTAATAGCTTTCTAAAAAGTCATGGAATTGGATGATGGTTTTCATGTAGGTACACACCACAACAAAATGACATTGCTAAACACAAAAATAGACATATTGCAAAAATAGCAATAGCCTTGATGGCTAAAAAGAATATGCCTCAGTGTTATTAGAGTTCATTATATGCAAGAGGGGGTGATGATAGCATCATGATTGTAGGTGCTGATAATGAAGAAAGCATTAAAGAGGTAAAGCAACTCATTTTGCAGGAATTTGACATTAAAAAGCTTGGTCTGCTATGCTATTTCTTGGCCATTGAGTTTATACATACAAAAACACTTATATGGATGTTGCAAAGGCAATATACCTTGAGTATGTTGCAAACGTATGATATGGCTAATTGTAAGCCAGTTTCTATGCCATTAGATTAGAATTTGAAGTTCGATACTACATCAAGTGAAGCATTGGAAAATGCTACTATGTACAAGAAAATAATGGGAAGTTTGATATATCTCACAATTGGTATATGCCAAGGATACTTCATTGAGCTTTACTAGGTTTATCTATCGAGAGTGATGGAACATTTTTTTCTTTCTGGCTCACTCATTTGTGGGCAATAGGATTTTCCTTATGTACTATTCTTTATATATTGCACTAGTTGTATTGTTGTATTAGGTCATTCATGTATATTATCTTTATGTAATAGGAGAAGAAGAAGAAGAAGAAGAAGAAGAAGAGGAAAAAGAAGAAGAAGAAGAAGAAGAAGAAGAAGAAGAAGAAGAAGAAGAAGAAGAAGAAGAAGAAGAAGAAGAAGAAGAAGAAGAAGAAGAAGAAGAAGAAGAAGAAGAAGAAGATCATTCTTTCTTTCCTCAATCTGTGTGTGATCCTCTTTGAGTGTTATTGATGTATGAAACATCACAAGAAGTGAATAAAAGTGACACTAGACAACCTCTATGGTCATCATTAACTCAATGCTTCTCCAAACTTCGAGAAAAGATTGCTTAAACTGAGAACTTTACTTCTTTAGAAATTTCTAGTCGCTAAAATGACATACCTTCACTCTTTTGCTTATTTCTCTTAGCACAAATATTATTTAGCCAAGATTTTTTTGTAGCTAAAATAAGAAGAGAAGATATTTCCAACAAGCTATTAGTTGCTAAAAACACTTCACTACACACCAAGTTATGGCCTTCACAAGATGACTAAGTCTAGCTATCAAAATAGGAAATTTTGCATGTTTAAGTAAAAGTGCCTATCTAAAAATAAAAGTTTTCAACTTAGCATCAATTTCCAACAAGAACTCAATGCCAGACATTGAATTTGTGTGTTTTTAGCCACTTTTTCAGCACTTGAAATACCCTCGTGAACACTAGGTATGAAGAAAACCACTTTTATGTGGGAATTTGATGCCAAGCATCGACTTTATGTTGAAACTTGATGCCAGCCATTGAGTTGCTTCAGAAACCTCATGATTTTAACAAGCTAAACCAAGATATGATGCACAAGGAGGAAGAAAGTAACTTATCAGCTCAGACTCGATGCCAGGCATCAAGTTGCTTGGAAAACTTGAGCTTTTGAACTCATTATCACAATAGACAAAGCATGGAGATGGAGGAAAGAGTCTCATACATAGAACTTCTATATTTCTTCTGATAACCATGGAAACTTAAAAACCTTAGGTGTTTTCTCTATCAGAGAAGCCCGACTATTTCTCAGTCATACAAAATCTCTCTTTCTCTCTTATTCTATCTCACTGTCTCTTTTTTTCTCTATGTCTATTGATACAAAATAATTTATATAGATTTTCTCAATCTTGGGATTTTTGAAATTTCTAGAACTAAAGTTAAAACTAACTTCACAATTATAGTACATGTGTGAAATTGTCCCTTCACATAGGCATGTGCTTTTCTTCTTAGACTTTGACCTTCAAATTTATGTCCAATTTGTGATTGGTTCTCCAACAAGTGTAAGAGTGTGTGAGTTAGCTCTCTTCTTTATCTCCTTTCTTGTGACATTGTGGGAGGACATTTTGGAATTGATTGAGTGATCAAAGAAATTGTGTTTGCACGCCTTTGGTAGTCAACAATTCACATGGATGCTCATAACTATCTAAAGAGGTGTGACATATGTCAGGGGACACAATATTCGATATGTAAGGATGAGATGTCACTAAGACCCATAATGAGAGGACATGCATTCTCTAAGTGGAGAATAGACTTTGTAGTTCCTATTAATCCCCCAGCCTAGAGTTCACATGTCAAGTATATCATAGTGGCAATAAATTATCTAAGCAAAAATGGGTAGATGTAAAAGCAACCAAGAAGAATGATGTGCAAACAACAACAAAACTTTGGTTTGAGAACATATTCCCAAGATATAGATTACTGATAGATTTGGTAAGAGATCATGTTACTCACTTCTTGAACGAGGTCATTGAATACTTATTACCAAAATTCATGGTCATTTAGAAGAATTCTACCCCATATCATCCACAAGAAAACGGACAAGCCGAGAGCACGAACAAGATCCTGTGCACTGTGTTGACTAAGCTTGTGAATAATGAACATTTTGATTGGGACAAACAATTGCAGCATGTTGTTTATGGATATCAAGTTTCCTACAAAACAATAGTTAATGCCACTCCCTTTCGGATGGTTTTGGCCAAAATGCTATTCTACCATGAGATTTTTTGATACCCTGTGGCACAAGAACATTATTGGACTGGCCATGAGCTATCATCGAGGACCTTTGACCTAGAACAATTGGATGAAAGTAGATTGAGGGCAGCTAGAGGGGTATATGCCACTAACAAGAGACAAAAGGCATATAATTTTGATGCACATATAAAAGATAAGGGATTGAAATCGAGAGACTTAGTCTTGATGTATACATTGAAACAACATTCTCAAAAGTGGAAGCGTGGATATGTACCAATGATCATCAATAGGATTTCCACATGTGGAGAACTCCAACTAGCCACCCTAGAAGGCAATGTATTACCAAGTTATATTAGTGGTTGTAGGGTGAAACTTTATCAAGAACCTTTGACAAAAGAGATGTTAAGTCGACTCAACATAGCTAAGAAGCAAAAGGAAGAAGATAAATGAGTCCATGAAGAAGCACAAGCCAAGGCCTTAAAACGCATCAGACATTGAAGTTGAGAAGCCAAGGCATAGGTCAACCCAAACAGGTTAATTACAAAGCCCATAGGTATCATATGGCTATGTGCTAGACCAAGCATGTTCTCTCTCATTGCATCAGAGATAGACATCCATTCATAACAATAGAATTAGGATAGAACATGACCACAAAGACAATCAAGGCTTTGATTGACTCACGAGCAGCCACTGGTGCTATAAGATATTCTTATTGTCAGGAGACGGAGCTATTCATCAATCCTATTAAAGCTTATCGTGTGGGATTGGGAGGAGTGGAAACCCATTGCATGGGTGAGGTGGAGCTTCCCATCTCCATCCAAGATTTCTGTATGACAATCAAAGTTCTAGTTTGCCACAATGAAGACCTTACTGAGTCTCTCATCCTTGGTCAAGATTGGATTTATGATCATGCAGTCAACTTAAACCTAAGGATTGGAATTCTTCAGGTTTGAGTAAATTAACAACGTGTCATGATTGAACTAGGGAGTTGCACAATCAATGGTCTAGGCACAACACAAACTCCTAGTTGTTCTACGGTTAATCATGAAGAAAAAGATGTTGTTCTTGTCCACAACTATATGATGCAGAAGGATTAAATGATTGAAGCACAAGCAAGAGAGAGGAAGAACTTCCTTCTTTTCCAAAGACAACAACAGTTTCAATATCTCAATCAAAGAAGCGTAATAAGCGGTTTACAAGGAATATAGAATCCCAAAGATAGATGACATCTTAAGGCAAAGTGATTTGGTGTGAAGCAAATATCGATACACACGGGTGAGCACCCACTTGCTCCCTTACTACAATCAATGCCAAAGAAGATAGCAATGAGGTCAACACGACCTTACGCAATACATCAAAAATTCTTTTTACAGAATGTAATCTCCGTTTGGGTACCAAAGCAGTCAATGAAGGTTGACCACAACCTTTGAGAGATCTAGGTGCCTAAGACTTGCTTATGAGCTCAACTAACCACACATGAACTCTTAGGAATTAAAATTTTCTCATCTATCCCAAGCCCTTAAAAACTTATACTACAAGCTGTTGAACACATACCCTCATGTAAAGTCCAACATAGAATTACTTGGCATTGGATACCTAAAAAGTCCCATGACCAGGGAGAGTCATCGTTGAACAAACCCCCTAAGGGAAGTATGCAAAGTCAATTCATGTAAAAAATCCCCTAACCCCACCATGTAAGAACCTTGTATCATATTAGAAGCATTCACAACCCATTGCATTCCCCAAGTATGCATCTAGATTAACCACTTACCATATTAACTTTAACCCACACTAACCTCACATCTAACACTCACTAAATCAATAAAATTCAAGGATGCACGATACCTGAACTCAACCGGTCATGATACCAGGAGTTTTTGAAGTCCAAATTAATTTTTTTTTGCAAATATGTGTACCTTGTGTCCTCCTTGTCAGGCTTGTGTGCATGTAGATGCAAAATATGTATGCAATATCACAATACCACACTCACGATACCTGACGAAAGTCATTTCAGCCTGCATGATATTTCACTCATATTTTGGGGTTTTGAGAGTGTGAAGCATATGTTCGAGCATATTTCTTCAATGTTTCAGCTCTAAACTCCCTCTAGGTTTCTTGCTCATAGCCACAATGAAAAAACAAGGTGCAAATGATGAATGTATAGTCAAAGAACATAAATGTTTTTGTGAAGATGAAGATGGAGAAGATGGTGATGATGAAGTTGGAGAAAAAATCAGAAACTGAATAGAAAATGACTATTTTTTACCTTCCAACATCGCTACTCTACATCTTACCATCACACACTCATCCTCAAAGCTCTCTCCCCAACAATGGCACTGAATCTGGTGTCACTCTAGCACAAAGGTAAGTACCAACGTGAGGAGATTCACCTCATAAATGTCAATCCATGGAGACGTGAGGACTGGTATGAAGACCTTGAGCAAGTGAATGCACAAGTGCATGAGTGAGAAGCACACAAGCATGCATGCACATACACACACACACGTGCACACAAGGTAAGAACAAAGAGGGGAACAATGAAAATCTTTCTATTACAACTCGTGGAGAAGGCGAGAGTGAAGAGTACACGGCAAGCTTGGAGAAAATGCGATTCACAAACGACCTCCATTTGCTACAAAAATCTACGTGAAGGTAGAAGACCTCAAAATATTTTTGCAAGTTATCCCTTTAGGCTCACTCATTTTTGTCATATCAAATTTTCGGAGCCATCTCGACCTCTGTTTTGAGCCTGCAAGGTGGCATCCATAGAAAAACTAGGTCATTTTCAAAAATTGTAACATGTGTTGTGTTTGGCAACACTCATATATTCCAGATCCAGAATTTCAAGCGATTCCATGTACTGTTGATACACAAAAATTGTGTTTTATTGAGATCAAACTGTCATGTCATAGTGCAATAATGTTTAAGTAGAGGTGCTGCTTGTAGTGTTATGGATTGCTGCAGAAATGGGAAACGCAGATGGAATGAGTCAGCTTATGAGCGATAAGCTAGACAAGAACAACTTCCATGCTTGGAGATTCAAAATGCCAAATTTTCTAATGGGAAAAGGCTACTCGAAGTATATCGAAGGAGAGAATGAAAATGCTCCACTGTTACCAGAAAGGAATCGGACTGCAGATCAGTTAAGAGCATATGAGGAATGGAATCAAGGAGCACGAAAGGTAATGTATTAGCTATTTGTTGGCATACAGGATAGCATGATTGGACACATACAGGATGCCAAGACTCCAAAAGAGGCTTGGAATAGTTTGGTCACATTGTATGAGACCAATACAAAGGCACGAAAATTGCAACTCAAGAACAAGCTGCATACATTGGAGAAGAAGAGCATGGCGGTAAGTGACTGCACCTTGAAAATCAAAAGCATATGTGAGTCACTTGCATCTATTGGTGTGAATGTAGATGATGATGATAAGGTGGAAGTGTGTCTTCGTGGTTTAGGAGTTGCATATAAACAGTTCAGAACTTCTATACAGACTAGGGAAAATATTCTGAATTTTGCTGATCTAGTATCTATGCTGATTATTGAAGAAAAGAATCTTGGTGAGGATTCAAACTCCCAAGGAAAATCTAGTTCTGATCAGGTATTCTACTCTGGTAGAGGAAGAGGTAGAGGTTTTGGAAGTGGAAGAGGAAATAGTAACCAAGACCAAAGTCAGCAACATAATCATGTAGGAAGAAGAGGATAGTTTCGAGGAAGGGGGAGCCAAAGAGGCTGCAAAATTTCCAAAGAAATGATTCAGGTAATGACAGTAAAGGATA
This sequence comes from Ceratopteris richardii, assembly GCA_020310875.1. Classification (NCBI taxonomy): domain Eukaryota; kingdom Viridiplantae; phylum Streptophyta; class Polypodiopsida; order Polypodiales; family Pteridaceae; genus Ceratopteris; species Ceratopteris richardii. Next base: position 136,223,861 of record CM035411.1, read on the forward strand.
CTAGAATTGCAATAAACCTGGAGACTTTGAACGTGATTGCAGGTTGAAGAATCAAAATAACAGAAGGTAGCAGAATAACTATGCATCCACAAGTGCAGATGATTCTGAGAAGCTGTTCATGGTTCAACATCACATGATGAATACGATGTCTGCTGGTGTTTCAAAATCAAATGATAATGTCTGGTATGTTGATTCAGGTGCTTCAAATCACATGACCAGTCATGCGGAATGGTTTAGTACTTTGGAGAAATTTCCAGTTCCAGGATATGTTGAAACAGGTGATGACACATCACATCCTATTGAGCATATAGGAAACATAGCACTATGGATGGAGGATGGACAGGTAAAACATCTTGCTGATGTGTTGCATGTTCCAAATATAACAAAGAATCTAGTTTTTGTTGGACAAATGGTTGACTAGGGATTACAAGTCAGGTTCAATGTTGATGGATTATATGTAGAAGAGTACAAGTAGGATGGACGATTGGTTGCCAAAGGAAACAAAGTGGGTAGGATGTTCACCTTAAATGTGAAGCTTCTTGAAATGAATGTAGCCATGTTTGCATAAGGTGCATGAGTTATTGCAAATATAGAGATGTGGCACAAACGGATTGGACATGCAAACTTGTAAAGGCTGAAATTGATGCAGTCAAAGGAGATTGTCCATGGAATACCAAATTTCAAAGTTGCATAAATGCAAAATGTATGTGCAGCATGTCAATTTGGTAAATAGTCAAGATCATCATTTCCACATGACAAGCATGTTAGTGAGAATGTACTAGAAGTAGTACATATAGATGTTTAAGGTCCTCCAAAGACCACATCTATGGGCGGTTGCAAGTTTTATGTTACTTTCATTGATGACCATACATACAAAGTATGGGTATATTTCATGAAAGAGAGGAGCGAGGTGTTCACTCACTTCTAGAATTTTAAAGCTATGGTGGAAAAGCAGATAGGGAAGCACATTGAGACATTACGATCTGATGGAGGGGGTGAATACATGTCAAATGAGTTCCACAATTTTCTAAAAAATCATGGAATTCGACATCAGTTTTCATGCAGGTACACACCACAATAGAATGGCGTTGCTGAATGCAAAAATAGACATATTGCAGAAATACCAAGAGCCTTGATGGCTAAGAAGAATATGCATCATTTTTATTTGGCAGAAGCTGTGCATACTACTGTATACATCATGAATAGAACTCCGACTGCTGCTATACATCAAGTTACACCTCAAGAGAAGTTTATAGGTAAAAAGCCGAACTTACCACATCTGAAAGTTTTTCGCTGTATTGCATATGTACATCTCCCATATGAATTGAGGACGAAGCTTGATCCAAAAGCAGAAAAGTGTGTCTTCATTGGATACTCCCTTGAGAAAAAGGAATATAAATGTTATAACCCACTCACACGATAGGTAAAGGTGAGCAGAGATGTGGTATTTGATGAAGTGTCAAGCTTCTATGCAGATGCCAAAGAAGGACTGAATCTTGAACCAAATGACAAAGAAAATGCTAAAAAATCAATTGCATAATCTCAAGTTTTGAGTGGACCAGATGCATCACCTAGAAATAGTTCCAACTCAAATCCATGGAGTGGAAGATTGCATGGAAATTTCAATCCAGCAAATTCATCAAATACATCCAAGAAAGGTAAAGAAAAGCTTTCTACAGGTCATAAAACATGTGCAGGCTTTGAAGATGTTGATGGAGATTCAATTAGTTTAGAAAAGGTTCTTGTACAATAGCATGTGATGAGCTAGGGTAGTGAACAACATCATAATCAAACTCTTATACAAGTAGGACCCAACGAGCAGAATGGTCCACATGAAAGATAAACTTTCGACCCAATAGGTAATGTCAAAACTTCTTAATGGAATAAATCAAAGTTAAACATTCATGCTTAGTGAATGAGTAATTCCGTTTGGTTGGAGCCAAACGTCAACTAGCATAATATATTGGACGATACGACTTATCATGTTGTTGCATTAAGACACTGCCAATGGCAATATCAGAGGCATTGGCAAAGATGTGAAATGGCAATTCCCAATTGGGTGCGTATAGGATTGGAGCATGTATGAGAAGTGTTTTTAAGTGCTAAAAACGAGTTTGACAATCATCAGTCCATTAGAAATGGCAAGGAGCCATGCTTGTAAGTCGGGTGAGGGTAATGATCAGATGGGCCAACCATCGAAGATGGCGACCATGCCAATGAGCTTAGCCCAAAAATCTCATCACTTCTTTAAGAGTTATTGGTGGTGGAGCATTAAAGATGACCTGCATCTTGTCAGGTTCAACCTGTATACCTTGTTTCAAAATGATATGTCCCAAAAGTTTTCCACATGCGATAACAAAAATAGATTTATGAGGAGTCAGACACATGCAATAATCTTAACACTTGAGAAAACAACACCAAAGGTGTTGTAAGTGGGCTTTGGGAGCACCAAACACAAAAAACTCATTGTGCAAAAAGGGGCTTTATTGATAAGGCTTCACTACCATAGTCTAAAGGAAATATCAAAAAGGGCTTAGGAGAATGTTCATATGGACATCTCCTAAATACAAAAAAAAGGTATTTTTATGAGGGCTAGAGGGTGCCATTGCATGAGGAATTTGCGGGCCACCCAAATAACAACACATACCCATAGAGATTTGTATCTTACCCTTGTAAATTAGTAGGAAGTTAGCCTCTTAATGAATAAAGTGCCGCTCCCTTGTGTGAAAGGACCATTTTTAGGGCACAAGTATATAAGTCAATTTGTGACTCTTTGTAAAGACTTTTGGCCATTGTGAGAATCAAGAGCACAGAATTTCGAATTTGTGTCTTCTCCTCTCTGTATCATCTTCTTTTGTGAGCTTGTATGCATGTGTGATGCTTGGAAAGAGTGTTTAGAAGTGTTTTCTATCTATGAATTGTTTGTTTGCTGTTGTTAAGGTGTGTGTGAAGTGTAGGAAGTGCTGAAGTGTAGGAAGGTCTTTCCCGTGACTTAGTTATTTTGCTCATAACTTGAAGCAGAAGCATCAGAATTGAGTGAAAACAAACCATTGAATGTGTCTTCTCAAGAGCTTCGAAACGAACCCATTATTCCCTATATTCGGAGTTCAAAGCTGAGAGAAACACTCGATTTACTGTTGGCTGCTGCTCCAAGTATTGTGGCATCTCCACAGATTCTTGACACTTGTTTGGAATAGACTTAGGCTTATTTGCACTCTTTGAGAGTTCATTTGCATTGAACATCATTTGAATGCATGTCTTCATACACTTGGCTAGGTTTTGATACTCCTTGGATTGATAAATAAAGTGTGAATCCCCACTATATGCACTTGAGGGGGATCGAGGTATAGTCTCTTTCTCCACAAGTCCCTAAGTTGGTACTTAGGTACACAGTCATCATAGACAAGTTGACCACCATGTGCACTATTGCTAATAGCTGTGCAGAACGTATCCCATGATGATGGCAGGGTGCATAACAACAAACTACTTTCATCTCATTATCCATATCCATTTTTTGAGCCAAACTGGGAGAATATAGCATCAAACTCATTTAGATGAGCAACAACACTATCTTTGTCCTTCATGTGAAGGTCATATAATTTTCTCATGAGATACACTTTATTTGATGCCGTCTCTTTTTCAAATGTATTGCATAACTTCTTCCAAAGTTGTTTTGCACTTTCACAGTCTAATACTATAAAGTAAACATTATCTTCCAAGTGCAAGCGAATGGTAGACCTGGCCATTTCATCTAAGTCATCCCAATCATCTTCATCCATGTCAGCAGGCTTCTTTGAAATCCCATTTACTGGCTTCCATTGCCTACTTTGAATCAGCACATCTTTAATCTAATTCTTCCACAAAGCAAAATTTGTGCTATCAAATTTTTGGATCTCAAAATGGTCTTTGCCCTGCAAGTTATAGCTCCTTCTCGGAACACTGGCACTAGACCCTGATCCACCGGATGTGCCTGAGACCTCTGATGCCATGATGGTAGAGAACTGAGTAGAATGATAATGGAGCTAGAAGAGTCCGAACACCAACGAATAAGTGTATCAAGGAGTAAATCGACCACTGTATAGTTGACAAAACCAGAAATCTATAAAAATTTTGCCAGAGTATCCTCTGCAAAATGAGCGTATGACCAGTTTCAAAATATCATAAAACTACAAGTACTGACATGTTTTCTTGCATTGTGAATCATTGAGTCCACTGCATATAATCAATTATCCAATAGAAGCCAACTAGGCTTATCGAGCACCTATGAACAACTATCATATATCTCCTATGGCGAGGTTGGGTAAGTCTTCCACCTGCATCATCGAAAAGAGAGCCTGACATCTGGGTGTCTCGCAGTTAAGAAAACCTCACCACGACCCTCTTTATCAAACGTAAAAGGCTTTATGCAAAGAACGTAACCGCTATATCAATGACCACATGGACGTACATAAGTGGTATCCACAGAAGCATACATGGTGTGTATGTGCTCAATATATGCAGTAAAATGACACTAAAAGCTGAATACACAGCCCAAAAACTAGCCAATAACACATGCAACTGTCTGTCAACTCTGATGTTTTAGGCTCAAAAAACCTGCATAAATTTGCAGGAGTTGCTCCCACCAAAACTGAAACCTTTCGAGAAACCTGTAGTTTTATGAGTGTGGCTGCGAACACAACCCCAAAGGTTGATATTTATTATTGGAGAAGTACAAAGAACACTCTTCTTGATGTTCTTGGACTTGTGTGAAGAGAACTGTGTGTGGAAGTACTCCAAAATGGCTCCAAAAGACACCCAAACATGCTTCAAAAATAGGCTTTGACAACAAAGAATGAAGCTTTGAGGGACCAAAACATGTTCAAGGTAATGTCAACCTTAGTCTTTCCCCTTCTTCAGACACCACAAGAGTGTAGCTTAGTGGCAAGAGATTGCCACGGTTAAGCGAGCTCTGGGGGGAATAGTACTAGGATGGGTGACCTCCCAGGAAGTACCGGGAACCTCTATCTTCCTTGATCATTGAGGTTATCCCTTGCATGTAGCCAACGGTGCCAACGGTGACTTCGGTGACTCAGATGACAAGTTATGCCAAGATCTATGCCTTGGTCGCCACCTTGATCGAAGCCTTGGGGGGGTGCTCGCTTTGCTTGCACAAAAGGAACAAAGCTTTTTGCATCTAACTGCTCTAATACCAGTGAAGGGTTTCGAGGCCGATACACCACAGTGCGCTCTCCTTCTCGAGAGCTCCACAATGATATGCTCGGAGTAGAAAACTGATTTTCTGAGGTTGCACATGGTACTCCACATAGAGACAGCAAAATACGCAGAAAACACAGTACACAGGGAGCACGAAGATAGACTTCTTAGGTCTTACAAATGCGGTCGAATTTACAGTCGATGACTAACTAGGTCAATATATGTTTTATTAAAGGACATATACAAGGAAGTGTCTGGTGGCCATTTGGCCTTTCACATGGACACTAACGGTAACATATAGTGTATCCTACCATTAGCCACCTGTATAGGTCTTTTGGTCTGCATCTCAATATACAATCCTAAAGCCTCTACCAACTTAAGTGAAAGGAAACAATTTTTACTATCCATATCAATCATGAAATTAACCTTATGTGAGGATATGTCCCCCATAATCCTAATCAACGATGCCCTTGAATGAGAAGAAGTTGTCATGCATTGAATTCTAGGGTTAGAACACTTACCTTGATCATCTGCTTTCTCAATTTTTATGTTTTCTTCTTGTAGATGTGCTATCTTCACCCACATAGAACGGTTCATGGCCTTGTTTGAACATTCAAAAGTGTGATGTCCCTGTTCTCCACATCAAAATCAAAGTCCGAATCTTTTTTCCCGCTCCAAGAAATCAGAACCACATTGCCAATGCATAGGTTCTTGCTTCTTAGGCATATCCATCTGCTTCTGCTTAGTTTTTCCTCCTTGGCCATTAATACAGTTAGTCAATTTCTATCCATTGTGATTTATTGAAATAGTTCTTGGGGTTTGATGTCCTGTTGAGATAAACCTTGATTCGGATGCCTTTTTCATAGTAAACTTCTCCATCTTCTCAAAGTTTTCTTCTTTTGCAACCACATCAAGAAAATCTTTATATCGGGACCCCTTTATTTGATAGCAAAGCTCTTCTTCCAAACCCTCAATAAATTTGCTCTTCAAGCCATCTCCAAAAACTTCGAATGCATGCTTATGTAAATGCAAAAATTTCTCCTTATTTTCTTGAACAGACAAGTTATGTCTATCATCCTCATGTTGCTTTGAGGAGTAGAATTTCATTTTCTTTTCCATTTGATAATGTGGAGAATAATAACAATTCTCTGCTTGCTCTCGAAACTCTTTCCAGAGGATCGGACCTTCACGTGTTCTTGTTTGCATGTATGATTTCCATCATAGTTTGGTGACTCCTCGCAGATGCAAAATTGCCACCTTTGCTTTTGAATCCTCACTAAACACGTGCATGTCAAAGAAATCTTTGAGTTCCTCAATTCATGCTTCAAGATCCTCTCTAGTTTTCTTCTCACCATCAAATTCATTTAATTTTGCTCTTTTAAACACTTGCTTAAGTGTATATGTGCTTGCATCATCATTGTCTTTAGGTTCACATTGTCTTCTAGCTCTAGATGCATTCGATGTGCCCGCATCATTACCACCTTCATCATTGAGGTCCATGAAAGCATTTGCAGTATCCTCTTTTTTTTGTTGGATCTTTCTTTATGTAATTTTGCATCCAGTCTATGGATAAGCTCCTCTTGTTCTTCTATCTTCTTCTTCTTCAAAGCCTACGTCTTTTCTCGGAATCTAGCTCAGCTCTGATACCAATTGTAACAAGTCTCCTAATCTTCAATCACAATCCCACACAGAATAATAAAATTTGGCACATTAAGATATGAAGAAGAGACACAGAGTATATGCAAAACAAGAAGAGAGAGAACTTTATTATCTATGCAAATTTACAAGTAGTTTTGATCTGCATTACAAAATCTATCAAATAGCTTCAATGTGAAGCTTCATCCACTCGACCAACCCCGAGCTGATCTGAATCCCAATCCCAATCACAATCACAATCTCAATCCCAATCTCAATCTCAATCTCAATCTCAGAAGCCTTGAAAACGGTAAATCAATGTACCACCATCCTCCTTCCCTATCTCTCAGTCTTCGTCTTTTTGGTTCTCCACCTTTTTGCCAGTGCACCACCAATGAGGCCTTCCTAGACATGCACTCTTCAAATCTACATGCTCCAAGATAGCATCTTTTCACATGTCTCATGCAAGACATCCAGACCACCCATGTGTCTACTTTTCATGTCTACCTCAAGAATTGTACCTGCAAAAATAGAGGTGATCCCTTCAACACACTCACACACACGTCAATCACCTGAAATAACCCATATACCCATGTGCGTTTTCTAAATCCGCAAACATGAATAAGATGAATCAAGGTTTCTCTTTTTTTTTAAGTGTTGAAAAACAACACTTTCCAAGACCTATAACTCAAAAACGGTGAGGAATTAGCTTAAGCTTGTGAGACACAAAAATATTCAATTTTTCAATCTATTCAATAGTGTTAGAGATGCCTCAGGTCCATATCGGCTTCCACATTTCACTTTTGGGCCCTGCAAAATCAAAAATTTGAGAGAGAGATGAAAAAACATGAAAAATCTCTTCATTAACCTATCTTCATCCAACCAAATGAGACGTGAAACATAGAAACTATAAAAAGTTCAATCTAGTAAAGTTTTTCTACTAAGAGTACTCTACTTTCTCTCATACAATACTTTTTCATATTCCTTCATCTTCATGCTCAAATTTAACACACAAATTTCATGCGACAACTTTCTAGAGAGAGAATGTAAAAACTTATTGCTACAAAATTTTGCAGAGATGATCAAAATATCCTAAACATAAAATTTCATTATTACCTACACATCTTTTTTTTTTTTTTGGAAATCAATGTGGCATCTCACACCTCCTCACTAGTACCTTGTTCCACCTTTGTTGCCTTCCTCAATGGTTCTCTATGCACTCTCTCTCTACACACTCGATCACCTTCTTTGGACACTTGTCTCTCACTTTTGTTCTCTATGTCCCACTGCTTCAATGTGTCTCTTTATTTTCTCTTTCTCTCAAGTGTAGACTATGCTCTCTGATGCTTAATCTAACTCCAAGAATGCTAATGCCTTATTGTAAGTGTCAACTCCGCTTACATACATCGCTTCTAATCGATAGTGTAACTTGGTGCTCACTTTGATATCCCAAGAATCACTTAGTGTGTAAAGCCAACGAGTCCCTATTTTGTCTTGTAGTGACTTTAGGACAAAGAAAATTTTAAATGGGGGACCATACATAAACTTGTGCATATTGCTTTCTCTTCATATGGATTCCACTTTTGACCTCCAATTCTTCCAAATGTGCACATAACGGATGTAGCACCTGAACCTTCCAAAACACTTAAAACCCTTGAAAACCTTTCAAAAAGTATCCTTGTGAAACCTGCATTCCACTTTTCCTACAAAAACATTGTGAACAAATTGTTTGTGCACTACTTGTGCATGCTTGTTCTCAACCACGTGCACTATTTTGCAATTTTGCACCGCTTGTGCATCACTCACAAAGTCACCACTTTGACGTTTGACTAACTCCATAATTGACCACTTTGACCTTTGACTAGTTTGACCTTTCACCAGCTCAACAACTCTGCTATAAAACGAAAAACTAGTAGACAAAGACGGATCTAATCAAGATATCAGACGATGAGGAGGAGAGAGTGGACATCAAATATTCCACAAATTTTGAATGTAGAGAACCGTTATTATGTTCTAAGAATAGGAGGAATTGTGTTGGTTAGCAAGGGCAAGGTTCAAGTGGACAAAGACAAGGATAAAGAGAAGAGCAACCAAGAACAAGCCAACAAGGGAAGCAATGATGATCTAGCAAGCAGGCCAAAGGTATTCTTTTTTAATTGAAACAACCATCCAACAATGATTTTCATCACTCCACCACCTTGTAAATCCATTTTTGATTACTCCAACTCCATTTTGTTCAAAGGGAGGAGTCCTTGAGCTTGAACAGTATTAAAAGTATCTATGTACCAATTTTCATGATTTTTAGACTTAGTTTGACTCCTCAAATAAGCCCTCGAACCTAATTTCTAACTAGGCCAAACACTAGGTTTGGACAAGGCCAAAGCTAGTGAAAACCTATAAAAAAGCTACGAAGCTCACTTTTTAGGTTAGTTAATTGGAGAATAAACATATTCTTGAGCATTGTATACTTTCTTGGAGATTTCTAATAGAGTATTCCATTGTTCCACTCTTTGTCTTACCTTGTGTGTTTGTGTGTATGTATGTGTGTGCATGATTGTGTGCTTCTCACTCCCTCACTTGTGCACTTCACTTGTTGATGGGCATCATACCCCCCTCATGTCTCCATGGATTGACAATTATGAGGTGGATCTCCTCATGTTGGTGCTTGCCATTGTGTTAGAGTGACACCAAATTTGGCACCGTTGCAAGGGATCAAGCTTCGAGGATGAGTGTGTGATGGTGAGACATAGAGAATCCACGTTGGAATGGTAAGTAATTAGGTAGTTTCTTTACTTTTTTTTACTTGTCTTTACTTTCCTACTCCATCACCATGTTCATTCCTCTCCTTCTTTCATCAGCTTCTTCACAAAAAAAATCAATTTTTTGATCATATCTCCATATCCACTTCATTTCATTGTGAGAGAAGTGAGAGAATGATTGAGTGCATTCAACTCTTGTGTGTTTGTGAGCATCTATTGCACATTCTAGCAGTACCACCATCTCCAACATCATCCAAGCTCCAGCAGCATCTATAAGCATGTCCAACCTCTGCACATAGACTGAGATGTCGGCCTCTCTCTATCACAACAAACAGAAAAGTGCGGTATTCCTTGATTGCATGCTAGGCATGATAGAGTGCACCACTAGAGAATCCCAAATCACTAGAAACATCTTGAAAAATTGCATTTCTTTTGTTCTATCATCCATAGATGATAGAAGATGATATACAATAAAGGACAGGCATCCATCTATCATGATAAACACCGTCTATTGCAATAGATCCATCTACCATGATAGACACCCATCTATTGTGATGGACCAAAATCCATGATAGATTATAGATGATAGATGATATATGATAGATGATAGATGATAGACACTCATCTATTGTGATAGATACCATCTATCACAATAGACCCATCTATCATGATAGACACCTATCTATTAGGAGATATCATAGATGATAGATGATGAACGATAGATGATAGATGATGGACACCCATCTATCACAATAGACTCCATCTATCACGATGGATGAGCCCCCGTGATAGAGAGCATCTATCGCGAGATACATGGTCCATCAAAAGAGACCAAAATCCACGACAGGCAATAGATGACTGACATCATCTATCATGATAGACATGTGTCTATCGTGACAAAGAGGAACCATGATAGACCCTATCTAGCACGATAGAAACTATCTATCATGAAAAACAGAAGGCCACGATAGAAAATAGATAGCATCTATCACATCAAACACCATCTATGATGATAGCTAGGTCTATCATGATAGACACACATCTATCATGACAACCACCCATCGATGATAGAGACCGTCTATCATGATAGGCATCATCTATCAAGATAGACATACAATTTTGGCTGCAAAATTAGGATTGTTAATTTTTTTAAATTGGGGCTAAATTTTGTATTTTTCAAGCTCTTTTACCTACATAAGTGTGGCTGCCTTAAACAATTACATAAATATCCCAAGAGTTTTATTTTGTCTGTTTGATCCCTAAGAGCCTAAATTGACATAACTTTCTCATCCAAAATCTATTTTTTGAGCTCTAGAGTTCTTTCGATTTTTAGATAAGGTAATTTGAAGTTGACCTTCAAGTGGGATTAGGATGCCAAGGGATATCTAGAGGATATTTCACCAATACAAGGGGGAAAGTGACTCTTTAATTAAAAATACTTGAATCAAAATTGTCTATCAACTAAATTAAAGTTAAAGCCTCATCTAAACTATGGACTTTTATAGGTCCATTAAGAGCCATTCAAGGGTGTCCAAAGCAAGGTAAAGTGCAGAATAATTCAAGGTTTTGGGAGCATGCTTACTGGACATCAGACCACTTTTCGGAGCACCAGACTTGAGGTTTGAAGAACTCTCAACCCCCTCAGTCAATTTCTAGTATAGGCTAAGTGTGATTAGTGGCAATGATTAATTAGGGTGATGCTAGGCACGAATCAAGTATAAGAAACCTTAATTTCTCAAGTTCAAGGATAACTAGAATATTGTTGCAAAAAATCCTAAGAGAAAAGAACAAAAATTGATCAATCACACATCAAGTTGCGATATAACTCAAGTATTCCTAACGATGCGATATTGGAAAATATCTTACACCCAAAAGGGAATTTAAAAGAAGAAGTGATTGTGTAAAGTGGAACACAACAAGGTGGTTGTACTCGAGAAAAAGTGTGTTAATAGACCAAGCTTATGAACCTAAGATCAGGTAGAAACCTAGGTCAAGATAGATAAGCATCACATCCTCTGAAGCTAGTGTCAACGATATAGCTAGGTTGGGTTAGCTCAGTGATTATCCTTACATGCTCAGTTCGTGATTATCCTTACATGTTGTGTTCAGAGACAAGTGACTCAGAGATGTCATACAGTACGGAGAGGCCAATAGGTTGTTCTGGTATTGCATACCTAGAAAAGCTAGAAGCACCATATAAGATTCAATTGGAGTATGTTAGGACCAATTGATTAGGTGCTCACATCTATGAAGATGGTATGAGAAAGTTTATTGTCCAACTTAGAAACCCACATCAACCAGTTGGACTACAACACCCAATTGTCAGATTTTAAGAAGGCTCATACATTGATAAAGAGGGAACCATGTATGTGGTCACGAGCTTACCGATAGGATAGATGTTGAAAGTTTTTCAAGCTCAAGAGTGTGGGAACATGCCCCAAATTGAACCTTCCACATCATCCACAATCAAAGGAGGCTGATTTCCACGAGTTGGAGGCATCCAATTATGCCCATAATGGAAAGAAGTTGATTAGAGAAGATTTAGCTCACCTCTTGATGTGATTGGACCTCACTTTTGACATGTATATGCTTTTGATTGGTTAAAGAGATTAGTATGTGGTCTTTAAAACCTCTAATGAGTTGTATTATGATTTAGAGTCATGGAAATACGTGCCCAAGCTGCCCCCTTGCTTAAGCACACCCGTACTAGCTGTTCTCTGTATATTTTGCAGAAATTTCACTTTTACACAAGGAACAAAAGGAAAAGACTTGAGCTTGAGGGGGAGTGTTGAAAGTTTTTCAAGCTCAAGAGTGTGGGAACATGCCCCAAATTGAACCTTCCACATCATCCACAATCAAAGGAGGCTGATTTCCACGAGTTGGAGGCATCCAATTATGCCCATAATGGAAAGAAGTTGATTAGAGAAGATTTAGCTCACCTCTTGATGTGATTGGACCTCACTTTTGACATGTATATGCTTTTGATTGGTTAAAGAGGTTAGTATGTGGTCTTTAAAACCTCTAATGAGTTGTATTGTGATTTAGAGTCGTGGAAATACGTGCCCAAGCTTCCCCCTTGCTTAAGCACACCCCTTACTAGCTGTTCTCTGTATATTTTGCAGAAATTTCACTTTTACACACTCTATCTATCTAGATGTTTTTGGCAGACCCCCCGGTCTTGTAATTGTTGTTTCTCCTTCGTCCGGATCCATTTGCAATGATTTTTGTCTTGTTGGAAAGCTTATAAGTTCTACTTTGTCTGATATAAGTCTCAGGTTCAGTGCCTGCACATGTGCAGAGAAATGTCTAGAACAGTGTCTGTCTAGTTAGCTCATACTCTGTGAAGAGATCAAGTTATCTGTTTTGTTGCAGCTGGTTGAGGCATCATCCAGTATCCAAATGGAGTGATTTTACTCTCATTTGAAAGCTATTAAAGTCTAGTTTATGCCTGCAAAATTTCATTTTCAGTCTCTGCATATACTCAGAGAAACTTAGCAAATACAGAACCTATGTCTGAAAAATTTGAGGATCCTAGGAGGGTTCATTTGCTTTTGTTGTGCACATAGGAGTGTTTATCCTCCAACAATAAATGAGTCTAGAATTTTCATTCCCGAGATGGAAGTGGAAAACCAAGAACAAGGAACCCTAGGAGGAGAGCCTAGGACCCCTATAGGAAAATTATTCTTAACCATAGTGATTACCCTAGACTATATCCCCCGAGATAATAAGAGCATAGAATAGAGAAACAAATGAAGCATTTTGGAGATATAAACTTGACCAGCCTAACAAAGTTGGGGTAGACACCATATATGAATTTAAAGATCATGATACACCAGGAAAGGTGATCTACTTAGACAACACTTGAGAGAGTGTTTGTGATATCGGAACATGGTAGGCATGTCTATGCTTGGAAGGGTGAATTGTCTTTCCCCAACCAAGATCAAATGTCTCTTTTGGCCACCATGGAGCTGGAACATCCCAAGCTCATGGAACTTAGAGGGACAAGAGTAGAGACACACTTGAAGTAAGTTTTACACTCAAAAGAGAAAGAACCGGAGTAAACGCGGGTAGAATGCATAATTGTTGGAGGAGATGGTGGATATTCACAAGAGATGAAGTGGTGTAGCTAAATCTTGCTTGACACCTGCCAAGAATGATGGCTGGAGGGTTTAGTGGGCCTCTTTAGTTTGCTAATGAACACAAATTTCATATATGTTGCTTGGAAGATGATCCACTAATTTATGGCTCAAAACAAATAGATAGGAAGTTGATCCAAGAACAAAAACTTTCTAATTTTGTTCTTACGCATGTTCAATGTTTTGAAAAATTCTTTGAGCACAATAGCAATTGATCTAATTCCTTTTGGGGAACTCAAATTAACTTAGTAAGCTATCAATCATGATTGATTTCATAAAAAATGATGGACTACACACAGAGAAAGGTGTTTAGCAAATTATAGCTCCATCACGAGATTCACGGGCTGCTATAGTCATCAGACCAATGAGTAAAGATTTATTAATATCTCATGATCCGGAGAAGCAATGCTAATGAAACTTTGTAAGTCTATAATAGACAGTATGCTGAAACCAACATGCTTTAAATCATGGAAAATTATCAACTAGACATTGAGAATAAGCTCTAAGAAGATCATTGATCTGATGGAGTTATAATAGAGAAGTGAAATGAGAATGTAATGATCATGTATGTATTAAAACATGTATAAATACAATGTCATTGGCAATCATACATTGCTCAATGTGTGAGAGTTGAATGAGAGATATACCTTGTAGGTTGCCATTTGTGTCTTGATGACCTTTTGAGTTCTCTACTTCTTGAAGTTTCTGGTTCATCACATTCTCCATCAAATCTTGGCACTTTTTCAACTTCAACTTGTACTTCATTGTTCTCTTCTTCATCAAATATTTGAACCTTTGATTTACCTTTCTTTTGATCTAAAACTTCTTCATCATCTGCATGAATATTGATTGTTCTTGCATACCAAGTACTTTGCTCATCAAATGTAACATCCTTTGATACACGGAATTGCTTTTTGGATGGACTCCACAACCTATAACCCATCTGCATATCATCATATCTAATGAACACATACTTTTCAGCTTTAGGTTCCAATTTATGCCTCAACTGAGATGGCGCATATGCATAAGCCAAACATCCAAATGCTTTGCAATGATCTAAGGTAGGTTTCTTACCCCACCATGCCGCATATGGTGTTATAACCTGCAAAGCTTTACATGGTAACCTATTAAAAAAAGTGAAGCTGCGTTTACAGCCTTAACCCACAAATAATTGGGACAATTTTTCTCTTTCATCATTGATCTTGCAAACTCAACAAGAGTTCTATTTCTCCTTTCTGCTACACCATTTTGTTGAAGAGAGCACTTGTAAGTAACTTCCCTTTTTATACCTGCATTCCATAAGTAATCACTGAACTCATTAGAGAAATACTCTCCCCCTCCATCTGACCTTAGTCTTTTCAACTTTCGACCTGTGACTATTTCTGCATACACATGATAAAGTTTAAATGTATTGAATACCTCTGATTTATCTTTGATCACATATATAGTGATCCAATTGGTAGCATCATCAACATAAATCACGTAATATCTTGAACCATTAATATTGAAATCCTTTGATGGTCCCCACACATCTGTGTGTACCAATTCAAGCTTCTCTAAATACATAAACCCATGCTTATTGTATGATTTCTTATGAGCCTTAACTAATTGACATGCTTCACATCTGTATGTCATGTGTTGACCTCCAACATCAGGCAATCCAAGCACTGAACCATTGTTAATCATATCCTTAATATCTCTTTCATTGAAATGTCCAAGCATCTTATGCCAAAGATCTAACTCAGAGATCTTATGTCCTCCATAAGTGAACAAGGCATGACCAACATTGCCTTGAAGATTCTTCCTTCTTTCTTCCCTGAAACAATTTGTTGATACTGATTTCTAGGGTCTTCCACAGAAACTCCATCATTAGTGAACCTTACTTCATAACCTTTTTCAACAATTTGCCCTACACTTATCAGATTCTTTGGAATTGTAGGAACATACAAAACCTTACTCAGAAGAGTACTCCCATCCTTTGCCTTGACTAATCCAATTGACTTTACATTGTGTTTTGTATTATCACCTGTTTGAATTACATGATTAGTTACCTTATTCTCCAAATCATTCATGAAGAATATATTACCACTCAGGTGATTTCTACACCCTTAATCAATGTAAAAGACTCTTTGGTCTTTAATTTTTCTTTCGCAAGTTGCATTCGAAATCAAGGTTGAAATCCTCCTTCTAATCTGAAGCATAATTGTAGTAGGTATTGTTGTAGGATTGACTTTGGAATCCTCTACGTGCATTTCTTCCAAAGTAACCTCTACTACCTCTTCCCCTGAAATTACCTCTTTGGTTTCTACCACCTCTTCCTCTTGAATTAAAATTCTGACTATATCCTCCATTATTCTGATTATTATGCCAACAATCATGAGCTAAATGATTTGTCTTACCACAAATCCAGCAAGCTTTGACTCCATCTTTATTGCTTCTGCCTCTTCCTTTACCTTTGCCACCTCCTCTTCCTCTTAGGAAGTTGGCTTGGCTAGTACTCTCATCAACATCACCTTTGAAATCTTGCTCAAAAGTTAGCATATGTCCTAGCAATTGATTCAAATCAAGAGTGAAATAATCTAGTGACAATTCAAATGAATGGCTTCCATTTCTCATCTCCTCTCAAACCTGTAAGGATTTGCCTTACCAACTTATCCTCTTCAATATCTTCATCAACTACTCCTAATGCATCTGCAATGTCCTTCATCCTTGTTACATAATCAGAAATAGATTGAGAAGCTTTCTTTTTAAATGTAGTGAACTCTGCCCATAAGGATGCCTTCCTTGACTTTGTATTATTTTGGAAATGCTCCTCCAAAGCATTCCATATGTCACTTGCACTTTCAAGTCCTCTAATATGAGGTAGCAAGTAGTCATTGACTCCCATGTAGATAATGATCCTTGCTTGAGCATCCTTCTTCAAAGCATTCCATATGTCACTTGCACTTTCAAGTCCTCTAATATGAGGTAGCAAGTAGTCATTAACTCCCATGTAGATAATGATCCTTGCTTGAGCATCCTTCTTCTTCTAGTAGATAAGAAATCAGCAGTTACCATCACACTCATGGCCGATAGATCAGACACCAGTTCGTAGGTAGGGACAAATCAATGAGCAGTCGATATGGAAAACTTCTTTGTTGAAGTACCATCAACCAAACAGCCTATAGAATTACATCGCATTCATCAAATACCTATTCAAGACCCACCTACAAGACAAAAAAAAAGTGATTGAACATTCTCCTTGGTTCAATGAGAGGCCTAGGCAATTACGAGTGGTTGCATATATGTGGTAATCAAAGTGCAAGTTTGATCATGTTGGGGGAAGATTTTAGTTTCTCCAATGATAGTTCAAGCAACTCCAAAACACTGCCAAACTCCAAGTCATTTGGGGACATGCAGGGTTGATAGAGTATTGCTGCACCCCTTTACCAAAACTAGATTTCAAAAGATGCTATTATTTCATATCCACCTTACAAGCTAGGAACTTTTGTTATTCCTTCATCGACCAAGAACTTTTGTCATTCCTTCCTTGTTGCGGAACAATGAACTAAAGAAAGTAAAGCTCACCTTGGGTTTAGTCAGAGAAGCACTCAACATGCATGGTACACTTCAAACAAATAAACCCTAGTACCACACAACATGAGGGATAGCATGATCATCAAGCTCAAAGATATGGCTGCCCTGACACCTGATGTTTCCATACCCCTTCATCTATGCATGCAACACTGCATTTCCAAGTCAAGGCCGATGCATTGAACCATATAAGAGAATTTGGTTCATTCTCTATTTGGTAGAGGCATGCTCACTAACTATCAAGCTTCCTGTTTGGATCATTGAGCAATTATATGAAGCTAATACGAGGTGTTCAGGAAACCGATCTTGAACGAGTGCTATGCAATTACACCCATTGTATATAGGTGCTTATCATATGATATTCCCATCAAGCGTGCTCTTACCTAGTCCCAACTGCAACCCTTCAAGGTTCACCAATCTTCACCTCATCAATTTAAGAGAATCATAGACACTATTCCATGTGTTCAATCATGAAGCATTGTCATGACCCCAGATATCACACCAACAAGAGAGGGCATAGTGCCACCATGCACTATTGAAATTTCATGTTCAGGTTCTAAAGGAACTACACAAGCGGAACCTTTTGCTCTTGCTCTACCGTCAGAGTTTGAATTCACCTCCACTGGAGACATTGAAGGGGTAGGAACATTTGACTTTGAGTCTTTCTTACATATCAATCAACTTTCAGATGTCAAGTTCTTTTCACAGACAAAGGTTCCTAGCACCTCCACACAAAGGTTTGGACAATCAAGAGGAGAATGTTGCGTACATTGGGAAGAAGATGAATGACAAACACGACAACAAGGAACACAAGAAGGAGGAAACTCAAGCTCTGACCTACACTACAATACTGCAAAGATTGTATGATATTATAGCACAAGTACAAGAGAGAAGTAGGCTCTCATCACAAGCAAGTCAAGTACTAGTCAATCAAATGTTGGTAGAAGAAGATGTTGAACCCCACTTCATAGAGTCATTCAACCTACTAGTAGAAACATGTGGTGTTATCGAGGCTATTTGCACAATGATGCAACTTGATCCTATGCAATATGATCAATGAAGGTTACATACACACTCCAAACTAGGTAAAATTATTCACATTCAGGTTATCTCCCATGCACCACAACATCGGACCCTGAGAACATCAATGTGACTACATATATCGATACCATTCCTCTCATCAAAGACACCACCGTTTTATCTCTGCCCACATCTCTTATGTAAACTAGACAACCCACTATAACCATCACCACCAAACAACCTGAATTCACCTTCTGCAAACCCTTGTCCCACTCGTCACGTTTCTCATCCTTCCTCAACCCATCATTCACCACCACATCCACTAGCCGAATTTGAGAACCAATAAAGATGAATATGCCACCCACCAAGTCATCATTGGTCAACCAACCGTACTCCCACTTCTAGGATAGCCATTCCCCACAACACAATCTACATTCACACTACCCACTCTAAGAAGTTAGCCTAGTTTCAACCCTTGGTCCATAACCTCACCTCTACCCCTATCCCAAGCACCAAAAACAATCCTTCCTCAACTTTTTACATCTTTTGTAAATACAATGCTCCAAGTTCCTAAACCATTCAGAGGTCCCTAACCTAGCATGATCACTCCTATATTCACACCTACCACAAACACAAAACCTAACATACCTATCTTTATAGTAGACACCTCACACACTCTCATGTCTGATCCCATGGACATATCACCACCCATGATGCCCTCCCTAACCACCACTATTTCACCAATTCCCATCCCCATATGACTCACATCATTGACTACCACAAAAATAGGCATGGTATCCACTCACCCCATACCCATTTCCCAACCCCCTACATTACCACATATACCCATTGCATCCATGCAGGTTAATCATGCATTAGACATGATGATTCATTGTGCCACTCAATTGAGAGGCGAGTATCAGAGGCTAGAAGAATGCAACCAGGCACTTCAAGAACAATCAATTCAATTGTAAGCACGTGTCTGCCCTCAGAAAGGAGATCACAAAGCTTCAACATCAATATCAGCTCTTATAGCAATCTCACATAGAAGTTGAGTCCAAGATCCAAGAAGGTCGTAAGGAAGTAGATGACCTTCTACGGTCACAAATGGAACGTGATACAAAACTCTAGTGCAATATGGCTTTACTCCATAAACACTTAGCGACTGCATAGGAGGAGAAGAAGATACTACAATAACAAAATCAAGAGAGCCTAGAGGCAGCCATACAGAATACGTTAGGGCCACCCATAAATCCCTCTAAATTTCAAGTTGTTCCTTATGAAAGTATTCAAACCATTCTAGAAGATGACACAAAATTACTCGAGGCACATGAACAATTGTCCAAACAAGTTGCCCAACTCCAACACCGTCAAGAACCGGCCACAGTGGCAACAACTCCACCTATATCATCACCACAACAATCAGTGACTGAACCAATCCACTTGGTGACCTTACAACAATAGATTAAAAAATTACAAATGAAACTTTTACAATATGAGAGGCATCCATCCGCACTTGAGGCACCGACAAAGAAGAAAACATCTCCATTCCAATAGAGCAAAACTTTGAAGATGACTACGAGCCTTAACCTGTTCCACAAGGTAGAATCATAGAAAAGGGACAAGAAACATTCAAAGCTCCATGTCCCCCATGGCTTAAGCAAGTAGAAGACATTTGACTCACTCGTGAAGACTATATAGTGGTTCATATGCATGCCATGAAAGCTATAGAAGAAACGGTGCGCCAATCAGCTTATTTCCAAAACTTAGCCCATTAATGACTAAGCACCACCTCAAAACTATAGTATCCACCATATTTTGTGATTCTTGTCGATTATAGTGCAAACATTGAGAGAGTCACTCGAAAAGCCCCCACTTTTGCTACGCAATTCCAGCCCAAGGATTTACCACTAGCAGCACGAGAAGGTACCATTTTTCAAACAACCTAGCAGAAAACTCTCCAAGAAACTTACCCCAAAATGCTACACGCATGGAACAACACACCTCTTCATCTTCTGTACAATCCATGTTGCGGAGAAGTCCCCAGGCATAGATCACGGAAAGCTTTTGCCATCAAAGTTAAACATAATGCACAGTACAAGGAATGGAGTCAACTATCCATACATCCCACCACTACAAGGACCACTATCTATACATGAGGGCAACTATACCTCACTGATCCCTTGATTAAAACCTATGCTAGATATCATAGCGCAAATGATGTTGAAGATTCTTGACATGATGCAAATTTTCTTGAAAACTTTTTGCAATGCGCAATCCCCGCATATCACCTTTCTTGGATTTACAAATGGTAACTATGATCTCATGTATGATATGAGCATTACCCCTAGCATTTGTGTGGCTTATGCCTAGCATGCCCACATGTGATACCTCCCAGCTTGCTATAAGAAAAATTTTGAGAATATATTTACTACAGGTTTTTGGGAGTATCACTCGAAAGTGTTTGTTCCTAAACCCACACATCTTCTTCATTTATTTGAATGCACGAAGACCATGTATTCAGAATACTATACCACACCACACCCAGAGATCCCCAGTAATATCTATTGCAATGCACTAAAATTCGACCTTGCCAAAGGACAACAAGTATGAGAACATTAAATCGCAATAGATATCCTCCAGTACTATATTGACCATCCTACCAAAAAAAGGTATGTTAGGGATGACAGATGCAAGAGAGTGGGGAGTGTTGGTAAGCAAGGGCAAGGATGTAGTGAACAAGGATAAAGAGAAGAGTAGCCAAGAACAAGCAAACAAGGGAAGCAATGATGATGAGGTAAATAGTTCAACGGTTTTCTTGTTTAATTGAAACAACCATCCAACAATAATTTTTATCACTCCATCACCTTGTAAATCTGCTTTTGATTACTCCAACTCCATTTTGTTCAAGACAAGGAGTCCTTAAGCTTGAGGAGTATTAGAAGTATCTATGTACCTATTTTCATGATTTTTAGACCCAGTTTAAGCCCTCAAATAATCTCTAGAACCTAATTTTTAACTAGGTTGGACACTACGTCTGGACAAGGCCAAAGCTACTGCAAAATCATAAAAAGAGCTATAAAGCTCATTTTTGAGGCTAGCTAGTTGGACATTGAACATAGTCTTGAGCATTGTATACTTTCTTGGAGCTTGCTAGAGGAGTATTCCATTTTTCCACTCTTTGTCTTACCTTGTGTGCACTTGTGTGTGTATGTGTGTGCATGCTTGTGTGCTTATCACTCACTCACTTGTGCGCTTCACTTGCTCATGGTCAACATACCACCCTCACGTCTCTACGGAATGACAATTACGAGGTGGAACTCCTCATATTGGTGTTTTCCATTGTGCTAGAGTGACAAATTGGGAGTAGAAATTTGAATGTAGTGATATGTTGGAGTGGCCTACCAACTTGTAATTTGCATTTTTAATCAAAGTTCACTAGTTTCTACTTCTTGAGTAAAATATTGCAATCGAGTTCTGATTACTATATTTATGTTCTAATTACTCAATTGTTACGTTAAGGATATGTGTTATTTTTATGTATTCTCCTTGTCAACATCAATGGAATCTTTGTACAAACATCTTGAGAGTCTGTGAATGTTGGGATTCTGGATAATGTTTTCTGCAAAGTGAATATTGAATGAGAATAATGTATTCATTTGGTGTGATGATAGAAGAACAAAAGTCTTGGGTAGAAGTTGTCCACAAATTGAATGTTTCAAGTACAAATAATAGTTCCATGTAAAAAAAAACAAAGTATCTTAGGATAACTGTTACAATTTTAGTTTTTAAGGTCTCAATGTTAGAAGTAAATTTATGGTAAAATAGAGTCCAAATAACAATGAAGGACTCAAAGGGACCGAGCTACTCTCTGATGATGCAATATGTCGAAGCATGTTTACAAATCCATAGTTTTGTATACAAATTGAAGGTTTCTTATAATTGTAGTTTTGAATCATATAAGGAATAAAAGCAACAGTGGTGGATTGGCATCAGCAAATACACAATTTAGAACATTGTTTGGAATTTTATGAATCATATATTTGAATTTGAATTATTCAGTGGCATGTCAACATATTCAAGGAACCTTGAATCATTTCGAATTTTTTAATTGAAAACCATACAATATGAAGGGGCATTTTTAATCAGAAAATTATTCAATCTGAAGTGGGCATGGTCTAGGACATGTGTTTGAGCCTATGAAGAACTAATTCTAGGCTCAAATATTTTCTTTCATGACCCTAATTCTAGCCTCAAATATTTTCTTTCACATGGTCTAGGACATGTGTTTCAGCCTATGAAGAACTAATTCTAGGCTCAAATATTTTCTTTCATGATCCTCTTTGTGAATTCAAATCTTTATTTGTTCCTCACTCTAATCATGCTAACAAAAAGCATAGGAGATATGATGGACGTTTTTAACTCTCATCAATAATCTTGGTGTCAGTTGAGGAACCATTCAAGTTTCATGAAACAAGCTTGAACAAAAAAGCTTGGAACTACATGAAGAAAGAGTTTGATCATGCAAATGTTCATTCCCTTTGTATTGGAGAATTAGAGTACTCCCAAATGTCATCCCATTCTCTTGTATCTAAATATGCCATAAAGATTTTTCTTTAATTAGAGTCCAAGATTGATAAAACCAAAAAAAATTATATCTCCATGCAAACTATGATTGTGAAACACATGGGTTCTAGCATCCTTGATTAGTTCCCCAAGAATATCAAAAATTTGAAGTTGAAGTAAGCCAAAATCTTTATGAAAATCTTCAAACTTCTCCTATGCGTAGCCTTTGTGAAAAGGTCTACAACATTACCTTGTGGGGGCACATAAGCCAAACTAATCCATCCAATAGAGAGTTCCTCCCTAACATATTGATATTGCACCTCAATGTGCTTTGTATGAGCATGGAACGCACGATTCCTTACAATTGACAATGCTTTTTTACTATTGATAAAGAAAGTGGTGGCAAAAGACTAACCAAAACCCAAATCACTCAAAAGGCATATGAGCGACACACACACTTAATGGTCACTATGAAAGTTTCCCTATACTCAACCTCACAACTAGAGGTGGTTGTAGTAGAGTGCTTCTGGCTCAACCAAGATATGCATGCACTACCAAGCATAAAGAAAGAACTATTGGTGGGAACATAAGTTTCATAGCAATAAGCCCATTTTGAGTAAACAAAAAAAGCATGTCAATTTTATGCTAATGATCCCTTCTTGGGATAAAAAAGTCCAAGTAGTTGGGTATCACTCAAGTAGCAAAAGATGTGTGCAATTATGGACCAATGTGTGACACCTAGGCAATGCATATACCTACTTATTTGTGAGATGAGAAACTAGTTATTAGGCCGAATTATGCATAAGTAAATCAAGCATCTAACAACTTGCTGATAGAGAACAACATATGTTAGCCGGAGTGACACTTATGTAAAATACATAGTAATTTATTTGTAGTCCATAGTCAAAGGGGTGTAAGTACCCAAAGGGTACCATGAACCGATGTAATCTATTTTTCTTAATGAAAAGATATGCCATCAGGAAGTCTGGTAGAGGATGATGACAAGGTGGAGTCCTTGGCCACCGTGACTACACCATGTTGTTTTTGCCATATATTTGAGTAATTGTGTGGTGGGCAGTGTATAATGTGTGATATAGGATCAATTAATCTCAATTTCTTGGTGTGTCCA
Source organism: Ceratopteris richardii (assembly GCA_020310875.1). NCBI lineage: Eukaryota > Viridiplantae > Streptophyta > Polypodiopsida > Polypodiales > Pteridaceae > Ceratopteris > Ceratopteris richardii. The sequence goes on from CM035411.1 coordinate 136,247,872, forward strand.
ACTATAAAAAAGGTCTATGCTAGTGACTTGATTGAATTATAATATGGAAGTAAAGTATTAATACGAATAAGTAATTGTGTTGTGTTATTGTATTGGATTGTGCACGAGTGTTTTTCATAGTGATTAATGAATAATGAGTAGTGATAGAATAGTACTTAATGTTTTGATTAGAGGATTGGCCAATACGCTATATCCTTTCCATCCAAGAACCCAAGATTCATGTTAATTAAGGTCAATCTAGATAGTAAGTGGAAGTAAAGCACAAAATGCAATACAATAATTTTGGTTGTTTGCATATGGTATTTGGTGCCCAGTAGACTTGAGAACTAACATTGGCAATCCTCTTGAGAACTAGTTTTGGTAAGTGGTGATATTTAAGATCTATGTTTGTGTGATTGTCTATGCCCATGTTGGATTTTGGCAAAAAATACCCAAATTAGTGAGAAGATAAAAGACCAATACCTGTTCATAGCTATTTGGGCACATCGAGCTCATCAAGACAAGAAAAAAGAACTATGAATACCCTAGAGTTTGATGAAGAAATCTATGTATCCCATCTAATGAAGTTGTTTGTGTTCTATGATCTAACAATATTGTAAATCCACCAGAGAGCATTGTAAACTAGACAAAATCCACTATAAATTTACCAAAGAACACAAGAATTTCACCACATAATATCTTAATTCCATTGAAAGTTACCATAATCTATCCAATTTTACCATAAAAAACACCAAAATTTACCAAAATTGTACTAGAATGCTTCTTGAGTGACAAAAAAATTATGCTAATTGAAGGCGTTAAAGAGACAACCATTCAAACTACTAAAGGAATTAGTTTAATCTCATTAGATATATCCCATTTAGAGTTTTTCATTGATTTTGAGCAATTTTGTTCTTTCAAACCCAATCCTTTGTTGACCAATCTTGAAGGTCATCATTAAGTAACTACCAATTTTAATTCTTCACTTGTTCTCCCAAATATGGCTCCAAATGACAAAGAATTGAGTAGAAGAATTATTCCTTTATGAGTAAGTTAAACTAAGTTCGGAAGTTTCTTAGGAGACGACCTTGATGCTCCTGTAAAGTTGTTGTACTATCTGAGAGGGATGATATTCTATAGACCTCCGGAGATGCTCGTATGTTTACATTCTTGAAGACAAGATCTCCAAGACATAGCACCTCCAACAAAAGGAAAAATGTAACCTGATGTAGAGTTACGATTGTCTACACAACCCTCATAATCAAAATCTATGTAACCAATAATGGATGCTTTCCCTCTACCCAAGCATAGACACTTGTCTACACAACCATCATAATCAAAATCTATGTAACCCATAATGGATGCTTTCCCTCTACCCAAGCATAGACACTTGTCCTTAGTGCCACTCAAATATCTCAAAATCATCTTGACCACTTCCCAATGCTTTTTGCCAAGATTTGACATATATCTGCTCACAAATCCCATTGCAATGTCTATCATGAATTCATGTTCTTCATCTGATTTGGGGCAATCATCCTTGCTCAATTTCACATATGTGGGTAAAGGTGCACTCAATGCATTTCCACCCTGCATAAGGAACCTGTGAAGTACTTTGGATATGTACTCACTTTGAGACAAGTATATGCATCTTTTACTCCTATCACGACTAATGTGCATGCCAAGTATATGTTTGGCATCCCCCAAATCCTTCATATCAAATGTTTGACTCAACCTCTTTTTGAGAATTTTCAAGTCATAAGTGGACTTCCCAACAATGAACATATCATTGGCATAAAGTATCAAGCATATCAAGCTGGCATATGAGCATCTCTTTGTGTAGAGACAATGTTCCTCATTAATTGGAGAACAGCCTTGAGACTTCACATAAAAGCATCAAACTTTTGGTACCATTTTCTAGGGGACTTTTGAAGTCCATATAAGCTCTTCTTAAGCTTACAAACTAGACTTTCTTTACCAGGAACTACATAACCCTCTCTTTGTTCCATAAGCATCTCATTTATAAGATCTCCATGCAAGAAAGCATTCTTCACATCCATTTCAACTAGCTCTAAGTCCTCCACTGCAACAAATCCAAGCAACAATCAAAGTGTAGTCATCTTGACCACTCGAGAGAAGATTTCCTCAAAATCAAAACCATGTTGTTTCTTAAAACCCTTCACAACAAGTCATGCTTTATACTTTGGAGAAGCACTATCTGATGTGAATTTCAATTTATATACCCATTTACATGGTAAATCTTTTCTACCCTTTGGCAAAGGTACTAAATCCCAAGTACCATTCTTGTGAATAGAATCCAAGTCGCTCTTCATGGCACACCCCCACTTGAAGTGATCCTCTATTTGCATAGCCTCTTTGTAGCAAGAAGGCTCAAACATGGAACATATCTATTAGGTTTATGTGAAACACATGCAGAGCATGTCAATGGTTGCTGAACCGGAACATTTGCAGAATGATCTGATCAGACATTCTCTTGAACATCCCCATGTGCAACATTTTTATGCATGATACCTGGAGGATTAGTATCCTCAAACACCACTCTTCTCACTTCAACCTCCTTAATGGGTTGTTTATGCATCTTAGACTAATTGAAAATGGCATCACTACTTTTGATCATTGATCATGTTTCAGGATCTGATAAGCGATATCCAAATTGACACTCGTGACCATATCCAAGAAGAATGCATTTCTATGACCTATGGTCCATCTTTTTTCTAAGGTTCTTGGGTATATGAACATACGATTCACACCCAAAAACTCAAAGATGATCGTAATGTGGTGGCTTTCCTATCCATAACTCTTGTGCCACTTTCAAGCTTTTTGCAGTACTAGGTGAACGGTTAATCACATGAGTTGCAGTTAATAGTGCTTCCACACAAAAGCCTTGTGAAAGGTTTGCATGACGCAGCATAGAAACTACTCATTACTCAATAGTTCTATTCATCCTTTCAGCCACAACATTTTGTACTGGGGTATAGGAAGCTCTAGACTCTCTACAAATTCCTCTAACTGATGTAAATTACTCAATTCATGTAAGGTATACTCACCCCCATTATGTGCACATAAAGCCTTAAGCTTAGTTCCTTTTTCAGTCTCAACTAAGAAAAGCCATTTTTTTAAAGTAGGGAATACCTCATCCTTTGATTTGATAGGATATACCCAAACTTTTCTAGTAGCATCATCTATGAAAGTGACAAAGTAAAGAGAACCACCTAATGACCTTTTGGGCATAGGACCAAACACATCTGTATGAACAAGATCTAAAGGCTGAATTAAAGAGTCAATGTGCATCTTGTGCACATTCCTGGTTTGCTTTTCATTTGACAATGCTCACAAAATGAAAATTCAAAGAAAGATGACATAGGTAAGAGCCAAAACGAGAAAGATTTTCCATTTTGCTATGTGATATATGGCCCAAATGGCCATGCCAAATACAATCCATAGAATGTTTAGTAATAGCTAACAAGTGTTCCTTTTGTGATACAAATAAAGGATAAAGTGAGCCAACTTTGCATCCTTTCACAATAACCATATTGCCCTTTGATATGCAAACGGATTGAGCATAGAAGACCTCCTTGTAACCAAGGTCATCAAGTTGACTAACTCACATCAAACTACATGATAATTGAGGTAAGTGGCATACATTATGCATAGTAAATTTTGAACCATCAATGAACTGCACAACCACATCTCCAATCTTGACAACGTCATAGTGATAAGAATCACCAAGTCTCACAGTACCAACAGACTTTGCTGCATAAGTAGAGAACCACTCTATGTGGTGTCACATGGAAAGAAGCACTAGAATATAGCAGCCATGTGTGGGAAAGAGAATCAGCCATAAGAACCTCAGTAGGCATAGCACTATCAAGTATCAACACATCAGCATCATCAGAAATAGCATTGATATCTTCAATCTTCATAGTCAATTTAGATGGTGTAGGTGGCTATTTAACATGCCCATCAATATTTTGCCCTTTACCTTTATCATTCTTTAATGCATAGAAGTCTTTCTTCATGTGTTCGTTCTTATGACAATATTGGCAATTGATATCCTTATTCCTTGATTACTTCTACGTTTATTTCATTGACCATTCTTTTCCTTGTTCTTGCCATGTTGCTGATTATCTCCTTGGCAAGAATCAGGAACATTATATGCATCTCCACTCCGGATGCCAACCATAGATTTTCTATGAATCTCCTCATTCAAGAGTGCTCCACATATTTCATCATAGACCAATTTACCACCAGGTGCACTATTTTTAATAGTAGTGCAAAATGTACATCTCAATAGAATGGAGTTGCTGAAAGGAAGAACATGTCACTCATGGAGATGGCAAGGTATATAGTCAAGAGTCAGGCTTTACCACATAGATTCTAGCTTGAGGTTGTTATGTGTGCAACATATGTATCTAATAGGTGTCCCACTAAATCATTGTAGTCTATCACTCCATATGAGGCTTGGCATGAATGTAAGCCATTTGTTGCTCACTTGCATGTTTTTGGTTGTCTAGCATATGCATTAGTGCCTGAGCAACAACACAAGAAATTGGATGACAAAGTAGTCAAATGTATTTTCTGAAAGCAAAGGCTATCCTTTGTATCATCCATAGACTAAACACATTTTGCTTAGTCATGATGTTGTTTTTGTGGAAGATGTTATTCATCCATTACTTTCATGTACTAAGGAGACATGAGTTAGCTACAAAGACATGTATGACACTTTCTACCTCTTTTTACAAGTGGATAACCTAGTGTTGGTTCTAATGAGGCAACTTCATCACCTTTATAATTTTCATGTGATAATGTAGAGCATTGCATTTCTGATGGAGATTTACATGATGCACTTGTTGATGAGATAGATGATATTGAGAAGGCAAGCCCCTACATACCGAATGACTACTATTCATAGCATCTATGCAATTGTAGCTCAACATGAGTAGAATCTACATTAGTTGGGCATTAAAATTGAATTTCTAAATGGTGACTTGCATGAAGAAGTATATGTTTTTCAGCCTCTTGGCTTTGTGGCAAAAGGGCATGAAAACCAAGTGTGCAAGTTGAAAAAGGCATTATCTGGTTTGAAGCAAGCACCACATGCTTGGTATGAAAAAATACATGACTACCTGATTGCACATGGTTTTGAGAATAGTCCAATTGAGAGCACCTTATATGTTAAGCATGCAAACTAATGTGCTTTTGATCATTGTTGTCTATGTTGATGACATGTTGCTCACTGGTCCTCATGAAAAGCAAATTGATTATTTTAAGGCTGATTTGCATGCCTCATTTCAGATGCCATATTTGTTGATATATTTAGGTACTCATGTGTGTGAACACTCTAGGACCACGAGGGCACTTTTTTCCCTCTTTAGGAGGTTTTTTCCCCCGGCTTCTACATACCCCTATTGCCCTAATGGGCTACTTATCTTTGTACATTCAAGTGGTAATACATTCAGTATTGTGTGTTGTGCTCCAAGCTTCTTCTTCTTCCTTGTGTTGTTTGCATGCTTCCGTAGATGTCTAACTCCAACAATTGGTATCAAAGTAGGTTGCCGCTTCATCTAGGACATTGTCTACACTTCTCCGATCGTAGTCTCAAAATTGCACGAAATTTGGTAAGCATAATTAGGGTGTTTCAGAAATCAAAACAACTTTGTTTTGTGGTGCCAAAATCACTATCTAAGCTCATTTCAACCTCAAAATGCACTATCATAGTGCTTGTGTAGGCTATTTTGTCTTTTTGTGCTAAAGGTATATACCAGTTTTGGTTCGCTAGTATAAGAGTCTTGAAGTCTACTACAGGTTTAGCAGAATTTGTCTGGGCAGTTCTATTCAACTTTTTGAGATATAGTCAATTTTCTGCATCAAGGTATTTTAGTCACCAGCCATGGCTGAAAGGAGTGATGTATTCCGTATGTTGGGTGTTGAGGATAAGTTGGATGGTACCATCGCTTATAAGCTGACTCATTCCATCTCCGTTTGCCATTTCTGTAGCAATTCACAACACTGCAAAACACTACAAGCAGAACTTCTGCTTGAACACTATCGCACTATGAGGTGACAAATCCATCTCACAAAAACTCAGTTTTTGTGTATCAACAGTACACAAAATCCATTGAAATTCTAGATCTGGAATATATGAGTGTTGCCGAACACAAGGCAAGTTACACTTTCTGAAATTGACCTGGTTTTTTTGAGGGCCCCACCTTGTGGTCTCAAAACAGAGGTCGATATGGCTCCGAAACTTTGATCTGATAAAAACAAGTGACCCTAAAGGGGTAACCCCCAAAAATATTTTGAGGTCTTCTGCCTTCACGCCGATTTTTGTAGCAAACGGAGGTCGTTTGGAATCACGTTTTCTCCATGCCTTGCTACGTACTTTTCACCGTCGCCTTCTCCACAAGCTCTCTACAGCCACGTTGGCTCTGATACCATGTCACAAGGAAGGAGATAAGGAAGAGAGCTCACACAGACACTCTCACTCTCAAGGAGAAGCACACACACAGATTGAGGCAAGGAAGAAGAATCTTCTTCTTCTTCTTCTATTACATAAAAAGGAATGTACAAGAATGACTTAAAAACAAGAATACAACCAATGCAATATATAAAGATCAATACGTAAGGAAAAACCTAATGTCCGCGAATGAGTGAGTTGGCAAGGAACAAATGTGCCATCACTCTCGGTAGATAAATCTAATAAAGCTCAATGAAGTATCCCTGACATATACCGACATGACAACTATACTTGTCAAAGAACCAAAAAAGTGGTACGTGTCATCTTGGATCATCACATGTTGAGCTCGATATCTCAACACTCCTTTCCAAAATATGGTTCAGTTCGGCCTACTCAGAAGTTGTAGCTTGTACATAGTGATGTATGTGGTCCTATCCAAACACCTTCTTTTGGGAACTATCTTTACTTCGTGACTTTCATGGATGATTTTTCTAGGCATGCATGGGTATATCCATTGAAGGAAAGTCCGAAGTGTTTATGTGCTTCAAACAGTTTCTAGTTTTGGCTAAAAATCTATCAGCATGTATGTGCTTCAAACAGTTTCTAGTTTTGGTGGAAAATCTATCAGCATGTAAAATGGGCACCCTCTGTTCTCATCGAGGGGAGGAATATATGTCTTCTAACTTTAATGCATTTTTGGCTGAACATGGGATAAAACATCAATGTAAAGTCCCGTGTACACCTCAATAGAATGGGGCTGCTGAATGGAAAAATAGGTCACTCATGGAGATGGCAAGGTGTATGGTCAACAGTCAGGCTTTATCACATAATTTGTGGCTTGGGGCTCTTATGTGTGCAGCATATGTACTGAACACATGTCCCACTAAAATTTTGTAGTATATCAATCGATATGAGGCTTGGCATGGTGGCAAGCCATCTATTGTTCATCTACGTGTTTTTTGTTGTTTGGCATATGCGTTAGTGCCTGAACAACATCGCAAAAAATTGGATGATAAAGCAGTAAAATGTATTTTTGTTGGGTACAGTCCTGAAAGTAAAGGCTATCGTCTATATCATCCACAAACTAAACACATTCTAGTTAGATGTGATCTTGTTTTTGTGGAAGATGCTATCCAACCATTGCTTTCATGTACTAAGGAGACATTTGTTAGCTCCAAAGACATGTATGATACCTTGCTGCCTCTTTTTACAAGTGGATAGTCGTGCTGGTCCTAATGAGGCAACTTGTGAGCCTTTGCAAGTTTCATGTGATGATGGAGATCATTCCATTTCTAATGAAAATTTACATGATGCACTTGTTGATGAGAGACCTAATATTGAGCAAGCAAAAACTATGCCAAAATGGCTCATGGACACCTTGCATGATAGCAAATTAGATGCACCTCTATCAAATTGTACTTGGTCAAGCTCTCATAGTGCCTCTTTTGCATTAGATTGCTATGCTATGGCTGCCTCTAGTCTCTCTGATGAGACTGAACCCATTTCATCTGATGAAGCACAAAATTTTGAACATTTGGATGGCTGCATGCAATCAGAATATGATGCTATCATGAAAAATGGTACATGGTCTTCATGAAAAATGGTACATGCATTTGATGCTGTTCTCTATCAATAGGCTGTTGGATGCTTGATTTACTTATGCATTACTCAGCGAGATATTCAGTTTGTTGTCTCACAGATGAGCAGGTTTATGCATTGCCCAGGTGTCAAGCATTGGCAGGCGGTTAAGCACATCTTTCGCTACTTGAGTGCTACTCGGCTACTTGGATTGTTTTATCCCAAGGGGGGATCACTACTGCCAGATTTGCATGCTTTTTATGACAGTGATTGGGCTGGTTGCTATGACACTTGTGTGTCTACCAATGGATTTTGCTTCATGCTTGATAGCTCATGTATAACTTGGTTGAGCAAGAAGCATCCTATTGTGGCCACTTCCAGTTGTGAGGATGATTATAGGGCAGCCTTCATAGTGATTGTTGAGTGTGTGTGGCTCAGATGCCTTATGGATGATTTGGGTGTTGGTCAATCTTCTGCCACCACCATCTTCACTAAGAGCCAGAGCGCATTGGCAGTTGCAAGGAACCCTGTGTTCCATGCTTGCACTAAGCACATTGAGGTGCATTATCATTATGTCAGGGAGAGGTTCTTTGTTGGGGAAATCAGCTTGGCATATGTGCCCACACAAGAGAACATTGCAGACCTTATTACGACGGCTTTGCCTAGGGAGAAGTTTGAAGCTTTCCGCAAAGCTTTGGGCTTACTTCCTTTTGTGGATTAATTCCACATAGCTTGGCACTTCCTTATACATGAGTTCCAGCTCCTTATTCATCGCATCACTCCTAGGGGGATTTGTTGATATATTTGGGTAGTGATGTGTGTGAACACTCTAGGACCACCAGGGCACTTTTTTCCCTCTTTAGGAGGTTTTTTTCCCCTGACTTGTATATACGCCTATTGCCCTAACGGGCTACTCATCTTTGTACATTCAAGTGTTAATACATTCAATATTGTGTGTTATGCTCCAAGCTTCTTCTTCTTCCTTGTGTTTTTACGTGCATCCATAGACATCTAACTCCAACAAGATTTGGGCCAATTGCATCGTTATTTGGGCATTTAGTTTATGCAAGTTGATGGTAGAATAGCATTGTGTCAAACAAAATATATTAACACATTATTACACTGTTATGGCCTTGAAGATTGTAAACCTATTGCCACTCCTATGGAGAAAGGTTTATGGTTGAGTTTCATGATATTGGAGATGCATTTGATGTTGTTCTCTATTAGCAGGAATGCATTGTCCAAGTGTCAAGCATTGGTAGACGGTTAAGCGCATCTTTCACTACTTGAGTGGTACCTGGCTACTTGGATTGTTTTATCCGCGAGGGGTGATGGAGAGTGTTAATCTCCAAAAGAACAAGTTGACCTTGAATTTAGACCACCTCTATATCAAGAACAACTTCAGACTCCACCAAATCTAGAGAACATTCATCAACTTATCAGAAAATTGATTATTCTGAAAAATTCAACTTCTCAGAAAAGTCTGCTGCAGATTAATCCTTGATTGACTAATCATTTGTGTAAAGTTTTTAATAAAACTTTGTAGGTTGCTTCGCCTTAACGTTGCGCACCTTCTCCAACTTAAATCTCTGTAAATGATTCAGTATACTCTGAGAATTCACACAAACAATTTACCTATGTGTAAATCACCTTCTCTGCAGTAGCGACTTTGACACCTGCAACTTCTTAGCTATAGTTCTCCCAATGTCGAACCCGTTTGGTCAAATGCTTTTAGATGTAGATAGCTTATCTCTCAACTTAGATTTTGAGCTATCACATGTGTAAAACTTTACATTGTGCACTGAGCACTGTCCATTTCATTGAACTCAAAATTTGCGCCTGTTTCAGGAGACTGTGAACATTCTTTACATATGAATGTTCCTACACACAATTCTCTCAGCCTGATCACAATTGGAAGCTAAAACTTTGTACAATAGTTGATCAACTCTAGACTTAGACTTGTACAAAAGCATTCCACAAAAGCTTTACCACAGAAGGAGAAATCATAAAAACTTCGGGCGCAATTTTTCTGATATTTCTGAAGAAGACTACAACTGAATGAGAGAGAGACTTCAACTAACTTCTCATATGTCTAATGACCCTTACAACAACTCATTCCTCTATTCCTATGCTCATACATAGTCTCTCCTCGTCTTCTCTCTATTGCCCCGACATTTTTCCAAGGTATTTATAAGCAAATATATACAAGCTTATGACTAGACAAAAAATATAAGTGACTTATGTCTTCACTAATGTACATATGTGTACATATCATTCATCCTGTGAATGTAGCCATCTTCTTTGCTTCAAGACTTGATCTCATCTCCATCCTTTGTCCTTCAAATCTTCAATTGGTGATTGGTCTGCACCAACAGCTCCCCCTCAATCATCAATTGAGGTTTCTCTTATCTTCTTTATGCCTGCCATGTCTTTAAACTTCTGTAACTTTGGTCCATCCAAACTCTTTGTAAGCATATCAGCTATCTGATCTTTTGTTGAAGTATGTATGACTTCAATTTCCTTATCCATCACCTTCTCTCTTAGAAAGTGATACTGTATCTCAATGTGTTTGGTCCTGGCATGAAAAACAGGATTAGCAGCTAGATATAATGAACTCATGTTATCACCATAAATGATAGGTATGCTCTGTATAGTGTTAAAACTCTTCATGAGAGTCTTAAGCCAAATCACTTCTTTTGCAACTTCAACCATGCCTTTGTACTCTGCTTCTGTAGATGACAAAGCAACTGTATGTTGCTTCTTTGAGCACCAAGAGATTAATTTATCTCCCACATAACACATGTATCCATAGGTTGACCTTCTATCATCTGGATTACCTGCCCAATCTGCATCACTATAGATCTTGATATTTGTATCTGATGTAAAACCATAATACAAACCTTCTTTGAGTGTACCCTTAATGTACCTCAACACTCTTTGACCTGCAATCCAATGCTCTCCTAGGACAATGCATAAATTGAGACAAAACCCCAACTGCATATGATAAATCAGGTCTAGTTAATGTAGCATAGATAAGACTACCAACCAAACTCTGATATTGCTTCATGTCCTTGAACTCTTCACCTCCAAATCTGCTTAATTTGTGATTCACCTCCATTGGAGTAGGTGCTACCCTGCAATTATTCATTTTAAACTTGATTAACAAGTTTCTCAAATACCTTTCTTGAGTCACATACACTCCATGTTGAGTGTATGAAATCTCCATGCCCAAGAAGTATGACAAGTCTCCCAAATCACTGATTTTGAACTCTTTCTCCATTTGCTTCTTTAAGCTTTGAATGCCTTTCTCATCTGTTCCTGTAAGAATGATATCATCAACATATATGCACATGTAAATAAACCCATCATCACTTGCTTTGACAAGCAAGCTACTATCTGCTTTTGATACTTGAAATCCAAGTTCTTTTAGGAACTTTACAAGTCTATAGTTCCATGCCCTTGGGGCCTGCTTCAAGCCATATAAAGCTCTCTTGAGCTTACACACATAATCTGGATATCTTCCATCTCTGAATCCTTGAGGTTGCTCCATGAACACTTCATCTGAAATGTAACCATTCAAAAAAGCATTCTTCACATCTAATTGACATAATTTCCAACCTTTGCATGCAGCAATTGCTATAAGTGTCCTGATGGTTGTCATCTTTGCCACAGGACTATAAGTCTCATCATAATCAATACCATATGTCTGAGCAAACCCTTTCACAACAAGTCTAGCTTTGTACCTAGACACACTTCCATCTGCAAATCTTTTTGTCTTATAAACCTACTTACATCCAATGATCTTCTGACTATTTGGCTTTGGAACCAAATCCCATGTTTGATTCTCCATCAATGCATCATATTCTTCCTGCATAGCTTTCTCCCAATTTTCTTTACCTTTTGCCTCTTCATATGTAGAAGGGTCTTCATCTGCTTTAATCATGTAAGCATAATCTTTGGTAGCCAAAAATGAAGTATCATAGCTATACCTTGTAGGTTGCCATTTGTTCCTTGTAGACCTCCTAAGTTCTCCACTTCTTGAGGTTTCTGGTTCTTCACATTCAGGATCAAATCTTGGTGTTTCTTCCACTTCAACCTGCACTTCATTATTCTCTTGCTCATCAAATATCTGAACCTTTGATTTACCTTTCCTTTGGCTCACAATTTCTTCATCATCTGTATTAATATTGATAGTACCTGCATACCAAGTACCTTGCTCATCAAATGTAACATCTTTTGATACAAGAAAATGTTTTGTGGATGGATTCCACAACCTCTATCCCATCTGCTTATCATCATAACCAATAAACACATATTTTTCAGCTTTAGGTTCCAATTTGTGCCTTAATTGTGATGGCACATATGCATAGGCCAAACATCCAAATACTTTGCAATGGTCTAGTGTAGGTCTCTTACCCCACCATGCCTCATAAGGTGTCATACCCTGCAAAGCTTTACAAGGTAGCCTATTGACCAAATAAGTAGCTGTATTTACAGCCTCAGCCCACAAATAACCTTCATCATGGACCTTGCAAACTCAACAAGAGTCCTATTCCTCCTTTCTGCTACACCATTTTGTTGAGGAGAGTACCTGCAAGTAACCTCTCTTTTTATACCTGCATTCCACAAGAAATCACTGAACTCATTAGAGAAATACTCTCCCCCTCCATCTGACCTTAGTCTCTTCAACTTATATCCTGTAATTCTCTCTGCATACATATGATAATGTTTGAAAGTATTGAATACTTCTGACTTATCTTTGATCACATAAATAGTGATCCATCTGGTAGCATCATCAACATAAATCACATAATACCTTGAACCATTGATACTGAAATCCTTTGATGGTCCCCACACATCTGTGTGTACCAATTCAAGTTTCTCTGAATACATAAACCCATGCTTAGAATAGGGTTGCTTATGAGCCTTACCTAATTGACATGCCTCACATCTGTATGTCATATGTTGGCCTGCAACATTAGGCAATCCAAGCACTGAGCCATTATTAATCATGTCTTTAATACCTCTTTCATTGAAATGTCCAAGTCTCTTGTGCCAAAGATCTAACTCAGAGATCTTATGTCCTCCATAGGTGAACAAGGCATGACCAACATTACCTTGAATCTTCAATGTGAACAATCTTCCTTCTTTCTTCCCTGAAACAATTTGTTTATACCCATTGCTAGGGTCTTCCACAAACACTCCTTCATTAGTGAACCTTTCTTCATAACCTTTTTCCACAATTTGTCCTACACTTATCAAATTCTTAGGAATTGTAGGAACATACAAGACCTTACTCAATAAGGTGCTACCATCCTTGGCCTTCACTGATCCAATTGACTTCACATTGTGCTTTGTGTTTTCACCTGTTTGAACAACATGATTAGATACCTTATTCTCCAAATCAGTCATGAAGGCTATATTACCACTCAGGTGATTGCTACGCCCTGAGTCAATGTAGAAGACTCTTTGATCTTCATTCTACCTTTCACAAGTTGCATTCATTATCAATGTTGAATCTTCCTTTTGATCTGAAGCATAATTGTAGTAGGTATTGTTATATTGTTGACTTTGGAAACCTCTACTTGCATTTCTTCCAAAGTAACCCCTACTACCTCTGCCTCTAAAATTACCTCTTTGATTTCTGCCTCCTCTTCCTCTTGAATTATAGTTTTGATTGTATCCACCATTACTCTGATTATTATGCCAACAATCATTAGCTAAATGATTTGTCTTACCACAAATCCAGCAAGCTTTGGATCCATCTTTGTTGTTCCTGCCTCTTCCTCTACCTTTGCCACCTCCTCTACCTCTTAGGAAGTTAGCTTGACTAGTTGTGCCTTCATCTTCACCTAATTGTTGCTTTCCTTTGTTAGCTTTCTTCTTGTCCTTTCAGTACATTGCATGACCTGTACTTTTGTCACCATCTCCTTTAACATCCTGCTCAAATGTTAGCATATGACCTAGCAACTGATTTAAATCAGGAGTGAAATGATCAAGTGATAATTCTGTAGACAAAATGAATGGCTTCCATTTGTCATCACCTCTCAAACCTGTAAGGATTTGCCTTACCAATTTATCCTCCTCAATATCTTCATCAACAGCTCCTAATGCATCTGCAATGTCTTTCATCCTTGTTACATAGTCTAAAATGGATTGAGAGGCCTTCTTCTTGAAAGTTGTAAATTCTGCCCACAAAGATGCCTTCCTTGACTTTGTAGTGTTTTGGAAATGCTCTTCCAAAGCATTCCATATATCACTTGCACTTTCAAGACCTCTAATGTGAGGTAGCAAGTAATCATTGACTGCCATATAAATGATACTCCTAGCTTGAGCATCTTTCTTCATCCAATTCTTCAAATCTGTTAATTCCTCCCTAGTTGGAACACTAGGATCTCTGAGTTGTGGCTTTTCTTCTTCACCTGTAATGTAAGCTATCAAATCTTTGCTCATTAGATGAGCTTCCATCCTCATTGACCATGTAGGATAGTTTTCTCTATCCAACTTCTCTATTTGAAGAGAATCTCCCATCCTTCCTTCACCTGTATTAACAGATCTTTAAGCTTTATGAGGAATAAATGTACCTTGACTTCCAATATTACTTCTTCTGATCCTTTTGACAACTTCAATGTGTCTTCCTTCAAGCTTTCTTCAATCTTTGTCCTTTTGATCCTTCAAGATGTAAAGTTTGTATTTCTGCAGTAGTCGGAGTCTCCCTTTCCTTGATTCTGATGCTTCCTGCTCTGATACCACTGATGGAGAGTGTTAATCTCCAAAAGAACAAGTTGACCTTGAATTTAGACCACCTCTATATCAAGAACAACTTCAGACTCCACCAAATTTAGAGAACATTCATCAACTTATCAGAAAATTGATTATTCTGAAAAATTCAACTTCTCAGAAAAGTCTGCTGCAGATTAATCCTTGATTGACTAATCATTTGTGTAAAGTTTTTGATAAAACTTTGTAGGTTGCTTCACCTTAAGGTTGCGCACCTTCTCCAACTTAAATCTCTGTAAATGATTCAGTATACTCTGAGAATTCACACAAACAATTTACCTATGTGTAAATCACCTTCTCTGCAGTAGCGACTTTGACACCTGCAACTTCTTAGCTATAGTTCTCCCAATGTCGAACCCGTTTGGTCAAATGCTTTTAGATGTAGATAGCTTATCTCTCAACTTAGATTTTGAGCTATCACATGTGTAAAACTTTACATTGTGCACTGAGCACTGTCCATTTCATTGAACTCAAAATTTGCGCTGGTTTCAGGAGACTGTGAACATTCTTTACATATGAATGTTCCTACACACAATTCTCTCAGCTTGATCACAATTGGAAGCTAAAACTTTGTACAATAGTTGATCAACTCTAGACTTAGACTTGTACAAAAGCATTCCACAAAAGCTTTACCACAGAAGGAGAAATCATAAAAACTTCGGGCGCAATTTTTCTGATATTTCTGAAGAAGACTACAACTGAATGAGAGAGAGACTTCAACTAACTTCTCATATGTCTAATGACCCTTACAACAACTCATTCCTCTATTCCTATGCTCATACATAGTCTCTCCTCGTCTTCTCTCTATTGCCCCGACATTTTTCCAAGGTATTTATAAGCAAATATATACAAGCTTATGACTAGACAAAAAATATAAGTGACTTATGTCTTCACTAATGTACATATGTGTACATATCATTCATCCTGTGAATGTAGCCATCTTCTTTGCTTCAAGACTTGATCTCATCTCCATCCTTTGTCCTTCAAATCTTCAATTGGTGATTGGTATGCACCAACAGCTCCCCCTCAATCATCAATTGAGGTTTCTCTTATCTTCTTTATGCCTGCCATGTCTTTAAACTTCTGTAACTTTGGTCCATCCAAACTCTTTGTAAGCATATCAGCTATCTGATCTTTTGTTGAAGTATGTATGACTTCAATTTCCTTATCCATCACCTTCTCTCTTAGAAAGTGATACTGTATCTCAATGTGTTTGGTCTTGGCATGGAAAACAGGATTAGCAGCTAGATATAATGAACTCATGTTATCACCATAAATGATAGGTATGCTCTGTATAGTGTTAAAACTCTTCATGGGAGTCTTAAGCCAAATCACTTCTTTTGCAGCTTCAACCATGCCTTTGTACTCTGCTTCTGTAGATGACAAAGCAACTGTATGTTGCTTCTTTGAGCACCAAGAGATTAATTTATCTCCCACATAACACATGTATCCATAGGTTGACCTTCTATCATCTGGATTACCTGCCCAATCTGCATCACTATAGATCTTGATATTTGTATCTGATGTAAAACCATAATACAAACCTTCTTTGAGTGTACCCTTAATGTACCTCAACACTCTTTGACCTGCAATCCAATGCTCTCTCCTAGGACAATGCATAAATTGAGCCAAAACCCCAACTGCATATGATAAATCAGGTCTAGTTAATGTAGCATAGATAAGACTACCAACCAAACTCTGATATTGCTTCATGTCCTTGAACTCTTCACCTCCAAATCTGCTTAATTTGTGATTCACCTCCATTGGAGTAGGTGCTACCCTGCAATCATTCATTTTAAACTTGATTAACAAGTTTCTCAAATACCTTTCTTGAGTCACATACACTCCATGTTGAGTGTATGAAATCTCCATGCCCAAGAAGTATGACAAGTCTCCCAAATCACTGATTTTGAACTCTTTCTCCATTTGCTTCTTTAAGCTTTGAATGCCTTTCTCATCTGTTCCTGTAAGAATGATATCATCAACATATATGCACATGTAAATAAACCCATCATCACTTGCTTTGACAAGCAAGCTACTATCTGCTTTTGATACTTGAAATCCAAGTTCTTTTAGGAACTTTACAAGTCTATAGTTCCATGCCCTTGGGGCCTGCTTCAAGCCATATAAAGCTCTCTTGAGCTTACACACATAATCTGGATATCTTCCATCTCTGAATCCTTGAGGTTGCTCCATGAACACTTCATCTGAAATGTAACCATTCAAAAAAGCATTCTTCACATCTAATTGACATAATTTCCAACCTTTGCATGCAGCAATTGCTATAAGTGTCCTGATGGTTGTCATCTTTGCCACAGGACTATAAGTCTCATCATAATCAATACCATATGTCTGAGCAAACCCTTTCACAACAAGTCTAGCTTTGTACCTAGACACACTTCCATCTGCAAATCTTTTTGTCTTATAAACCTACTTACATCCAATGATCTTCTGACTATTTGGCTTTGGAACCAAATCCCATGTTTGATTCTCCATCAATGCCTCACATTCTTCCTGCATAGGTTTCTCCCAATTTTCTGTACCTTTTGCCTCTTCATATGTAGAAGGGTCTTCATCTGCTTTAATCATGTAAGCATAATCTTTGGTAGCCAAAAATGAAGTATCATAGCTATACCTTGTAGGTTGCCATTTGTTCCTTGTAGACCTCCTAAGTTCTCCACTTCTTGAGGTTTCTGGTTCTTCACATTCAGGATCAAATCTTGGTGTTTCTTCCACTTCAACCTGCACTTCATTATTCTCTTGCTCATCAAATATCTGAACCTTTGATTTACCTTTCCTTTGGCTCACAATTTCTTCATCATCTATATTAATATTGATAGTACCTGCATACCAAGTACCTTGCTCATCAAATGTAACATCTTTTGATACAAGAAAATGTTTTGTGGATGGATTCCACAACCTCTATCCCATCTGCTTATCATCATAACCAATAAACACATATTTTTCAGCTTTAGGTTCCAATTTGTGCCTTAATTGTGATGGCACATATGCATAGGCCAAACATCCAAATACTTTGCAATGGTCTAGTGTACGTCTCTTACCCCACCATGCCTCATAAGGTGTCATACCCTGCAAAGCTTTACAAGGTAGCCTATTGACCAAATAAGTAGCTGTATTTACAGCCTCAGCCCACAAATAATTTGGGCAATTTTTCTCCTTCATCATGGACCTTGCAAACTCAACAAGAGTCCTATTCCTCCTTTCTGCTACACCATTTTGTTGAGGAGAGTACCTGCAAGTAACCTCTCTTTTTATACCTGCATTCCACAAGAAATCACTGAACTCATTAGAGAAATACTCTCCCCCTCCATCTGACCTTAGTCTCTTCAACCTATATCCTGTAATTCTCTCTGCATACATATGATAATGTTTGAAAGTATTGAATACTTCTGACTTATCTTTGATCACATAAATAGTGATCCATCTGGTAGCATCATCAACATAAATCACATAATACCTTGAACCATTGATACTGAAATCCTTTGATGGTCCCCACACATCTGTGTGTACCAATTCAAGTTTCTCTGAATACATAAACCCATGCTTAGAATAGGGTTGCTTATGAGCCTTACCTAATTGACATGCCTCACATCTGTATGTCATATGTTGGCTGCAACATTAGGCAATCCAAGCACTGAGCCATTATTCATCATGTCTTTAATACCTCTTTCATTGAAATGTCCAAGTCTCTTGTGCCAAAGATCTAACTCAGAGATCTTATGTCCTCCATAGGTGAACAAGGCATGACCAACATTACCTTGAATCTTCAATGTGAACAATCTTCCTTCTTTCTTCCCTGAAATAATTTGTTTATACCCATTGCTAGGGTCTTCCACAAACACTCCTTCATTAGTGAACCTTACTTCATAACCTTTTTCCACAATTTGTCCTACACTTATCAAATTCTTAGGAATTGTAGGAACATACAAGACCTTACTCAATAAGGTGCTACCATCCTTGGCCTTCACTGATCCAATTGACTTCACATTGTGCTTTGTGTTTTCACCTGTTTGAACAACATGATTAGATACCTTATTCTCCAAATCAGTCATCAAGGCTATATTACCACTCAGGTGATTGCTACACCCTGAGTCAATGTAGAAGACTCTTTGATCTTCATTCTGCCTTTCACAAGTTGCATTCATTATCAATGTTGAATCTTCCTTTTGATCTGAAGCATAATTGTAGTAGGTATTGTTATATTGTTGACTTTGGAAACCTCTACTTGCATTTCTTCCAAAGTAACCCCTACTACCTCTGCCTCTGAAATTACCTCTTTGATTTCTGCCTCCTCTTCCTCTTGAATTATAGTTTTGATTGTATCCACCATTACTCTGATTATTATGCCAACAATCATTAGCTAAATGATTTGTCTTACCACAAATCCAGCAAGCTTTGGATCCATCTTTGTTGTTCCTGCCTCTTCCTCTACCTTTGCCACCTCCTCTACCTCTTAGGAAGTTAGCTTGACTAGTTGTGCCTTCATCTTCACCTGATTGTTGCTTTCCTTTGTTAGCTTTCTTCTTGTCCTTTCAGTACATTGCATGACCTGTACTTTTGTCACCATCTCCTTTAACATCCTGCTCAAATGTTAGCATATGACCTAGCAACTGATTTAAATCAGGAGTGAAATGATCAAGTGATAATTTTGTAGACAAAATGAATGGCTTCCATTTGTCATCACCTCTCAAACCTGTAAGGATTTGCCTTACCAATTTATCCTCCTCAATATCTTCATCAACAGCTCCTAATGCATCTGCAATGTCTTTCATCCTTGTTACATAGTCTAAAATGGATTGAGAGGCCTTCTTCTTGAAAGTTGTAAATTCTGCCCACAAAGATGCCTTCCTTGACTTTGTAGTGTTTTGGAAATGCTCTTCCAAAGCATTCCATATATCACTTGCACTTTCAAGACCTCTAATGTGAGGTAGCAAGTAATCATTGACTGCCATATAAATGATACTCCTAGCTTGAGCATCTTTCTTCATCCAATTCTTCAAATCTGTTAATTCCTCCCTAGTTGGAACACTAGGATCTCTTAATTGTGGCTTTTCTTTTTCACCTGTAATGTAAGCTATCAAATCTTTGCTCATTAGATGAGCTTCCATCCTCATTGACCATGTAGGATAGTTTTCTCTATCCAACTTCTCTATTTGAAGAGAATCTCCCATCCTTCCTTCACCTGTATTAACAGATCTTTAAGCAAGCTTTATGAGGAATAAATGGACCTTGACTTCGAATATTACTTCTTCTGATCCTTTTGACAACTTCAATGTGTCTTCCTTCAAGCTTTCTTCAATCTTTGTCCTTTTGATCCTTCAAGATGTAAAGTTTGTATTTCTGCAGTAGTCGGAGTCTCCCTTTCCTTGATTCTGATGCTTCCTGCTCTGATACCACTGATGGAGAGTGTTAATCTCCAAAAGAACAAGTTGACCTTGAATTTAGACCACCTCTATATCAAGAACAACTTCAGACTCCACCAAATTTAGAGAACATTCATCAACTTATCAGAAAATTGATTATTCTGAAAAATTCAACTTCTCAGAAAAGTCTGCTGCAGATTAATCCTTGATTGACTAATCATTTGTGTAAAGTTTTTGATAAAACTTTGTAGGTTTCTTTGCCTTAAGGTTGCGCACCTTCTCCAACTTAAATCTCTGTAAATGATTCAGTATACTCTGAAAATTCACACAAACAATTTACCTATGTGTAAATCACCTTCTCTGCAGTAGCGACTTTGACACCTGCAACTTCTTAGCTATAGTTCTCCCAATGTCGAACCCGTTTGGTCAAATGCTTTTAGATGTAGATAGCTTATCTCTCAACTTAGATTTTGAGCTATCACATGTGTAAAACTTTACATTGTGCACTGAGCACTATCCATTTCATTGAACTCGAAATTTGCGCCTGTTTTAGGAGACTGTGAACATTCTTTACATATGAATGTTCCTACACACAATTCTCTCAGCCTGATCACAATTGGAAGCTAAAACTTTGTACAATAGTTGATCAACTCTAGACTTAGACTTGTACAAAAGCATTCCACAAAATCTTTACCACAGAAGGAGAAATCATAAAAACTTTGGGCGCAATTTTTCTGATATTTCTGAAGAAGACTACAACTGAATGAGAGAGAGACTTCAACTAACTTCTCATATGTCTAATGACCCTTACAACAACTCATTCCTCTATTCCTATGCTCATACATAGTCTCTCCTCGTCTTCTCTCTATTGCCCCGACATTTTTCCAAGGTATTTATAAGCAAATATATACAAGCTTATGACTAGACAAAAAATATAAGTGACTTATGTCTTCACTAATGTACATATGTGTACATATCATTCATCCTGTGAATGTAGCCATCTTCTTTGCTTCAAGACTTGATCTCATCTCCATCCTTTGTCCTTCAAATCTTCAATTGGTGATTGGTCTGCACCAACAAGGGGGGGGTCAATAACACTAGATTTACATGATTTTTCTAACTCTAAATTGTCTGGTTTTGATGACACTCATGTGTCCACTAGTGGCTTTTGCTTCATGCTTGGTAGCTCATGTATATCTTGGTTGATCAACAAACAGCCTACTATGGCTACTTGGATTTGTGAGGCTAAGTATAGGGTAGCTTTCACAGCGATTGTTGAGTGTGTGTGGCTTAGATGCCTTATGGCTAATTTGGGTGTTGGTCAATCTTCTTCCACCACCAGCTTCACTGACAGTCGGAGTGCATTGGCAATTGTGAGGAACTCTATGTTCCATGCTCGCACTAAGCACATTGACATGCACTATCATTATGTTAGGGAGAGGTTCTCTACTGGAGAGATCAATTTGGCATGTGTGCCCACACAGGAGAACATTGTAGACCTTTTCACAAAGGCTCTACCTAGGGGCAAGTTTGAATCTTTCTGCAAAGCTTTGGGCTTACTTCGTTTTGTGGATTAATTCCACATGGCTTGCAACTTACTCATACATGAGTGCTACCTCCTTGTTCACCGCACCACTCCTAGGGGGATTTGTTGATATATTCAAATAGTGATGTGTGGGAACACACTAGGACCACTGAGGCACTTTTTTCCTTCTTTAGGAGGTTTTTCCCCTTGGCTTGTATATATGTCTATAACCCTAACGGGTAACTTATCTTTGTACATTCTCCTTGTAATACATTCAATATTGTGTGTTGTGCTCCAAGCTTCTTCTTCTTCCTTGTGCTATTCACGTGCTTTCGTAGACCTCAAACTCCAACAACTCACTCCCATTCTTCTTATCTTGTTGCTCCCAAAACAATGGATAGTGTCTAGAGTTCTCAAGTTTAGATGTGTGGTAATCATGCACAACCACTCTAAGTACAATTTAGGAACCTTAGGATAACCCAATAACTAAGTACCTTAGCTAAGCTCGACCTTTTCTCACACAAAAGTGATCACCTAATCGGTTGAATCTCTAACACTCTCTCCCCTTGTAAAGATCATTGTCATGAATGATCAATGAATGAAAGTACTTGTGAACCAATGCCCATAATTCCCAAGTAGCATCTATGAGTATAAATCCTCTCCATGCTATTAAATACTCCTATATGGCATGGTTTCTCAACCATTTCTATGTCTTATCAAGTATCATATATCTACAATGGTCCATTCTCTCACTTTCTTGCGAAAAAATAGTGATTTTATTAGATTATCCTCCCTTTATATATACTTCCTAAGTTTATTGACATGAAATAGTGGATGGTTTCTATAATCTAGAGGAAGCTCTAATTGGTAAGAAGCATCAATAAAACTTCTAACTCTCTTCCAAGGTCCACAATAACTTGATAAAACATTAGGATACTTTCTTGTATATAATGACGTAGATCTTGCTCATACTTAAATAAATACTCTATCTCCTTAATTTAATATTCTAGGAGATCCCTTCTTCTTAGCATATTCTTTACCCCTATAATTTCTAACTTTGCTTGAAGGTCCATGCGAATCTCTAAAGCACTATCACATTTCTTTGGCATTCATATGATAATGGGAGCAATGGTATCAATGTGATACTTCATCTCGAAGGGATACATCCCAGTCACATTATGAGGCCTCATATTATAAGAAAATTCTACTAATGGCAAGTTATTATCCCAATCTATCTACTTCTTAAACACATATTCCCTCAACATGTTCTTTAGTATTTGGTCGAACCTCATAGTCTACATATATCTGTAGATGGTTAGCACTAATCTTATTTAATGGCACTTTAATATTATCTAATACCATGGATGTTGATAACCCATGCAATTTAAAGACATTTTGAATAAGAAGCTCAACAAAATGTGGAGCTTTGACCACCTCTTATATAGGTATGAAATGAACCATCACTAATCACACTTTAAGATTATCCAATAAAAACTTCCAAGAACTCCTTGTAAATATGTCATCCCTGTCTAAAACTATGGATGTTGATAACCCATTTAAAGACATTTTTAATAAAAAAAAAATTCAACAATTTCTTGGAGCTTTGACCATCTCCTACATAGATATGAATTAATGAACCATCTTGCTCAATCTATGTGCCACTACTAGGATAATATTTTTCTTCATTTGTGTCCACAACTATATAGCTATAGAGTCCAAGGATAGACTGTTCCAGTTGTGCTCTAAAATCTTATTAAGTTTGTAGTAAACATGATATCCTAGATCTTTGTGCTTTATTGAATTTACACATAAAAAATCATCAAACATATGCATGGACATCTCTGGCCAAACCAAGATATCAAAATGTTCTTCTAAAAAGCTTTATGGTCTTTTCAATACTACCATGTCCTCCAAATGGAAGATCATGGTTTGCATGCATTACATTTATTCTCAAATCTCAAGAATATCCTATGCAAAAAAATATATATATTCTATTTAACTATTTCATTCACCAAAGAGAAATTGGAATACAGAGTTGATTTGTTCACTCTACTAGGTAGAGATGTAGATGGATATACCCCATCCCTTATAATAAAGCCATCATTGATGACTACCAAAACATATACTAAATGTCAATCCTCCACATATGCTTCCTTAATCTATTGAATCAATGAGCTCTTTTGACACATCATTTGAGATAGTGTATCAAACACTATGTCCACTCTTCCCTTTTTTAGCTTAATATGCTTGCCTAATGAAGAACTACCTAATTACACAAATATTTGAGTGTATGTTCATCTTTAAATTCCCATAATTCCCAAGTAGACCCTATCACTTATATAAGTAAATTCACTTGATAATACATTCAGTATTTTGTTTCCAAGCTTCTGTTGATATATTTAGGTAGTGATATGTGTGAACACTCTAGGACCGCCGGGGCACTTTTTTCCCTCTTTAGGAGGTTTTTTTTCCCGGGCTTGTATATACGCCTATTACCCCAATGGGCTACTTATCTTTGTACATTCTCTAGTAATACATTTAGTATTGTGTGTTGAGCTCCAAGCTTCTTCTTCTTCCTTGTGTTGTTCGCGTGCTTCCACAGACGTCTATCTCCAACAATTGGTATCAGAGCAGGTTGTCGCTTCATCTAGGGTGCCATCGACACTCCTCCGTTTGCAGTCTCAGAATCGCACGAATTTTCATGAACATAATCAGCATGTTTTCGAAATCAAAACAGCTTCAATATGTTGTGCCAAAATTGCGATCTGAGCGCGTTTCGGCCTCCGAATGCACTATCACAATGCTTGTGCAGGCTATTTCATCTTTTTGTGCCAAAGGGATATACCAGTTTCTGTTCGCCAATTTAAGCGTCTCAAAGTCTGCTACAGATCTAGCAGAACTCGTCTGGGTAGTTCCGTTCAATTTTTTGAGATACAATCAATTTTCTGCATCAAGGTATCTTAGTCACCAACCATGGCTGAAAGCACTGATGTATTCCGTATGTTGGCTGTTGAGGATAAGTTGGATGGTACCAACTACCCGTTATGGGCTTATATGATGCGACATGTGTTGGTTGCAAAAGGACTGTGGAACATTGTGCAGGGTGTGGAAAAACGTCCTATCACACCTGCAACTGTTACAACTGCAGGTACTGAACCTGATGCAGAAGGTGTCGAAGATGATGACATTCTACATATTCTTGTTTGTACTGCGGTTTCTGCTGCACCTACTGCAGAGCAGATTCGGTGGGATGGCAAAGATGCCCAAGCACATGCATTGATAGCTTTGTCTATCAAACGTGCCATTATTCCTCACATTTGCTCTTGTAGAATAGCTAAGGATGCTTGGGATACACTTACCACATTGTACCAAGCTAGGAATGAGGCTCGTGTTGCTTACCTCTGAAAACAGTTGGAGAGTGAGCACGTGAATGAAGGTGATTCTATGGACAGTTTTCTAACGAAGATCAAAGATTTGAAGGAATAGTTGATTTCTGCTAATGAGGTTATACCAAATAGCTCACTTGTGCAGACCGTTCTGAATGGTCTTCCTGATTCATATCAGAGTTTTGCTTCTACTCTTCGATTGATGATGAAAGGCAATTTGAATGCCTTATCATTTGAGGAGTTAGTCTCTGTTCTGTTGCAGGAAGATCAGTCCAAGCTGAACAGGTCCATTATGCAAGTTGCAGATCAAGCTTTCCTGGCTAGTCATAAGGACAAAGTAAAATGGAGCTCTTCAACTAGTAAGCACAAATCTGCTAATTTTGCATATTCGAAGGAGGAAGATAAAGATGAGAAGAAATCAGAAAAGCAAAAATTGTTTTGTAAGTATTGTAAAGGGAATGATCATATCATAAAGAACTGTCCAAAACTGGCTGCTAAAAAGGCAAAGAAGAAAGAGGCTGGAATGGTTGTTGCAGAAGCCTCTACACCAAAAACGGAGTCTGCTAATCTTCTGCAGGAAGAAGAATGGGCGTTTACTACTGTCTGCACTTTTGACCCATCTTCTCATGAGCAGTGCATGTCTGCAGTAGACTCAGATGTTTGATGTTTTGACAGTGGGGCGACCAAACATATTACCTCGTAGCACAGTTTCTTCTCTTCACTCGAGCCTTCCCCCACAGGGAATACTATTACATACGCCAACAACTCCTCTTATCCTGTTATGGGAGTTGGTAAGATCATTTTGACTACTACTGATGGTAGTTCTTTCACTTTGTCAAATTCTTTATTTATGCCAGGGATCAAGAAGAACCTGTTATCAATTTCTGTATTAGCCAAGATTGGCTTGGTTGTGAAATTTATTGATGATAGGTGTATAGTTCATGATCTGTCAAATGGCGATGTGATTATTGCTTCTGGCATTTTATGTCGTGGGCTGTATAAGCTCATAGACTATGAAAGATCTGTAAATGATTTGGCATGTGCAGTAAATGATTCTCAGGCTATGTCAGATGCAAAGCTTTGGCATGCATGCTTTGGTCATCTGAATTTTGCTAGTTTGCTACGCCTGCAGAAATTTGAAATGGTGTCCTCTTTGCCCAAACCTGAGGCACCTGGAAAATATGTTTGTGAAGGCTGTATTTTGGGCAAAATGCAGCGTTCATCCTTTCCAAAAGATGGTTCAGTTCGGGCTACCCAGAAATTGCAGCTTGTACATAGTGATGTCAGTGGTCCTATGTAGACACCTTCTTTTGGGAATTATCTTTACTTCGTGACTTTCATCGATGATTTTTCCAGGCATGCATGGGTATATCCATTGAAGGCAAAGTCCAAAGTGTTCATGCGCTTCAAACAGTTTTTGGTTTTGGCTGAAAATCTATCAACATGTAAAATGGGCACCCTCCGTTTTGGTCGAGCGGGGGAATATATGTCTTCTGATTTTAATGCATTTCTAGCTGAATGTGGGATAAAACACCAGTGTACAGTGTTGTATACACCTCAACAGAATGGAGTTGCTGAACGAAAGAACAGGTCACTCATGGAGATGGCGAGGTGTATGGTCAAAGGTTAGGCTTTACCACATAGTTTCTGGCTGGAGGTTGTCATGTGTGCAGCATATGTACTTAACAGGTGTCCCACTAAAGTGTTGCAGTCTATCACTCCATATGAGGCTTGGCATGATCGCAAGCCATGTGTTGCTCATCTGCGTGTTTTTGGATGTTTGGCATATGCATTAGTGCCTGAACAACATCGCAGAAAATTGGATGATAAAGTAGTAAAATGTATTTTTGTTGGGTACAGTTCTGAAAGTAAAGGCTATCATCTGTATCGTCCACAGACTAAACACATTTTGGTTAGTCGTGATGTTGTTTTTGTGGAAGATGCTATTCATCCATTGCTTTCATGTACTAAGGAGACATCTGTTAGCTCCAAAGACATGTATGATACTTTGCTGCCTCTTTTTACAGGTGGACAGTCTAGTGCTGGTCCAAATGAGGAAACTTCTCAACCTTTGCAAGTTTCATGTGATGATGCAGATCATTCCAATCTGATGCAGATGTACATGATGCACTTATTGATGAGAGAGCTGATATTGAGCAGGCAAGAATTATGCTGAAATGGCTGGTGCAGACCTTGCGTGACAGCAAATTAGATGCACCTCTATCATATTGTACTTGTTCAGGCTACCATAGTACCTCTTTTGCATCAGATTGCTATGATATGGCTGCATCTAGTCTCTGTGATGAGAATGAGCCTGTTTCATTTGATGAAGCATAAAATTCAAAAAATTGGATGGCTGCTATGCAATCTGAATATGATGCAATAATGAAGAATGGTACTTGGTCTTTATGTGACTTGCCTCCTGGCAAGAAGGCCCTTGGCACCAAGTGTGTATACAAGCTGAAGCATAAACCTGATGATACAATTGATAGGTATAAGGCTAGGCTTGTTGCAAAGGGTTATGCGCAGGAAAGAGGCATTGATTTTGATGAAACCTTTGCACCCACATGTTGTATGACTACTGTTCGGAGCATTTGTGCACTTGCAACCCATCATGGTTGGAATGTACATCAGTTGGACATTAAACTTGCATTTCTGAATGGTGACTTGCATGAAGAAGTGTATGTTTTTTAGCCCCATGGCTTTGAGCAGAAAGGGCATGAAAACCAGGTGTGTAGGTTAAAGAAGGCATTATATGGTTTAAAGCAAGCACCATGTGCTTGGTATGAGAAGATACATGCCTATCTGATTGCACATGGTTTTGAGAACAATCCAATTGAAAGCACCTTATATGTTAAGCGTGCTAATGATGTGCTTCTGATCATTGTTGTCTATGTTGACGATATGCTGCTCACTGGTCCTATTGAGAAGCATATTGCTGATTTTAAGGCTGATTTGCATGCCTCATTTGAGATGTCTAATTTGGGGGATTCACATCATTATTTGGGCATTCAGTTTATGCACGTTGATGGTGGAATGGCTTTGTGTCAAAGGAAATATATTGACACATTATTGGAGCGTTTTGGCCTTGAAGACTGTAAGCCTATAGCCACTCCTATGGAGACAGGTTTACGATTGAGTCTTCATGATGCTAGAGATGCATTTGATGCTGTTCTCTATCAGTAAGCTGTTGGATGCTTGATTTACTTATGCATTACTCGGCCAGATATTCAGTTTGCTGTCTCATAGATGAGCAAGTTTATGCATTGCTCAGGAGTCAAGCATTGGCAGGTAGTTAAGCACATCTTTCGCTACTTGAGTGGCACTCGGCTACTTGGGTTGTTTTATCCCAAGGGGGGATCACTACCGCCAGATTTGCATGCTTTTTTTGACTCTGATTGGGCTGGTTGTTATGACACTCGTGTGTCCACTAGTGGCTTTTGCTTCATGCTTGGTAGCTCATGTATATCTTGGTTGAGCAAGAAGCAGCCTACTATGGCCACTTCCAGTTGTGAGGCTAAGTGTAGGGAAGCTTTCACAGCTACTGTTGAGTGTGTGTGGCTCACACGCCTTATGGCTGATTTGGGTGTTGGTCAGTTTTTTGCCACCACCATCTTCACTGATAGTCAGAGCGCATTGGCAGTTGCGAGGAACCCTGTGTTCCATGCTCGCACTAAGCACATTGAGGTGCATTATCATTATGTCAGGGAGAGGTTCTCTGCTGGCGAGATCAGCTTGGCATATGTGCCCACGTAGGAGAACATTGCAGACCTTTTCACGAAGGCTCTGCCCAGGGAGAAGTTTGAAGCTTTCGGCAAAGCTTTGGGCTTACTTCCTTTTGTGGAGTGATTTCCACATTGGCACTTCCTTATACATGAGTGCCAGCTACTTGTTCGCCGCATCACTCCCAGGGGGGATTTGTTGATATATTTAGGTAGTGATGTGTGTGAACACTCTAGGACCGTCGGGGCACTTTTTTCCCTCTTTAGGAGGTTTTTTCCCCCCGGCTTGTATATACGCCTATTGCCCTAATGGGCTACTTATCTTTGTACATTCTCTAGTAATAGATTCAATATTGTGTGTTGAGCTCCAAGCTTCTTCTTCTTCCTTGTGCTGTTCGCGTGCTTCCGCAGACATCTATCTCCAACAACTTCCTCTTCTTCCTTGCATTGTTTGTGTGCTTCCGTAGAACTTGAATTCCAACAATTGGTATCAGAGTAGGTCACTGCTTCATCTAGGGTGTCATCAACACACCTCTGCTCAGAGTTTCTGAATTGCATGAAAATTGGTGAGCATATTGGTGGCAATTAGGACTTCAAAACAACTTCACTTTATGGACTCCATGTGCACTATAGCAAAAATTGTGCAGGCAATTGCATCCTTTTATGCCAAACATCTATACACGTTTTGGTTTACGATGTGCCTCAAAGTCTATTGCAAGTTTAGTAGAGCTAGGCACGGTGTTTTTGTTCAACTTTTTGAGATAGAATCAATCTTTTGCATCAAGATATTTAGTCACTTGCCATAGTTGAAAGCAATGATGTATTTCATATGTTCCCTATTGGAGATAAGTTGGACAGTACTAATTACCCATTGTGGGCATATATGATGCATTATGTATTGGTAGCAAACGGGTTGTGGAATATTGTGTAGGGTGTTGAAAAATGTCCTACTACACCTACAAATATAGTTATTGAAGCTCATGTAGATGGCATTGAAGATGATGATTTAAACTTCCTCGTCATGATGTGGTTCCTACTCCACATAGTGTAGAACAATTTTTTTGGGCTGGCAGAGATGCACATACACATGCATTGGTAGCTTTGTCTATCCTCATAGTCAAGGCAAGAACTCAAATAATGTATAGGTTGCAAATTCAAATCATCATATTATACCTCACCTCATAAATAATCCATGCTTTTTCAAGAATTTGTGTGGATTATTGGATGTGATAAGTACCAAAGTTATGAAAAAGATGCTTCCTTACATTATAGCACACAATTTTGCAACATCATCTAGCTCTAAGTATCAAAATCTATAAAATTTGAGGAAAATGATAAACATTGTGCATGGCAAAGTGGGACCTATTTGTAAATTCAATTGTGACATCTCCAATCCTAATAACATCACATTGATATGGATGTCCAAGTTTTATTGCACCAATTGAGATTACTTCATAGGTAGTTATGATAGTCCTTTCAATGACACATAGTAGATTGTGTGTGTAACTCACTCCCATCCTTCTTATCTTGTTGCTCCAAAAACAACAGATAGTGTCTAGAGTTCTCAAGTGTAGGCATATGGTCATCATGCACAACCACTCTAGTATCAACCTAGGAACCTTAGGATAACCCCCAAACTAAGCACCTTAGCTAAGCTCACCCTTATCTTGCACACAAAGTGATTGCCTAATTGGTTGATTGTCTAACATTCTCTCCCCTTGTAAATATGATTGTCCTGAATGATCAATGAGGGAAAGTACTTGTGAACAAAAGCCCATAATTCCCAAGTAGCATCTATGAGTATAAATCCTCTCCATGCTACTAAATACTCCTATATGGCATGGTTTCTCAACCATTTCTATCTCCTCTCAATTATCCTATATCTACAATGGTCCATTCTCTAGCTTCCTTTTGAAGAAATAGTAGATTTTATTAGATTATCCTCCCTAGAGATATACTTCTAAAGCTTATAGATACGAAATAGTGGATGGTTTCTACAATCTTATCCTAATCTATCTACTTCTTTAAGACATTCCCTCAATATGTTCTCTAGTATTTGGTCAAACCTCATAGTCTAATCATATATCTATAGATGGTTAGCACTAATCATCTTTAATGGAACTTTAATATTATGGAATAAAAACGTCCAAAAGAACCTTGTAAATATGGCATACCTATCTAAAACTATGGATGTTGATAACCCATGCACTTTAAAGAGACTTTCAATAAGAAAATCAACAATTTGTGGAGCTTTGACCACCTTCTATATAGGTATGAAATGAACTATCACTAATAATCTTGAATGAAACTTAAAGATTATCAAATAAAAACTTCCAAGAACTCCTTGTAAATATGTCATCCCTATCTAAAACTATGGATGGTTGATAACCCATGCAATTTAAAGAAATTTTTTATAAGAAACTCAACAATTTTTGGACCATCAACCATCTCTTACATATATATGAGTTAATGAACCATCTGTGCTCAATCTATGTTCCACTACTAGGATAATATTTTTCTTCATTTGTGTCCACAACTATACAACTAAAGATTCCAAGGATATTCTATTCCATTTGTGCTCTAAAATCTTATTATGTTTGTAGTAAACATGATGTCCTAAATCTTTGTGCTTTATTGAATTTACACATAAAGAATCATCAAACATATGCATGGGCATCCCTGGCTAAACCAAGATATCAAAATGTTCTTCTAAAAAGCTTTATGGTCTTTTCAATACTAGGATGTCCTCTAAATTTGGCCTTGTTGATGGGAAGCACACTTCAAGGACGAGTGTGTAATTGTAAGATGTAGAGTCTTGACATTAGAATCATAGGTAAGTATGTAATTCTTTATTTTATTTACTTTTTATCTTCTTCACCATCATCCCTATCTTCCCTACTCACCTCCTACCTCCATCTTCTTCATCGTGAAATTCTCACCTCCTTAGTCAAATCCCCATCTCCACTTCATTTCCTTCATTTCACTTGTGAGAGAGAGAGAGTGATTGTATGTGCACTATTTTTTTTCATATTTGTGAGCTTTCCGACAAGTTTCAGCATTACCAACAATAACAACAACATCAACAATTATGATAGACCTTTACATGCATCGTGAGACAACGACCTCTGTTTGAACCACACCATTAGCACATTCCAAATCACTAACAATCACTCAAAAATATGCGTTTTTTTTTCCATCACGATAAAAATTTGTCTATCATGTGACAGACCATAGAGAGCATTGACAACTGACTTTGTCCATCATCACAAATGGTTCTCCATCACAAGGGCATTTGTCTATTGCGAAAGACACACCCAATGACAATCTTGTCCATCATGATGGGCAAAATCCCATGATAGACTTTGTTTGTTGCATGACACATGATAGGTAAGGACCCCATTAAACCCATCTATCATGCCAGAAATCTATCCATCACGATAGAAATCTATCCACCACGATAGAAAAATAGGAAAGACAATAGACTATAGATGATGGACAATGTTCATCACGATAGACACATCTATTGCGAAAAAAATGCATGTCGTGCTAGACCAGCACATTGTGATAGAAAATCATCCACAGTAGAGATTGTCCATCGTGATAGATAGATGTCCATCGTGACAAATAGGCCCCTTCACTTAGGTCTCATGAGTCTCATGGTCATCACAAAACTAGATCCTCTCATGTTCCAAGGAGTCATAAAGAAAAAACTTGAGAGCGACCTGAAGTAAGTTTTGCACATACAAATATAATAGGGAGATCAAGATTTGACATTGAGAGAGCTGATCACGAAAAACCTAGAGGACATAGACCCCATCGATGAGCCATGGACAATTTTCCCTTGCATAGACCTAGAGAATTCCCCATAATCTTAAGATTGACCCAATTGGTGAAAGCCATCAAGAACTACTTTGATGGTGCAAGAGATCCTTACGATCACATGGCCCAATTCAAGCAAGTATTGAGGGCAGAACAGGTTGATGGGGTGCTCACTCAATATCATGCTTTTGGGCTTACATTTAAAAACACATCCCTAACATGGTTCCAACCATCGCGTCTAGAAAAATTTAAGAACATCACACAGTTGTTTGACACCTTCATAACACAAATCTCTACAAGTGGCATCAGGCACGACACTTCATTGTTTATCCATAACTTCAAGCAGACAATATAGAAGACCATTAGTCTAGCACGGCATAGGTTTAAATACTACATTGAGCAGTGTTCAACCCTAGAGCTACCTACCCAGGCTATACATGTTTCCCTATTCTTAGATGGCATGTTAAGAGCAAAACTAAGATCATATGTCTATCTAAAGGAGTCCCAAATGATATATCAATGTGTGTAAATGTGTATTGACATTGAGGATAACCTGGGAGATGAATTATAACTTTCTAAAATTTATAAATATTTAGATACTTTTAGTATTTTGACATCTGAACCCTCAACATCAATTGATGAATTAGCAAAAAAGGTGGCTCAAAAGCTAGGGGTCTCGAGTAAAACTCCTAGGATGATCTTAGTAAAATGACCTTATACTTGCGAAGGAGACCACATGGCCAATGTTTGCCTATTAATGGCTCAAAATCCAAGAAACCCAAATGGCCAGTACTGCACTATAAAGAGAAAATACACTAACCACACTATGCAAGATTGTCCCTACAACAAACAAGTTAGGCAAAGCTACCAACAACCTTATCAGTGGCTAGGGAGATATCAAAACCAATACCAACAACATCCATACTATAGGCCAAAGCAACCTTATCAACCACACTACTAGACATAAGAGACACCTCACCCCATATTAGGGCAACAACCACTTCCAGCTACCAATGTGATCTCTATGAAATACATTGTGGCAGAGGGTAAGTTGCATAGATCCATAGAGCCAACACCCCCATTGATCTCAGAAAGTGACCCTAGTGCTCAAAGTTTTGACTCTACCCATGTGGATAGCCCACCGAATTACTACATGGAGACACCTGAGCAAAATGAGCTCTACCCATATGAAACATCATTCGAACCAAATTGGAATCCAAATTACTCCAGTGTAATGTATACAAATGCAAACCCTAGGCCCCAATTAAGGACAATAAGACCTCAAGCACATAGAGGACCATGCTATCCATTTTAGGGAGATCACTTCATATGTGATTGTCCACTACCTGCACAAGGGCAACCTCAACCTGTATTCATTCAAGGTTTTTGTCTCAATTATGGAAAGGAACATCTCTTGAGAGATTGTCCTAAGAATCCGGTCTATGCACAAAAGATTAACTCTATCAATTTTATTGGCTTGGTATTAGAATTCAATGGAAGTGTGAAAAGACCATCCCTATACAAGTAGTCACTAGGGCAGAGGCTTTGCAAAAGACTCTAGGCATAGATCAAGAGAGGAAATTAGAGGCCAATGAGTCAAAAAGCCTATGTGGAAAAAGAACTAGAAATTAGAATGATAGTCAAGAAAGGATGAAGAGACAATGGGCTAGGAAGTTGAGTAAACTACAAGAAAGCCTTAAAGAAACAAAAACAAAACTAATTGAAATTGCATCTCAAATGCACACTCAAACACCTCCACCATCACTATATAGCCCATCCTATCAAAACCCACCATCCGTTCCACCACCACCCAGAGGAGGATCAGTGTTAACATATGCTACTCTTGAAGACTTGGACATGATGTTCAAGGCTCATCAGACTTGAATTTGGGAAGATTAAAACATGGCAAAATTAGAAAAGTGTTATCCTTGAGAATATCTAGAGATTGAGAAGACCAAGCTTTGTTTGAAAATGATAGAACTAGCTCACATTGTGTTTGATGCAATCCATCTTTTCAATCAGACAAACTTTGTGAAGCCACAATTACACTTTAAAGGACTTTTGGAGAGGTTAGAGAAATTGGTAGCCAAACCTAGGACTTTAGCTACACCAAAGGCTTAAACTAGTGGAAGTTAAAGAATACCCTCACATGAATCTTATCTTCCTAATTCCATGGATGGCATAATTCCTTCCTCTATAAATCATTACTCCTAGGAGTTCTTGAGAGACGAACAAAAGGACAAATGGGCCAAGGAGAACAAGAATCCCCCTCCTATTCAAGAAGTGGAAGATATTCATGATCAGTTCCCTCACTCCTTCCATATACGAGGAGCAAGAAGATGTGCAGTCAAGTGAACAATTAGACTTTGAATCCAATTCCTTGTGGGAATTGCCTCACTTTACCAACCATTGGGAATCTAAGTCTATCGAGATGAGAGCCCCCATAGTTATGGTAAGAAATGATGCATAAGTTCTACCAAAGAACACGGAAGTAGTGAAGAACTACACTAAAGTGGAGTGTCGTCTCACTTTAGAGGAGCTACTTAAAATTAAACCTAAATTGTCGAAGCATGTAGCTAACCAAGTGCCAAAAGTAGCTTAGTCCCAATCTCAGGTAGGATCACATAAGATGGTGCCAAAGATAGCCTTCAATAAGATAAGAGATACGAGTGAGGGAGAAGAAGGAAATACCTATGTTCCTATCACTTACCAGGCCTATACAATAAAGGCCATTTTAGATTCGAGAACAAGAGTTGCTACTTCCACCACTTCCATATGGAAACATTAAGGCAAGTTAGCTCTTAGGCCAACTAGGATGAAAATGCAAATCGTAGATGGATATATTGAAAAATGCCTAAGATAGCTAGAAGGGATAACTCTAACTAAGTTTGGTATAGAGTTTGAACACACATTTGCCATATGTGATTTTGGGAAGAATCATGTCTACCAAATGATTTTGGGATGGCCATTTATGAGACAATTTTAGGTAGTGCAAGATTGTGGAACCGATTCTCTGTACTTATAACACTTAGGCATAACCACGAAAGCCAATCTCAAAGACTATTCCCATAGAGATGTACCACCCTTGCAATGGAACCTAATACATAGAACTTTATATGAGATGGAGTTAGTACATTCTTTAGGATCAAAATCGTCATCGGTGCACAAAGACACACATTTATGGATGTGTAAAGTTGCAGTGGAAGAATAAAGGAGTTTAAATGCAAGAAACATAGGTACTAATGAAAATCCATGATCTATCAAGACCCAATTTATGCAGCTATTTGGGCGGTACTGTTCAATGCAGTCTCACAGTACCCAAATTATAAGTTCACAAACTGGGTGTTTCATCTCACTGCTCTACTCCTTGACTTTTTCCTTCAATTTCTACACGTCTTGCTCCATCTTCTGTAACTTAGCAGCTAACTCTTTATTAGTTTTCTTTAGTTTATGTTGGGCCTTCTATGTCTATCCAACTTCCACTTGTAATCTGGCAATAATTTTTGTTTTCTCTTCAATGGTTACTTTCAAAGAACAACTTCATTTAAATCATCCATAATTTCTTCATGAACTATGCTCTCTCTAGCACCACTCTCAGTTTTGGCAGCTTCTACCTCAGTCTAGAGTCGGTTAATTTCTTCCATGATCTGGGCTCTTAAGGATCTCCACAAAGACTTTCACCAAGCATATTGTGTATTCTTGAGGTAAGTATGCCAAAATCGTAAATAGCAAAGTGAAAACTACTCCCACCTTGAAGCCTAATACTACATTCACTGCTTGTCTGGACCATCAAAAAAGTCTTCACACTTCTTTTTTCAATTTCCAATAAATGATATCCGCCCAATTCACCTGTGTTTTCGCATATTCGTTCACCAACGCATAGAGTTGTTGGGATATTTTGTAATGTTTTGCTTGCAGATTGATGACCATTGTCGTCAGTAGTAAGCCTAACTTCAGAGGGTTGTCATCAGAGATCTGTGCAAATTGATATTCTCCTGAACATGGCTTATCCAATAATCCTCAAATTTTGATTGCTTCTATTGGCTCAGTGTTGGTTGTAATCCCATCATTAACAACACTAAACCTCTCTACAATTAATGCAAGTGTCCATTGGAAAACCTCTCGCCCTATTCTAATACTGATTTCTTATGAGTTAATATCATTACCATCGGTCTGTCGGGTGATCTCCATTGCACTATCTTTCGCCTGTGGGTGAAGTTGTATGCTTCTACAATCCATCATGGTGCATTGCAGTAAGCCTCTACAATCAAACCAATCCTTTTGCTCCTGAGAAAGCTTCTTTGGGATGTACAGGAGGTGGCAATCAGAGAATGAAACGACCATTTTTGTGGTGTTGTTTTACTCCTTTACTACTATAGAAGTCTAACATGACATTCGCTGTAGTCGTTCTATGTGCACACTCACCAAATAGGCCGAATTCGACAAAGTGTGTAGCCTTTTATGCCTGACTGGCCTATGTAGAGAGCTGTGAGTTTGAGCCATGATTGCTGATTATGGAATCTTAATGCTCGAATCTACACTTATTCGTGGCTCACAAAATAAGGAACACTTATCAGATTTGAAACGTTGTGGCCGCCACCGCTCATTGATTGCATGTACTATTGCATGTGGAGTAGTTACACCGGGCATTACTACTAATATTCCACGATCCTGATATACTCAAACTGCATATTTTTTGTCGAATTTTATTTCTTTTTTTTTCTTTTTTACAACTGCATCAACCTCCGAAAGTCTAATATGGTCGTAATTTTGACCCATTAATTATGGTCGATGGAACTTCGCCAGTTAACATGTGTTGGTGTAAATTGCAAGCCTACACATTTGGCTCAAAGGATGCATTAAAGTCTACACATACATGAAGAAGCATAGGAACATATGCTAGTGGTTAATTACCACTTTACCTCATTCTAAAAGTCAAATTGACTTAGAATCTTTTGTAATCACCTACCAAAGTGAGTCGTGGAAAAAGTAGTTCATTTGATTGAAGGAATATCTCCAAGCATTTAGGAGCTTGATCATAGGGAGCCAAAATTTGAATTTGAATTCAAATCTTTGCTCATTACATATAAAAGTGAACATGAAAAGTCGCGAAATATAGAGATCATTCCCGAGCCTCATTCTACTGATTTTGAGTGTGTGTGAGGACTATACCATAGCCTACACCTCTCTACACCATTAGGCAATGTTGTTCATGCCAATGGGATTGTATACAAGTGTTAATTAATAAATACATTTACATCATTCATCTCTGAGTTCTCTGTTAGTCTACTCAAAAGTCTGTCAATTTGTCAAGGGCATATCTCGGTCAATTCTTCACCAAATTCAGTGATTCAAAGCTTGTTGGATTCAGCTCAAAGTCATCGACATGTTCTCAAAGTCTGAAGTAATTGTATTCAGCCATTTCAGAGAAATCTGCGTCGAGGTGATGTTGCCCCAAGATGTCCTCTAGCGCTTCTAAAGATGATGTTCCTAGGTATTGATGTTGCCCCAGGATGTCCTCTAGCGCTTCGAATTGCTTCCTAGGTATTGATGTTGCCCCAGGATGTCCTCTAGCACTTTGAATTGCTTCCTAGGTATTGATGTTGCCCCAGGATGTCCTCTAGCGCTTCTAAAGATGATGTTCAGAGTAGTCATGCCAAGTACTCATAACCCATAGTGAATGATGGGTAAGTGTGTATGTGCATGGGTTGAAAAAAGTATGTGCCTTGTGCATGGCCTTGTAATGTAGCCCTACGCATGCTTACTTGGAAAATGCATTGGAAGAAGTATGGTGCAAAAATTGCGGGTCTTGAGCTAAGTGCTCAAGGGTATGCTGACGAAGAGGTTTCCTAATCTATCATGGTTATGGTGTTGCCAGAGTAAAGATACTTACCGTGGTGAAGGGTTGATTGATGTCTATCTCTTCATGTTGTATACCCGGCATTTGTGATGGAACATTGTCGATGAATGTCCATGTTGCTGGTCCACCGAAAAAATTTTTTGAGTGCCTGGTTCTGTCTTCTCTTTTCAAAGCAATGTTTGCCAAATACTGAGAATTGAATTTCTTTATATTCTTTGACAAACAACATTGGGTAACTACACCAAGCTTAGTTTCACATATTCTCTTTAGTTCACCATAAGCAGGAGTCTGCTCATCTAGTATACAGACAAGGATTTTTGGGGTACCAAACAAACTCTTGCAAATATCTCCTTGGATGCTCTCATACATACAATAGTTAAGCATCACTCAAGTTGTGGACCTTCAAGATCTTCACTCCACCATGGTAAGGGGAAACCATAGGCGTGGATGCCATGTTCATGCTAAGTTCTTGACATCTACCAGATAAGCAGCAATTACATCATCTACTAGCTGAGACACACTTCTATCCAAACTGATAAATGCCCAGTAATCGATGGTTCAATCTTCAACTAAGCATGACTCATTCATGTTCCATGAGCGAAACCTGGGAACAAGTTCTTTCCCTCTCTCTTTTTTTTTTTTTTTTTTTTTGAGGAATGTCACAAAACAAGAAGGCCAAGTTTAGTATCAAAAAGTGGTTTACATGTGTCAATGTGCTCTAGTGCATGGGACTCTCAGTTGTGTCTATGCACGGCCATGTAATGTGGCCCTATATAATGCATACTTTAGAAATGCATGACCTAAATGGTGCAAAAGACAAGGTTGTGCAAGGAGCACATGGTTGTCGCTCGTCGATGCCTAATGCCACTTGCAGATGTTGGTGTCATCTTTGTTGGAGGTATCCATTGGATCTCGAGATGACCACTGATCCTTCCTCTTTATAGGGATCCATTTTAGAACAGCATTTGGCACTGTAGAGATTGCTTTAGGCATCTTCCTCTTTGGATGCGTTCTGAACTATGGTATCCAGTGTGGTTGGCGCTTTGGTTCGATGGAGGATACTTGTACTTTTGGCTTCCAAACCCATATCCTTTTTGCATGTCTTCCTACTATTGTTGAAGAGCTGATTTGATCTTCTTTCGGTCTCTGTACGTGGTTTTTACCCTCTTCTCTTTTTGGCTTCTTTGTTGAGACCTTTCGCATGTGGGAGAACATAGGTTGTTGTAGATGTAAGAGCTTCTTAGGTACCCACATCTGTAATCGCCCTTGTTGAGTTGCAGCTAATTTCTTAGGCACCCAAACTTGTTGGATACCTTGTGATTGAGCTTGTCCGAGCTGCTTCCTTCATCTTCTGACCTGGTTGGCTTGCCTGGATGGGATTTGTGGGGGCAAGGCTGGTGGTTTCTCTCCTTTGCGTACCCAGATCTGCGTCATGCTTTTGTCCTAAGACAAGTGGTTCTGTAAGGTTCTCATCTTGACACACTAGCACTTTGACTTTCATTGGAACATCTTGCAGGTAGATGGGAAGTTCCACCTCGCCCAAACAAGGGGTTTCCACACCTCCCAATCCTATGAGATAAGCTTCTATGGGATTGATGTTCAACTGCAAGGCTTGGCAATAGGAAAGTCAAACTGCACTACTTGCTGCACCTGAGTCAATCAATGCTTTCACAGTCCTTGCACCCTTTCCTTGTCCTATCTTTATGGTCACAAAGGGACGTCGGTCAATAACTGGAGAAATCGCTATGACTGATTTTTGGCACATATCCATGTGATATTTTGGGGCGTTTGAGTTGACATCTAGGCCTAATCACCTTAACTTATTTCGCCTTATGCGCTCTCTAGCCTCTGCTTGTGCTTCTTCTCTGACTCTCATCTCTTCTTCTTTTCGTTTCTTAGCAGTGTTGAGTCTCATTAGCATGTCCTCTGTAAGAGGTTCTTGATATAACTTGACTCGACAACCACTAATATAGTTTGGCAAGATGTCACCTTCTAAAGTAGCCAATTGAACAGCACCGCTAGTGGAAATTCTATTAATGATCATGGGTCCATATCCTCTTTTCTCCAACTTACGGGCATGTTGCTTTAGCGTATAAACCAGCACTAGGTCTCCCTCTTTCAATCCCTTATCCTTAATGTGTGCATCGAAGTATGCCTTTTGCCTTTTCTTTGCAGCATAGATGCCTGCTACCGCGCGTAGCCTTGTCTCACCTAAGCGTTCTAGATCAAAGATCCTAGAGGACAATTCATGTCCATTCCACTCATACTCTTGTGCTACTTTTAAGGCAGGGATTAAGAAATCTAATGGTAGCACAGCATTTTGTCCGAAGACCATCTGAAATGGGGTGGCGTTGAGTACCATTTTGTAGGCAACTCGATAAGCCCAAACAACATGATGAAGTTGTTTGTCCCAATCAGAGCGTTTATTATTTACCAGTTTTGTCAATACGTTACAGAGGATCTTATTGGTGCTCTCGGCTTGTCCGTTAGCTTGTGGGTGATAAGGGGCAGACTTTTTATGTATCACCAAGAATTCTTGGAGAAGATTTTCAATGACCTCATTCAAGAAGTGTGTGCCTCTATCGCTCACTAACTCTATTGGTAGCCCATATCTCGTGAACACATTCTCGAATAAGAACTTAGCCGTAGTCTGAGCATCATTCTTTGTTGTGGCTTTCACTTCTACCCACTTTGTAAGGTAATCTGTGGCTACAATAATATACTCTGCATGGGAGTTTCTAGCTGGGGGGTTAATAGGACCTATGAAGTCTATGCCCCACTTGGAAAATGCACGCCCTCCCATCATTGGCCTCAAGGGCATCTCGTCTTTTCTAACTGGATATTGTGCACGTTGGCATGTGTCACATTTGTTCACATAGGTATGTGCATCCATATGAAGAGTGGGCCACCAAAGTCCTGAGAATAGAATGGTCTTGATCACTCGGTCAGGACCAAAATGTCCACCTGCAACACCACTGTGTGCAGTCTCTAAGACCTTTAAATAGTTTGATTCATGAACGCACAGTCTTAAGTAACCATCTTTGCATCTTCGGTATAAGTTATCTCCTACTACGGCATAGCCTTGAGCTTCTTACTGCATGCTTTGTCTTCTTGCTAGACTAGCCACTTTGGGTAATCTTCCCGACCTCATAAACTCTACCAATGGAGCACTCCAATCTGGAATTAATGACACTTGATAAAGGGTCGCATGCTCCACTGGGGATCTCTCTCTGCACATTGGACAATTCTTAATCCACTCATGTATTTCTTTGTCCATGCTAGGCCAATACACTCCTAGACGCTTCAGATTCTGCAATGTTCGTTGTTTAGAATACTGATTTCCTAGCAATCCTTCATGAGCTTGCTGCAACCAACTACTATGTTCATCATCCTCGACACAACAAGCTAATACACCCTCAATATCTTGTTTGTACATGCTTCCTGCTAATATGTGATATTTTTGTGATTTTATAATTTCTTCGTGTGATGTTTTCACATTCTTATTTGCAGGGCCAAAGGTTAGGACTGGTACCAACTTATTTGCCCATTTGGGAACAACTTCCAAATTGAACAGATAAGCATGAGGTAGTTCATCAGACACTCCTTGCGGTGACTCTCCTGAAGTAATGCGAGAAAGGTGATCTGCCCGAAGGTGGGTTCTACCTTTCCTGACAACAACTTCAAAGTCATATTGCATTAGTAAGAGAAGCATCTTACTAAGCGTCCAGTATTGCAAGGTTTATTGACCAAATATAACAAAGCTTGATGATCAGTGAAAAACTTGAATTTGTTGGCCAATAAATAGTGTCTAAACTTCTTCACAGCATATACCATGCCTAAGCCCTCTCGCTCAGTTGTGGTATAGTTCCGTTCAGATGCAGTGAGCTGTCTACTAGCATATGCTATGGGCAAATCTAAGTTTCCTTCACTGGTGGGTTGTGCAAGCACACATCCTATGGCATGATTGGATGCATCCACATGGACATGGAATGGTTTATTCCAATCAGGAGTGGTCAGTATTGCTGCTGTGCACAAACGTTTCTTCAGTTCGTTGAAAGAATTCTCGCATTCGTCATTCCACTCAAAATTAGACAACAAGGCATAAAGGGGTCTAGCTATGATCGCGTACATGTGGATAAACCTACGGTAATATCCACAATGGCCCATAAAGGCTTGTACCTCTTTAACATTCCTTGGCCTTGGTAGCTCCGCTATGGCTCGTACCTTATCTTCATCTGTTGAGATTCCATTCTTAAAAACAATATGACCTAAGATTTTACCTTGACGCACCATGAACACACACTTTTCTGGGTTCAGACACACTCGATATTCTCTACACTTGTTGAAGATTTGTCTGAGCTCAGGGATGTGAAACCTTGGGAATGAGCACATAAATCATCCACATACACTTCTAAGCTCTTTTGCAAGAACTCTTTGAAGACATGACACATGAGCCTTTGGAATGTTGCAGGTGCATTGGTGAGTCCAAATGGCATCACACGAAATGCAAAGATTCCCCACTCTGTAGCAAAAGCTGTTTTGTGTTGATCTTCTGGGGCAATGGCTGCTTGATTGTAACCTGAAAACCCATCAAGGAAGCTATAAACTTCCTTGCCTGCAACACGCTCCAAAAGGTGTTCCATGATTGGAAGTGGATAACTATCTCTGATAGTAGCGGCATTAACTTTTTTAAGGTTAATACACACTCACAACTTTTCGTTCTTCTTGGGCACCACTACAATGGGGGACACCCGTTCAGTATGCTCAATCTCATAGATGAATCCAGCTTCAATCAACCTATCAATTTCTTCTTTTATTTTGGCTGCATAGGTATCATTATATGTGTAGGGCTTTTGTTTGGTGGGCTTGGCATCAACAGTCATGGGGATAGTATGAGAGCAAATTCTTGGATCTACCCCTTTCAAGTCTCTATAGTGCCACGCAAACACATCCCTATATTCCCTTAATAGAGTTACAAGCTCCATTTCTTCTCTTGCACTTAAGTCATCTCCTATATATGTGCATCTCTCTTTGTTCTCTTCGATTGTCACTACAATCTTCTTGGTCTTTTCTTTATTATCATATGATTCTCCTATGATGGCCTCTCTCTTAGGCATTCGTACCAAAATTTTGCGGTTGTCAACTTCATATTTCTTGAAGTTTTCTGGTACTTCAAACAATGATTCCTCCTCTTCTTATTTCACTGCTTTTCTTTTCTTTTTCTTT
Organism: Ceratopteris richardii; assembly: GCA_020310875.1. Lineage (NCBI taxonomy): Eukaryota > Viridiplantae > Streptophyta > Polypodiopsida > Polypodiales > Pteridaceae > Ceratopteris > Ceratopteris richardii. The sequence continues at coordinate 136,291,606 of CM035411.1, forward strand.
TGACTGCTCTCACTTCCATCCTTTGAATTTACCGTTTTAATACTTGTGAGAGGTTCTTCTTCTTTCTGGGTGAACACTTCTATATCTTCTAGATAGTGCTGCTCTGAGTTAAAGCAACTATCCATCACAATGGACTCTATATCATCGTCATTCTCTTCTTCTATGACATCACTAGGGTCACATTCTTCTAGCAAGGGCTGACACATGAACACTGAGATATCATAACCCTCCTCATCACAATGAGGTGTCCATTGTTCTTCATTGACAGCAATGTCCATGGTGGCTAAGATTTCTGGCCAGCCATGAGGCTCAAATTCCTCATCTGGAAAGATCATCGGTGTATAGGATGGGTCTTTAATTGGTCTATCTCCTGGCGAAGTTCCTTCTTCTCTTGCCTTTAAACATTTTCCCTCTTCCTCTACGACCTTGCACATCCACAAATGATTATCTTCATGCAGCCATGATGGATCAGGTGAACTTTCAGAATGCACAGAGATGGAATCTTCTTTCGCTTTGTGGATAGAATTCCACTGTAGGGGTGGTACATCTCTGAAGGTGTAATCCTTCAAATTGACCTTGGTGGTGACCCTAAGTGCTGTAAGTACAAGGAGTTAGTTCCCCAATCCTGTACTATTTGCAATTGTCGTAGGAAGGGTCTTCTTAGGATCATCTCATAGACATTATTTTTCTCAATGTCACATATAGCAAATGTGTGCTCAAACTCTACACCACAAGTGGTTAGAGTTATCCCTTCTAGCAATCCTAGAGGTCTTTCAAAATGACCATCAGCCATTTGAAGCTTCATTCTAGTTGGTCTTAATGTGGGTTTGCCCCATTGCTTCCACAAAGAGGTGGTCGCAATGGCAACACCAGCACCTGAATCTATGATTGCTTTGGTTGTGTAACCTTGGTAAGTGATTGGAAGATAAGTATTACCTTCCTCACCCTCACACATGTCCCCTATTTTGTCTAGAGGTATCTCTGGCACTTTTTGCTTAGAGCTTGCTTTTGGCATATTGAAATCAAGTTCTGGAACTTGATCCTTCACATGATTCCATAGCTCGGGTTTTGCTTTGAGGAGCTCTTCTACAGTGAGATGACATTGAACCTTAGTGTTCTTCACGACATCAGTGTTCCTTGGGACCACTGAGTCTTCATTTCTGACCAGTATTGTGGGAGCTCTGATCTGAAGAAATTCAGATTCCCATGGACATGGAAATTGAGGCAGTTCCTCTAAGGTATTAGATTCAAAATCTAACCTTTCATCTTCTTGTTGTTCTGCTTCATCTCCATGAATAGATGGAATGTCTTGGGGAAATTGATCATGAAGATCATCAATCTCAGGAATAGGAGGGGAATTACCCTTCTCCTTGGCCCATTTCTCTTCTTGTATTTCCCCCAAGAACTCTTGAGAGTACTATTGAATTGAAGGAGGTATTCCAGCATCTGTGGAATTAGGAACATAAGCTCCCATTGGTGGTGAGCTTCCTCTTTCAATAACTGGTTGAGCCTGTGGAGGTAAAGAAACTTGTGGTTTGTTTACCAATTGCTCTAATCTTTCTAGTAAGCCCTGGAAATGCAAATCTGATTTTATAGAGTTTGTCTGATTGAACTTTTGACTAGTCTCAAGTATGGCTTGAGCTTGTTCTATCATTTTCATGCACATTTTCATCCGCTCAATCTCTAAATCTGCTCTAGGGTAACTCTTGTCTAGGTTTGCAGCTGTAGGCCCTTCTTGAAGTCGAGCCTGGTAGGCCTTGAACATCATGTCCAAGCCTTCTGGGGTTGGATCTGCAAGCGGTCTATTTACAATGGGTGTTGGGGTGGGATGAGGTGGAGTGGATGGAGTTTCGGCATGCGAGGGGCTTTGAGATGCAATGTCTTCTATTTTTGTTTTCGCTCCTTTTAAGCTTTCTTCTAGTTCCGATAACTTTTTATTCCACTTGCGATTGGCCTTCTCTCTGGTATCCTTCCATGTTCTTGTTTTCCTCTTACTAGGCTCTCCTGATTCACTCGACTCTGATTGTTCTGCTGGTTTATCCTGTTTTAAGGCTTGTGCTCTAGTGACAGCTTGTATAGGAGCCACATTGCTACTACTTGAACTTGAATCTGCCACTAAGCCTACCACATTAATGGGTGTAATCTTGGGTGCACTGGAGGGGTTTCTTGGACAGTCTCCGGGGAGATGGTCTTTGCCACAACCATGACAAAAAGCCTGTATTGTGATAGCCTGTCCTTGACTCGGAGATGGTGGGTGGGGACAGTCACGAATGAAATGGTCACCTTGACATCTGAAACAAGATCCTCTAGGGGCTTTTGGTCTCATTTGTCTCAATTGGGGCCTAGGGTTAGGATTTGTGTACATGACATTGGAGTATTATGGCTCCCAATTTTGCTCCATAGATGGTGCCTCATATTGATACGAGTAAATCTCACTATGTTCAGGTGAGTCTATGTAATAAGCATGTGGACTACCTTCATGGGAGTAGTCTAAACTATGAGCATGAGAGTCATTATCTGGTATCAATGGGGTTAGTGGCACCAATGCTCTATTTGGATTTTCCTCTCCCATAGCATATTTGACTGGAATCATGTTGGCAGGAGCTGGTGGTTGGTTTCCCAAGACTGGTTGTGGCCTATATTGTGCCTGATATTGTTGTTGTGGTCTATAATATGGCTGTTGGTATTGGTTTTGATACCTACCTGGTTGGTAAGGTTGTTGATAATTCTGTCTAACAGCCTGCCTATTATAGGGACAATCTTGAGACGTGTGGTTCGTATATTTTCTCTCAATAGTGCAATATGGAGCATTCCTTTCTCTCATGTTCTGGTTGTGCAATGGGCATACATTAGCCATGTGGTCGCCTCCGCAAGTATAACACCGATTCAATGGAGTGACTCTCTGTGTTTGTTTATTTTGGACTCCCAGCTTCTTGGCAACTTGCTCAGCTATCTTCTCTATTTCCGTGGAGATTTTTGAAGTATGACTAGTAGAACTATCTGAATCCTTATAGAGTTTGGATAATCCTAACTCCTCACTCAAGTTATCTTCTATGTCAATGCATGTCCGCACACACTCTTCTATGGATCTAGGCTCTTTTAAGTATACATATGATCTTAACTTTGTGCTCAGTAAGCCATCTAAGAACAAAGCCACTTGTTTGGCTGGTGTGGGTAGCTCTGGAGTAGGGCATCTTTCTAGGTACTGTCTAAACCTTCTACCTGCTAGTCGCACTGTTTCTTGGGGTGTCTGCTTGAAGCTGTGGATCAAAGATGAAGTGTTATGCCTGATACCCCTCTTGGAAAATTCTACAATGAATTCGTCTAGCAGTTGACCTATATCGCGATAGTTGCGACTACTCAGTGGTTGAAACCAAGCTAAGGCAGTGCCCTTAAGAGTCAGACCAAATGCCTCGTACTGGGTGAACAAATCCTCAACATGTTCAGCTCTTAACACTTGTTTGAACTCGGCCACATGATCATAAGGATCTCCTGACCCGTCAAAATAATTCTTCATTGCCTTGATCACTTGAGTGGGTATAAGGATTCTTGGGTGCTCTCGGGGTCTAGGCAATGGAAAATCCTGTTCATCTCTTTGTTGCCTATGTGCTTGATGTCTCTCTCTTTCAGGTCTTTCATTTTCAAATCCTGACCTGTTCCTGCCCACCGTGTGTGCAAAACTTACCTCAGGTCTCTCTCTAGTTCTATCTCTCTGGGCTTCATGAGCTTGGGATGATCCTACTCCTTGGAGGCCATGGGAAACATTGGATCTTGGTGGAGGGAAAATCAATTCATTCTTCCAAGTATATGCATGTCTATCATGTTCTGTTACCAAGAAAATTTTCTCTGATGTGTTATCCAGGTAGACCACTTTGCCTGGTGTCTCTGGATCCTTGAACTCGTAGATGATGACTATGCCTAATTGGCTAGGTTGATCTGGCTTGAATCTCCAAAAGGCTTCCTCTGTTTCTCTATTCAAGAATAGTTCTATGCTTTTGTTATCTTGAGGGATCCAATCCGGAGTGATCACTCGGGTCAAAACTGACTTACCTCTAGGAGTCTGGGGTCCTTGTCCTACATTTCCTTGTTCTAGGTCTCCTATTTCATTCTCAGGAATGACATTTCCAAACTCATCAGTCCTATCTGGTAGGTTGGTGACCACATACATGGTTCCTTCCTTATCAATGTATGAACCCTCTTCGAACCTGACCACCGGGTGTTCAAGTCCAAAGGGTTGATCTGGATTTTTGAGTTGGACCACTGATCGCCTCAGGCCATCCTCATAGATGCGAGCACCTAATCGGTTGGTCCGAATATATTCCAACTGTGTCTTATAGGGACCTTTTGGTGTTTGTAAATAATCAGTTCCTGAGCCACCTACATGTTTCCCCATGCTAAAAGACATTTCTGAATCACTTGTGTCTGAACTTAGTCTGTAAGGATGACCACTTAGTTGTTGTGCCCAAGACTTAGTTGTACGGTTGACACTGGAGTGAGAAGATCTAATGCTTTGTTTATCCTTGCCTAGGTGTCTACCAGACCTCAGGTTCATAAGCTTTGTCTTCTAGTCCCAAAATTCCCCTTTTTATTGCTCAAAATCCCTTGGGGCCCCCTTGGACTATAGAGCTTTCCAATGAGCTATAGAGCTCAAAAATGGACTTTGGATGAAAAAGTTATGTCAAATCAGGCTCCTGGGGGTCAAAACAGGCAAACAAGACCTTTTGGAAAAAATTGCGATTTTGTGAACTTCAAGAGAATCGCGATTTTGTGAACTTCAAGAGAATAGCGATTTTATGAACTTCAAGAGAATCGCGATTGTATGAAATCAGAGAATCGCGATTTTGTACCTTGAAAATCGTGTTTTCACAAAATCGTGTTTTCACAAAATCGTGTTTTGAAAATCGCGATTTTGAGCAGAGAATCGTGTTTTTTTTAAATTGCGATTTTGAGCAAAAAATCGTGTTTTCACAGAATCGCCTTTTTCACAAAATCGTGTTTTTACTGAAAATCGTGATTGGTGAGAATCGCGATTTTGAGCAGAAAATCATGTTTTCACAGAATCGTGTTTTCACAAAATCGTGTTTTTGCTGAAAATCGTGATTTGTGAGAATCGCGATTTTGAGCAGAGAATCATGTTTTTTGAAAATCGCGATTTTGAGCAAAAAATCGTGTTTTCACAGAATCACCTTTTTCACAAAATCGTGTTTTTACTGAAAGTCGTGATTGGTGAGAATCGCGATTTTGAGCAGAAAATCGTGTTTTCACAGAATCGTGTTCTAGAGAATCGCGATTTTGTCTCAGAGAATCGTGTTTTTCACGAAGTCGTGTTTTCACAAAATCGTGTTTTTGGCTGAAAATCGTGATTTTTGAGAATCGCGATTGAGTAGAGAATCCTGTTTTCACAAAATCGTGATTTCACAAAATCGTGTTTTCACAAAATTGTGTTTTCACAAAATCGTGTTTTCACAAAATCGTGTTTTAGAGAATCGTGTTTTAGAGAATCGCGATTTTGTCTCAGAGGATCGTGGTTTTCAAAACTTAGAGAATCGCGATTTTGAGCAGAGAATCGTGTTTTCACAAAATCGTGTTCTAGAGAATTGCGATTTTGTCCTAGAGAATCGTGTTTTTACAAAATCGTGTTTTTGGCTAAAAATCGTGATTTGTGAGAATCGCGATTTTGAGCACAACCACAGAATCGCGATTCTGAGAATGACCACAGAATCGTGTTCTTTTCCACAAGCTTTTAGGCGGGAAACAAGAATCGTGATTTTTCAAAAAAATTTGAATTTTCACAAAATCGCGATTTTCATCACAAAATCGCGTTTTTTGGCGGGAACTTCGAATTTTTGAGCGCCGAGAATGGTGAGGTTCGCATGTGCAGAAAATCATGAAAAAACACAGCGCTTGCACTCTCTTGCACTTCCTAACTCCTCCTCGCACAATAATGCATGAAAGATGGTATGAAAATGATGAAAATGCACTAAAAAACAAGAAATTTCTATGAAGAAGAAGATGGAAGAAGATGGAGATGGTGATGATGATGAAGATGACGAGGAAAAAACAGAAAATGAACTGAAATGATAGTTTTTTTACCTTCCAACGTCGCAAATCTACGATCTTACCATCACAACGCTCGTCCTCGAAGCTCTCTCTCCAGCAACGGTGCCAAAATTTGGAGTAGCTCAAGCGTAAGCATCACCTCCTTTACTTGTCAATCCGTGGAGACGTGAGGACTGGTATGAAGACCACGAGCAAGTGAAGGCACAAGTGCGTGAGTGAAAGCACACAAACATGCACACACATACACACACACGCGCACAAGGTAAGATCAAAGAGAGGAACAATGGAAAGCTTCGATTGCAAAGAGTTCTCTTACAAAGCTCTATTCTCTCACCAGCTAACCCCAAAAATGAGCTCTGTAGCTCTTTTTATAGTTTTTTGACTAGTTTTGGCCCCGTCTAGACCTAGTGTCCGGCCTAGTTAAAAATTAGGTTCCAGGGCTTATTTGAGGGCTCAAACGGAGTCTAAAAATTATGAAAATAGGTAGGATGATACTTCTAATGCTCCTCAAGCTCGAGGACTCCTCGGCTTGCACAAAATGGAGCTACAAAAATAGAAAATGGTATTTACAATGGTTTTAGTGATGGAAATCACTATTTTGTAGGGAATTCTTCTGAAAAGTTGACATGTACTTCTTGGAGCTCCCTACTTGCTCCTTCTTCTTGTGTGTCCACCTCTTAGATGTGTTCCTATGCTTTTTCCTTGACCTTCAGCTTCAACATTCTTTCACTTTGTCAAATGCTTTATTTTTGCCAAGGATAAAGAAGAACATGTTATCAGTTTTTGCATTAGCCAAGATTGGCTTGGTTGTGAAATTTGTTGATGACAGGTGTGCAGTTCATGATCTGTCAAATGGCGATGTGATTATTGCTCCTGGCATTTTATGTTGTGGGCTGTATAAGCTCATAGACTATGAAAGATCTGTAAATGATTTGGCATGTGGAGTAAATGATTCTCAGGATATGTCAGATGCAAAGCTTTGGCATGCACGCTTTGGTCATCTGAATTTTGCTAGTTTGCTATGCCTGCAGAAATCTGAAATGGTGTCCTCTTTGCCCAAACTTGAGGCACCTGGAAAACATGTTTGTGAACGCTATATTTTGGGCAAAATGCAACGTTCGTCCTTTCCAAAAGATGGTTCACTTTGGGCTACTCAGAAATTGCAGCGTGTACATAATGATGTCTGTGATCCTATGCAGACACCTTCTTTTGGGAATTATTTTTACTTCGTGACTTTCATCGATGAATTTTCTAGGCATGCATGGGTATATCCATTGAAGGAAAAGCCCGAAGTATTCATGTGCTTCAAACAGTTTTTGGTTTTGGCTGAAAATCTGTCAGCATGTAAAATGGGCACCCTCCATTCTGATTGAGGGGGGGAATATATGTCTTCTAATTTTAATTCATTTTTGGCTGAACATGGGATAAAACACCAGTGTACAGTGCCGTATACACTCAACGGAATCGAGTTTCTGAACAAAAGAACAGGTCATTCATGGAGATGGCGAGGTGTATGGTCAAGAGTCACGCTTTACCACATAGTTTCTGGCTTGAGGCTGTCATGTGTGCAGCATATGTACTGAACAGGTGTCCCACTAAAGCGCTGCAGTCGATCACTCCTTATGAGGCTTGACATGATTGCAAACTATCTATTTCTTATCTGCGTGTTTTTGGTTGTTTCGCATATGCATTAGTGCCTGAACAACATCGCAGAAAATTGAATGATAAAGCAATAAAATGTATTTTTGTTGGGTACAGCTCTAAAAGTAAAGGCTATCGTCTCTATCATCCACAGACTAAACGCATTCTGGTTAGCCATGATATTGTTTTTATAGAAGATGTTATTCAGCCATTGCTTTCATGTACTAAGGAGACATCTGTTAGCTCCAAAGACATGTATGATACTTTGCTACCTCTTTTTATAGGTGGACAGTCTAGTGCTGGTCCTAATGAGGCAACTTCTCAGCCTTTGCAGGTTTCATGTGATGATGTAGATCATTCCATTTCTGATGCAGATTTATATGATGCACTAGTTGATGAGAGAGCTGATATTGAGCAGGCAAAAACTATGCCAAAATGATTGATGCAGACTTTGCATGATAACAAATTAGATGAACCTCTGTCATATCCTACTCGTTCAGGCTCTCATAGTGCCTCTTTTGCATCAGATTGCTATGCTATGGCTTTATCTAGTCACTGTGATGAGAATGAGCCTGTTTCGTTTGATGAAGCACAAAATTCAAAAAATTCGATGGCTGTTATGCAATCTGAATATGATGCTATAATGAAGAATGGTACTTGGTCTTTATGTGACTTGCCTCTTGGCAAGAAGGCCATTGGGACTAAGTGGGTATACAAGCTGAAGCGTAAGCCTGATGGTACAGTTGACAGGTATAAGGTTAGGCTTGTTGCAAAGGGTTATGCACAGGAAAGAGGCATTGATTTTGATGAGACCTTTGCACCTACTTGCCGAATGACTACTGTTCGTAGCATCTGTGCACTTGCAGCTCATCATGGTTGGAATGTACATCAGCTGGACATTAAAACAGCATTTCTGAATGGTGACTTGCATGAAGAAGTGTATGTTTTTCAGCCCCGTGGCTTTGTGCAGAAAGGGCATGAAAACCAATTATACCGGTTAAAGAAGGCATTATATGGTTTAAAGCAAGTACCACGTGCTTGGTATGAGAAGGTACATGCCTATCTGATTGCACATGGTTTTGAAAACAGTCCAACTGAAAGCACCTTATATGTTAAGCGTCCTAATCATGTGCATCACTATTTGGGCATTCAGTTTATGCAAGTTGATGGTGGAATGGTTTTGTGTCAAACGAAATATATTGACACATTATTGCAGCATTTTGGCCTTGAAGATTTTAAGCCTATTTTCTCTAGTAATACATTCAGTATTGTGTGTTGTGCTCCAAGCTTCTTCTTCTTCCTTGTGTTGTTCGCCTGCTTCCATGACGTCTAACTCCAAAACTTCTATCTCAGACTATTTCCAAGGGTAATCCATAGCATGGGAAAATTTCATTTTTCAATTTCCTTACGACTGTTTAGGTAGTAGCTTGCTTGGTCACCCATGCTTTGGCCCATCGCATGCAATAATCCATAGAGGTCAAGATGTACAGGGCTCTTGTGTGAGCTACAGGTGGTTTGATTGGACCTATAAAGTTCAAACCCCATTTTTGGAACGGTTCTAGTGGAAGAACTGGTTGCAATGAAAAATGTTGATTGTCGCAAGGTTCATCAGTGTGTTGGCATGGATCACAATTCCGCACTGCTTGTTGAAAATCTAAGTACATAGTAGGCCACCATAATCCGGACTACTTAATTTTTAAGACCGTAATAAGGTGACGGAAGTGCCCACCAACCTCACTTGCATGAGCCTCTGAAATGACTGCCTGCACCTCATGTGGAGGCACGCAATGCAACTAGATGTTGATCGTATCCTTATGGTACAATTGTCATAATAACTGTAAACATGCGACTATGGAGTCCCAGTTTCTCTTGTGTTATTGATCGTAAGTACGATGGAGCAATACCATTTTTGAGAAAACTTAACATTTCCTCGTAACAAGTAGGATAGGTTTGAGGAAGATTCTCAATTTTAGCCACCGAAAAAACTTTTGCATCCAAAAGAGCGTCATCTACACCTTCAAGGGTTCTCCATGGTCAATGCATGATAGGAAATCTGCTATAGCATGGCTAGCGTCTAGGCAATGAACAATGTCATATTCAACTTCTTGTAACAACAGGACCCACCTGGTAAGACGACCTACCAAATTTTGTTGTTTCACCAAATACATTAGAGCACTGTGATCCACATGAAAAGTGAACGCTCGGCCCAATAAATAATGGTGAAACTTCTTGATTGAATAAATGAGACCTAAGCATTCCCTTTCTGTAGTTGAATAGTTCTACTTTGCAGCTCTTAATCACCGGCTAGCATAGTAAACCGGGTGAAACCAACTACGATCTTCCTTTTGCATCAGGACACTTCCAATAGCTTTATCTGAAGCATCCAGGAATACATGGAACAACTACTTTCAGTCCACGGCTTTCAACACCAGTGCGGTAGCTAGCATCTTTCGCAATTTCTCAAAGGCAGTTTGAGCTTCATTCATCCAGACAAATTCGATCGGTCAGACATGTGCGAGTTTGTTCAATGGGATGGCAATAAGTGCTAACCCATATAAATGTTGGCCATGCAACCAAACTTGCCCCAAAAATTGTAAAACCTCCTTTGGATTCTAGGGTGTTGGGGTCTCTAGGATCACTTTAACTTTATCTGGGTCCATTGCAAAACCTTTTTTGGAAATCACGTCGCCCAACAACTTTGCGCATTTGATCACAAAAGTAGATTTATTTGGATTCAAACACATATGTACCTGTCTACAAGAATCAAAGCAAGCATGTAAATGTTCGAGGTGTGCGGCCATTGTGCAAAAAACTAAAAAGTCATCTAGGAAGATGCACATAAATGATGTAACTTATGGAGCAAATATTTGCTGCATGCACCGTTGGAAAGTGCTTAGCACATTTCGTAACCCAAACCACATGACTCTGCAAGCAAAGACTCCCCAATTTGTGATAAATGTTGTTTTTTGTAATCTGCTTTCACCATTCGAACTTGGTTATATCGACTGAATCCATCAAGAAATGAATACATTTCCCTACTTGCAACCTCATCAAGCATATTGTCCAAGAACGGTAAGCGAAAACGATCTGGTATAGTGGACACATTTAATTTCCAGTAATCGACACACATCCGTAATTGCTAGTTTTTCTTCAGGACAATAATGATAGGCGAGACCCATTCTGGGTTCTCAATAGGGACAATATATCCTACTTTTATTAATCAATCCAGCTCATGTTTAACCTGCTCTACAAAGTTGGGGTTCATTATGTACCTCTACTGCATAAGTGGGAAAGCATCTGGCTTAAGCAAAATATGATGATGATAAAGCTTTGGATCCAGGCCTTTCATGTCTCCATATGTCCAAGCAAAGACATCTTTGTACTGTTGCAATAAAGCTATCAGTGTCGTCTGGAATTCTCGAGCAAGCTCCAAACACATTCGGACTAGCTTTGGCTCTTCAGTAGTACCAAGATTTACCACTTCCAAAGAATTTTCTTCTAGTCATATCTTTCCACTCTCCATGGGGTCTTTTATCACTAGGTCGACACTATCTTCGTCCTTTAGCTCCAAAGGTTCTGTATAGACAGCGGCCATCATACTATCCCAACCTGGGCTGATGACCAAATTCACATCAACCACATCGAAAGATAACAAATCTCTATTTGCTTCTAAGAACTGTTGTTCTTCCTTGTCCTCAGGCCCGTCCAGCATATGCGAAGGCTCTGCTAGGACTGGTTTATGTTCGGGAAGACAATGTTGCTCTTGTTCTAATGGAATAGAAAATTTTGCATGTCCTCTTCGGAATGTAATTGTCTTTTCATCCAAGTTCTGTCGGACTTTAGCATTTCGCAACCAAGGATGGCCCAACAACAAATTATAATCCAAATTCTGCCCCTTCAGTTCCAACACAACAAATGTAATGCTGAATAGGACGTGGGAAATACGGATAGGAATGTCCTTAACTAGCCCCACTGGCTGCACCGATGATTGATCTGCCATACGAACAAAGAAGGGAGCTGGGTCTATTCTGTTACAGCCCATTTGCTTACATGTGGTGGTAGATGTGATGTTGATCTTGGACCCACCATCAATCAAAACCTTTGGAATGGCTTTATTTTTATACCGCACTATGATCGTAGGGACCGCATAGTCTACTATCCTATCAGGCACATCCTTTACCATTGAGACCGAGGGTTTGAGACTCATAGAAGGTGAATATTTTTCCTATAGCTGTCATAATAATTGCTTTTGGAAAGCTGGGACCAGCTCCAGTAAGGCTTCTAATGATAGTGTGATATGTGAATGTTGTAAGAACTCACAATACTCCCCATTCCTTGATGTTCTGAGGTCTGTATCTCCTTGTTTTTGTTTCGTTCAGACCCGCTCACTCTGAAATCTACTAGTGGTCTCCTGATCAGTAAACATCACCTGTAATACTTTGGATACAGGTGAATCCATTGATGGCCCAACATTCTCCTTTGTCTCTTGAATAATTTCATTGGTTTTCTTACCAATTTCATTGGCCCAACATTCTCCTTCGTTCAGGAAGGTTCTGCTACAACTAATAGAGGCTCTACATAATGTGGTGGATACTCCGTAGTCCACTGTACTACTTTCTCAAGTCTTTGCTTTTGCTCCATGGGTGCTAGATAATCCAATTTTTGTCCACTCTGATACTCTTTCTGGGACCTTGTAACCACTGACGTTGAAGGCTCCAAATACTCTAAGGTCACCACATTGGCCATGGTTGCATTAAGCTTAGCTTCTTTTTTTCGCTGATCATACTCTTTGGCCTCCTTCCATTACCATCATTTGTGGCCATATTTCAAACAAACTAACATTGAATTGGGCGATTACTCGAAGTACCTGGCCCAAGTTTTTTGAAACTTCTAACCTCTATCGAATTCTTGCCTATTTTGGCGAAAACTGCACTGCTGCACTAGAAATTGCTATGAATTCAGATACTGGAATGGTCCTGAAAATCTAACCTCTTGACTATCGTGTCATTTTCTGGAAGAGACTTGAAGCTTATATCGGACTGCATTCCTTTTCCATGAAGGTACATCCACTTGTGCAACAACGACTAATATGTTTCTCGAATTAAAATGGCATTCCTCTAAGCTATGATTAGTTTTGTTGCAAATTTGACAAAATACCTGGTTCAATGCACAGTCAACCATGATATGGCCCGCATTTATGCATCGTAAACAATACAACTATTTCTCTGGAATCGTACCTTTCTTGAACACCAGATTAGTCTTCTCAGAGGCCAAGTTGGCAAATTGCATTTTTCGATCCATCCTTGTAGCTAAGTCAATGATCTCATCAAGTGTGTGTGATTGGTCCAACGTGTACATATAAATCTTCTCTTTGATAGGTGGTTCAAGTCCATCGACAAAAAATTCTCTTAACATTTCTTTGGAAGGACATTTTTCTATCGAGAACTGCCACATCGTGGATCTGAAATCCGATGCATATTGTTCTACCGTTCCTTTCTGCATCATATACTAGAGTGAAGAATATAGCTCCAAATACTCTTAGCGATCTGGAATCGCTCTAAGAAAGCCTCAACTCATTATAGGTTGAAAAATAATCTGAAGGGTACTCAATAAGCCATTTCACTGCATCACTTGCTAGTGTGGCTTGGAATACCTGGAACTTATGTCTATCATCATAAGTTACGATGATTACATATGTATTGATTTTTGATGTGCGTACATGCACATCCGGGTCCTCGTCCAGTCGTCCATGAAAATGAGTATAATTTAGGCCTGGCAATTGGTGTTTGTTCGCCATTGGGTTTCCAAGCATCTATAAGGTACCAATTTGAGTCGAAGGTACTAGGGCTAACTGCAACTCTAGCGGGGGTTTGCTGCTACCACTTTGACCTACTTCAACAAGGTATTTTTCTTCTTGCAGGTGGCTTTGTTGTCCGTCCCATTGAATTCCCCTTGCCACAATACTTTGGTTAGCTTGTCGTTCCTCCACTCAAAGAGTAAGTCCTTCAAAAGCTTGGGAGATAAAACTCTAGTTTCCATGCAATAGTGCATTTCCTCTGGAATGGTAATTGCATCTTCAAGAGGAATATCTTCAAGTTTCAATGTTGCTAGGGTCTGCTGCACGAATTCATCTAAATAATCATGATGATAGGTCTTTTTCAAGTACTCCTTGCCACTTCCCACCGACATCAATCCGCTTTGTGTTGTGTTTTGTTACCCCATCCCATCGTGGTCGCCATAATGTTTGGGCATTACTATTCAATGCAGTCTTACCCAAATTATAGGTTGGGAAATGGGGATTTATGAATACAACAATATTCATAAACATGCATTTTTGTTCCTTATAGCTAATTCAGATAATCGTTATACACCACACTCCTTCACACCAACATAGTACAGATAGAATCATAACACCACAATAGAAATTGGAACCTTTGATTACAGAATGACTATAACATTGTGATACAGTATATTCTTACAACTGATTCCTTCAGATTTCTATAGACTCACCAATATCCGCACTTTACATATCTTTGCTCTTCATACTCATCATTTTCGGAATGCATACCATAAGGAACAACACTGAACTTCTTTGTAATCAATACACACCGTTTCGAACTTCCAGAATACAAAATTACCAAAGTTAGAAACTCTAAAAACTCTTGGTATCTCCGTAAATTCCCATTCCCATTAAATTAGAATGATAGTTTACAAGGAAGTGGTCACCCACACCGGCTGCTAACACACCTATGGTATTCCCTAATGAAGAATTTGAACCCCATGATGAACATAGCTATCAATGAGGAACAATCGACACCCCATCATGAGGAAGATGGCTATGACATCTTGTCCATCACAATAGAACCACTTATGTTTGACCTGATTATAGAAGACTGTGAACCTAGCACATCAGTACACATGTAAGCTAGTGATGAGGATGAAGGATCCATCATCATGGAACCATTTTGTGACTCGAAAGATGAATATGTTCATTTAATAGATGCTAGGTGTTTGAAAGATGTAAGCCTGAGAAGAAGCCAACTATGACAAAAGTGAGAAGAAGAAAAGGAAGAAAAATTTACCCACACAAGAAGAGACAGAACGCTTGTTTGAGGTGCCAAAGAATTTCAAAAAATATGAGATTAAGGATAGGAAAATGATGATATGAATGCCTAAATGAGAATCACTCATAGGAAAATCTTACAACAACAAAGAAAAGACCAAGAAGATCATAGTAACCATAGAAGATGGGGAAGAGAGATGCACATACATAGGACATGACTTAAGTGAAGAGGAACATGATTTAATAGAATTTGTTGAGAGAATAAAGAGATGTGTTTGCATGGAGTTATAAGGACCTAAAAATAGTGAATCCCGAGATTGTTTCTCATAGGATCCCAATGACCTTAGAAGCTAAGCCAACCAAGCAGAAGCCTTACACATATAATGATAAGTACACAGCCAAATCAAAGAGGAAATAAATCACTCGATAGAAGTTGAATTCATTTATAAAGTTAATGCAATCACCATAAGAGATAGTTATCCGTTTCCTATCACCAAACACCTATTAGATCGAGTAGTCGGCAAGGAATTTTATAGCTTCTTTGATGGTTTTTCAGGTTACAATCAAGTATCTATTACCCCCAAAGATCAATATAAGATGGTGCAGCTCAAGCGTAAGCACCACCTCCTTTACTTGTCAATCCGCGGAGACGTGAGGACCGGTATGAGGACCACGAGCAAGTGAAGGCACAAGTGCGTGAGTGAAAGCACACAAACATGCACACACATACACACACGCGCACAAAGTAAGATCAAAGAGAGGAACAATGGAAAGCTTAGATTGCAAAAGAGTTCTCTTACAAAAGCTCTATTCTCTAACAAGCTAACCTAAAAAATGAGCTCTCTAGCTCTTTTTATAGTTTTTTTATTAGTTTTGGCCCTGTCCAGACCTAGTGTTCGACCTAGTTAAAAATTAGGTTCCAGGGCTTATTTGAGGGCTCAAATGAAGTCTAAAAATTACGAAAATTGGTACGATGGTACTTCTAATACTCCTCAAGCTCGAGGACTCCTCGGCTTGAACAAAATGGAGTTATAAAAATAGATAATGGTATTTACAATGGTTTTTAGTGATGAAAATCACTATTTTTGTAGGGGATTCATCTGAAAATTTGACATACACTTCATGGAGCTCCCTACTTACTCCCTTTCCTTGTGCGTCCACCTTTTGATGTGCTTCCATGCTTTGTCCTTGACTTTAAGCTTCAACACTCACCCCCCTCTCGAGTCTGTCGTCCCTGACAGACCCTTGTTGTAGTGGTTGTCCCAAGTAGTGCCTTGAGAGGGAGCGTCCCGTCTGTCTGAACAAAAGTCGTCTGACTTCCAGATGTGTCTGGTTCTTCATCTATCACTGCGAGTCTTTGCAAGTTGTAGTCTCTTGGTATATGCTTCTTCTTGGGATTCCAACATGACTGTGTCGTTGTGAGTCTCCGTTGATGTTTTCTAGATCTTCCACAGTTGATGTTCATAGTAGTCATGCCAAGTACTCCTAACCCATATTGAGTGATGGGTAAGTATGTTCGTGCATGGGTTGAGGAAAATATGTGCCTTGTGCACGGCCTTGTAATGTAGCCCTATGAATGCTTACTTGAAAAATGCATTGGAAGAAGTATGGTGCAAAAATTGCGGGTCTTGAGCTAAGTGCCCAAGGGTATGCTGACGAAGAGGTTTCCTAATCTATCATGGTTATGGTGTTGCCAGAGTAAAGATACTTACCATGGAGAAGGTTGATCGATGTTCATCTCTTCGTGTTGTACACTCAGCCTTTGGGATGGAACATTGTTGATGAATGTCCATGTTGATGGTCCACTGATGAGATCTTTTGAGTGGTTGATCCTATCTCCTCTTTTCAAAGCAACATTTGCCAAATACTGAGAATTGAATTTCTTTATCATCTTTGGCAAACAACATTGGGTAACTACACCAAGCTGAGTTTCACATATTCTCTTTAGCTCACCATACGCAGGAGTCTTCTCCTCCAGAACTACCCTTTGCAGATATCTCCTTGGATGCTTGCGTACATGAAGTAGTTAAGCATCACTCAAGTTGCCGACCTTCAAGCTTTTCATTCCTACCATGGTAAGAGAAAATCATAGTTGTAGATGCCATGTTCATGCCAAGTGCTTGCCGTCTACCAGATAAGGCAGCAATAATATCATCTGCTAGCCGAGACACAGTTTTATCCAAATTGATAAATGCTTAGTAATCAACAATTCCACCTTCAACTAAGCATGACTCATTCAGGTTCCAAGAGCCAAGCCTAGAGACAAGTTTTTTTTTTTTTTTTTTCTTTGAGGAACAATGTCACAAAACAAGAAGACAGAGTTTAGTATCAATCAATAAAAATCTTTGACATATGTCAATGTGCTCTTGTGCCTGGGATTCTCAAGTGTGTCTATGCACGGCCGTGTAATGTGGCCCTATATTAATGCATACTTTGGAAATGCATGACCTGAATGGTGCAAAAGACAGGGTTGTGCAAGGAGCACATGGTTGTCGCTTGTCGAGGCCTGATGTCACCTGCAAATGTTGATGTCATCTTTGTTGGAGGTATCCATTGGATCTTGAGATGACCACTGATCCTTCCTCTTGATAGGGACCCATTTTAGAACAGCATTTGGCACTGTAGAGATTACTTTAGGCGTCTTCCTCGTTGGATGCTTTCTAAACTATGGTATCCAATGTGGTTGGCGCTTTGGTTTGATGGAGGCTACTTGTACTTTTGGTTTCCAAACCCATATCTTTTTTGCACGTCTTCCTACTATTGTTGAAGAGCTGATTTGATCTCCTTTCGGTCTCTGTACGTGGTTCTTACCCTCTTCTCCTTTTGGCTTCTTCGTTGAGACCTTTCTCATGTGGGAGAACACAGGTTGTTGTAGATGTAAGAGCTTCTTAGGTACCCACATCTGTAATCGCCCTTGTTGAGCTTCAACTAATTTCTTAGGCACCCAAACTTGTTGGATACCTTGTGATTGAGCTTATCCGAGCTGCTTCCTTTGTCTTCTGACCTGGCTGGCTTGCCTGGATGGGATTTGTGGGGCCAAGGCTGGTGGTTTCTCTCCTTTGTGTACCCATATCTGCTTCATGCTCGGCACTACCTTCCTTTGGAAATCTCATTGTCTATTTGATATAGCAGTTGTTCTGTTCGGTTGTGCTTGCTTTGTTGGTTGAGTTGTTGTGGTGGCATTATTCGTTGCCCTAGAGGAGGAGTCCGCTTGTCGTTGATCCTGTTCTTCCATGATTGACTCCTTCTGCATCATAGAGCTTTTGACACATACATCTTCTTCCATATGATTAGTCTTAGAAGAACTAAGAGAGTGTGTGGTGCACTGATCTGGGAGCATGCAGTTCTCTAATTCTATTGTAATGCATTGTTCATGTACCCATACTTGAAGAATTTGACTTCTTAGGTTCAAGTTTACTGCATGGTCATAAATCCAATCTTGACCCAAAACAAGTGGTTCTGTAAGGTTCTCATCTTGACACACTAGCGCTTTGACTTTCATTCGAACATCTTGAAGGTAGATGGGAAGTTCCACCTCGCCCAAACAAGGGGTTTCCACACCTCCCAAACCTATGAGATAAGCTTCTATGGGATTGATGTTCAACTACAAGTCTTGGCAGTAGGAAAGTCTAACTGCACTACTTGCTGCACCTGAGTCAATTAATGCTTTCACAGTCCTTGTATCCTTCCCTTGTCCTATCTCTATGGTCACAAAGGATCGTCGGTCAATGACTTGAGAAGTCACTCTGCCTGATTTTTGGCACATATCCATGTGATATTTTGGAGCTTTTGAGTTGACATCTAAGCCTAGTCGCCTTAACTTATTTCGCCTAATACGCTCTCTGGCCTCTGCCTGTGCTTCTTCTCTCACCCTTAAGTCTTCTTCTTTTCGCTTCTTAGCAGTGGTGAGTCTCGTAAGCATGTCCTCTGTAAGAGGTTCTTGGTATAACTTGACTCTACATCCACTAATATAGTTGGGCAAGATGTCACCTTCTAAAGTAGCCAATTGAACTGCACCGCTAGTGGAAATTCTGTTAATGATCATGGATCCATATCCTCGTTTTTCCAACTTACGGGCATGTTGTTTTAGTGTGTAAACCAACACTAGATCTCCCTCTTTCAATCCTTTATCTTTGATGTGTGCATCAAAGTATGCCTTTTGTCTTTTCTTTGCAGCATAGATGCCTGCTGCCACGCGTAGCCTTGTCTCACCTAAGCGTTCTAGATCAAAGATCCTAGAGGACAATTCATGTCCATTCCACTCATACTCTTGTGCTAATTTTAAGGCAGGCATTAAGAAATCTAATGGTAGCACAGCATTCTGTCCGAAGACCATCTGAAATGGGGTGGCGTTGAGTACCGTTTTGTAGGCAACTCGATAAGCCCAAATAGCATGATGAAGTTGTTTGTCCCAATCAGAGCGTTTATTATTTACCAGTTTTGTCAATACGTTACAGAGGATCTTATTGGTGCTCTCGGCTTGTCCATTAGCTTGTGGGTGATAAGGGGCAGACTTTTTATGTATCACCAAGAATTCTTGGAGAAGATTTTCAATGACCTCATTCAAGAAGTGTGTGCCTCTATCGCTCACTAACTCTATTGGTAGCCCATATCTCGTGAACACATTCTCGAATAAGAACTTAGCCGTAGTCTGAGCATCATTCTTTGTTGTGGCTTTCACTTCTACCCACTTGGTAAGGTAGTCTGTGGCTACAATAATGTATTCTGCATGGGAATTTCTAGCTGGGGGGTTAATAGGGCCTATGAAGTCTATGCCCCACTTGGAAAATGCACGCCCTCCCATCATTGGCCTCAAGGGCATCTCGTCTTTTCTAACTGGATATTGTGCATGTTGGCATGTGTCACATTTCTTCACATAGGTATGTGCATCCATATGAAGAGTGGGCCACCAAAGTCCTGAGAATAGAATGGTCTTGATCACTCGGTCAGGACCAAAATGTCCACCTGCCACACCACTGTGTGCCGTCTCTAAGACCTTTAAATAGTCCGATTCATGAACGCACAGTCTTAAGTAACCATCCTTGCCTCTTCGGTATAGGTTCTCCTACTAAGGCATAGCCTTGAGCCTCTTGCTCCATGCTTCATCTTCTTGCTAGACTAGCCTCTTTGGGTAATCTTCCCGACCTCATAAACTCTACCGATGGAGCACTCCAATCTGGAATTAATGACACTTGATAAAGGGTCGCATGCTCCACTGGGGGTCTCTCTCTGCGCATTGGACAATTCTTAATCCACTCATGTATTTCTTTGCCCATGCTAGGCCAATACACTCCTAGACACTTCAGATTCTGCAATGGTCGTTGTTTAGAATAGTGATTTCCTAGCAATCCTTCATGAGCTTGCTGCAACCAACTACTATGTTCATCATCCTCCACACAACAAGCTAATACACCCTCAATATCTTGTTTGTACATGCTTCCTGCCAATATGTGATATTTTTGTGATCTTACAATTTCTTCTTGTGATGTTTTCACATTCTTATTTGCAGGGCCGAAGGTTAGGATTGGTACCAACTTATTTGCCCATTTAGGAACAACTTCCAAATTGAACAGATAAGCATCAGGTAGTTCATCAGACACTCTTTGTGGTGACTCTCCTGAAGTAATGCGAGAAAGGTGATCTGCCCGAAGGTCGGTTCTACCTTTCCTGACAACAACTTCAAAGTCATATTCCATTAGTAAGAGGAACCATCTTACTAAGCGTCCAGTATTGCAAGGTTTATTGACCAAATATAACAAAGCTTGATGATCAGTGAAAAACTTGAACTTGTTGGCCAATAAATAGTGTCTAAACTTCTTCACAGCATATACCATGCCTAAGCCCTCTCGCTCAGTTGTGGTATAGTTCCATTCAGCTGCAGTGAGCTGTCTACTAGCATATGCTATGGGCAAATCTAAGTTTCCTTCACTTGTGGGTTGTGCAAGCACACATCCTATGGCATGATTGGATGCATCAACATGGACATGGAATGGTTTATTCCAATCAGGAGTGGTCAGTATTGGTGCTGTGCACAAACGTTTCTTCAGTTCGTTGAAAGAATTCTCACATTCGTCGTTCCACTCAAAATTAGACAACAAGGCATAAAGGGGTCTAGCTATGATCGCGTACATGTGGATAAACCTATGGTAATATCCACAATGGCCCATAAAGGCTTGTACCTCTTTAACATTCCTTGGCCTTGGTAGCTCCGCTATGGCTCCTACCTTATCTTCATCTGTTGAGATTCCATTCTTAGAAACAATATGACCTAAGATTTTACCTTGACGCACCATGAACACACACTTTTCTGGGTTCAGAAACACTCGATATTCTCTACACTTGTTGAAGATTTGTCTGAGCTCAGGGATGTGAAACCTTCTTTCTTGGGAATGAGCACATAAATCATCCACATACACTTCTAAGTTATTTCGCAAGAACTCTTTGAAGACATGACACATGAGCCTTTGGAATGTTGCAGGTGCATTGGTGAGCCGAAATGGCATCACACGAAATGCAAAGATTCCCCACTCTGTAGCAAAAGCTGTTTTGTGTTGATCTTCTGGGGCAATGGCTACTTGATTGTAACCTGAATATCCATCAAGGAAGCTATAAACTTCCTTGCCTGCAACACGCTCCAATAGGTGTTCTGTGATTGGAAGTGGATAACTATATCTGATCGTAGCGGCATTAACTTTTTTAAGGTTAATACACACTCGCAACTTTTCGTTCTTTTTGGGCACCACTACAATGGGGGACACCCATTCAGTATGCTCAATCTCATAGATGAATCCAGCTTCAATCAACCTTATCAATTTCTTCTTTTATTTTGGCTGCATAGGTATCATTATATGTGTAGGGCTTCTGTTTGGTGGGCTTGGCATCAGCAGTCATGGGGATAGTATGAGAGCAAATTCTTGGATCTACCCCTTTCAAGTCTCTATAGTGCCACGCAAACACATCCCTATATTCCCTTAATAGAGCTACAAGCTCCATTTCTTCTCTTACACTTAGGTCATCTCCTATATATGTGCATCTCTCTTCGTTCTCTTCGATGGTCACTACAATCTTCTTGGTCTTTTCTTTATTATCATATGATTCTCCTATGATGGCCTCTCTCTTAGGCATTCGTACCAAAATTTTGCGGTCGTCAACTTCATATTTCTTGAAGTTCTCTGGTACTTCAAATAATGATTCCTCCTCTTCTTGTTTCACTGCTTTTCTTTTCTTTTTCTTTTGACTGCTCTCACTTCCATCCTTCGAATTTACCGTTTTAATACTTGTGAGAGGTTCTTCTTCTTTCTGGGTGAACGCTCCTATATCTTCTAGATAGTGCTGCTCTGAGTTAAAGCAACTATCCATCACAATGGACTCTATATCATCGTCATTCTCTTCTTCTTCTATGACATCACTAGGGTCACATTCTTCTAGCAAGGGCTGACACATGAACACTGAGATATCATAACCCTCCTCATCACAATGAGGTGTCCATTGTTCTTCATTGACAGCAATGTCCATGGTGGCTAAGATTTTTGGCCAGCCATGAGGCTCAAATTCCTCATCTGGAAAGATCATCGGTGTATAGGCTGGGTCTTTAATTGGTCTATCTCCTGGCGAAGTTCCTTCTTCTCTTGCCTTTAAACGTTTTTCCTCTTCCTCTACGACCTTGCACATCCACAAATGTGTATCTTCATGCAACCACGATGGATCAGGTGAACTTTCAGAATGCATAGAGATGGAATCTTCTTTTGCTTTGTGGATAGAATTCCACTGTAGGGGTGGTACATCTCTGAAAGTGTAATCCTTCAATTTGACCTTGGTGGTGACCCCTAAGTGCTGTAAGTACAAGGGGTTAGTTCCCCAATCCTGTACTATTTGCAATTGTCGTAGGAAGGGTCTTCCTAGGATCATCTCATAGACATTATTTTTCTCAAAGTCACATATAGCAAATGTATGTTCAAACTCCACACCACAAGTGGTTAGAGTTATCCCTTCGAGCAATCCTAGAGGTCTTTCAAAATGGCCATCAGCCATTTGAAGCTTCATTCTAGTTGGTCTTAATGTGGGTTTGCCCCATTGCTTCCACAAAGAGGTGGTCGCAATAGCAACACCCGCACCTCAATCTATGATTGCTTTGGTTGTGTAACCTTGGTAGGTGATTGGAAGATAAGTATTACCTTCTTCACCCTCACACATGTCTCCTATTTTATCAAGAGGTATCTCTGGAACTTTTTGCTTAGAGCCTGTTTTTGGCATATTGGAATCAAGTTCGGGGACCTGATCCTTCACATGATTCCACAACTCAGGTTTTGCTTTGAGCAGCTCTTCTACAGTGAGATGACATTGAACCTTAGTGTTCTTCATGACATCAGTGTTTCTTGGGACCACTGAGTCTTCATGTCTGACCAGTATTGTGGGAGCTCTGATCTGAAGAGATTTAGATTCCCATGGGCCTGGGAATTGAGGCAGTTCTTCTAAGGTATTAGATTCAAAATCTAATCTTTCGTCTTCTTGTTGTTCTGCTTCATCTCCGTAAATAGATGGAATGTCTTGGGGAAATTGATCATGAAGGTCATCAATCTCACGAATAGGAGGAAAATTAATGTTCTCCTTGGCCCATTTCTCCTCTTGTATTTCCCGCAAGAACTCTTGAGAGTGCTCCTGAATTGAAGGAGGTATTCCAGCATCCGTGGAATTAGGAACATAAGCTCCCATTGGTGGTGAGCTTCTTCTCTCGATAACTGGTTGAGCCTGTGGAGGTAAAGAAACTTGTGGTTTGTTTACCAATTGCTCTAATATTTCTAGTAAGCCCTGGAAATGCAAATCCGGTTTGACAGAGTTTGTCTGATTGAACTTTTTACTAGTCTCCAGTATAGCTTGAGCTTGTTCTACCATTTTCATGCACATTTTCATCCGTTCAATCTCTAAGTCCGCTCTAGGGTAACTCTTGTCTAGGTTTGCAGCTGTAGGCCCTTCTTGAAGTCGAGCCTGGTAGGCCTTGAACATCATGTCCAAACCTTCTGGGGTTGGGTCTGCGAGAACAGAACCTGGTTGCGGTCTATTTACAATGGGTGGTGGGGTGGGATGAGGTGGAGTGGATGGAGTTTCGGCATGCGAGAGGTTTTGAGATGCAATGTCTTCTATTTTTGTTTTTGCGTCTTTCAAGCTTTCTTCTAGTTTCGATAACTTTTTATTCCACTTACGATTGGCCTTTTCTCTGGTATCCTTCCATGTTCCTGTTTTCCTCTTACTAGGCTCTCCTGATTCTCTCGACTCTGATTGTTCTGCTGGTTTATCATGTTTTAAGTCTTGTGCTCTAGTGACAGCTTGTATAGGAGCCACATTGCTACTACTTGAACTTAAATCTACCACTAAGCCTACCACATTAATGGGTGTAATCTTGGGTGCACTAGAGGGGTTTCTTGGACAATCTCTGGGGAGATGGTCTTTGCCACAATCAGGACAAAAAGAGTGTATTGTGATAGCCTGTCCTTGACTCGGAGATGGTGGGTGGGGATAGTCACGAATGAAATGGTCACCATGACATCTGAAACAAGATCGTCTAGAGGCTTGTGGTCTGATTTGTCTCAACTGGGGCCTAGGGTTAGCATTTGCGTACATGACATTGGAATATTCAGTCTCCCAATTTTGCTCCATAGGTGGTGCCTCATATTGATACGAGTAAATCTCACTATGTTCAGGTGACTCTGTGTAATAAGCATGTGGACTACCTTCATGGGAGTAGTCTGAACTATGAGCATGAGAGTCATTATCTGGTATCAATGGGGTTAGTGGCACCAATGCTCTATTTGGATTTTCCTCTCCCACAGCACATTTGACTGGAATCACGTTGGCAGGAGCTGGTGGTTGGTTTCCCAAGACTGGTTGTGGCCTATATTGTGCCTGATGTTGTTGTTGTGGTCTATAATATGGCTGTTGGTATTGGTTTTGATACCTACCTAGTTGGTAAGGTTGTTGATAATTCTGTCTAACAGCCTGCCTATTATAGGGACAATCTTGAGCCGTGTGGTTCGTATATTTTCTCTCAATAGTGCAATATGGAGCATTCCTTTCTCTCATGTTCTGGTTGTGCAATGGGCATACATTAGCCATGTGGTCGCCTCCGCAAGTATAACACCGATTCACTGGAGTGACTCTCTGTGTTTGTTTATTTTGGACTCCTAGCTTCTTGGCAACTTGCTCAGCTATCTTCTCTATTTCTGTGGAGATTTTTGAAGTATGACTAGTAGAACTATCTGAATCGTTATAGAGTTTGGATAATCCTAACTCCTCACCCAAGTTATCTTCTATGTCAATGCATGTCCGCATGCACTCTTCTATGGATCTAGGCTCTTTCAAGTATACATATGATCTTAACTTTGTGCTCAGTAAGCCATCTAAGAACAAAGCCACTTGTTTGGCTGGTGTGGGTAGCTCTGGAGTAGGGCATCTTTCTAGGTACTGTCTGAACCTTCTACCTGCTAGTCGCACTGTTTCTTGGGGTGTCTGCTTGAAACTGTGGATCAAGGATGATGTGTTATGCCTGATACCACTCTTGGAAAATTCTACAATGAATTCGTCTAGCAGTTGACCTATGTCGCGATAATTGCGACTACTCAGAGGTTGAAACCAAGCTAAGGCAGTGCCCTTAAGAGTCAGACCAAATGCCTCGTACTGGGTGAACAAATCCTCAACCTGTTCCGCTCTTAACACTTGTTTGAACTCGGCCACATGATCATAAGGATCTCCTGACCCGTCAAAATAATTCTTCATTGCCTTGATCACTTGAGTGGGTCTAAGGGTTCTTGGGTGCTCTCGGGGTCTAGGCAATGGAAAATCATGTTCATCTCTTTGTTGCCTATGTGCTTGATGTCTCTCTCTTTCAGGTCTTTCATTTTCAAATCCTGCTCTATTTATGCCCACCGTGTGTGCAAAACTTACCTCAGGTCTCTCTCTAGTTCTTTCTCTGTGGGCTTCATGAGCTTGGGATGATCCTACTCCCTCGAGGCCATGGGAAACATTGGATCTTGGTGGAGGGAAAATCAATTCATTCTTCCAAGTATATGCATGTCTATCATGTTCTGTTGCCAAGAATATCTTCTCTGATGTGTTATCCAGGTAGACAACTTTGCCTGGTATCTCAGGATCTTTGAATTCATAGATGATAACTATGCCCAATTGGCTAGGTTGATCTGGCTTGAATCTCCAAAAGGCTTCCTCTGTTTCTCTATTCAAAAATAGTTCTATGCTTCTGTTGTCTTGAGGGATCCAGTCCGGAGTGATCACTTGGGTCAAAACTGACTTACTTCTAGGAGTCTGGGATCCTTGTCCTACATTTCCTTGTTCTAGGTCTCCTATTTCATTCTCAGGAATGACATTTCCAAACTCATCAGTCCTATCTGGTAGGTTGGTGACCACCTACATGGTTCCTTCCTTATCAATGTATGAACCCTCTTCGAACTTGACCACCGGGTGTTCAAGTCCAAAGGATTGATCTGGATTTTTGAGTTGGACCACTGATCGCCTCAGACCATCCTCATAGATGCGAGCACCTAATTGGTTGGTCCGAATATATTCCAACTGTGTCTTATAGGGACCTTCTGGTGTTTGTAGATGGGCAGTCCCTGAGCCACCTGCAGGTTTTCCCATGCTAAAAGACATTTCTGAATCATTTGTGTCTGAACTTAGTAAAAGATGACCACTTAGTTGTTGTGCCCAAGACTTGGATGTATGGTTGACACTAGCCTCAGAAGATCTAATGCTTTGTTTATCCTTGTCTAATTGTCTACCAGATCTCAGGTTCATAAGCTTTAGTCAAGAGTCCAAATTTTCCCTTTGGTATGGTTCAAAATTCTTTGGAGCCCCATTGGTTCCCTAGTCCCACTTGAGGGTCAACTTCAAATTATCCTATCTCAAAATCAAGGAGCTATAGAGCTCAAAAAATGGACTTTGGATGAAAAAGTTATGTCAAATCAGGCTTCGGACCTTTTAGAGAAAATCGCGATTTTGTGAACTTCAAGAAAATCGCGATTTTGTACCTTGAGAATCGTGTTCACAAAATTGTGTTTTCACAAAATCGTGTTTTGAAAATCGCGATTTTCAGCTGAAAATCGTGTTTTGAAAATCGCGATTTTGAGCAGAGAATCGTGTTTTGAAAATCGCGATGTTGAGCACAGAATCGTGTTTTAGAAAATCGCGATGTTGAGCACAGAATCGTGTTTTAGAAAATCGCGATTTTGAGCAGAGAATTGTGTTTTTGAAAATCGCGATGTTGAGCACAAAATCGTGTTTTTGAAAATCGCGATGTTGAGCACAAAATTGTGTTTTTGAAAATCGCGATTTTGAGCAGAGAATCGTGTTTTTGAAAATCGCAATGTTGAGCACAAAATCGTGTTTTTGAAAATCGCGATGTTGAGCACAAAATCGTGTTTTTGAAAATCGCAATTTTGAGCTGAAAATCGTGTTTTGAAAATCGCGATTTTGTCTCAGAGAATCGTGATTCACAAAATCGTGTTTTTCACAAAATCGTGGTTTTCAGAATCGTGTTTTTGACATGAAAATCGCGATTTTGTCTCACAGAATCGTGTTTTCACAAAATCGTGTTTTTGGTTGAAAATCGTGATTTGTGAGAATCGCGATTTTGAGCCCGCTGAAAATCGTATTTGCTCAGAATCGTGTTTTTTGGCTGAAAATCGTGATTTGTTGAAAATCGTGTTTTTGCTGAAAATCGTGATTTGTGAGAAGAATCGTGTTTTTTTTTTAAATCGCGATTTTGAGCAAAAAATCGTGTTTACACAGAATCGCCTTTTTTCACAAAATCGTGTTTTTACTGAAAATCGTGATTCTTTGAGAATCGCGATTTTGAGTAGGGAATCGTGTTTTCTCAAAATCGTGTTTTTTTTTGCTGAAAATTGTGATTTGTGAGAATCGCGATTTTGAGCACAATCACAGAATCGCGATTCTGAGAATGACCACAGAATCGTGATTCTTTCAGCCAACTTTTAGGCGGGAAAACAGAAAATCGTGATTTTTCAAAAAATTTTGAAT
The DNA here is from genome assembly GCA_020310875.1 of Ceratopteris richardii. Lineage (NCBI taxonomy): Eukaryota > Viridiplantae > Streptophyta > Polypodiopsida > Polypodiales > Pteridaceae > Ceratopteris > Ceratopteris richardii. The sequence goes on from CM035411.1 coordinate 136,319,414, forward strand.
TTTCACAGAATCGCGATTTTCATCATAGAATCGCGTTTTTTGGCGGGAAATTCAAATTTCTGAGTGTCGGCTATGGCGAGCTCCGTATGAGCAGAAAATCATGAAAAAAAAACACAGCGCTTGCTCTCCCTTGCACCTCCTAACTCCTTCCCACACAATAATGCATGAAAAATGGTATGAAAATGATGAAAATGCACTAAAAACAAGAAATTTCTATGAAGAAGAAGATGGAAGAAGGTGAAGATGATGATGATGATGAGGATGAAGAGGAAAAACATAGAAAATGAACTGAAATGACAGTTTTTTTACCTTCCAACGTCGCAAATCTACGATCTTACCATCACAACGCTCGTCCTCGAAGCTCTCTCCCCGGCAACGGCGCCAAAATTTGGTGTAGCTCAAGCGTAAGCACCACCTCCTTTACTTGTCAATCCGCGGAGACGTGAGAACCGGTATGAAGACCACGAGCAAGTGAAGGCACAAGTGCGTGAGTGAAAGCACACAAACATGCACACACATACACACACACGCGCACAAAGTAAGATCAAAGAGAGGAACAATGGAAAGCTTAGATTGCAAAAGAGTTCTCTTACAAAAGCTCTATTCTCTAACAAGCTAACCTCAAAAATGAGCTCTCTAGCTCTTTTTATAGTTTTTTGACTAGTTTTGGCCCTGTCCAGACCTAGTGTCCGGCCTAGTTAAAAATTAGGTTCCAGGGCTTATTTGAGGGCTCAAACGAAGTCTAAAAATTACGAAAATTGGTACGATGGTACTTCTAATACTCCTCAAGCTCGATGACTCCTTGGCTTGAACAAAATGGAGTTATAAAAATAGATAATGGTATTTACAATGGTTTTTAGTGATGAAAATCACTATTTTTGTAGGGGATTCATCTGAAAATTTGACATACACTTCATGGAGCTCCCTACTTGCTCCCTTTCCTTGTGTGTCCACCTTTTGATGTGCTTCCATGCTTTGTCCTTGACTTTGAGCTTCAACAGATGGATTTGGACATTGAACGGGGAATGAGCTATCAAGGACAAAGATGATCAAGAAAGTATAAGCGTTCATGGGCCATTGTGGGTACTACCGATGTTTCATCCACATAAACTTTCATGGGCCATTGTGGGTACTACCGATGTTTCATCCACATATATGCTATAATTGCAAAGCATCTATACAACCTTTTGACTAGCTTTGAGTGGAATGAAGAGTGTGAGACCTCCTTCAATCACCTGAAAAGAAGATTTTGTTTAGCACCAATCTTAACAATGCCAAATTGGAATAACCCATTCCACGCTCATGTGGATGCTTCCAATTTTGTTATTGAGTGTGTGCAAGCACAAACCACATGCGAAGAAAACACATATATCACCATCGCTTATCAAAGTAGATAGTTAAATGCAATAGACAAGAATTACACTACTATGGGAAGATAAGGATTAGGCATGGTATATGTGGTCAAGAAATTTAGACATTATTTGCTTGCAATTAAGTTTAAATTTTTCATGGATCATCAAGCTCTACTTTTCTTAGTTAACAAACCTTCCAATACAAGCCAATCAATAGGTGGTTTGTCTCACTTATGGGCTATGATTTTGAAGTAGTCATTAGGAAGGGAAAAACTTACCTTAGGGAAAATTAGCTTTCTAGACTTAGTTCAAGAGAATCACCACAAGGACTATCAAATGAACTCCTTGATGCCAATTTGTTCAAATTGAAAGTAGTGCCCAAGTGGGCTAAAACACTTGTGCCTATTCTCACTTTTGTACTAAGAAGGACAAAACACAAGGAGGTTGTTAAATCTCAAAAATACCATGTGTTGGAACTGAAGGACTCACAAGGCAAGGAAGCTTACGAAGGGAGTCAGAGAGAAGAGAAAGTACAAGCAGACAGAGCAGTCAACGACGATCTGGCAAGTAGGCCAATATTTTTTCAGGACACTAACGCATATAAAAGAGGTGGACACACAAGGAGAAGGAGCAAGTAGGGAGCTCCAGGAAATGTATGCCAAAATGTTATTAGAAACCCCTACAAAATTAGTGATTTTCATCACTAAAAACCATTGTAAATACCATTTCATATTTTTGTAGCTCCATTTTGTGCAAGCCAAGGAGTCCTTGAGCTTGAGGAGCTTTAGAAGTACCTACCTGTCAGTTTTCACATTTTTTAGACTTCGTTTGAACCTCCAAATAGGGTAGAGAACCTAATTTTTAACTAGGCCGGACACTAGGTCTGGACACGACCAAAACCTAGTCAAAAACTATAAATAGAGCTAGAGAGCTCATTTTTGAAGCTAGCTTGTAATTGATTTGAACTTGTAAGAGTTTTTTGGAAGTAATCTAAAGAACTCCATTGCTTCTCACTCTTTGTCTTACCTTGTGTGCGCGTGTGTGTGTATGTGTGTGCATGTCAGTGTGCTTCTCACTCACGCACTTGTGCCTTCACTTGCTCGAGGTCTTCATACCAACCTCACGTCTTCCCGGATTGACATTAAAGGAGGTGCTACTCATCATTGAGCTACACCAAATTTGGCGCCGTTGCCGGGGATCGAGCTTTGAGGACGAGCGTGTGATGGTAAGACGTAGATTTGAGACGTTGGCGTTGTAGGTAATTTCTTTACTTTTCTTATTTTTTTTCTTTCTTACCTCACCACCAGCATCACCATCATCATCCTCACCATATCCGATCTCCATCATCGCGAAAAAAATTTCAGTTTTTTTATCATATCACCTTCTCCACCTCATTTCCCTCATTCCACTTGTGAGAGAGAGCGAGAGAGCGACTTGTGTGCTGTGCTTTTGCATGTTTTTTGAGTTTTCTTGCAGGATCCAGTTGTATCATCCCCTCCAGCACGCTGCGCAGGTATGGAAAACTCAGAAACTGTCTCTGTGTCGCCGACCTCTGAAATTTGACCAATTGGTACAACTAAGTGCACCACTAGGACAAGCACAAAGAGCACATTCGAAATCACTAAACAAAATTGAAAAATTCCGTGTTTCTCTGTCAATCGCGACCGACACCGTCGATCGTGATCGACAGCCGCGACCGACAGACCCTGTCAATCGCGACCGACAGACCTATCGATCGCGACCGACAGACCCCACGACCGACTGACTGCCACGTAGGACCCTGTCAATCGCGATTGACACCGTCGATCGCGATCGACAGCCACGACCGACACCTCTGTCTGTCGCGATTGACACCGCCGATCGCGACCGACTGAATTTCAACAATTGATTGACTTTTTCACGTAGCCACGTGTCCATCGCGACGGACACAGCCCCGATCGACTGAATTCACGGCGAAAAACCCGGAAAAAGTGTCGATCGTGATTGACACTGTCAATCGTGACTGACGTGTCGATCGCGACCGACAGGCCCCGACGGACACCTCTGTCAATCGCGATTGACAGACCTGTCGATCGCAATTGACAGGCTTTTCGGCCAAAATTTTAGGGTTAATTTTTCCAAGTTCTTTGGGTAATTTTGGGCATAATTAGCAAGCCATTAGTGATTTGTGAGGTCCCTACACATGTGTTCTTGAGAAAAACCATGTGATCTGTTAGCCTCTTTGAACCCTGTTTTAGCACCAGAACCCTGAACTATCATAACTTTCTCATACGAAATCCATTTGCTGTGATTCTTGTTTTGTTGGAAAGCTCGTGGGGAGTACAACCAAAACTTCCACTGGTTACGATAAAATAAATATCAGGATTATTAGGCAAGGTATTTTGAAGTTGACCATCCCCCGGGGTAGGAAAGCTGAAGGATCATTGGGATTGTTTTCCATAAAGGCAAAGGGGATTTGGCCTGTGAATTACATGCATGAAAATGACCTGTTTGTCATTTGAATTTAAGTCTTGAGCTAATTTTGGGACTTTCACAGGTCCATTGAGAGCATCCAAAGCAAGGGTTTCTTTGCAAGCTTGAGACCCAGGTTCTTGAGCATCATAAAGCAAGGGATCAACAAGAAAGGTCGGAATATTCTCAACTCCCTTTGTCAATTCCTAGCTTAGGCTAAGTTCGAGTAGTGCTAGGAGTAAGTCAGGACACGATAGGCACGAGACAAGTCAAAGACTATCTAAAAAATCAAGTTCAAGACAAGGGCTAACTTGTGTGTGATCGATAACTTTAAAGGAAAAGAATTTAACGTGGAACGATCAACTTAAAGTACGAAAAATACTCAAGTATTCCTGACGACATGGTATCAAACAAGATCCTAAACACGATAATCGACTAAAAAGAATCAAGTAACTGATACAAAAGAACTCAGCAACGAGGTGGTACTTGGGTAAAATTGGGGATTGCTCAATAAAGCATATGAACCTTAGATCAAGACGACATCTATGGAGAGATAGACAAAGTCTGAGATCCTCGGAGGCCAGCGTTAATCATACTGCTAGGTCTTGGGCCCAGCAGTTGAGCCACCACTCGCATTACCCTAGCTCTAAGACTAGTGAATGAGAGATGTCTCAAGGCATGGACAGACCCACAGGAAGTTCAGGTGTGCCATATTTGTATAGGGTGGAAGGCCCCTACAAGACACAGCTGGAATACCTTAGGACCAACCGATTAGGTGCTAGCATCTATGAGGACGGCCTAGGAAGATCAGTGGTCCAGATTAAAAACTCTGACCAATCCATTGGACTAGAGCACCCTGCTGTCAAGTTTGAAAATGGTGCATACCTTGATAAAGAGGGAACCATATATGTGGTCACTAGTCACCCAGATAGGACAGACGAATTCGGTAACGTGATCTCAGAAGCGGATTTAGGTGACCTGAAGCAAGGAAACATGGGTGTAGAACCTAGAACCCCCCGAGGCAAATCTATTCTCACTAGGATTATCACACCAGATTGGATTCCCCAAGACAATAAGAGCATAGATCTACTCCTGAACCGAGAAACTGACGAAGCCTTTTGGAGGTATAAATCTGATCAGCCAAGTGACATAGGAACAATCATGGTCTATGAGTTTAAAGATCCTGATAGCCCAGGGAAAGTGACCTACTTAGATCACGCTTCGGAGAGGATCTTTGTGGTTACAGAACATGGCAGGCATGCTTACACTTGGAAGGGTGAATTCGTTTTTCCCCAGCCAAGATCGAACGTGTCCTATGGTCACCCTGGAGCTGGAACATCCCAAGCTCATGGAACTCAAAGAGACAGAAGTAGAGATAGGCCAGAAGTAAGCTTTGCCAACCCAGGGGGCAGAGAAAGAACGAGGACAGAAACAAGTAGAGTAGAACCTGAGGTACTTAGAGCTCCCAGGAATCAAAGAAATGCAGATGAGTTCCCCCTACCATGACCTAGAGAGCACACAAGGACTTTGAGACCGACTCAGCTAGTTAAGTCTATGAAGAACTACTTCGATGGCATTGGAGATCCATACGATCATGTGGCGGAGTTTAGGCAAGTCTTGAGAGCTGAACAGGTTGAAGATCTGTTCACGCAGTACAATGCCTTTGGTCTAACCCTTAGGAACACTGCCCTGACATGGTTTCAGCCACTAAACGAGAGGCAGTTCAGGAGCATAGACCAACTTCTAGAGGCATTCATTATCGAATTCTCTAAAAGTGGCATAAGACATAACACTTCCTCGCTGATTCATAGCTTCAAGCAAACCCCTCAAGAGACCGTGAGACTTGCAGGAAGAAGATTTAGGAAATATCTTGAAAGATGCCCTGTTTCGGAGTTACCCACACCAGCTAAGCAAGTGGCTTTGTTCTTGGATGGATTGCTAAGTACCAAATTGAGATCATATGTGTACTTGAAGGACCCTAGGACCATAGAAGAGTGTGTACGCATGTGCATTGACATTGAGGATAACCTAGGGGAAGAACTAGAGCTTTCCAAAATCTACAAGGACTCAGATAGTGCCTCTACCCTCTCTTCCGCGCAATCCACATCAATTGAGGAACTTGCAGAGAAAGTAGCTCAGAAATTAGGTGTCACTAGCAAACAGATCCCAAGATTTGCCCCAGTGAAAAGATGCTATACTTGTGGAGGTGATCATATGGCAAATGTATGCCCCATTATGGCTCAACCCCAAATAAATCCTAGTAGCCAGTACTGCACCATAGAACGAAGATACACGAATCACACCGCACAACACTGCCCATACAATAAGCAAGTTGTTAGGCAAACCTACCCTCAGCCATACCAGCAAGGCAGATACCAGAGTCAATACCCACCACAACAGTAAACTAGGCCCCAACAAAATTACCAACTGCAATATCAGGCCCAACTGAGACCCCAGCCAGTGCTAACGCAACAACCACCTGCTCCTACTAATGTGATTCCGGTAAAGTATGCTGCTGCAGAAGAAAACCTGAATAGAGCTATAGTCCCAGTAACACCATTAATCTCAAAAAGTGATCCCACTGACCATAGCTTTGATTCTACGCATGTTGATAGTCCCCAGGCTTACTACATGCAGTCTCCTGAACATGGTGAGTCCTACTACAGTGAGGAACCGAGTGAACCTAACTGGGAGCCCGAGTATACTAATGTCATGTACGCAAACCCCAACTCTAGACCTCAACCTAGGCAAGTAAGACCCCCATTTCCTAGAGGACCATGCTATAGATGTTAGGGAGATCATCTCATTCGTGATTGTTCCTTGCCTCCACCTACACAACCCCAGTCAGTGACGATCCAGGGCTATTGCCAAGAGTGTGGAAAGGAGCATCTCTTACGAGACTGTCCAAAGAATCCTAATAATATGCCGAAAATCACTCCTATCAATGTCGTAGGGTTAGTTGTAGACTCCATAGGAAGTGTGACGTCCACTACACCAGTGTAAGTGATCACGAGAGCCCAAGCCTTGCAACAGAACCAAAGCGTAGGCCAGGAAAAGAGCCCAGATGTTAGTGAAACAGAGAGCATGACAAAGAAGAGGAATAGAGCTTGGAGAGATAGTCGTGAAAGAATGAAAAGACAATGGGCAAAGAAAATGAGTGAACTTGAGGAAAGCCTAAGAGAAACGAGAGCCAGGATAACCGAACTCACATCTCAAACTCCCTCTCACACTACCCCACCTCCACCATTCCCAACTCCATCCAAACTGCCACCTTCCAACCCGCCTCACCAAATTCCACCACCCCCTAGAGTAGGATCAGTCCTAGCAGATCCCACTCCCGAGGACCTAAACATGATGCTTAAAGCATATCAGGCCAGAATCCAAGATGGACCAAACGTAACTGATCATGGAAAGTGCTACCCTAGAGCAGAATTAGAGCTTGAACGAACTAAAATTTGTGCTAAGATGGTGGAGTTGGCTCAAACCATGTTTGAAGCCAGCCGCCTTTTCAACATATCTAGCTCAGCCAAGACACAACTGCACTTTGAAGGACTGTTAGAAAGAATAGAGAGGCTAATTGCACAATCAGAAAAGGAACCCGCCTCTCAACATAAGGACAAGGCAAGTGAAAGAGTAAGTCTTCCTGCCCAGGGAGCCTATGTGCCTAACTCTACGAAGCCAGACACATCATCTTCTATGAATCGGTTCACACCCGAATTCTTACGAGAGATTCAAGAAGACAAATGGGCTAAAGAAAGTGAAGTTCCTCCTCCTATTGAACTTGTGGATGATGCACACGACCAATTCCCACAAGACATCCCATCCATTTATGGGGAGCAGGAGAGCACCCAATCTCAGGAAAGATTAGACTTTGAGTTTAACTCTCTACAAGAATTACCCCACTTCACAGGCCCATGGGAGGCTAAGTCTACTTGTATGAGAGCACCCACGGTCATGGTACGAAATGAGGACTCAGTCATACCTAGGAACACAGAGGTAGTGAAAAACACTAAAGTACAGTGCAACCTCACCTTAGAAGAGCTACTCAAAGTAAGGCCAGAGCTATGGAAACATGTAGCCAAACAAGTACCAGAGATAGCAAAACCTCGTTCCCAGGTAGGATCCCAGAGAACAGTGCCAGAAATACCATTGGACAAGATAGGAGACATGAGTGAGGGCGAAGAGGGAAACACATATCTTCCTATCACCCATCAAGGATACACCACCAAGGCCATTCTAGATTCAGGCGCAGGTGTTGCAATTGCTACCACTTCCCTATGGAAGCGTTGGGGCAAGCCAGCACTCAGGCCCACGAGGATGAAATTGCAAATGGCTGATGGTCATCTAGAGAGACCCTTAGGGCTGTTAGAAGGAGTAACTCTCACCACTTGTGGTGTAGAGTTCGAGCATACTTTTGCTATCTGTGATTTTAGCAAGAACCATGCCTATGAGATGATTTTGGGAAGACCATTTATGCGACAGTTGCAAGTAGTACAGGATTGGGGAACCAATTCCTTGTATTTGCAACACTTAGGTGTTACGACCAAAGTCAATCTCAAAGATTACTCTCATAGAGATGTCCCTCCTATCTAATGGAATCCCATCCATAGAGCTAAAGATGATATCGAGTCTGTGCACTCCATAGGATCAGGATCCTCATGGATGCATGAAGACACCCATTTATGGATGTGCAAAGTGGCAGTAGAGGAGGAGAAGAGAGAAAAGCCAGAGAGGTAGGTGCAAAAGAAACACATAGATCGGTTCAAGACCCAGCCTATGCACTTGTAGTCTTTCCTGACGAAGAATTTGAACCCCACGGCTGGGCAGAAATCCTAGCAACAATGGATGTAGCCATCAATGAAGAACAATGGACACCTCACTGTGATGAAGATGGCTATGACATTTCAGTCTTCTCCATAGAGCCAATCATGGGAGAGGCATTGTTAGAAGAGTGTGAACCTAGCCCTGATGCATTTGAGGATGCAAGTGACTCTGATCTAGAGTCAATCATTATGGACCCACCTTTTGCATCAGATGAAGAATACTTCTATGAAGTAGAATTTCAACCCCAGAGGTATAAAGAGCTTACAAATGATGTAAGGCTAGCCACACAGGTGACCCCAAAGGAAGAAGGAAAGAAAAGAAAGAAGAGAGAAGTCACACCAGAAGAGGAAGAATCTTTGTTTGAGGTCCCGGAAAATTTTAAGAAGTATGAGATAGATGACAGGAGAGTCATGATCAGAATGCCTAAACGAGAGGCGCAATCGGGGGAGGCCTATGATAATAAAGAAACCACCAAGAAAATAGTGGTAGATGTGGAGGAAGGAGAAGAGAGATGCACGTACATAGGCCACGACCTGACGGAAGACGAAGAGCACGAATTGATAGCCTTGCTAAGAGAATACAGAGATGTATTCACTTGGAGTTACAAGGACCTGAAAGGTGTAGACCCTGACATATGCTCACACACTATCCCCATGACCTCAGATGCCAAACCCTCTAAGCAAAAGCCATATACATATAATGATAATTATGCTGCCAAGATCAAAGAGGAGATAGATAGATTGGTTGAAGCTGGATTCATCTATGAAATTGAACACACTGAGTGGGTATCCCCCATCGTTGTGGTGCCCAAGAAAAATGGAAAGCTGCGTGTATGCATTAACTTGAAGAAGGTCAATGCAGCCACAATTCGAGATAACTATCCGCTTCCTATCACAGAACATCTCTTAGAAAGAGTAGCAGGCAAGGAAGTGTACAGCTTCCTTGATGGATTTTCGGGCTACAATCAAGTAGCCATAGCTCCAGAAGATCAGCATAAGACGGCTTTTGCCACTGAATGGGGCATTTTTGCCTTTAGAGTAATGCCATTTCGGCTTACCAATGCACCAGCTACCTTTTAGAGGCTGATGTGCCATGTATTTAAAGAGTTCCTGAGGAAGAACTTAGAAGTCTATGTTGATGATCTTTGTGCTCATTCCAACATTAGACAAACCCATATTCCTGAACTTAGACAAATCTTTGACAAATGTAGAGAATATCAAGTCTGCCTGAACCTAGAAAAGTGTGTTTTTATGGTCAGGCAAGGCAAGATTCTAGGACACATAGTGTCAAAGAATGGCATATCCACTGATGAAGAGAAAGTGAGAGCCATAGCCGAGTTACCTAGGCCAAAGAATGTCAAGGAAGTACAAGCTTTCATGGGGCATTGTGGTTATTACTGACGGTTTATACACATGTATGCCATCATAGCAAAGCCTCTATATGGACTTTTGACTAACTTTGAGTGGACCGATGAATGTGAGAATTCCTTCAATGAGCTTAAACGGCGATTATGTTCAGCCCCAATCTTGACCACACCAGATTGGAATAAGCCTTTCCATGTTCATGTTGATGCATCCAATTATGCTATTGGGTGTGTACGCGCGCAACCTACTGGTGAAGGTAATATGGATCTTCCAATTGCCTATGCTAGTAGACAATTGAATGCAGCTGAACAAAATTATACCACTAAGGAGAGAGAAGGATTAGGCATGGTATATGCAGTTAAAAAGTTTAGACATTATTTGCTTGCAAATAGGTTTAAATTTTTTACTGACCATCAGGCACTGCTATATTTGGTAAACAAGCCATGCAATACAGGAAGATTAGTAAGATTGTTTCTCTTGCTAATGGAATATGATTTTGAGGTTGTGGTAAGGAAAGGGAAAACTCACTTGAGAGCAGACCATCTCTCTAGGCTCACATCTGGAGAAGCCCCACAAGGAGTGCCAGATGACCTACCTGATGCTTACTTGTTTAATTTGGAAGTGGTGCCATAGTGGGCTAAGTCATTAGTGCCAGTATTGACATACGGGCCTAACCATCCAGTAATAGACACACAGGATAAAGAGGTAGTAAAAGCCCAAAAGTATCACATCATGGCAGGAAGTATGTACAAGCACACACATCAAGGGATCTTGGCTTGTTGTGTGGAAGAGGATGAGTACGCTAAATGGTTGCAATTAGCACATGTAGGTGCATTAGAGCAACACTACTCAAGGCAACGAACCCTACAGACACTAAAGAGACTCGGAGTGCATTGGCCGACTATGGAAGCTGAAGTCCAAAAATTATGCAAGGAATGCCCAATCTGTTGCACTAAACCACCTGTGGAACATGCCACTCTTTATCAAGTGTCCATAGTGCCAGATTGGAGTGAACCACTAGTATCCTTCCTAAGGACGAAAACATTCCCTCCAGACATGACTCTGGCTAGGAAAAGGAGTTTAGAACAAGAAGCCCAGGATTACTCACTCATTGGTGATAATCTATACAAGCGTGGTAAAGATGGTTACCTGAGACTATGTGTCCATGAAAGTGAATATCTAAAGATCTTGGAAACTGCTCACCAAGGTGTAGCAGGAGGACACTTTGGACCAGATCGGGTGATCAAGGCAATACTATTTGCGGGCTTCTGGTGGCCGACCCTTCACATGGATGCACATACCTATGTGAAACGGTGTGATGTTTGTCAGAGAACACAGTATCCTATACGCAAAGATGAGATGCCACTGAAACCTATGATGGGTGGACGTACATTCTCTAAGTGGGGAATAGACTTCGTAGGTCCTATTAATCCCCCAGCTAAAGGTTCCCATGCAGAATATATCATTGTTGCGACAGACTATCTAACAAAGTGGGTAGAGGTAAAAGCTACGACAAAGAATGATGCTCAGACAACTGCTAAGTTCCTATTTGAGAATGTGTTCACAAGATACGGGCTACCTATAGAACTGGTAAGTGATAGAGGAACTCACTTCTCGAATGAAGTTATTGAAAATCTGCTCCAAGAATTCTTGGTAGTACATAAGAAGTCTGCCCCCTATCACCCCCAAGCTAATGGCCAGGCCGAAAGCACAAACAAGATTCTATGCAATGTGCTTACCAAATTGGTGAATAATAAACGCTCTGATTGGGACAAACAGCTACACCATGATGTTTGGGCATACCGATTGGCCTATAAAACGGTACTCCAAGCCACACCCTTTCAGATGGTATTTGGCCAAAATGCAGTGCTACCGTTGGACTTCTTAATACCTACACTGAAAGTAGCACAAGAGCATGAATGGACGGGTCATGAACTCTCCTCTAGACTTTTTGACCTTGAACGATTAGGAGAAACAAGACTGAGGGCGGCTGCAGGAATATATGCAGCCAAGAAACGACAGAAGGCGTACTTTGATGCCCATGTTAAGGATAAAGGCTTGAAGGCAGGAGATTTAGTTTTAGTCTACACCTTGAAGCAACATGCAAGAAAATTAGAGAAACGTGGCTATGGACCTATGATCATAAATAGGATCTCAACCAGTGGAGCAGTTCAACTCGCTACACTGGAAGGTGATGTTCTCCCTAGCTATATAAGCGGGTGCAGAGTCAAGTTATATCAAGAACCTCTGACGGAAGAGATGCTAAGTCGACTCAACACTGCTAAGAAATGCAAAGAAGAAGAAAAACGAATTCGAGAGGAAGCTCAAGCAGAAGCATTAGAACGCATACGGAGAATGAAGTTGAGAAGACAGGGTAGAGAGCAACCTAGGACAGATGCATATGCAGATCAAGGATATCATGTGGCTATGTGTGAAGTTTCAGGTATAGCTCTCATAGGATAATTGATTGACGTCCTTTTATAACTTTAGAGATAGGACAAGGAAAGGGTGCAAGGACTGTAAGAGCCTTGATTGACTCAGGTGCAGCCACTAGTGCTGTTAAATTTTCGTACTGTCAAGAGTTGAAATTAACTGTCAATCCTATAGAAGCATATCTCATAGGATTGGGAGGTGTGGAAACCCCTTGCATGGGCGAGGTGGAACTTCCCCTCTATATTCAAGACGAAGCGATGACAGTCAAAGTACTAGTGTGTCAAGATGAGGACCTCACTGAGCCTCTTGTCTTGGGTCAGGACTGGATCTATGATCATACAGTCAACCTAAACCTAAGGAGTGGACTTCTTCAGGTATGGGTAAATCATAGTCGAATTACAGTTGAATTGGAAAATGAGGCACTCAAGGAACTAGGTAATGCATGAACTCTTGGTCCTTCCAGGGGCGCACATGAAGTTGACAATGCTACTCTTGTCCAAAACTGTATGATGCAGAAAGAGGATTGTCTCAACAACAGAGTCAAGGATAAGACGGCACTCTCTTCTGTTCCAAAAGCCAGAGGGATGCAGCAATCAAAGGTAGATCAAATACAGAAGAAGCAGAGTACCACCTATACTGGAGGCCAAAAACACGTGTGAAGCAGAATATCTCAGCCGTTGAAACAAGTGTGGGTGCGGAAAGGCGAACACCCTGTTGCGACCATGCCAACCCCACAGCCAAAACCTCTTATTAGTAATCAACAACACGATACTAATAAGAAGTCTTTCATAAATTCTTCTACAAAAATAAAGTCTATTTGGGTACCCAAGAAGTTGATGAAGGCGAGCCCACAATCACGACAAATCTGGGTGCCTAAGGCTTGCTTGCAGGCTCAAATAGCTACACCGAGGCCACACCCGGTACAACAGGTGTCACTTACTCGAACATCTGATGCCCATTCTTACACATCATGCACGAACACATATTCTTCCATGAGCGCCAATAGAATCACTTGTAAATGGGTCCCTAAAAAGCCTCATTTTCAAGCAGATACTCCTATCAAACTCTCCCGAGTCTCCACAAAATCAAGATCAAAGTCCATCCACTACATTTGGCAACCTAAAACTTGTAATAAACCCCCGGACCCCAGTTGTAAATCCATGCCCACCTACGAACTACGTCACTCTCACACTACATCATTCCACTTAGCTCCTAGGTCTACCCAATTCCTAACTATGCACACAAGCACCGAGCACTTAATAACCTATTAAACTCTCCCGAACCTCATGTTAATGTTGTAATGGGGACAAAAATGGTTCTATCTTGTCCTTTACAATGATTAACACATGTTTCTATATTCTCACAAAGTCAGGAGACAAGAAATAACATGGTAGATACGGCAGGAACTAGCTCCCAGGCAGGCACCAGCCCCCAAGTTGTGGACATTGAAAGTCTTCCCGTTGAGGAGGAATTGAAGGAACACCCAGTGGCATTGAGGGCATTACACGCCATACCGGTTCAGAATCCTCCACAGGGGCACACAATGTCGGTCAGCAAAAACTCACATTGGTTCAGTGATGTGGCAGGACCCCTAGGTGACGGCACTTACATGTGGGAGGCCGAGATAGAATTCAATGGGCGTTGGGGCAGATATCACTTTTTCACCAGGGAATTTGAGAGATTGTAGAATAATGAAGGACTGAAACCTATATGGAAGAAGGCGGGACTCTACGATTACTTCAAATTCCAATTGCCAAAGCCCGATTTTCTAAGGTGCTCTTATTTGATTAGCACCCTCACTCCGAGCAAAGACAAAAAGGGATACAGCTCCTTTGTCCTCCCATCTCTCACAAGGGGCAATGAACTGAAGCGTTTCAGGTTGACTATCAATTTGGTAAGGGAAGCTCTAGACATGAAAGGTATGCACATTCCTACGGAGAAAGAGACAATGGTCCCCGACAATATGAAGAACAGGAATCTGACGAAATTAAAGGACATGGTGGCAATGACACCTACAATTGCCATTCACTTGCGAATGGTCATGCAGCATTTTGCATTTCCCGCTCAAGAGAGGTTCACAATGCCACCTAAGAAGATATGGTTTAGTCTATACTTGGCTGATGCCTTTGATTTGACAATCAACATGCCCCACTGGATTATCGACCAAATCCACTTGGCTCATCAAAGGTGGTATAAGAAACAAAAGTCTGTACTATATGGATGTTGTGCCCTCACCAAGATTGTGTATAGATGTCTAACGTATGATGTGCCAGTGCAGAGGGCATTAAATTGGACCAGGGTACAGGAATTCCAACGCAGACTATCAACCGCAAGACCACCATCTAAGAAAATGAGAGGCGCAGTTCAGATGCCCTGTGCACAACCCCGCGGTGCGACATTGACACCAGAGACAACTCCATGACTACCAAGGTGGGTACAACCCTTCACTATCAGATTACCAAGACACAGCACTGATGGACCTAATCTGGTGTTCCCACCCGTACCAACCGACTTAGAGTTTCCTCACGGATTCACATTAGAAGACCTAACTGATGAGGAGGTAGCCAGAATAATCGAAGCTGTTAACGCGGAACTCGAGGCAGAGCAAGCTAGTGGACAACAAACTGCTACAGACCAACCCCATCCCAGACAACCAGATGTCGTCGATGTGGAGGGTGAAGAAGAAGAAGAACAAGAGGAGAACATGATGGAAAATCCGAGGAAGAAGAGCAGGAATATGATCAGGAAGCTCTACAGGTACTTGAAGGTGCCCCAGCATATACGAAGGCATTGAAAAAGCTCTATGATACCATGAACAGAGTTCAAGAGCAACATAGACTGTCCCTAGCAGCAGGCAAGGCCCTCATGAATCAAATCCTTGAGGAGGAAGGTGTAGACGAGCAATACCGCGCCACTCTTGACATGATATCTGAGGCTTTAGGAGTACCTGAGACGGTGCATACTGCCCTCGCACAAGCACGAAGAACGGAGCGAAGATACGGCAGACGTCCCCCTCGATCAGGAAAGCAGATGAATGTATTAGTATCAGAACCACAAGGCACATCCACAACCACGGGCACCGCACACACTGTCCATGATACTGAGGAAACCAATGTATCAAGTGCACCTCCGTCACCCCCTTTGCCACCCCTGCCTCCAACTCCACCACATTCACCTCCCACAACTAGTGTAACCACTACTGTCACCGCCTCCGAGTCCACTACCCATACCGAAGCACAGACCGTCAGTCAACCCACACAACCTACACACCCTATCTCCACCTCTTTTGTCTATACGGCCACTGAAACAGTAATTCCAACCGCAGCCATAGAAAAGCTCATTCCCCCAATCACACTTCCGGGCAGTTCGTATTCACAATTGCACACACCACTGTACACTTTCACCACTATCACCGCACCCACAATTCCAATATTCACAATCACTCCCACTACTGCATCCACCGTTGATCCTATGGACATATCACCCACCTCCGCACCTCTCCCTTCCCCCATACACCCACCATCTCCCATTCCCCCACCTCCCACTTCACCATTTTCCAGCACCGCATCCACACTTCCATTCCCCTTCCCCTTTCCCTTCCCTTTTGCATTCAACACCCTTCCCGCATCCACCCCTATTAATAATGTATTTAATAAAATGTATCAATGTATGTCGCAACTACAACAGCACTACCAGCATCTTGATAACCAACATACGCGACTCTTTCGAAGCCATGAAGAACTTCAACTACGATTCATTGATCTCGAAAGGGAAAAGCGGCTACTACAACAACAGTATGCCACTTTACAGGAACAACATGAACAGTTAGTAGCCAATCCACCCCAGTCCGATGCAGAAGAAAGGCAACATATGGATGAATTGCTACACTCCCAAATAACGGTGAATCTCAAGCTTAGACGCAACCTGGCCCTCCTACGCAAACACATGTCTACAGCACTCGAAGAGAATAAACGGCTGCAGAAACAGAATGAAGAAAACTTGGAAGCAGCCATGGAGGGTTCCCCGCAGGAAATCGAACCAGAGAAATTCAAGGCCATTCCCTCAGAGAATATGCAAATTGTGTTAGAAACCCATGCAGATCTCCTGGAAGCCCATGCAGCATTAGAAAGAGAAAGAGATGACCTATTAAAGCAGCTGGCAACCCAGCATGATTCACCAAGCAAAGTCACAACTGCAGTTGACACATCTGAAGAAGTCGAAAAACTCAAAGCAGAACTAGACGAATTACGAAGTAAAGTCATGCAATACGAGCGTCAACCCTCTCCCCTTGTAGAGCCCGAGCCTGAGGACTTAGTGCCAATTGAAATCGAGGAAACCTTCGAAGATCCATACGTTCCCATGCCTCCACCAGGGGGCAAGCAAACAGAAGAGGGCATAGACACCATCGAGATAGAGGCTCCTGAATGGATGCAAAGGTTAGAGAAAGTGGCCACAACCCATGATGATAGAGTGGCAGTTCAGATAGCGTCAATGTCACGTTTGGAAGAGGTAGTTATAAAATCGGAGTACTTTTGAAACCTCTCCCATCATAGGTGGATCGGCACATCCGACGATTTGTATGTTCCTTTCTATGTCTTAATGGCGGACTACAATGCCGAAATCAAGCAACACACCTCAAGAGAACCAACCTCGGCTACACAATTTGCATCGGACAACATCCCAACAAGTGCCAAGCAGGGCAATATACATCAACCGATGTGGAGGATTCGTCTACTGGAAACCTACCCAGAGATGGTAAGAACATGGAATAACATGCCTTTGTACATCAAATACAACCCATGCTACTGCCCTGTATTTCGAAGAAGGTCGTGGCCGGAATACACAAAAATTGTGCTGACAACCAAAGGATGTGAGAAATGGCTCAATTATGTCTATTTAGCACCACCTAAAGGCCAACCTACCATCGGATATATGATTTTGACAATTCGGCATTGGGGGGTCATGTTTAAAAATGTACCAGATGTCATGGCCCAAATGTGCCTTAAAATTTTTGAACTCATGTTGGTCACCTTCAGGACTTTCAAGAATGTCAAGGAACCTCATCTGTCAACTCTTGGATTTAATGAAGATAATCAGGACCTTGTCTACAACATGAGCACAACACCATCTATTAATGTTGTATATGCATGGCACGCGCGTATCAAGTATCTACCAGCCTACTTCAAACAGACGTTTGAAGAAATGTTTGTCACGGGATTCTGGGAATATCATTCAAAGATATTCATTCCCGGACCATCACATTTATTGCAGTTGTTTGCAGTGGAACAAGCTCTCCATTCAGAAAAGTTATGTATACCACATCCAGAGGTTCCCGGGCCGGTAGATTGGGATGCTCTACTCACGGACTTGGCCAAAGGGTTGCGGATTGCAGAACATCACTTAGCACAAGACGTTGTTGAGTACTACATCCAACGACCCACCCAACAAGGGTCTGTCAGGGACGACAGACGTAAGAGAGGGGGGGGGTGTTGGAACTGAAGGACTCACAAGGCAAGGAAGCTTACGAAGGGAGTCAGAGAGAAGAGAAAGTACAAGCAGACAGAGTAGTCAACGACGATCTGGCAAGTAGGCCAATATTTTTTCAGGACACTAACACATATAAAAGAGGTGGACACACAAGGAGAAGGAGCAAGTAGGGAGCTCCAGGAAATGTATGCCAAAATGTTATTAGAAACCCCTACAAAATTAGTGATTTTCATCACTAAAAACCATTGTAAATACCATTTCATATTTTTGTAGCTCCATTTTGTGCAAGCCAAGGAGTCCTTGAGCTTGAGGAGCTTTAGAAGTACCTACCTGTCAGTTTTCACATTTTTTAGACTTCGTTTGAACCTCCAAATAGGGTAGAGAACCTAATTTTTAACTATGCCGGACACTAGGTCTGGACACGGCCAAAACCTAGTCAAAAACTATAAATAGAGCTAGAGAGCTCATTTTTGAAGCTAGCTTGTAATTGATTTGAGCTTTTAAGAGTTTTTTGGAAGTAATCTAAAGAACTCCATTGCGTCTCACTCTTTGTCTTACCTTGTGTGCGCGTGTGTGTGTGCATGTCAGTGTGCTTCTCACTCAGGCACTTGTGCCTTCACTTGCTCGAGGTCTTCATACCAACCTCACGTCTTCCCGGATTGACATTAAAGGAGGTGCTACTCATCACTGAGCTACACCATGTACTGACAGGAAGCATGTAGAAGCAAAATGATCAAGGGATCTTAGCTTGTTGTGTGAAAGAAGAAAAGCATGCTAAATGGTTGTAATTAGCACATGTAGGTACATTAGGGCAACATCATCTGAAACATCAAACCCTACAGAATCTGAAAAGATTAGGCATATATTGGTCAACAATGGAAGCAACCATCTATAGGATATTCAAGGGTTGTCCAACTTCTATTAGCATACCTCCTATTGAGTATGCAACATTGTATCGTGTTTTTAATAATGGATTGGAGCAGTCCATTAGTTGACTTTCTGAGGATGAAGAAATTCCCTCAAGTGATGACTTTAGCACATCAAAAAAGTCTAGAGCAAGAGGCTCAAGACTACACACTCATAGGAGATAATCTTTATAGGCATGGAGGAGACAAATATCTCTGACTATGTGTGCACGAAAGTGAATACTTGAAGACCTTAGAGGTGGCATATCAAGGCGTTCCAAGAGGAAACTTTGGACCTGATTGAGTGACAAAGGCAATTATGATTTTAGGTCTTTGTTGGTCCATCCTTGACACAGATGCACATACCTATGTGAAGTGGTGCAACATATGTCAAAAGACACAATATCTTATGTGCAAGGATGAGATGCCACTGAGATCCATGATGGGAGGACGTGCATTCTCTAAGTGGGGAATAGACTTTTTAGGTCCTATTAACCCCCCATCTAAGAGTTCACATGCATAATACATCATTGCCACTGCAAATTATTTAATCAAATGGGTTGAAGTAAAAGCAATGAGGAAGAACGATGCACAAAAAACAACCAAGTTTCTATTTGAAAATGTATTCACATGATATGGGATGCCTCTAGAATTGGTAAGTGATCGTGCTACTCACTTCTTGAATGAGATCATTGAATATCTATTACAAGATTTCATGTTCATTCACAAGAAGTCTGCCCTTTATCACCCATAGGCAAATGGCTAGGTTGAGAGCACCAACAAGATCCTGTGTACAACATTAATGAAGCTTGTAAACAATAAGTGTTCTGATTGGTAAAAAAAGTTCATCATGATATTTGGGCATATCAAGTTGCCTACAAAAAGGTACTCAATGCCACTCCCTTTTATATGGTTTTTTGTCAAAATTCTTTGCTTCCAGTAGAATTTTTGATACCCACACTTAAGGTTGCATAAGAGCATGATTGGAATTACAATGAGCTCTCTTCAAGGATCTTTGACTTAGAAAGATTAGACAAGAGGAGATTAACAACACTTGCAAGCATATATGCACCAAAGAAACCACAAAGAGCCTACTTTGATGCACATGTGAAGGATAAAAGATTAAAAGTTGGTGACGTATCTTTGGTATGCACAGTGATGCAACACGCACGAAAACTCGAGAAATGTGGCTATGGATCCATGAACATCAATAGGATATCTACTAGCGGTGCAATCCAGTTATCCACCCTAGAAGGAGATGTGTTACAAAACTACATTAGGGGATGCAAAGTCAAGCTCTATCAAGAGTCTTTGACAAAAGAGATGCTAGGTTGACTTATCATAGCTAAGAAATGTGCAAGGAAGAAGAGATAAGGATATGTGAAGAAATGCAAGCACAAGCCTTGGAGCACATTAGACATATGAAGTTGAGAAGACAAGGCGTAAATGAGCCTAGGTACGCGAATTATGAAGCCTCAAGGTATCACATGGCTATGTGCTAGGCACAGACCCTTGCATGGTCTAGGTGGAACTTCTCATCTCTATTCAAGATGTCACTATGACAATTAAGGTACTCATTTGCCACAATGAAGGCCTCACTAAGTCTTTCATCTAAGTTCAAGACTAGATCTATGATCATTCACTCAACTTAAACCTAAGGAGTGGACTTCTTCAAGTTTGGGTAAATAACCAGTGTGTCATGATAGAACTAGAGAATGGCACAATCACAAATCTAGGTATCACACAGGCTGCTAGTTATCCTATGATTAATTATTTGCAACACTTAATACTTCTTCCTTTAAAAACACATGTTAGTACTCCCACATGTCCCTATCCAATCGAAGGTTCTATCCTTTGCTAGTAATTGAGTAGAATAGGACACATAGGGCACCTACTATCCTTGCTTTTGCTCCTTAGAGTCCCTGAATAGCCCTGGTATAAGTATCACCAATACACCGAGCCACTTCCTTTCTGCTTGTCGATCACCAGAAACTCCCACTCAAGATGACCTTTGGTTTTCCTATATCAACAATTCAAAAAATTAGGGAAAAATATGTCAAAATATTCAAAACCCTAATTTGGCCATTTTTGGTGAACAGGGAAGAATGGCAGAGGAGAGTGGGATACTCGGTCTGAAAAGGGGTTAGGGAGAGAGGGTTTGACATAGGATCCAAGAGAGAAGGGGGACATCCCTAAAATTTAGGAGGGTTGAATACAGATGATGCAACTTTGGTGCAGACCTCCAATGTCATCCGCCTCTCTAGAGTCTCATCACATAATTCCATGGCATCCAAATAATACTTGAATAAGGGTTGCATTATGTTATATTTACGACCCTCTCTTCCTTCCAATAAACATTTTCCAACATAGCCATTGTTTTCACCCTCCAGCTCTAGCATGATTCAAAGAGAAGCACCCAAATGTTGACTAGAACTTCCCTTGAATTTCTCATGAATGGTACCAACAGGAAGCCCATCTATTTTGTATTACTTTGTGTCTTCATGACTAAGCATTACTCCAATAGCTCAGCTGATGTTCACTATCGGTTTCTTAAGGTTAACTGGTACTTTTTGGTTAAGCTAGCTGTGAGATTTTGATCAAATCCTTATCCAAGGCCATGATCTTGTTTCTTGTAACTTCTCATTCTATTTTCTGACTTCTTGATCAACCAACAACATGTCTGACCTGCCAATCATCTCACTTGTAGTCTTGAATCCCATTCCAACCATCAATTCCCGAACCTCCTCAGAAATCATGAAAAAATTGATCACATGCTCTGGTTCTCTAGCAAAATTTCCCCTCAAAGCTGGATCTTGTGTTGCAATACCCACAGGACATGTGTTTTTATGGCACTTCTTTTGGGTTCAGAAATCCATCAGGTTGTGCTACTAGATGGGAAACATTCTTTCCACCCTCACCTAAGTTGGATTTTCCACCAATTCTATTTATGGCCAGAGCAAGAGTTTCATGAGCTTCTAATGGGATAGAACCATAACTCATTGCGCCTGTTGTTGACTTGCATGCAGTATACTTTCTAGACTTCTTTCTGGAGCAGCTTTGCTATTTGTGATCATACTTCTTGTTCGCTCCATGGCCACAATTGGAGTGGAACCAAAAGAAACCAACTAACTTCTAGCAGATGTTGATTGAGTACCTGCAACTATACTTGAATGTTTCATTTGATGAGTGTTTAGGTCACGCAATGAAGGAGATGCATAGCATTTGTGAAGGCCCCCCTCCTCTTCAATCATAAGCCTCTGAATTGCAAGGTCAAAATTTGCAAACAACTTGCAACAGTTCTCTGTCCAACATTTCGCAAAAACCCTACAACATGTTCACGTTGTAGAATGAACCTCACTCATGGCATCTCCTACACAACATTTGATCAAATCTTCATAGATATCCACCAATTTCTGAATCTCTAGAGAGTACGTCCATTGTTCAAGCACTAAAAGAGCATATTCGTAACATCTTGCACGAAGCATAGAGTTTCTAATTGTTGTTCATTTCCTCCAGAAGTTGTAACACCAATGGAAAAAAGCAAGCGCTATAATGGAAGTTTAGTAGCAGCAAAAAGATTTATGACAGATGCAACTATGCATGCGAACTCCTCTCAGACATGCCAATTCTTATGTCCCCATGCATAGCTTCTAGCTCGTTCAACGATAATAGTGGGCATTGAAATCTCCATAAGCACTAAAAGTAGACATCTTGTTGTATCTCATACAAGCTGTTTTCCATCACCCAACCGTTCAACTATGGCTGGTAGTAGCACATTGAAATGAAGCTTTAGGTGTTTGCTTGACAATGCAGATGCAGAATATTGTCCCACATTGTCTATGCCTTCAGCAATCACCACAAATAAAGACACTTTCTGGTGGTATTAAAAGCATAAAGCCATCTCATACAAGGCATGAGATTTAGCTACTACAAGCTTTAGCCATTCAGACACATGACTTTCCTACAAAAGGTCTGTATGATACACCAATTGATTGAACTAATACAGTAGGGAAACACTTCAACACTAGTAATCTTCATCACGGCATCTGAGTCTCAAAGGTGCAACTATGCACATCTACCATACAGGTGACCATTAAGGCATATCAAATGCGGGGCATTCTCATATATGCAGCTAGTCTCATACTTGCACTCCTTGGAATCATGCATGCACGGCACCTGCTCCACACACGAGTTTTCCAAAAGGGATAGATTTCAGACTCTTCATACTGGACTGCTCTAGCAATTAAAAGTTTCTTTGTCTCTGAGTTATCAAAGCCCTTGAACACCCCGCGAAATAATCCCACATCTTCAGGTCCATTTGCATGTTCAGATGGGTCCGACACATATAACACATCCACTCGACAAGGAGGAATAAGGAGTGATCGACCAACTATTCATGAAAATCTGGTTTTGGGGACAAAAAGGGAAGCTACAGCATGCACTGGGTAGGAGGAATCACTCTTCAAATGATAGCAGCCAGCACAGTAGAGACACAACTTGCTGAGAGCCTACCAAGCACCACCAATACGACCATGCTTGGGTCCAACCAAAAGTTTTGTTGCCATCTTTGGGGCATGAGAAAGACAAAACTGATGCCCCCCCTTCATGCCTTGCATTTGCTGATATGAAGAATGTAAATGTTGTAACCTTAGCACCGGCATGTCCAGTTCTACCAATCCGGTGTTCATGATCTTCTCATGATCTAGTAGGGAAATCATAGTTAACAACATACTTTATCTTTTTAACATCCAATCCTCGAGCAACAATGTCAGTTGTTAACATGATGGGACTACTACCAGATGTGGACTTTGAGAGAACCCAATCCCATTCTGCTTGACTCTTATCCCCATGGATTGACAAAGTAGGCCATCCATCCATTTCTTACTCAAGCAAATCTATCACTTCGTGAATTTCTCATTTTCAGAAACAACTTCAACTATTTGCAAAATGGAATGGTTGGCCTTCAAATCTTGTGAGCCACTGATAACTTTATAAGGATTCTATAAAAACGTTTTTGCCATGCTTGCTACTTCTTTTGGCCATGTTGCACTGCATAACAGAGTTTGCTTATCACGTTGTCTCTATGAAATGATATTTTTGATTTGAGGTTCACAACCCATATCCAACATGCGATCAGCTTCTTCCAGAACAAGATAGGTCATATGATTAAGGTTGGTGTGCTTATTCCCTAACATATCAATCAGTCATCCTAGAGTAGCTATAGCTATCTTCACACATCGACTTTCAGACACTGAACATGAACCTTTTTGTAAAAAGCCTTCATTGCCTTTCATAGCTAAACCAGCCCCCTTCATCCATTAGAACTTACCCTGAATCGTTTGTTCTCACCATATACTCCATGATGGCCAGTCCTATCAAAGCTTCCAATTGAGGACTAACAAATTGACCTGCTTCTATTAGAATCTTTACCAATTCCCTTGCAGTATCAATCTACCCTGCATGACTTCAAGCATTCAAAGTGCACACAAAAGTAACATCATTTGGCTTGATGCCTTCATTTTCCATTTGTTTGAGGAGACCATCTGAGCAAGATGCTCACATAACATAATCAACACATACATACATGCACTAAATCACAGACACACACATGTACCTACATGGCCCCAAGCTCACACATGCACCTTCCTATTGCAATCATGCACTCAGGAACCTATCCATGTAAACATATGCACACACCCATGAATGTCAATACATCTGGCAATTCTCCAATTATTTGAAAAAGAACACATTCTTGATAACTTTTTTCATACTCACCATGCTAATAGACTGTCAATCCACACAACCTTATTGTATAACAGTTTCTCCTCTTCTTGTGTTTTTTTATTCTTCCTGATCTAACATTGATGCTTCCTTCATTTATATATCCCCAATTGTATCTTCTCCCTAAAAGTCATCCAATACATTCTGAATTTCAATCACTATCTTTTATCTACTCTTCTTTTTATGCTTCCTTTACTTCTTTCTCTTCTATATCAACTAGCTTAATAGAATATTTTGATCCTTGTGTGGCTTCTGCCTTTTTCATTATTCGTTTGGTTATTGCAACATAATCTTATTTGTCTAGCCTTTGTTTAGTTATTATTGCAGATTCTTCTATTTTCTCTATAGTTTCCTAAGTTTTGCTTTCTTTGATGGCTCCTCTTTCTTCTTCTTTGTATTCCTATAGCTCTGTTGCTAGAATAAGTCCTTTATCTTCTTTATCCCCTATGATATTTTCCATAAATATAATTTCCTATTTTGATTCAGCTATCTTTTCTAATTCATCCACCTCTTTCATTTGTATTCCCATAGGTTTGCTTGGAGTACTCGGTGCTCATATATTCAAGCTTCTTAGTAAGAAACCTTCTATATCCATATGTGCGCCACTATCTAATTTGGTGTTTGATGATCCTAGCACTGCGTTTGATATCTTTATCTCTTCCTTGTTATCTTCAATTCGGTATATCAATGTAGATCCACTAGCCCTAGTTTCAAACTCTAGATATTTTTCACTGGTTGCTTTTTTCTTGGATCCTTTTAACTTCCTTTCTAAATTTGATTCCTTTCAAGGTCTTGTTACTATAGCTACTATGGTGATTCTCTTTTCTGGGGGTTCTTGAAGTTCTTTGAAGTATGACAATAGCATAGCTTCTTTCTTTATGAATATCACTTCAGTGCCAGCATTCATCATTTGTTCATGGAGATCCTCATAATGCTCCATCTCTTGTAGGGTCCAATCAATGGATAGTAGGCTTCATAAGCTGCTCTCTTATCATTATCCTAGAGTAAATAAGAATAGATATTTCATGTGCTAGTCTGAGGAGGATGCAACTCTTTGTCAGCCTGAACTTTCTTTTGCTCTACTTTTATTCTTCCTTTGTAGCTTTTTTCATTTCCAGTTCTAGATTCCTTGGATCCATCTTTCCTCTCTTGCTAGGTTGTGGTACTTCCATCATGATTTTTGTTCTTTTTTTACTAACCTCTTTTGCAGACATCTTGTTCATTGGACTTCTAATTTGTATCATTGTTGCTCTAAACACTTGAGCTTCTGGAGCCAATACCAAATTATTTTCAATCCAAAGAACATGATGTATGATTTTTGTAAGCAACTTGGCTCCATTCATGAATTGTTTGGACTCCCAATTCTTGGTAGCTTCCTTCAACTTTTCATGGATGTATGGGATCATATCCACTACTCCAAAAGGCTTTGTTTTATCTTTATTATTCAACATAACCAGACTCACTAGCTTATGTGGCATGGTGTATCTCTGTATCCTTAGAAAATATAATAACTAGAGGAAGATTCTAATTGCAGATTCCTCATTTGCTTTGTCCTTAAAATCAAAGAACTTTGTGTAGCAAGCATAAGTAGCTGCATTTTCTTTCACAAAGCTCACATTCACCTTTGTTCCCATGGGATAAAAATATAAAGCAGCTTTGATGGTACTATCAACCATTTCATTTTCCAAATTCTTCTATTTGTAGAAAAAGTAAGGCTCTAAATCTCTTTTCAATTCTTGCAAAGATGTCATGACCTATTCACACCTGTCAAAATCTATGAAAAACATTGGTTCTTCCAACAATTTGTGAAGACCTACTGCTTTCCATCTTTTGTAGGCAGCTGTACATCTCTAAAAATTATAGAACTCCTAACAGAGCAATTTTGCTTTTTTCACTTTGAGTATATGCTTGCTTACAATCTTGAGGAGGCCTTTTAACTATTTTTCTATCTTCTCTTTCTCTGATATCTTCTCCTTATCAAATTCCAAGTCTACCAGCTCTTCTATGGCTTCATTGTCAAGGAACCAATGTCCCCTGGATATTGACACTGAATCTACTTCCAATTCTGCTATTGGAAGTCCCTTAATCATTTTCCTATAAAATAAAGCATACCAATACTCCATTCTAGTTAATATGAGACTCCAAAAAGTCATCCACTGCATCATCACAAGAAGATAAAATTTTACACCACACATCATCACACAGTATTGTCACTCCACTTTTCAAAAACTCTATTTTGTGCTCATCACAGTGAAGCAAGGTCACCTTAGTGCAATCGGAAGCACCTTTGAAGAAAACTGTTGACACAAACAAAACAAAAATAAATGGAAACAAAAACGAAAAAGAATAAAAATAAAAATAGAACTTACACACTCCAATTCCTTACTTTGTGCTCAAGAAAAAATCAATAAAACATGTATGTATGTATGTATGTATGTATGTATGTATGTATGTATGTATGTATGTATGTATGTATGTATGCATGTATGTATGTATGTATGTATGTATGTATGTATGTGTATGTATGTATGTATGTATGTATGTATATGTACACACACACACATATATATATGTATGTATGTATATATATATATATATATATATATATATATATATATATATATATATATATATATATATATATATATATATATATATATATATATATATATATATATATATATATATATATATATATATATATATAATTATAATTTTTTCCCTTTTCTCTATAATTTTTATATATTTGTTTTCAATAATTTTGAGTCTTTCTCTCTTTTATTAGTTATAGTGGCAATATTGGCAAGATTATTTTCCTAATTTTCTTCCCCTCCTAGTTCTTTTTACTAATGTAAAAATAGCTTCTCCTTGTGCATGGGTGTTTGAACTTCTCATGCCTGTGAATGCAGGGCTTGTAATGTAGCCCTATATATGCATACTTTCATCATGTAGCATTCTTTATGGTGCAAAAGGAGGTTCTTAAGTAATGCACTTAAGTAGCTTCCAATGATGAGACTTTATATTGATTTATTGTGTTTTTCACTTGTTTTTGAATTTTATTTTGTATTTTTTCTATGGGTTTCTTCCTCCAAAACCATCTTAATATGTTTCCTTGCTATCCAAATTGTTGTAAAGTTAAAACTTTGTGTATATCTGATGAAGCTACTGGATTCTCTTTTGTTCTTGGTTGCTTTGGCCTCCAAGTTTGTTTCATCTTTTTGTGTTTATTAATTGGATTTTGATATTCCAATCTTTCTTTAGGTCTCCAAATTTGTTTCATTTTCTTTTTTATTTGACTAAGTGGTTGTGTTGTTGAATGTTGGTCTAATTTTTCTTTGTATTTCAATGATGTATCTAATTTATCTTGTACTGGTTCCTTCTTCATAGATTGCTTCAGCCATGTTAAGTTTTCTTGTAATGGAAATTTGAAGATTTCCATTTCAGACTTGTGTATGTCTTCTTTTGGTTCTTGCACATCATCCATTTCACTATAAAACCACTTGCTTATCAAAATCAATGGACACTTTATGTTGATTCATCCAAGTTTGGCACAAGATAAACTTTTCAGGCATCAATTTATTAGGCCATTCCTCACATTCAACTATGCATTCTTCTTGTTCTATTTTAAGACCATTTTTTTATGTTGATAATGTTGGAAGTATTTATCGATTTATTGTTCTAATCAAGGTATTACTCTCTTTTTTCCTCTTTTGAAGCTGATCTAGGATTTTAGAACTAATTCGGTTTACTTGGGCTCTTGTGTCCAGTAAAATTCTAATTTGAGTTCCTTTATATTGCATTGCAATTATTGACAAGTTTTTTATTTGCCTTTGCTTCCTACTCACAAATCATAAGATTTCTTACCTATTTATGTCTATCTATTTGTCTACTTGTTTCCTTCTTTATGATCATGTAATCTTCTCCATACTTGAGTTGTTAAGGGTTCCAGATATCTCTTGATCCTACATCCACTCACATAGTTTGGCATTACTTCTCCATCTATGTTAGCCAACTGTACAGCTCCACTAGGACTAATCTTATGAAGGATTTATATACCATTTTTGTTCTAGACAATGGAAAGTACCGCATCAAGAAGCTCCACCTCCTTAATTGTCAATCCACAAAAGAAGTAGGGTTATAGGAAAATCATGAACGAGTGAAGTGGGTGAATGTGATGGTGAGAAGCACACAAGTGCACACACATACACATACACACAAGATCAAGGCAAAAGGAGACACAATGGAAGGTGTAAATCACACTTGTATTACTCAAAATATATCTTACACTCAATCCAACAAGTTTCTAACTTTCTAATCTCTGAAAATGAGCTCTCTAGCTCTCTTGATAGTTTTTTTGATTAGTTTTGACCCATTTTGAACCAAGTGTCTAGCCTAGTTAAAAAATAGGTCCTAAGGCTCATTTGGAGGTCCTAATGAAGTCCAAAAATTACAAAATTTGGTGTGAACAATCTATCTAGGCTCCTAAAGCTTGAGGACTCCTCGGCTTGCACAAGATGGAGCGGTTTGAGAGAAAAATTGGTTTTTCTATATTACATATGTTACATGAGTGATTAAAATCACTATTGAGAGTTTGATTACTTATAATGAAACAACCTGTTTTGAAACCCATGGTAAACATCTCTTCGAATGTTAGCATGTAGCATGTAGGTAATAGTTAATTCAGTAGTGCCAAGCATAACACACCTAGAGTGATGGCATAGTACTCATTTCATAGACTAAATCGCCATTGACATGCTTGAATCCTGGGGTGGAAACATGTGGGGCATGGATGCGTCAGACGACTTTGAATGTTGCTTGCATAAGATCAAAAAATTTTATGACCATCTGAGTGGCCACATCTGTCATTCTATGAAGATGGGGGAGCAAGTGCCGAATGGTGGCCATCATGTAGCCAACTATTGGAGGACCCCGAGGTGGTGCAAAATAGGGGTAGTTGAGCCAATCTTGGCATTGCTTATTATTATGTACTTTAATTGTAGATGTTGTCCAAGATCGACGACACGGCATGGGACCATAGCATGGGTTATACTTGAGATGCAAAGGAGCCTTGGTCCATGTATGCATCATTTTTTGTTATTCTGATAATAGCTCTTTCCTGTAGTTTGGTTGAAAAATGCAGCCTTGTTGAGCATTGGGTAGTAATTCCACTCGTTCAAAATAGGTTGCATGTGTCGGTTTCTTCTTCATTATTTTCTCGATGGCTAAATTGTATTCTACCAAGTACATAAAATATGGTTTATATTGTAGCTCATTAATGGAAGTATACCTTCACAGTGCCAATTCTGCAAAGTAGGAAGACTGAAGAATAGTCTCTTCAACAGATGCCATGGCCTGTAACTGTGCTTCGACTCATGCTGAGTGAGTTTTTCCTAATTCTTCTATTGTTCTCATCCATGTGGGGGTAGGCAATTCAAAGGTGTCTTGTCCTTCATCTATAACTCGACCACTGATGGTGGGTTGAGGTTCATATTCTTCTTCAAATGTGATCCCGACAGGAATGGTGGCCCTTTTGTTAGCCTCTATCTAGTATGTCACGTGGCAAGCTAGATCGTGGGATCTTTGAGTGATCTGATACTTGAGCTTGAAGTTATATCACACGCACCCTTAAGGTGTTCAATTCCTCCAGGATTTCTAGTGGTGTGACTCCTTGAGTGATATGTGGGTTCATAGGTTCTTTGATTCATAGGGTTGCATTGTCATTTTGGAGTGCCTAGCACTCCTAGGTCAACTTGTCGTAATCTTCCAGCAATCATGCATGGTCATCTAATAGCATTTGCATGGTTTCTAAGGGAATATCCTTGAAGCAACTAGGATTTATTGGTTCCTCTAGATGGTCCATTACAGCTTAAAAATTCTCTATGTTCTATACCTGTAAACATTGGTTTCCTTCTTTGGTTGCTACTAAGTGGCATCGCAGCCCATATTTCTAGTTAGTTGGGCATTCTTGATGACCTGTTGTTGCAATTGTTCTTCAGCATCTACAATGGCATCCTTTGGCCTTTTGATCTAACTCTAATTCCATCGAGTGATAAGAGTCATGAAGTTCTTGATGTCATGCATTAAGCGATGCATTTTCAATGGTCAAGGAGTTGAGATGCTCACAATGGAAGAGGAAAATAATGATGGGATGCTCACAAATGTGTGTTGTTCGATGTGTCTAATGCAAGGGGGATGGGGTTCGGGTAAGGGAGTGTGGATGTTGTGGTGATGGTGGAAAAATGTGTGGATGTGGGTATGTGAGTAGTGGTGATGGATGTGAATGAAAGTGCAATGGGTGGTGAAATATCCATATCACTAGAAGTTTGGTCTAGTGAATTGATAGTGAATAGTGATGTGACCATGGGTGATTGTGTTGGCATGAAAATTGGATTTACAAATGCTGACAAATATGTTACATGGATGGGTTCAAACAATGATTGATGAGGATGGGATGGGTGAGGTAGTGTGGTGGAGTTGGGATGCAGCATTGATGAAAGATTAATTGGACTATGGGGGGTGAAGAAGGGTTGTTGGGAGGAGGGAGTGGGTGGGACAAGTGAATCCAGGAAAGGGTTGCCGGTGATTGATTGGACAATGGATGCTCAAATGAAGTTGAGCTAGGGTGTATAGGTGAATCGGGAGGAACAATTTATTGAATGTTAGGTTCATGCATGGAGGCAATATCCGAGGCTTGGGTAGGTAGGGATGTGGATGGAGGTGGTGGTGTGTCTATTATGATGTTTTTGTCTTGGGGTGGTGTATCTACAACAATCCGTGCTCCTTGATGACTCAAGGTGTGGTTCTCCACTGGTACACGAATGTATTCTCTTGGTCGCAACATTAATCTACAACGATCCATGCTCCTTGATGACTCAAGGTGTGGGTCTCCTAGTTTCATCTTGGGGTTGTGTATCTACAATTATCCGTGCTCCTTGATGACTCGAGGTGTAGGTCTCCACTTGCATGTGAATGTATTCTCCTCGTCGTGACATTAATCTTACTCTTTGAGGAAGTGTATCACCTCAACTATACCCATACTTGGAATAATTCTTTAAAAGCATTTACAAAGGAGGTCTCAAATCCACTATTTGTCAGTTCTTGTTGCAAAATTTCCTTACTTTGTTGTTTGGTTATCTGAATCTTTATCCAAACTGCTTGCATGTTTTTGTATAACCTTTGGATCCCAATAGTGTATGCGATTGCATCTAAGGTCTTGTCCTCTCTGCTGCTTGTGTCTCCTTGAATTTCTATCTATTGCTCATCTTAATCTTGTTGATCTTTGGCATATGTTTCTTGGCTTTGTGGATTGTCGTCCTTGTCATCATCATCTTTCGTAATTGTTCTATCTTCATCTTCGAGACTTGACACAGCTTATTTGCCTTCAAGTTCTGATGGAGAATTGGGATAACTTGGGTGTTCATACTCTTGTCAAAAGAATTGGGCCTCTGAGAATTGGAACTCATTAGAAAAGGCATTGTGCATTTCAAAATCGAATGTCATATCTAGCACATTAGCTTCTAAATTGGCATTGGAAAGGCAAATGCATTCGGTCCAATAGTATTTGTGCTTTCCCTTGCTTCCATATTTGTGGCCGTTATGGTGGTCACCGTGGTTGCTTGAGAGGTTACACCTGCACTAGAAGTTCCCTCTGATGTAATAGGACATGACAAACAAATTCTGATAGGGGGTACAACCATTTGAGATTCTGTTGATGACTGTTGGGGTGATAGTTGAGGGGATGGAGAGGTGGATACATTTAGACATGGGATGGTTCCCCTCATGCATTTTCCAATTCTTCACTTCAGCGATTTGTGTGACTTTGTGGCGCTTTTGAATTGTTCTAATTTTGTGCTTGATAGGGCTTGTTTGATTGAGATGTTCTAAGCCAAACACATATATACTATTCGTGTAATGGAAGAGCAGCCATGAATGACTCTCTTTCTCACCCATCTTTGGTTTTCCAAAAATATTTGTTCTTGGATCCAACTAGCTAGTTCAATATTCTATAGGCCAATGTTTGCTAGATAGATTCCAGACCATATACATTTTTGTGGCAACATGAAATGATCCTATGCAGCCAAGGAAAAGTGTTGCATGCATACTTGTCGCAGCTTTGACAGTTTTGGTGTAATGGTTGAGATGTCAGCCCACTTCAAAACATCTCCCTTCTTCATGGGTTTTGGGATGAGCCTTTCTCTTTTTGTGGGAGTGTGCATACCATAAATTTTTAAGGCAGTCCTGATGACGTCTGGTGAGAGATAAAATTTCTTAAATGGTGGATCCGTGACCAATGATGTCAGTATAAAAGTGCTCAGGAGGAGCTCCTTGATTGGTGGTTGTAAAGTGATGACAAGATAATAGCATCCATAGAAGTCAGGTTTGTGAAGTGGTGCACTAAAATATTCCATGAAACCTGCCCTTGCCCATCTGGGTCTTAATTCCTCGGAGTTCTAAAGGGCTTCAAAATCCTTGGAGAAGAACTTGTATCTTCCACATGTGGTGCCACTAGAACATAAAGTTGCATCATAAATATGTTTTGCATCTGCAAGAGGGCCTAGTAATCCTTGGAACCAATGAGATTTACTCTACACTCGCTTTGTCCTTCTGATCGGAAGGTCATCAATCGGCATTGGCCCCATGAAATCTTGAAACATCAGAGGTCTCATTGAAGGGTGTTCCTCCACCAGTAAATTCAAAGTCCACTACTATCGTGCTGGTGCTAGCACCAAAAGATCCTTCAACTTGCATTGTGATCCTGATTACTTGTGTAAAAGATCTGCTACAAGAGGATAACACATTAGCATTGGAAATTAATTTTGATCCTAATAAATCCCTTTCCATAATTGATGTGTAGCCAGTGTAGCCTTGTGTGGTGAGGTGATTATGTAATGATCTCTTAGTGATTAATGCATGTTGCTAGACTTCCTACATGCGTTGAATAATGCACACATATTTTTTCATGAGAGATGTCACTTATTGTGGTAGTGAGTTAGTATGGGTTGATTGTTACAAGGATTAGGTGTTAAAGAATTATTACAAGGGTAAAGGTTAGCATCATGAAGTTTCATATTGTACACTGGAATGGATTGAGTGTTCTAAGGGCATTTAGGCACCCATTTCTTAGTGAGTGATGAGTGGAAACAGTTCACTTGATTGAATACAAAGGATGGATTGGGAGGTGACAGGGTTGGTGAGTGGTGTGATTTGGAGGGGGGGCTTCAGAATTACATGGCTTGGCTTCTCAGCTACAAGACAGGCCTTAGGCACCCAGATTTGAGTGGGCATTGGACTTAGCCGTCAGAGACTAGTTCGGCATTGAGACTTATCGAATTCTCGTTGGGGGAGAATGTCTAGGAGATATTGAGCATCGAGGTTGATTCCACTTCATCTTGACTTCTTGTCCTGAACTAGAGGAGATGGTTGGTGATTGTGGGGTCTTGGGTACGCACGTTTTCTTTTTTCCTGTTGCTTTTGGATACTTGCACTACGTCCATGGGATAGTCTGTAGTGGTCGTCGATTGGGATGTCCGAGCCACGGTTGAATTTCCCATGGTGATGGTTGAGAGGTTGGGTGGACACTCTACTTTGGAAAATAAGGGAGGTCCAATGCTTGCATGACCTACCCATCAGGAGGTGAGGCATTCTATACAACAGATCTGGGCAGGCATGCAAGAGTGTTGAGGGTCAGCCCGAGGAGACTATGACGCCCATTTGGCTATGGATGGTCCCCATTTGTCCACCTATAGTGTCCATTTGGATGCCAATTATCCCCATTTGTCTGTTGATAGTGCCTATTTGGCCAAGGAAGGAGGGAAGACATCATGGTTACTTTTCTGGCCAAGGCTAGTCCCCATTTGTCTAGAGAGGGTCATTGTTGGTTGGAGGATCTATCAGGGGCTACTTTCCTTTGAGTGGGCATGGTTAAGGAACTCGAGTGGTATTACTCACGGGTGGCCTAGTATCCCAAGCTGAAGGGAGAATTTTCTAAGATTTAAGTCCATTGAGTGATTGTTGGCATCATACGGGAAGAAGCAAGTATGATCATACATGCAGATCTAGCATTGAGGCAACCCATCAATTTTTCTTTCAATCCTTGTAGTATTTTAAAAGTGATTCTCATCACTGAAAACCATTGTAAATACTGTTTCACCTTTTTGTAGCTCCATTTTGTGCAAGCCAAGGAGTCCTCGAGCTTGAGGAGCTTTAGTAGTATTTGCCTACCAAGTTTCATACTTTTCAGAGCTCGTTTGAGCCTCCAAAATAGCTTAGGGACCTAATTTTTAACTAGGCCGAACACTAGGTCTGAACAAGACCAAAGCTAGTCAAAAACTATAAATAGAGCTAGAGAGCTCATTTTTGGGGCTAGCTTGTTGTACTTTTGCACTTGTATGAGAACTTTGTTGCAATAGAAGTGATTCCAGTGTCTTTCTCTCTTTGTTCTTGTCGTGTGTGCGCGTGTGTGTGTATGTTTGTGCATGATCGTGTGCTCCTCACTCACACACTTGTGCCTTCACTTGCTCGAGGTCTTCATACCATCCTCATGTCTTCCCGGATTGACATTAAAGGAGGTGCTACTCATCACTAAGCTACACAAATTTTGGCGCCGTTGCCGAGGATCGAGCTTTGAGGACGAGCGTGTGATGGTAAGACGTAGAGAGGACGCGTTGGAATGGTAAGTAGTAGGTAAATTTTCTTGTTTTTCACCATCTTCTCCATCTCCATCTTCATCTCCATCTTCCTCTCCACCTTCCTTTCATATTCCCACTTCCATCTCATTCTCCTCATTTGCTTGGTGAGAGTTTGAGAGAGAGTGAGAGCGCATGTCTGTTTTTTGTGTGTTTTTTGCATGATTCTTGCAGGTGTCAACAGCATCACCATCTCCAGCAAGCTCTGCAGGTACGGAATCCTTCTGCACAAGTCCCGAGAAGTCGAGCTCGACCTATCGCGACACACCGAAAATGCACCCTATTGAGAATATGAGTGCACCACGAGACAGCGTAGCCTAAGAGCTCCCAGAATCACTAGACTGATCAGTAGAATTCACCATATTTCGGTCTATCGTGACACAACCAAGTATCGCGACACTTCGACCTATCGTGACACACCAAGGTATCGCGACACACCCAAGTATCGCGACACACCCAAGTATCGCAACACACCCAAGTATCGCGACACTTCGACCTATCGTGACACTCCGACCTATCGCGACACTCCGAACTATCGCGACACACCCGTGTATCGTGACATACCTGAGTATCGCGACACCTGTGTATCACGACACACCAGCCCATCGCGACACACCCGTGTATCGCGACACACTTGTGTATCGCGACACACCAGCCTATCGCGACACACCGACCCGAGCTATCGCGATACACCGGCCTTACGAAATATTTTTTGGAGTGTAATAATTGATTGACTTTGGATAATTTTGGGCTTGATTTCTAACACATTGGGACTACCTTAAAGCCTTAGAAGTGGGCAAAATACATAGAAAACCATAGAAAAATTCTTGAACCCTGAGAGCCTGGTTTGAACCCTAAGTGCATGAATGGTCATAACTTCACCATACGAACCCCGATTGATGAGATTTTGGTCTCGTTGGAAAGCTCGTTGAGAATCCTATGTGGACCTGAATTGGGTTTTGAAAGAATCATACATGGAGTTTTAGAACATGTATTTTTAAGTTGGCCATTCGGTAGGATTAGGGGGGCATAAGATTTTGGGGGTACAGTGAGCTACTCAAAGGGGGGATCATATTTGTTGATGTGTGTCCATCAATTAATTGTGATGTAAGGAAATATTAACTTATGAACCTTTGCAGGAACGTTTTGAGCAATCAAGGCATCCAAAGCAAGCTAGCAAGGGTGAGTACCAAGCTTGGGAAAAGGCTACCTGGGCTTGTGCAGCAGTCTGAGCAGCAAGTGAATTGAGGTTGGAAGTTCTCTCAACCCTTCTTCATCAATTCCTAGCTTAGGCTAAGTACGACTTAGATGTGGTGATTAATTAGAGTGACACTATGCATGAATCAAGTCCAAGAGAACTAATCAACCAAGTACAAGCATTAAGTAGAGCTTAAGTGCAAAAATTCTAAGGAACAAAAGTAAACTTGAATCGATCAAATATCAAGTGCGAAATTCACTTAAGTAATTCTGACGACGTGATTCCAAACAAGGGCTTAACACAATATTCAACTAAAAAGAACAAAGTGATTGGTACAAATCAACCTACAACGAGAGTGTACTTGGGACCAAGGGGGTAGAGAAACCAGGCATATGAACCTTAGGTTAGGAAGACACTTAGGCCGAGACAGACAAAGCCTCAGATCTTCTGAAGCTAGTGTCAATCAGACTGCTAGGTCTTGGGCCCAGCAGTTGAGAGATTACCCCTACACTCCAAGATAAAAAACAAGCGATTTTGAGACGTCCTATCACATGGAGAGACCAGTAGGTAGTTCAGGGGTGGCGTACCTAGCAAAGCCAGAAGGACCTTACAAGACTCAATTGGAATATATTAGGACTAATCGTCTAGGTGCTCGCATCTACGAAGACGGTCTGAGAAGATCTGTGGTCCAGATTAAGAACCTTGATCAACCCCATGGACTAGAATATCTGGTAGTCAAGCTTGAGGATGGAGCATACTTAGATAAAGAAGGGACTATTTATGTAGTCACCACCCTTCCAGATAGGACAGACGAGTTCGGCAATGTGATCACAGAGACTGACATGGGTGACATAGAGCAAGGGAACTTAGGGAGAGAGCCTAGGACTCCCCGTGGCAAATCAATCCTGACTAGAATCTTGACTTCAGAGTGGGTTCCCCAGGACAATAAAAGTATAGATTTGCTTTTAAACTGAGAAATCGATGAGGCTTTTTGGAGGTATAAGCCTGACCAGCCTCATGAAGTAGGAGTTCTCACAATTTATGAGTTTAAAGATCCTGAGAGCCCAGGCAAAGTGACCTACTTAGACAGTACGTCAGAGAGAATCTTCGTGGTCTCAGAGCATGGGAGGCATGCCTACACTTGGAAGGGTGAATTTGTTTTTCCCCAACCTCGGTCCAATGTGTCCTATAGCCACCAAGGAGCTGGGAACCCCCACGCTCATGGAGCTCAAAGGGATAGAAGTAGAGACAGACATGAGGTAAGCTCCAAGGATGAGAACAGAAACGGATAGAGAAGAAACCGAGAGACCTAGAGCCCGAGGGAACCAAAGAAATGCTGATGATTTCCCTCTGCCAAGGTCGAGAGAACACACTAGGACCCTGGGGCCGACCCAGCTGGTGAAGTCCATGAAGAATTACTTCGATGGCACTAGAGACCCTTACGACCATGTGGCAGAATTTAGGCAAGTCTTGAGAGTTGAACAAGTTGAGGACCTATTCACACAATACAATGCTTTTGGCCTAACTCTTAGAAACACAGCTCTTACGTGGTTTCAACCACTACATGAGAGGCAGTTTAGGAGCATAGACCAACTTTTAGAAGCTTTCGTCACTGAGTTCTCTAAGAGTGGCATACGGCATAATACTTCCTCCCTGATTCATAGCTTCAAGCAAACACCTCAAGAGACGGTCTGACTGGTAGGAAGGCAGTTTAGGCAATACCTAGAGAGATGTCATGTTCCTGAGTTGCCCACTCCAACCAAACAAGTGGCTTTATTCTTGGATGGACTGCTAAGTACCAAATTGAGATCATATGTGTACTTGAAGGACCCTAGGACCATAGAAGAGTGTGTACATATGTGCATCGACATTGAGGATAACCTAGGGGAGGAATTAGAGCTTTAAAAAATCTACAAGGATTCAGATAGCTCTAGTAGCCTCACTTCCAATCAATCTACCTCTATCGAGGAACTTGTAGAGAAGGTAACTCAAAAACTAGGTGTCTCTAGCAAACAAATCCCTAGATTTGCCCTAGTGAAGAGATGTTATACTTGTGGTGGTGACCATATCGCGAATGTATGTCCCATTATGGCTCAACCCCAAGTGAATCCTAATAGCTAGTACTGCACCATAGAATGGAGATACAATAGTCACACTACGCAAGATTTCCCATACAATAAGCAAGCGGTTAGGCAAACTTACCCTCAGCCATACCCACAGCAGGGAAGATACCAGAACCAATACCCACCACAACAATATGGAAGACCTCAACAACCCTATCAACAACCCTACCAAAACCAACAAAGGCCTCAGCCTGTGTTAGCTCAACAACCTCCAACCCCATCCAATGTGATTCTCGTAAAGTATGCAGCTGCAAAAGAGAACCTGAATAGAGCCATAGTACCAGTGACACCATTGCTTTCAGAAAGTGGCCCGAGTGATCATAGTTTTGACTCTACTCACATGGATAGTCCACAAACTTACTACATGCAGTCTCCTGAGCATAACGAGTCATATTACTCTGAAAATCCGAGTGAACCTAGTTGGGAGCCAGAGTATGCAAATGTCATGTACACAAACCCCAACTCTAGACCTCAACCTACGCAGATAAGACCCCCATTTCCTAGAGGACCATGCTATCGATGTCAGGGGGATCACCTCATTTGTGATTGTCAATGCCTGCCCCTACACAACCCCAACCTGTGACAATTCAAGGCTTCTGTCAAGATTGCAGAAAAGAGCATCTCTTACGAGATTGCCCAAAGAACCCCAATAACATGCCAAAAATCACTCCTATCAACGTCATTGTATTAGTAGTAGACTCTACGGGAAGTATAACTTCCACTATCCCAGTGCAAGTAGTCACCCGAGCTCAAGCTTTGAACTCAAGGAGTAGGGCAGGAAAAGATTTCTGAGTTTAGTGAGACGAAGAGCATAAGCAAGAAAAGGACAAGAGCTTGGAGAGATAGTCGGGAGAGAATGAAAAGACAATGGTCACAGAAAATGAGCGAACTTGAAGAAAGCTTGAGAGAAACCAAAGCAAAGATAAGTGAACTCACATCTCAAAGCCACTCTCACACTACCCCACCACCACCCTTTCCATCTCCCTCCAACCCATCACCCTCCATTCCCCAACATTCTAATCCACCACACGTAACTCACCCACCACCCACAGTAGGATCAGTCCTAGCTGATCCCACTCCTGAGGATCTAGACATGATGCTTAAAGCATATCAGGTCAGAATCCAAAAAGGGCCAAATGTGATAGATCATGACAAATGTTACCCTAGAGCCGATCTAGAGATAGATCGAACAAAGCTTTGTGCTAAGATGGTCGAATTGGCGTGAGCCATGTTTGAAGCCAGTCGCTTGTTCAATGGCCCTAGCTCCAATAGAACACTGTTGCATTTTGATGGTCTATTAGATAAATTAGAGAGGTTACTTACAAAGTCTGGAAAAGGAGCCACCTCCCAGACTAAGGAGAGGGCAAGTGATAGAATAAGTTTTCCTCCCCAGGAAGCTTATGTGCCTAACTCCACTGGACCAGACACCTCTTCGTCTATTAATCAGTATTCTCCAAAATTCCTACGAGAGATTCAAGAAGAGAAATGGGCTAAAGAAAGTGAAGACCCACCTCCAATTGAAATTGTGGATGATGTGCACGATCAATTCCCACAAGACATTCCTTCCATTTATGGAGAGCAGGAGAGTTCCCAATCTCATGAGAGGTTCGACTTTGAGTCTAATTCCTTGCAAGAATTACCCCATTTCACAGGCCCCTAGGAAACTAAGTCTACTTGTCTGAGAGCACCCATGGTCATGATAAGAAACGAAGATTTGATCATACCTAGGAATAAGGAGGTAGTAAAGAACACTAAATTGCAGTGCAACCTCACTTTAGAAGAGCTACTCAAGGTCAGGCCAGAATTGTGGAAACAAGTAGCCAAACAAGTGCCAGATGTAGCAAAACCTCGGTCCCAGGTAGGATCTCATAGAACAGTGCCAGAAATACCATTGGATAAGATAGGAGACATGAGCAAAGGAGAAGAAGGAAATACTTATCTTCTAGTTACCCATCAGGGATACACAACCAAGGCAATTTTGGACTCAGATGCAGGAGTTGCAATTGCTACCACTTCCCTATGGAAGCGTTGGGGCAAGCTAGCACTCAGGCCGACGAGAATGAAATTGCAGATGGCCGATGGTCATATTGAGAGGCCCTTAGGATTGTTAGAAGGACTAACTCTCACTACATGTGGTGTAAAGTTTGAACACACTTTTGCTATATGCAACTTTAGCAAAAATCAAGCCTACGAGATGATTTTAGGAAGACCATTCATGCGGCAGTTGCAAGTGGTACAAGATTGGGGAACCAATTCCTTGTATTTGCAACACCTAGGTGTTACAACCAAAGTCAATCTCAAGGATTACTCTCATAGAGACGTGCCGCCTATTCAATGGAATTCCATCCATAGAGCTAGGGATGACACGGAGTCAGTGCATTCCATCGGATCAGGATCCTCATGGATGCATGAAGACACACACTTATGGATGTGCAAGGTAGCAGTAGAAGAAGAGAAGAGAGAGAAAGCCAGGGAGGTAGGTGTGAAAGAACCCAATAGATCAATTCAAGACCCAGCCTATGCACCTATAGTGTTTCCTGACAAAGAATTTGAACCCCACGGTTGGGCAGAAATTTTAGCAACAATGGACATAGCCATTAATGAAGACCAGTGGACACCCCACTATGATGAGGATGGCTATGACATTTCAGTTTTCTCAATAGATCCAATCATGTGTGATTGTGTTATTGAAGAATGTGAACCTAGCTCTGATGCCTTTGAGGATGCAAGTGACACCAATCTAGAGTCAATCATTATGGATCCGCCTTTTGCATCAGATGAAGAATACTTCTATGAAATAGAAGTCCACTCTCAGATATATGAAGAGCTTACAAATGATGTAAGGTTAACCATGCAAGTGGCCACCAAGAGTGAATTGAAAGAAAAGGAAGAAGAGGGGAGTCACACCAGAGGAAGAAGAATCTTTGTTTGAGGTCCCTGAAAATTTTAAGAAGTATGAAATAGATGATAGGAGAGTCATGATAAGAATGCCTAAACGTGAGGCACAATCAGGGGAGGCCTATGATAACAAAGAAACCACCAAGAAAATAGTGGTAGCCATAGAAGAAGGTGAAGAGAGATGCAAATACATAGGACACGACCTAAGTGAGGATGAAGAGCAGGAATTGATAGCCTTGCTGAGAGAATACAGAGATGTATTCGCTTGGAGCTACAAGGACCTGAAAGTGTAGACTCGGACATATGCTCCCATACGATCCCCATGACCTCAGAGGCCAGACCCTCTAAGCAAAAGCCATACACATACAATGACAACTATGCTGCCAAGATCAAAGAAGAGATAGACCGCTTGGTTGAAGCTGGATTTATCTATGAAATTGAGCACACAGAATGGGTATCCCTCATTGTAGTGGTGCCCAAAAAGAATGGCAAGTTACGTGTATGCATTTACTTGAAGAAGGTTAATGCAGCCACTATCAGAGATAGCTATCCACTTCCAATCATTGAGCATCTATTAGAAAGGGTAGTAGGCAAGGAAGTGTACAGCTTCCTGGATGGATTTTCTAGCTACAATCAAGTAGCCATTGCTCCAGAAGATCAACATAAGACGGCTTTTGCCACAGAGTGGGGCATATTTGCTTTTCGGGTAATGCCATTTGGCCTAACCAATGCGCCCGCAACTTTCCAAAGATTGATGTGTCATGTACTCAAAGAATTCTTGAGGAAGAATTTGGAAGTCTATGTTGATGATCTCTGTGCTCATTACAACATTAGGCAAACACATATACCTGAACTCAGGCAAATCTTTGACAAATGTAGAGAATATCAAGTCTGCTTGAACCCAGAAAAGTGTGTTTTCATGGTCAGGCAAGGCAAGATCCTAAGACATATAGTTTATGGAGAGTTTTAATCTCCAAAAGAACAAGCTACTCTTGAAGTTAGAGCACCTCTATATCAAGAGTAACTCAAAACTTTCACCAATTTAGAGGATCAATGATCAATTATCAAAAATTTGGATAAACTGTGAAGAAGATGATTACACAGAAAGTCTGCTGCACATTACTCACTCATTGACTGGTGTCACTCTAGCACAATGGCAAGTACCAACGTGAGGAGCTTCACCTCATAAATTTCAATCCGTGGAGACGTGAGGACCGGTATGAAGACCAAGAGCAAGTGAAGTGCACAAGTGCGTGAGTGAAAGCATACAAACATGCACACACATGCACACACACATGTGCACAAGGTAAGAGCAAAGAGTAGAACAATGGAAGGACTTCGATTACAAATGAACTCTGTTACAAAGCTGAAATCTACAACAAGACAACCTCAAAAATGAGCTCTCTAGCCCTTTTTATAGTTTTTTGAGTAGTTTTGGCCCTGTCCAGACCTAGTGTCCGATCTAGTTCAAAATTAGCTTCCGAGGCTTATTTGGGGACTCAAACGGAATCTAAAAATTATGAAAATTGGTAGGATGCTACTTCTAATACTCCTCAAGCTCGAGGACTCCTTGGCTTGAACAAAATGGAGTTGTAAAAATGAAAAATGGTATTTACAATGGTTTTTAGTGACAAAAGTCACTAAATTTATAGGGATTTCTTCTGAAAATTTGACATGTGCTTCTTGGAGCTGACTACTTGCTCCTCTTTCTTGTGTATCCACTTCTTTGATGTGCTTCCATGCTTTGTCCTTGACCTTGAGCTTCAACACTCCCCCCCCCTCTTGTGCCTGTCGTCCCTGACAGACCCTTGTTGTAGTGGTTGTTCCGTGTAGTGCTCGAAGAGATAGTGTCCATCATGTATCCACCAGAGCAGTCCATCTTCCAATTGTAGCTTGGGCAGTTATCAGGTTCCTCATTTTGTCATTGCTACCTTTGTATGTACGTCTTTCTTGTATTCCCTCTTGATGGTGTCGTTTTGAGCTTTCAAAAATTGTGAGCTACTCGAAAGAGGTTGTCAATGTTGGGTATGAGCAACCCTCGTGGTGGATTGCTTCCTTGCTCTTGTTTTTGTCCCCTTGATGTCCTCTGGTTCTTCCAAAGATAGCTTTCCTCGTTTTCATGTCAAGTACTTGTGACCCATAATGGATGATGGGTCAGTGCATTAGTGCATGGGTTGGACAAGATATGTGCCTTTTGCATGGCCTTGTAATATAGCCCTATGCATGCGTACTTGGGAAATGCATTGGAAAAGTTATGGTGCAAGAAGTTGGGTCTTGAGCTAGGTGCTCAAGGGTATGCAGACGAAGAGGTGATTGGAAGATAAGTATTACCTTCTTCACCTTCGCTCATGTCACCTATTTTGTCTATAGGTGATTGTGTAACCTTGGTAGGTGATGGAAGATAAGTATTACCTTCTTCACCTTCGCTCATGTCACCTATTTTGTCTATAGGTATCTCTCGAACTTTCTCTTTACAGCCTGCTTTTGGCATATTGGAATCAAGTTCTGGAACTTGATCCTTCACATGATTCCATAGCTCCGGTTTTGCTTTGAGCAGCTCTTCTACAGTGAGATGACACTGAACCTTAGTGTTCTTCATGACATTAGTGTTTCTAGGAACCACTGAGTCTTCGTTTCTGATCAATATTGTGGGAGCTCTGATCTTGAGAGATTCAGATTCCCATGGGCCTGTGAACTGTGGCAACTCTCGTAAAGAATTGGATTCAAATCCTGAACTTTTTTCCTCTTGTTGCTCTACTTGATCTCAATATATAGCTGGGATGTCTTGTGGAAATTGATCATGAAGGTCATCAATCTCAAGAATAGGAGGGGGTTATCCTTCTCCTCGGCCCATTTCTCTTCTTGTATTTCCCGCAAGAACTTTTGAGAGTGTTGTTGAATTGAAAGAGGTTCTCCATTGTCTATGGAATCTGGAACATAGACTTCCTGTGGTGATGAGCTTCCTTTTTCAACAGTCGGTTGACCCTGTGGAGGTAAAGAAACTTGTGGTTTATTTACCAACTACTCTAATCTATCTAGTAAGCCCTAAAAGTGCAAACCCGCGGTGATTTTATGCACATTTTGGTCCATTCAATCTCTAAATCCTCTCTAGGGTAGCTCTTGTCTAGGTTTGCAGGTGTTCGCCCTTCTTGAAGTCGAGCCTTCTGGGGTTGGATATGCAAGAACAGACCCTGGTTGTGGTTTATTTATAGTGGTTGGTGAGTGGGGATGAGATGATGTGGATGGAGTTTTGACATGCGAGGGGCTTTGAGAGGCGATATCTTCTATTTTTGTTTTTGCATCCTTCAAGCTTTCTTCTAGTTCAGATAACTTTTTGGTCCACTTACAATTGGCTTTCTCTCTAGTATCCTTCCATGTTCTTGTTTTTCTCTT
This sequence comes from Ceratopteris richardii, assembly GCA_020310875.1. NCBI lineage: Eukaryota > Viridiplantae > Streptophyta > Polypodiopsida > Polypodiales > Pteridaceae > Ceratopteris > Ceratopteris richardii. The sequence continues at coordinate 136,364,308 of CM035411.1, forward strand.
ACTAGGCTCTCCAGACTCACTTGGCTCTGATTGTTCAACTAGTTTAGCTTTTTGTAAGGCTTCTGCCCTAGTAACTGCCTATATAGGAGCCACATTATCACCACTGGAACTCGAATCCCCTACTAGGTCTACTACATTAACGGGTGTAACCTTTGGTGCACTAGAGGGATGTCCGAGACAATCTCTCAGGAGCTGTTCTTTGCCACACTCAAGACAAATGACCTGTATTGTGATGTTCTTCCCTTGTGTCGGAGCTAGTGGTTGGGGTGGTTGTTGTCCTGGTATAGGTTGAGGTTGGCTATATCCTCCATGTTCATACGGTCTAGTTGCTCCTCATGGTCCTGTACATGGGTTATACCTAGGAACATCTCTGCCTTGTTCCCTAGGAGGGTATTCATATGATCTACATTGGGGTGGTACAAATGGTCGTGGTTTTCTATTCATTGGATAGTTTTCAGTGTTGTAGTTGGGGTACTTTTGCTCACTATAAGAGTACCTGTTAGGCTCCTGATTTGATGGTCTATCGTATGGGTAAGGTTGTGATAACCCTAATCCTTCTCTGGTGTAGACAAGAGATGGATGATCTCCACCACAAAGTGTGTAACTTTCTAACATTGGCACTCTCAAGGAGGAGTTCTGGTAGTTCCTTTGTCCTTGCACCCCTAATTTCTTGGCCACTAACTCTACCACTTCGTCCACATAACTCGAACTAGAAGTCTCATAGCTCCTTATATCCTCTGATTTTGTAGGAACTTGTGTGGGTTTGAGATCCTCAGCTAAGTTGTCTTCTAAATCTATGCACTCTTGAAGACACTCACTTAGGGTTTGCAATCGTTTTACGTATACTAAGATTCTCAATGTTCTAATTGGTTAGACCTTCTAAAAATAAGGATATAATTTTCTATTGAGAAGGTCTCTCTGTCATAGGGCATCGGCCTACATATTGATTAAATCTTCGTGCTGCATTTTTTACAGTCTCGTTAGGAGCTTGTTTGAAACTATGTAGTAAGGATGACGAATTGTGCTTGATTCCTCGCTTACTAAATTCCCAAATAAATTCTTGGAAGAATTGTTTGATACTGCCAAAGGAATTTGGATCCAAGGACTGAAACCAAGCTAAGGCTATTCCCATGAGGGTTAGCCCAAAGGATTCATATTGCATGAAAAAGTCATCCACTTGCTCTGCTCGCAACATCTGCTTGAATTCTGCAATGTGGTCATATGGCTTTCCTGTGCCATCGTAACGATCTCGCATACATTTGGCCAATTGGATTGGTCTCAGTCTTTTGCTTGGCTCTGGGATCGACTTATGATGGGAAAAGCGGGTTTTATAGGGTGTATTCCAACTCCTACACCTTGGGGTGGTTCTGCCCTAAAAGTAGGTCTATTCATATTTCCCATTCTCTGACTACTTTGGTTGTGGGAGTTAATTCCTAGCATGGTGGATTGTGCGTGAGGTCTGTTGGGCATACTGCATTGGCTTGTTTGTCTTGACATTGCATTTTCCATTCTTTGTTGGGTCTCGAATGGGTTTTGTGAGGTAGTTGCCTGATCTCGAGCTAACTCTCCTCTTTCATTAATCTGATCAAGGTTTTCGGTTACTACATATATCTGACCCATCTTGTCCATATAAACTCCACCTTCATACTTGACAGCCAGTCTTGGAACTATTTCAGTTTTTGTCGTGTTTATCATTCTTGCTACTGACCTGTGTAGACCGTCAAGATCACACGATACGATACCAGATTGCTCATGATACGATATCAAAAATTTACACGATACGATACTGGAGCTCTCACAATACGATACTGGTTCTATGGACGATACGACACCAAAGGTTTAGAGGATACAATACCACTTTTTTGCACGATACGATACTAGAATAGGCACGATACGATACCGTGTTGGTGATACGATACCAACTTTGCACGCCATACGATACTTATGCAGGTGGCAATACGAGATCGTGATACCAGCACTTGACGATACGATACCAAAATGGTATCGCGATACCTCAAGTGGGCATGCACGATACGATACCTCGACAAGTATCAGGATACTCGGGAATTCTAGTATCACGATACCAAAACTCAACCGGACACGATACTTGGAGATTTTGACACCCAAATTCAAAACTTTTTGCAAATATGTGTACCTTAGGTTCTCCTTGGCACTCCTATCAGCTGTAGATGCAAAATCTATCTCCAAAATTGGTGATACCACCCGCCCGATACCAAACGCAGTCCTTGTCACTCCACGATACTACCACTCAGATTTTTCACGTTTTGAGGTGGATTTCAAGGCAATTTCTTTAGTGTTTTAGCTCTACACTCTGAACACTCTCTATGCTTGTTCCTCACAGTCACAAGTGAAACAAGAGGTGAATGTATGCTCGAAAATGAGAAAAAAGCAGAGAAGATGAAGATGGGATAAGGTGGTGATGATGATGAGGATGAAGAAGAAGAAACACTCAGAAACTGAACTGAAAATGGTGATTTTTTTACCTTCCAACGTCACTACTCTACGTCTTACCGTCACACGCTTGTCCTCTAAGCTCTTTCCCCGGCAACGGTGCCAAATTTGGTGTCACTCTAGCACAATGGCAAGTACCAATGTGAGGAGCTTCACCTCATAAATGTCAATCCGTGGAGATGTGAGGACCGGTATGAAGACCAAGAGCAAGTGAAGTGCACAAGTGCGTGAGTGAAAGCATACAAACATGCACACACATACACACACACACGTGCACAAGGTAAGAGCAAAGAGTGGAAAAATGGAAGGACTTCGATTACAAATGAACTCTCTTACAAAGCTGAAATCTACAACAAGCCAACCTCAAAAATGAGCTCTCTAGCCCATTTTATAGTTTTTTGAGTATTTTTGGCCCTCTCCAGACCTAGTGTCCGGCCTAGTTAAAAATTAGCTTCCAAGGCTTATTTGGGGACTCAAACGGAATCTAAAAATTATGAAAATTGGTAGGAAGCTACTTCTAATAGTCCTCAAGCTCGAGGACTCCTCAGCGTGAACAGAATGGAGTTGTAAAAATGGAAAATGGTATTTACAATGGTTTTTAGTGACAAAATTCACTAAATTTATAGGGATTTCTTCTGAAAATTTGACATGTGCTTCTTGGAGCTCCCTACTTGCTCCTCTTTCTTGTGTATCCACTTCTTTGATGCGCTTCCATGCTTTTTCCTTGACCTTGAGCTTCAACATTGACTTATCAAATGTGTAAAGTTTTTTATAAAACTTTGCACAAGGTGTCGCCTATAGTTTGCGCACCTCCTCCAAGTTAAATCATTCCAAAAGACTCAGTAGATCTTGACACCTGTAACTTCTTAAGCTTGGTTCTCTCAAACTAGAACCCCTTTAATCAAATGCTTTTAGTCATAGGTATCTTATCTTCCAACTTAAAGAATGAGTGCTTGCTTTCTCAAAACTTTACGTTGTGGAAGGAGAACTGACCAAAACATTAGCATCGAATTTTGTGCCTCTTGCAACTTCTCTTCTTTTCATTCACACATGTAAATGTTCCTACACTCAATTCTCTTAGCTTGATCACAATTAGAAGCTGAAAATTTGTAGAGAGGTCAATCAACTAAAGACTTAGACTTGTACAAAATCATTTCATAAAAGATTCAACACAAAAGGAGAACTCTCAGAAATATCGGGCGCAATTTTTCTTCATTTCTGGAAAACTTTACATCTAAGTGATGAGAGAGATCTTACTCACTTCTAAAGTGTCTAATGACTTATACAACTTCTAATTTCTCTATTCACATGCTCTCTCATATTTGCACCGACATTTTTTCCTTGTATATATAGGCAAATATGTACAATCTCATAACCATACAAAAGTATAAGTGATCTATCTCTGAATTAATGTACATATGTATACACATCTTCATCCTTTGAACATATGATTCATATCTTGATCTTTTCTTCAGTCCTTGACTTCAAACCTTCATCAAAACTTCAATTGTTGATTGCCCTGCACCAACAGCTCCCCCTCAATCATCAATTGAGGTTTTCTCTAGCTTCTTTATGCCTGCCATGTCTTTGAATCTCTGTAGCTTTGGTCCTTCCAAGCTCTTGGTTAACATATCAGCTATCTGATCTTTTGTTGAAGTATGTATAACTTCAATATCTTTATCCATCACCTTCTCTCTTAGAAAATGATACTGAATCTCAATGTGTTTAGTCCTGGCATGAAAAATAGGAGTAGCAGCCAAATACAATGAACTCCATGTTATCTCCATGAATAGTGGGTGTACTCTGGATGATGTCAAAACTCTTCATAAGAGATTGCAGCTTCAACCATACCTTTGTCCTCAGCCTCTGTAGATGATAAAGCAACTGTGTGTTGCTTCTTTGAACACCATGAAGTTAATTTATCTCCCACATAACACAAGTATCCATAAGTTGATCTCCTATCATCAGGATTATCTTCCCAATCTATATCACTATACATCTTGACGTTTGTATCTAATGTAAAGCCATAATACAAACCCTCTTTGAGCGTACCCTTAATGCACCTCAACACTCTTTGTCCTGCAATCCAATGTTCTTTTCTAGGACAATGCATGAATTGAGATAATACTCCAACTGCATATGACAAATCAGGCCTAGTTAATGTAGCATAGATCAGACTACCAACCAAACTTTGATATAGCTTCATGTCCTTGAACTCTTCTCCTCCATATCTGCTCAATTTGTGATTCACCTCCGTTGGAGTAGGTGCTACCCTGCAATCATTCATCTTAAACTTGATCAACTAGTTTTTCAAATACCTTTCTTGAGTTACGTACACCCCATGTTGAGTGTAAGAGATCTCCATCCCCAAGAAATATGACAAGTCTCCCAAGTCACTAATCTTGAACTCTTTCTCCATTTGCTTCTTTAGGCTTTGAATGCCTTTCTCATCTGTACTCGTAAGAATTATATCATCAACATATATGTTGATATATTTAGGTAGTGATGTGTGTGAACACTCTAGGACCGCCGGGGCACTTTTTTCCCTCTTTAGGAGATTTTTTTCCCCCGGCTTGTATATACGCCTATTGCCCTAATGGGCTACTTATCTTTGTACATTCTCTAGTAATACATTCAGTCTTGTGTGTTGTGCTCCAAGCTTCTTCTTCTTCCTTGTGCTGTTCGTGTGCTTCCGCAGACGTCTATCTCTAACAATTGGTATCAAAGCAGGTCGTCGCTTCTTCTAGGGCGCCGTTGACACTCCTCCGTTTGCAGTCTCAGATTCGCACGAAATTTGGTGACCATACTCAGGGTATTTTCGAGTTCAAAACAGCTTCGCTGTGTGCTGCCGAAATTGCGATCTAAGCTCGTTTTGGCCTCCGAACGCACTATCGCAGCGCTTGTGCAGGCTATTTCATCCTTTTGTGCCAAAGGTATATACCAGTTTCTGTTCGCCAGTTTAAGCGTCTCGAAGTTTGCTACAGGTCTAGCAGAACTCGTCTGGGCAGTTTTGTTCAACTTTTTGAGATACAGTAAATTTTCTGCATCAAGGTATTTTAGTCACCGGTCGTGGCTGAAAGCAGTGATGTATTCCGTATGTTGGTTGTTGAGGATAAGTTGGATGGTACCAACTACCCATTATGGGCTTATATGATGCGACATGTACTGGTTGCAAAAGGATTGTGGAACATTGTGCAGGGTGTTGAAAGACGTCCTGTTACACCTGTAACGACAGGTACTGCAAATACAGGTGTTGGAGCTGATGAAGATGGTGTCGAAGATGATATTCCGCAGATTCTTGTTCGTGCTGCTGTTTCTGTTGCACCTACTGCAGAGCAGATTCGTTGGGATGGCAGAGATGCCTAGGCACATGCATTGATAGCCTTGTCTGTCAAACGTGCCATTATTCCTCACATTCGCTCTTGCAGAACAGCAAAGGATGCTTGGGATACACTTACCACTTTGTACCAGGTTAGGAATGAGGCTCGTGTTGCTTACCTCTGAAAACAGTTGGAGAGTGAGCACATGAATGAAGGTGATTCTATGGACAGTTTTCTTACAAAGATCAAAGACTTGAAGGAACAATTGATTTCTGCTGATGATGTTATACCAGATAGCTCACTTGTGCAGACCGTTCTGAATGGTCTTCCTGATTCATATCAGAGTTTTGCCTCTACTCTTCGGTTGATGATGAAGGGCAATCCGAATGCCTTGTCATTTGAGGAATTAGTCTCTGTTCTGTTGCAGGAAGATCAGTCCAGGCAGAACAGGTCCATTATGCGTGTTGCAGATCAAGCTTTCCTGGCTAGTCAGAAGGGCAAAGGAAAATGGAGCTCTTCCACTAGTAAGCAAAAATCTGCAAATGCTGCACAATCGAAGAACCAGGATAAAGATGAAAAGAAATCAGAAAAGCAGAAATTGTTCTGCAAGTACTGTAAAGGAAATGATCATATTATAAAGAACTGTCCAAAACTGGCTGCTAAAGAGGCAAAGAAGAAAGAGGCTGGAATGGTTGTTGCAGAGGCCTCTACACCAAAAATAGAGTCTGCAAATCTTGTGCAGGAAGAAGAATGGGCGTTTACTACTGTCTTCAGTTTTGACCCATCTTCTCATGATCAGTGCATGTCTGCAGTAGACTCAGATGTTTGGTACTTTGATAGTGGGGCGACCAAACATATTACCTCGTAGCGCAGTTTCTTCTCTTCACTCGAGCCTTCCCCTACAGGGAATACTGTCACATGCGTCAATAACTCCTCTTATCCTGTTATGGGAGTTGGTAAGATCATTCTGACTACTGCTGATGGTAGTTCTTTCACTTTGTCAGATGCTTTATTTGTGCTAGGGATCAAAAAGAACCTGTTATCAGTTTCTGCATTAGCCAAGATTGGCTTGGTTGTGAAATTCGTTGATGACAGGTGTACAGTCCATGATCTCTCAAATGGCGATGTGATTATTGCTTCTGGCATTTTATGTCGTGGGCTCTATAAGCTCATAGACTATGAAAGATCTGTGAATGATTCGGCATGTGCAGTTCATGATTCTCAGGCTATGTCAGATGCAAAGCTTTGGCATGCACGATTTGGTCATCTGAATTTTGCTAGTTTGTTACGCCTGCAGAAATCTGAAATGGTGTCCTCTTTGCCCAAACTTGAGGCACCTGGAAAATATGTTTATGAAGGCTGTATTTTGGGCAAAATGCAGCGTTCTTCCTTTCCAAAAGATGGTTCAGTTCAGGCTACGCAGAAATTGCAGCTTGTACATAGTGATGTCTGTGGTCCTATGCAGACACCCTCTTTTGGAAATTACCTTTACTTCGTGACTTTCATTGATGATTTTTCCAGGCATGCATGGGTATATCCACTCAAAGCAAAGTCCGAAGTGTTCATGTGCTTCAAACAGTTTTTGGTTTTAGCTGAAAATCTGTCAGCATGTAAAATGGGCACCCTCCGTTCTGATCGAAGGGGGGAATATATGTCTTCAGATTTTAATGCATTTCTGGCTGAACGTGGGATAAAACACCAGTGTACAGTGCCGTATACACCTCAACAGAATGGAGTTGCTGAACGAAAGAACAGGTCACTCATGGAGATGGCGAGGTGCATGGTCAAAAGTCAGGCTTTACCACATAGTTTCTGGCTTGAGGCTGTCATGTGTGCAGCATATGTACTGAACAGGTGTCCCACTAAAGCGTTGCAGTCTATCACTCCATATGAGGCTTGGCATGACCGCAAGCCATCTGTTGCTCATCTGCGTGTTTTTGGTTGTTTGGCATATGCATTAGTGCCTGAACAACATCGCAGAAAATTGGATGATAAGGCAGTAAAATGTATTTTTGTTGGGTACAGTTCTGAAAGTAAAGGCTATCATTTGTATCGTCCACAGACTAAACGCATTCTGGTTAGCCGTGATGTTGTCTTTGTGGAAGATGCTATTCAGCCATTGCTTTCATGTACTAAGGAGACATATGTTAGCTCCAAAGACATGTATGATACTTTGATGCCTCTTTTTACAGGTGGACAGGCTAGTGCTGGTCCTAATGAGGCAACTTCTCAACCTTTGCAGGTTTCATATGATGATGCAGATCATTCCATTTCTGATGCAGATTTACATGATGCACTTGTTGATGAGAGAGTTGATATTGAGCAGGCAAAAACTATGCCAAAATGGCTGGTGCAGACTTTGCGTGACAGCAAATTAGATGCACCTTTGTCATATCGTACTCGTTCAGGCTCTCATAGTGCCTCCTTTGCATCAGATTGCTATGCTATGGCTGCATCTAGTCTCTGTGATGAGAATGAGCCTGTTTCTTTTGATGAAGCACAAAATTCAGAAAATTGGATGGCTGCTATGCAATCTGAATATGATGCTATAATGAAGAATGGTACATGGTCTTTATGTGACTTGCCTCCTGGCAAGAAGCCCATTGGCACTAAGTGGGTATACAAGCTGAAGCGTAAACCTGATGGTACAGTTGACAGGTATAAGGCTAGGCTTGTTGCAAAGGGTTATGCACAGGAAAGAGGCATTGATTTTGATGAGACCTTTGCCCCTACATGCCGTATGACTACTGTTCGCAGCATTTGTGCACTTGCAGCCCATCATGGTTGGAATGTACATCAGTTGGACATTAAAACAGCATTTCTGAATGGTGACTTGCATGAAGAAGTGTATGTTTTTCAGCCCCGTGGCTTTGTGCAGAAAGGGCATGAAAACCAGGTTTGCAGGTTAAAGAAGGCATTATATGGTTTAAAGCAAGCACCACGTGCTTGGTATGAGAAGATACATGCCTATCTGATTGCACATGGTTTTGAGAATAGTCCAACTGAAAGCACCTTATATGTTAAGCGTGCTAATGATGTGCTTCTGATCATTGTTGTCTATGTTGATGACATGCTGCTCACTGGTCCTATTGAGACACATATTGCTGATTTTAAGGCTGATTTGCATGCCTCATTTGAGATGTCTGATTTGGGGCATTTGCATCACTATTTGGGCATTCAGTTTATGCATGTTGATGGTGGAATGGCTTTGTGTCAAACGAAATATATTGACACATTATTACAACGTTTTGGCCTTGAAGATTGTAAGCCTATTGCCACTCCTATGGAGACAGGTTTACGATTGAGTCTTCATGATGCTGGAGATGCATTTGATGCTGTTCTCTATCAGCAGGCTGTTGGATGCTTGATTTACTTATGCATTACTCGGCCAGATATTCAGTTTGCTGTCTCACAGATGAGCAGGTTTATGCATTGCCCAGGAGTCACGCATTGGAAAGCGGTTAAGCACATCTTTCGCTACTTGAGTGGTACTCGGCTACTTGGGTTGTTTTATCCCAAGGGGGGATCACTACCGCCAGATTTGCATGCTTTTTCTGACTCAGATTGGGCTGGTTGCTATGACACTCGTGTGTCCACCACTGGTTTTTGCTTCATGCTTGGTAGCTCATGTATATCTTGGTTGAGCAAGAAGCAGCCTACTGTGGCCACTTCTAGTTGTGAGGCTGAGTATAGGGCAGCTTTCACAGCGACAGTTGAGTGTGTGTGGCTCAGACGCCTTATGGCTGATTTGGGTGTTGGCCAGTCTTCTGCCACCACCATCTTCACTGACAGTCAGAGCGCATTGGCAGTTGCGAGGAACCTCGTGTTCCATGCTCGCACTAAGCACATTGAGGTGCATTATCACTATGTCAGGGAGAGGTTCTCTGCTGGGGAGATCAGCTTGGCATATGTGCCCACGCAGGAGAACATTGCAGACCTTTTCACGAAGGCTCTGCCTAGGGAGAAGTTTGAAGCTTTCCGCAAAGCTTTGGGCTTACTTCCTTTTGTGGAGTGATTTCCACATAGCTTGGCACTTCCTTATACATGAGTGCCAGCTCCTTGTTCACCGCATCACTCCCAGGGGGGATTTGTTGATATATTTAGGTAGTGATGTGTGTGAACACTCTAGGACCACCGGGGCACTTTTTTCCCTCTTTAGGAGGTTTTTTTCCCCCGGCTTGTATATACGCCTATTGCCCTAATGGGCTACTTATCTTTTGTACATTCTCTAGTAATACATTCAGTCTTGTGTGTTGTGCTCCAAGCTTCTTCTTCTTCCTTGTGTTGTTCGCGTGCTTCCGCAGACGTCTATGTCCAACAATATATGCACATGTAAATAAACCCATCATCACTTGCTTTAACAAGCAAGCTACTATCTGCTTTAGATACTTGAAAACCAAGTTCCTTCAAGAACTTCACAGGTCTATAATTCCATGCCCTTGGGGCCTGCTTCAAACCATACAAAGCTCTCTTGAGCTTACATACATACTCTGGATACCTTTCATCTCTGAATCCTTGTGGTTGCTCCATGAAAACATCATTTGAAATATAACCATTTAAAAAAGCATTCTTCACATCTAATTGACATAATTTCCAACCTTTACATGCAGCAATAGCTATGAGCATCCTGATAGTTGTCATCTTTGCCACAAGACTATAGGTATCATCATAATCTATACCATATGTTTGAGCAAACCCTTTCACAATAAGTCTAGCTTTATACCTAGACACACTTCCATCTGCAAACCTCTTTGTCCTGTAGACCCATTTGCATCCAATGATCTTATGACTATTTGATTTAGGAACCAAATCCCATGTCTGATTCTCCATCAATGCATCATACTCTTCCTGCATAGCCTTCTCCCAATTTTCCTTACCTTTTGCCTCTTCATATGTAGAAGGGTCTTCATCTGCCTTTATCATATAAGCATAATCTTTGGTAGCCAAAAAAGAAGTGTCATAGCTATACCTTGTAGGTTGCCATTTGTGTCTTGATGACCTTCTTAGTTTTGCACTTCTTGAGGTTTTTGGTTCATCACATTCTGGATCAAACCTTGGCACTTCTTCAACTTCAACCTGTACTTCATTGTTCTCCTCTTCATCATATATCTGAACCTTTGATTCACCTTTCTTTTGATTCACAACTTCTTCATCACCTGCATAAATATTGATTGTACCTGCATACCAAGTACCTTGCTCATCAAATGTAACATCCTTTGATACAAGGAATTGTTTTGTGGATGGACTCCACAACCTATATCCCATCTACTTATCATCATATCCAATGAACACATACTTTTCAACTTTAGGTTCCAATTTATGCCTCAATTGAGATGGCACATATGCATATGCCAAACACCCAAATACTTTGCAATGATCTAGAGTAGGTCTCTTACCCCACCATGCCTCATATGGTGTCATACCCTGCAAAATTTTACATGGTAATCTATTGACCAAATATGTAGCTGTATTTATAGCCTCAGCCCACAAGTAATTTGGGAAATTTTTCTCCTTCATCATGGATCTTGCAAACTCAACAAGAGTTCTATTCCTCCTTTCTGCTACACCATTTTGTTGAGGAGAGTACTTGCAAGTAATTTCCCTTTTTATACCTGCATTCCACAAATAATTACTGAACTCATTAGAGAAATATTGTCCCCCTCCATCTGACCTTAGTCTCTTCAACTTTTGACCTGTAATTCTCTCTACATACACATGATAATGTTTGAAAGTATTGAATACCTCTGACTTATCTTTAATCACATAGATAGTGATCCATCTAGTAGCATCATCAACATAAATCACATAATACCTTGAACCATTGATACTGAAATCCTTTGATGGTCCCCACACATCTGTGTGTACCCTTCTCTGAATACATAAAACCATGCTTGGAATAAGATTGCTTATGAGCCTTACCTAATTGACATGCCTTACATCTGTATGTCATATGTTGACCTGTAACATTAGGCAATCCAAGCACTGAACCATTGTTAACCATATCTTTAATACCTCTTTCATTAAAATGTACAAGCCTTTTATGCCAAAGATCTAACTTAGAGATCTTATGTCCTCCATAGGTGAACAAAGCATGACCAACATTACCTTGAATCTTCAATGTGAACAATCTTCCTTCTTTCTTTCCTGAAACAATTTGTTTATACCCATTGCTAGGGTCTTCCACAAAAACTCCTTCATTATTGAACCTAACTTCATACCCTTTTTCAACAATTTGTCCTACACTTATCAAATTCTTTGGAATTGTAGAAACATACAAAACCTTACTCAAGAGAGTACTTCCATACTTGGCATTCACTGATCCAATTGACTTCACATTGTGCTTTGTATTGTCACCTGTTTGAACTACATGATTAGTTACCTTATTCTCCAAATCAGTCATCAAAGCTATGTTGCCACTCAGGTGATTGCTACACCCTGAGTCAATGTAGAAGACTCTTTGGTCTTTACTTTGCCTTTCACAAGTTGCATTCATTATCAATGTTGAATCCTCCTTCCGATCTGAAGTATAATTGTAGTAGGTATTGTTGTATTGCTGACTTTGAAATCCTCTACCTACATTTCTTCCAAAGTAGCCTCTACTACCTCTACCTCTAAAATTACCTCTTTGATTTCTACGACCTCTTCCTCTTGAATTAAAGTTCTGATTATATCCACCATTATTCTGAGTGTTATGCCAACAATCATTAGCTAAATGATTTGTTTTACCACAAATCTAGCAAGCTTTGACTCCATCTTTATTACTCCTGCCTCTTCCTCTACCTTTGCCACCTCCTCTTCCTCTTAGGAAGTTAGCTTGGCTAGTTGTTCCTTCATCTTCATTTGTTGGTTGCTTCCCTCTGCTATTCTTCTTCTTATCCTTTGAATACATTGCTTGACCTGCACTTTTATCACCTTCACCTTTGACATCCTCTTCAAAGGTTAGCATGTGTCCTAGCAACTAATTTAAGTCAGGAGTAAAATGATCTAGTGAAATTCGGTAGACAAAATGAATGGCTTCCATTTGTCATCACCTCTCAAACCTGTAAGGATTTGCCTTACCAATTTATCCGTTTCAATATCTTCATCAACTGCTCCTAATGCATCTGCAATGTCCTTCATTCTTGTTACATAATCTGATATGGATTGAGAGGCCTTCTTCTTGAATGTGGTAAATTATGCCCATAAGGATGCCTTCCTTGACTTTGTGATGTTTTGGAAATGCTCCTCCAAAGCATTCCATATATCACTTGCACTTTCAAGACCTCTAATGTGAGGTAGCAAGTAGTCATTAACTCCCATGTAGATAATGCTTCTGCTTGAGCATCTCTCTTTATCCAAGTCTTCAAATCTGATAATTCCTCCCTAGTTGGAACACTAAGATCTCTGAACTGAGGCTTTTATTCTTCACCTGTAATATAACCTATCAAGTCTTTGCTCATAAGATGAGCTTCCATCCTCATTGACCATGTTGGATAGGTCTCTCTATCCAGTTTCTCTATCTGAAGAGAATCTCCCATCCTTTCTTCACCTATGTATTAAATCATTCTAGCTTTATGAGGAATAAAGTTACCTTTACTTTGAATGAATTTCCTTTTGTCTTCCTTGATGTCTTATGGCCTCCTTCTCAAGCTTTGCTCTCAAGCTTTCACTTTTGAATCTTCAAATGTTGAATTCTTTATGAATGCAGCAGTTGGGGTCCTCCTTTCTTCAATTTTGATACTTCCTGCTCTGATACCACTGATGGAGAGTGTTAATCTCCAAAAGAACAAGCTACTCTTGAAGTTAGAGCATCTCTATATCATGAATAACTCAAAACTTTCACCAATTTAGAGGATGAATGATCAATTATCAAAATTTTGGATAAATTTTGAAGAAGATGATTACACAGAAAGTCTGTTGCACATTACTCACTCATTGACTTACCAAATGTGTATTTATAAAACTTTGCACAAGGTGTCGCCTATAGTTTGCACACCTCATCCAAGTTAAAACATTCCAAAAGACTCAGTAGATCTTGAGAAATGATCTTAACAAGTCACCTATGTCTAAAATTTGTAGCGCAATTTTTCTTCATTTCTGGAAAATTTTACATCTAAGTGATGAGAGAGATCTTACTCACTTCTAAAGGGTCTAATGACTCATACAACTTCTAATTTCTCTATTCACATGCTCTCTCATATTTGCCCCGACATTTTTTCCTTGTATATATAGGCAAATATGTACAATCTCATAACCATACAGAAGTATAAGTGATCTATCTCTGAATTAACATATGTATACACATCTTCATCCTTGAACATATGCTTCATATATTGATCTTTTCTTCACTCCTTGACTTCAAACCTTCATCAAAACCTCAATTGTTGATTGCCCTGCACCAACAATAGTGTCAAAGAATGGCATATCCACGGATGAGGAGAAAGTGAGAGCTATTGCAGAGCTACCTAGACCAAAGAACTTCAAGGAAGTACAAGCTTTCATGGGGCGTTGTGGTTAGTACTGACATTTTATACACATGTATGCCATCATTGCGAAGCCTTTGTACGGACTTTTGACCAATTTTGAGTGGACTGATGAATGTGAAAACTCCTTCAATAAGCTCAAAAGAAGATTGTGTTCAGCACCAATCTTGACCACATCGGATTGGAATAAACCCTTTCATGTGCATGTGGATGCATCCAACTATGCCATTGGATATGTGCTAGCACAACCTACTGGTGAAGATAATATGGATCTTCCAATTGCCTATGCTAGTAGATAGCTAAATGCCACTAAACGGAACTATACCACTACTGAGAGAGAAGGATTAGGTATGGTATATGCGGTTAAAAAGTTTAGACACTATTTGCTTGCAAATAAGTTTAAATTTTTCATTGATCATCAGGCATTACTATACTTGGTAAACAAGCCATGCAATATGGGTAGATTAGTAAGATGGTTCCTCTTACTAATGGAATATGACTTTGAGGTGGTGGTGAGGAAAGGCAAGACTCGTTTGAGAGCAGACCATCTCTCTAGGCTCACATCTGGAGAGGCCCCCCAAGGAGTATCAGATGACCTTCTTGATGCATACTTGTTTAATTTAGAGGTTGTACCTCAATGGGCTAAGACATTAGTGCCAGTATTGACATATGGGCCCAAACACCCAGTAGTAAACACTCAAGATAGGGAGGTAGTCAAAGCCCAAACGTACCATATCATGGCAGGGAGTATGTACAAACATACAGATCAAGGAGTATTGACCTGTTGTGTGGAAGAGGATGAGTACGTGAAGTGGTTGCAATTAGCACATGTAGGTGCATTAGAGCAACATTACTCAAGGCAACAAACCCTACAGACACTAAGGACACTCGGAGTGCACTGGCCAACCATGGAAGTAGATGTCCATAGGATGTGCATGGAATGCCCAACCTACCACACTAAACCACCAGTGGAACATCCCACTCTTTATCGAGTGACTTTAGTGCCAGATTGGAGCGAGCCACTAGTAGCCTATTTGAGGACAAAAACCTTCCCCCAAGATATGACGTTGGCTAGACAAAGGAGCTTAGAACAAGAAGCACCAGACTACTCACTC
Source organism: Ceratopteris richardii (assembly GCA_020310875.1). Taxonomy (NCBI): domain Eukaryota; kingdom Viridiplantae; phylum Streptophyta; class Polypodiopsida; order Polypodiales; family Pteridaceae; genus Ceratopteris; species Ceratopteris richardii. The sequence continues at coordinate 136,379,677 of CM035411.1, forward strand.
ATTGGAGATAATTTATACAAACGTGGTAAAGATGGGTATCTTAGATTGTGCGTCCATGAGAGCGAATATCTGAAGATCTTGGAAACTGCTCACCAAGGTGTAGCAAGAAACCTATGATGGCGCGATTGTGTCACACCATCGCAATTGGCTCACGCCATCGCGACGGCTCGGCCGGACCATTGCGACGGTCTCACACCATCGCGACGGTTCACTTGAACCATCGCGACGGTCCTGGACCATCGCAACGATCCCGTCGACCCCACGCCATCGCGATTGGCTCATGCCATCGCGCCAATGCTGCCACGTGGCAAGCTAGACCATCACGACGATACCCTTAGACCATCGCAATGCCTCGGCATTTGAACCATCGCGATTGGCTCAAGCCATCGTGCCTCGTGACCATCACGACGGGCTCACGCCATCGCAATTGTCCCGTTGACCGTTGACCTACGCCATCGTGATTGCTCGCCAATTGGACCATCGCGACGGTTCATTCACGCCATCACGATTGTTCACTTTCATGCCATCGCAATCATTCACATTTATACCATCGCGACAGTTCGCACCTTTGGACCATCGCGGTTGTGCCACGTCATCGCGACGGTTCACCTGGACCATCGCGACGGTCCCAGACCATCGCGATTATCTCAGACCATCGCGATTGCTCACCCCAAACGCATTTTTAGGTTTTGATTTTTTGACCAATTTTGGGGCTATTTTTTGGAAAATTTTTGGGTGATTAGACTCATAGGAGACCCGTTATCTCATATTTGGAGAAAAACTTGTTTGTCAGTTTTTACCCCCCAAGGCCTGAACAGTCATATCTTTTTCATCCGAAGTCCGTTTTTTAAGCTTTATAGCTCATTAGAAAGCTCTTTACAAGTACTATGTGAGCTCAACTGTTTTTTTCAAAAAGAAGACGTTGTTTTTTGGAGAGGATGTTTTGAGTTTGACCATATGTGGGGCTAGGACAGAAAGGGGCCTTGGAAGAAAATTTTGCCAAAGCTTAAGGGACTGAAAGTGAATATGTTCAAGTGCTTGAGCATCCATTTGTGAAATTGGTCTAATATTGGATTTCTCCAGGTCTAGCAAGGACAATCAAGGGCAATCAAGGCAAGGCAGTGAAGAACGCAGGGCTTGGGAAGCATGGCTTCTTGGGCATCAGAGCGACCAAAGCAGCTGACTTGAGGTTGGAAGATTACTCAACCCCCTCAGTCAATTACTAGCTTAGGATAAATGTTAGCATTGTGGATTAACGGCGATAGGAACACCTCAAGGTCAAGATATTTAATATTTTTTAAGTTCAACACTAAAGTAAAGGTGTGTGAGACAAAAACCTAAAGGAAAAGAACTTAAGTCTGATGAAACGAGAACTCAAAAGTACCACAGAAAGTCGATTCCTGATGCTTACAGTAAGACAAAACAAGAGCTTAAAGGAATTTAAAAAGAACCAAGCAATTAAAAACAAGGAACATTGACGATCAAAGAAGTGTGCAAGGAACTAAATTCATGAACCTTAGATCGGGCAAACATATAGGTAAGTCAGACCGACGAAGCCTTAGATCATCAGAAGCAAGTGTAGGAACTACTGCACGATTGTGGGCACAGCAATTGAATAGTAATTACCCCTACGAGAGCTCAGATACGAGTGAATCAAAAATGCCTTTTAGCACGGAAAGACCAGAAGGAGGATCAAACATAGCATATTTAGAAAAACCTAAAGGACCCTATAGAACTCAATTAGAATTCCTTCGAACCAACTGCTTAGGTGCTCGCATCTATGAAGATGGTTTGTGAAGACAAGTGGTGCAAATGCACAACCCTGATCAACCCATTGGATTGGAACGTACAGTGGTGAAATTCGAGAGAGATGCATACATAGACAAGGAAGGAACGATGTACATCTTAAGTACTCAGTCAAATAATACCAATGAGTTTGGCGTAATTCAGTTAGAGACGGAAGCGAAAGCCCAAGGAAAAGAACCATTAGAAGAGCCTAGGACACCTAGAGGGAAATCTGTACTGACACGAGTACTAGTTCCAGATTGGACCCCTCAGGATAACAGAAGCATAGAATTATTCGAACAAAGAGACAGAAAAAGCATTTTGGAGGTACAGAACGGAACAATCTGATGAGGTAGGCTCCATCATAATCTATGAATTTAAGGACCCCGATACACCTGGGAAGGTTGTACACCTCGATGAAACTTCAAAAAGAGTATTTGTAGTGCCAGACCACGCTAGAAATACCTACACATGGAGAGGTGAGTTGGTATTCCTTCCAACTCGAGTAAACGTAAACACAAGCCAACAAGGGGTTGGAACATCCTCAGCCCATGGTAATCAAAGAGAGAAAAATAGAGAAACCGGATGTAAGTTTCAATCATCCCATAGGGAGAGATAAAACCACCATAGACACGGATAGAGTGGATAGACAAAGAGAACCTAGAATACCAGGTGGTAGAGATGATTTTCCTCTACCTAGACCACGTGAACACCCAAGAATATTGAGACCCACTCAGTTAGTAAAGTCCATGAAAAATTATTTTGATTGGACAGGAGATCCCTATGACCATGTTGCAGAATTTAAGCAAGTGCTAAGAGCAGAACAAGTAGAAGACATGTTCACGCAATACAACATATTTGGACGAACGTTAAAGAATACCGCTTTAACTTGGTTCCAACAATTGCAACAAAGGCAATTTAGAGATATCCATCACGTCTTAGAGTCATTCATCACGGAATTCTCTAAAAGTGGGATCAGGCATGACACGTCTTTGTTGATTCATAGTTTTAAACAAACCCCTCAGGAAACAGTTAGACTCGCAGGACATAGGTTTAGACAATATGTGGAGAGATGTCCAATGCAAGAGCTACCCTCACAGGCCAAGCAAGTGTCATTGTTTTTAGATGGCCTCTTGAACTCTAAACTACGCTCCTATGTATTCTTGAAGGAACCGAGAACACTAGAGCAATGTGTAAGAATTTGTATAGACATTGAGGACAACTTAGGAGATGAGTTGGAACTCTCAAAGGTCTATAAGGACTCAAATTGTTCATCTCTAGCATCCACAAAATTTTCCAGCTCAATAGAAGACCTAGCAGAAAAAGTGGCCCAAAAACTAGGAGTTTCTAGTAAACAGATGTCTAGGTTAACAACAAACAAGCGTTGTTACACCTGTGGTGGTGATCATATGCCATACAACAAACAAGCAGTAAGACAGAACTACCTGCAAGCATATGCACAACCAGGTAGGTATCAAGGCCAATATAATACTCAGCCTCATTACTATAGGCCTCCTCAGAACTATCCTTATCAGGCTCAACAGAGACCTCAACCTATCTTAGCACAGCAGCCACCCCCACTAGCTAATGTCATCTCAGTTAAATATGTTGTTGCAAAAGAAAACCTAAGTAGGGCTTTAGTGCCTTCTTCACCCCTGATCACAGAGAGTGACCCGAACTCTAACAGTTTTGACTCTACTCATGTAGATAGTCCACCCGCATATTATACAGAGTCACCATAACATGTAGAAACATATCAGTATGATAGTCCACCATTGGAACCTAGTTGGGAGCCCGAATACGCTAATGTGATGTACACAAACCCAAATCCATGGCCCCAATTGAGACAGCAAAGACCACAGGGACATAGAGGACCATGCTTTAGGTGCCAAGGAGATCATTTCATAAAGGATTGTCCACATCCTCCTATAGCAGGATAGTCACAATACTATAACATACAAGGCTTTTGTGCCGATTGTGGTAAAGAACATATCATCAAAGAGTGTCCTAAGAGCCTTGCTAATGCTTCAAATGTGACATCGATCAATGTGATAGGTATTGTAAACAATGCAGATGGATCCAACCCTACATATGTGCCTATCCAAGCTATAACAAGAGCCCAGACGCTCTTACAGAACCAACAGCTTAATGCTGAGAAAGTAGCTCGAACTAGTGAAGTTGGAGAATCTAGTAATAAAAAGACGAAATCTTGGAAAGATTCTAGAGAAAGGACAAAGAGAAAATGGAGTAAAAAAATAACTGAATTGGAAGGAAGTCTCAAGGAATCTAGAGCCAAAATCCTAGAACTGACTTCACAGGAATCGAATCAACAGAACCCAGCTCAGAGATCAGGATCAGTTTTAGCGGAACCCATACCTGAAAACCTAGACATGATGTTTCGCGCATATCAAGCAAGAATAAAAGAAGGACCTCAAATAGCGGAAATGAGTAAGAACTACCCTCGAGCAGACCTAGAAATTGAGAGAACAAAACTTTGCATGAAGATGGTAGAATTAGCACAGGCTATGTTCGAAGCCTCTAGATATCTAAATTGTAATAACATGGCAAAACCGGAATTGCACTTTCAAGGACTGATGGAAAGGCTAGAATACTTGATTGATAGCAAAGAGAAAAAGGATCAGCATAGGAACCAAATCCAAGAAGAGAAGTGGAGAAAAGAACAAGGAACTCATCCTCCTATTCAAGAAATAGATGACTTGCAGGAGCAATTTCCTCAAAACATTCCCTCTATTTACGACGATGTAGAGGAAGAGCAACTGAGTGAACACACAGGTTTCAAATCTAATTCTTTACAAGAATTACCTCAGTTCACAGGACCTTGGGAAGCAAAGTCTATTAGTATGAGAGCGCCCACGATAATAGTAAGGAATGAAGAATCAGTGATTCCTAGAAACACGGAAGTGATCAAGAATACCAAAGTACAATGTAATCTCACTCTAGAGGAGTTGTTGAAGATCAAACCAGAACTGTGGAAACATGTAGCAAATCAATTCCCTGAGCTTGCTACTACTCCCTCACAGATAGGAACACACAAGAAGGTACCAGAGATACCGGTAGAAAAGATCGGAGATGTAAGTGAAGGAGAGGAAGGTAACACTTATCTTCCAATAACCCATCACGGCTACACCACGAAAGCCATCTTAGATTCAGGAGCCGGAGTAGCCATTGCTACCACCTCTTTATGGAAACGTTGGGGTAAGCCAGCATAAAGACCCACCAGGATGAAGCTACAAATGGCTGATGGACATATAGAAAAACCATTAGGCTTACTAAGAGGCATATCTCTCACCACTTGTGGTGTGGAGTTTCAACATACTTTCGCCATTTGTGATTTTGCAAAAAATCATGCTTACGAGATTATTTTAGGACGACCATTCATGCGTCAGTTGCAAATTGTACAAGATTGGGGAACTAATTCTTTGTACTTGCAACATTTAGGAGTGACTACTAAAGTCAATATTAAAGACTATTCCCATAGAGATGTACCTCCAATACAATGGAATAACATCCATAAGACACAAGAAGAAATAGAATCGATACACTCATTAGAATCAGATCCCTCATGGTTGCACGAGGATACTCATTTATGGATGTGTAAAGTAGCAAAACAAGAGGAAGAACGGTTAGAAGCCAGAACTTTAGGTTCAGAACAACATCCACGAACCCTTCAAGACCCAGCTTATGCACCTGTAGTATTTCCAGACGAAGAATTCGAACCTCATGGTTGGGTAGAAATCCTAGCAACCATGGATGTAGCCATCAATGAAGAACAATGGACACCCCACACTGACGAGGATGGCTATGATATTTCAGTTTTTACAATAGAGCCAATCATGTGTGATTCAATTATAGAAGAATGCGAACCTAGCACTGATGCATTTGAGGACGCAAGTGACTTCGATTTAGAGTCAATTATTATGGACCCACCCTTTGCATCAGAGGAAGAATATTTCTACGAAGTAGAAACTTATCCTCAGAAACATGAAGAACTTATGAATGATGTGAGGTTAACCACACAAGTGACTGCTAAAAGTGAAGGAAAGAAAAGAAAGAAGAAAGAAACCATGTCAGAAAATGAAGAATCTTTGTTTGAGGTTCCTGAGAACTTCAAGAAATATGAAATAGAAGATAGACGAATCATGGTACGAATGCCTAACAGAAAAGCTGACGTTGGAGAAGTATATGATAACTGAGAGAAAACCAAAAAAATCATAGTCGCCATAGAAGGAGAAGAAGAGAAATGTACCTACATAGGGCATGACTTGACGACGGAAGAAGAAGAAGAATTAGTTGCCCTATTGCGAGAATATAGAGATGTGTTTGCTTGGAGTTACAAAGACTTGAAAGGAGTAGATCCAGATATATGTTCCCATAGAATCCCTATGACTCCAGATGCAAAACCCACGAAACAGAAACCATACACGTATAATGATAACTACGCTGCGAAGATTAAAGAAGAAATCGATTGTTTGATAGAAGTAGGATTCATTTATGAAATTGAGCATACCGAATGGGTATCCCCCATTGTGGTTGTGCCCAAGAAGAATGGAAAATTGTGTGTGTGTGTGTGTATTAACCTTAAAAAAGTTAATGCTACCACAACTAGAGATAGCTATCCTCTTCCTATCATGGAACATTTATTGGAAAGATTTGCGGGCAAGGAAGTTTACAGCTTTCTGGATGGATTTTCAGGCTATAATCAAGTAGCCATTGCTCTAGAAGATCAACACAACACGTCTTTTGCCACAGAATGGGGCATATTTGCATTTCGTGTGATGCCATTTGGCTTAACAAATGCACCCACCACTTTCCAGCGACTCATGTGTCATGTTTTTAAGGAATTCTTACGCAAGAATTTGGAAGTTTATGTCGATGATTTATGTGCACATTCGAATCTAAGACAGACACATATCCCAGAATTAAGACAAGTATTTGACAAATGTCGAGAATATCAGGTTTTCCTGAACCCAGAAAAATGCATTTTCATGGTCAGACAAGGCAAAATTCTAGGACACATTGTGTCAAAGAATGGAATCTCTACAGACGAAGAAAAAGTGAAGGTAATTGCAGATCTACCTAGACCAAGCAATGTAAAAGAGGTACAGGCATTTATGGGACATTGTGGTTATTATAGACGATTCAAACAGATGTATGCAATCATAGCCAAACCTCTGTATTCTCCTTTGACTAAGTTTGAATGGACAGATGAATGTGAGAATTCATTCAATGAACTTAAGTGACGTTTGTGCTCAACACCTATATTGACAACCCCGGATTGGAGTAAGCCATTCCATGTACATGTGGATGCATCCAATTATGCCATAGGATGTGTGTTGGCACAACCCACGAAGGAAGGTAATATAGATCTCCCCATAGCTTATGCGAGTAGATAGCTGAACGCAGCAGAAAGAAATTACACCACTACGGAACGAGAAGGATTAGGAATGATCTATGCAGTAAAGAAATTCAGACATTATTTGTTGGCAAACAAGTTCAAATTCTTTACAGATCATCAAGCATTACTGTACTTAGTCAATAAGCCATGTAACACAGGACGATTAATACGTTATTTTCTATTACTCATGGAGTATGATTTTGAAGTAGTAGTCAGGAAAGGAAAAACCCATCTTAGAGCTGACCACCTTTCAAGATTAACCACAGGAGACGCTCCTCAAGGAATAGCGGATGAATTACCATATGCGTACTTGTTTAACCTTGAGATAGCACAAGAATGGGCTAAGCCTATAGTTCCTATTCTCACATAGGGACCCAAGAATCCTAGGATAAGGATTAAGGAAGGAGAGATTACCAAGTCACAGAGATATCAAATCATAGCAGGAAGTATATATAAACAGGATAATCAAAAGATTCTTTCTTATTGTGTAGATGAATCAGAACATGCAAATTGGTTGCAATTAGCACACATAGGTGCATTAAAGCAACATCATTCGAAACATCGTACATTGCAGATTCTGCATAGATTAGGAGTATATTGGCCTACAATGGAAGCAGATGTCTACAAGTTGTGTAAAGAATGCCCTATTTGTTGTGAAAGACCACCTGTAGAACATGCTACATTATATCACGTGTCTCTCACACAAAACTGGAGTGAACCTTTAGTGATGTACTTGAGGACGAACACATTCCCTCAAGGAATGACCTTAGCAATACAACGAAGTCTAGAGCAGGAAGCTCAGGACTATTCACTTATTGGCAATAATCTATACAAAAGAGGACGAGATGGATACCTAAGACAATGTGTTCATGAGAGTGATTATTTGAGCATACTATAGACTGCACACCAAGGTGTTGTAGGAGGTCATTTTGGACCCGATAGGATAATCAAAGCCATCCTCTTTGCAGGATTATGGTGGCCCACTCTTCACATGGATGCACATACCTATGTTAAGAGATGTGATGTGTGCCAAAGAACTCAGTTTCCTACTCACAGAGATGAAATGCCATTGAAACCCATGATGGGAGGACGTGCATTCTCTAAGTGGGGTATAGACTTCATAGGACCCATTAACCCCCCTGCAAAAGGTACACATGCTGAATACATTATTGTTGCGACACATTATCTTACCAAATGGGTAGAGGCAAAAGCCACAAAAAAGAATGATGCACACACGACTGCAAAATTCTTATTTGAAAATGTCTTTACAAGATAGGGATTGCCTATAGAGTTAGTGAGCGATCGAGGAACTCACTTTCTAAACCAAGTCATTGAATATTTGTTACAAGATTTTATGGTGATTCACAAGAAATCCACACCATATCATCCTCCGGCCAATGGTCAAACTAAAAGCACTAACAAGATCCTTTGTAACGTACTGATGAAACTCGTGAACAACAAACGTTCAGATTGGGACAAACAGTTACACCACGTTGTTTGGGCATATCGAGTGGCCTACAAGACCGTACTCAATGCAACTCCCTTTCATATGGTTTTTGGTCAGAATGCGGTGCTTCCTTTGGACTTCTTGATACCGACCCTTAAGGTTGCACAAGAACATCAGTGGACCGGCCATGAATTATCAGCGAGAATAATGGACTTGGAACGATTAGGAGAAACCAGGCTAAAAGCAACAGCATGAATATACGCAGCAAAGAAGCGATAGAAAGCATATTTCGATGCACATGTAAAGGATAAAGGCTTAAAAGAAGGAGATTTAGTCCTAGTATATACGTTGAAACAACACGCACGGAAGTTGGAAAAGCAAGGTTATGGACCTATGATCATTAACAGACTCTCGACAAGTGGAGCAGTACAATTAGCCACCTTAGAAGGAGACGTAATGCCTAATTACATTAGTGGCTGTAGAGTCAAGTTATATCAAGAACCTCTTACTGAGGATATGCTTAGACAACTCACGTTGGCAGAGAAGCATAAGGAGGAAGAAAATAGAATACGTGCTGAAGCTCAGGTAGAAGCTATAGAACGCATAAAGTGCATGAAGTTAAGAAGACAAGGACAAGGGAGAGAACATTATAACCATCTGGAAACAACACCCAGATACCCCATGGCCATGTGTAAGGTAAAGTCAAGTACTCATCCTAGCATAGTGGATCGGAGACCATTCATTACAGTCAGGCTAGAGCACGGCAACCCTTGCCAAAAGCTCAGGGCTTTAATTGACTCACGTGTTGTGACTAGTGCGATTAGATGGTCCCACTATTAGGACTGAGGAATAGAAATGCAGCCAATTGAGGCATACCTCATAGGGCTAGGAGGCATGGAAACCTCTTGCATGGGTGAGGTGGACCTTCCTATCCTCATACATGATGTGACCATGATAGCGAAGCTACTAGTGTGCCATGACGAGGACTTGATAGAATCCCTAATCCTTGGCCAAGATTGGTTATACGATCACTCAGTGGACCTAAATCTTAGACAAGGCTCCCTACAGATTGGAACCTTAGATCAAAAGCGAGTGATACCGCTTGACTTCCCTAATGGCATTCCGACTGAGGTATGTAACCCTAGACCATATGAACAGCATGCGAAGGAAGACCGAAAGATCTTTGGTCAGATGAGTCACGTTACGTCTACACCAACCCACGCGGGCTTGGCAATGTATTGTCAATCAGAAGGATGTCATGAGATTTTCCCTTGGGCTTCCTGCAAACTAGAAGGGGCAACTGCCCAACCGCTTGGTCAAATGGACACAATTAGCGGTCAGGTGGACTTCATCAGCAGCCAAATGCGTAAAACACCCTGCGGTGCCCATCCTTCCACACTTACTGCAGAGTGGCCTAGATTAACAGTACAAAACGGAGCACTTCTTAATGGGCAGGTTTTGAAAGTGTTGGACCTCCCTTCTTTTCCAAAGTAGAGTGTCCATCCGACCTCTCAACCTCAACCACAAAGGAGTCAACCACGACGAAGGAACCCAGACCGACGACAATATCATATGACACAAGGAAGAAAGCAGCAATGGCAATATCACAAAGTAAGAGGCACGAGACAAATATGGGTGCCAAAAGGACAGAAACCACCGACAGATTTCAACAATGCAGACAAAGCTCAGAAGAAGTTTCAACAGAAGCAGAAGCAATATCCAAAGCCTTCTCGACCTTCTTCTACGTGTGCAAACATTCGACAAATTTGGATCGCCAAGAAGTACCTCACGAATCGACCCACACCCATGCAGATTTGGGTACCCAAACCATGTATTATAGCTCAACCCTCAAGCCATGTAATATATACCCTGCAGAAATCTCTTCACCCCTCCATACCACCACATCCGATATCACCTTTTGTCCCTCAGCAAAAACATTCCACCCGCTCAGAAACTCTTAGGAAGTGGATACCGAAACGTATCCCAACGTCTTCTCCGACCCCCTTATCTAACATTACTCCCACCCTGACTAATCTACAACCTTGTAATAACTCATTCAGGACTGAACCTTGTACAAATCCACACACTATAACCCAACATCACGTGTAATAACATCTCATCAAGAAATGTATGCATCATCTGAAGCATGTAGGTGTCTACAGACCTACATTAGTTTGCAAGAAATCATTCCATAAACCATATCACAACACTCAGCTACACGAGTTACACATCGGTTATGGAAAGGGATTGCGGTCTCACTTTAATGGGATCATGATTAATTTCCATACTAATGTGTTAATCTTTTGTAGCAGATCTGCTACACACTAACATCACTCATCATGCAGGCAGAAGGATCATCAGAAGCGGGCACCAGTGCACCGATGGCCAATATTGGAGAACTACTCGCGGAACCACATCCTACGGCTCAACCACCAAAATTCCAAGGATTTTCAGGACCCATGCCAATTGACGATCCTCCTAGGGGATATAATGAGAAGATTCATTGCAACTCTCATTGGTTTCAAGGGCTAGCAGGACCGTTGGTAGACGTAGATTTCATTTTTGAGGCCAATTTGGTGTTTGATCATCGTACATGGGCCAAGTACCAATTTTTATCAAGAGAGTTCGAAGGACTACAGAACACATAAGACTTAACACATGTTTGGGCAAGAGCAGGCTTCACAGAATATTTCAGTGATCCTTTGCCTAAACCAGATTTCTACAGATGCTACTACTTGGTAACAACATTGACAGCTTTGGAGAACAAAGATTTGCAAGGAACATTCATTTTGCCGTAATTGGTAAATGATCCGCCATATAAGAAGTTTTATCTGTCTAAAGAATTGATTAGAGCTGCTATTAAGATACATGGAACACATACGCCGACAGAACGAGAAAGGCTAATTCCAGAGCCTATGAAATGTGGGGATGTTACTAAGTGGGGAGATATTTCAGCAATCACGCCTGAGCTCTCTAAACCGTTGAGGATATGTATGCAACATTTCGCATTTCCAGCTCAGGATAGATTCACTATGCCCCACGAGCGTATCTGGTTTGGTTTATATTTAGCATGTACTGGACCACAAACAGTTGATCTGGCTAGCTGGATAATTGATCAGTTGTACTTAGCACAACATAGATGGGAAAGGAAGAAGGTAATCAATGGATGTTGCGCTCTCACGCGCATTGTTTATATGTGTTTGGCATACGATTTACCAATCGAGCATGCAATGACAAGCGAGGAGCTGAAAGCATTCAAGGTAACAACAAAGAAAGCTAGGAAGGCTAGCAAAGGACGAGCAGGAAAGAGCATGAGAGGAACTATACCCTGCCTCCAGGTCCCCGAATCACCGTCACCGCAACCCTCGCCAGAGCAGTCTCCGACAGAAGCTACTCCAACTGTACAACCCATTCGCATACGGTTATCAAGACCGGTCATAACGAAGGCCACTACCAGCACAGTCGCTCCTCAAGCAGCCATAGCCCAAGGTCCTCCCACCATTGCAGCAGAAGTGCCCACCACCATTGGTGCGAAAGCTTTTTCTTTTCCGATACCCAACTTGGAAGTAGAACCGACGGACAAAACATTCGATTTCGAGATGCAAGATGTGTTTTCAAGTGAGTTTCAGTTTTTAGAAGGACAAATATTTTCTCAAGAATATGAACGTCCAAGCTACCCAACCACTCCCCCGGATCAACCACAAGGACAAGTAGTGTCTAGTTCCAAGGAAGAAAGAACAGAAACCGATGAAGATGACGGAAATGATGAAGCCAGCCAAGGCACTCATGAATCCCAAGTAAATGTACAGACAGATGAACAAGGATAGCAAACCAACACCCAAGGTGACACCAGTACACACGAAGAAGAAACATTTGAAGCAGCAGCTTACATCTTGGCCATCAAAAAGTTATATCGCACTATGGAAAAAGTTTGGGCACATAAGAAGTTAACGGAGGAAGAGAGCCAAGCACTTATAGAACAGGAACTTGTCTCAGGCGGTTTCAAAGAAGTCTACATCACAGGCTTCAGGGAACTTGTTAAATCAGTGGGATCCACCGAAGCCTTAAGATATTTGCAGAGGAAATTGTTACCACAGTATGACCCTCACCGAGTTCGCTTACTAACCAAACCTGGTGAATACGTTCGTGTACGGACAGGAGCACAATCTTCAGAATAGGCCAGGGAAGCACGTCTCGTCCCTGAAGGATCATTGGCAGAAGAAGCTATCCTCGTCGACTCCCCACCCCACACTACTACTGTACATACCACTGTAACTGAAGTACCCGCCACCCAACCGCTCCTCCTGTATCTCCAATCTCCCCTGTACATCCGATCTCTCCCAGAAGATCCACATCTTTGGATAGCGCTGTAGCAGAAGCCTTCTTTACTTCCATTCATCCGACAATTCCCTCACCCACCCAACCTAGTTTTCCTCCTCAAACATCCACCTTTCTATCCAGTCCAATTTTCCCTCCATCCTTCCCCACACCTCCAAGGCCCCTTTTCCCATTCCCACCTCCATTAACCTTCTCTCCAGTCTCACCTCCCCGCCCAACTGCCTTTCCTCTTCCTTCTCTCCACCAAGCAATCCAAGAGACCCCCTTTGTAAATTACTCTTCAACCTTTGTAAACCTTGTATTTACACCCATGCACGCACCCACTCTCACGCCCTTATTCATAGTCACCGCACTTGATACCACATCCAATGACATGGATATATCACCACCCACCGCACCACCCCTCACTTCATTCATGGCACCACCATATTTAGGAACCTCAAGTTTTTCCACTGTCACCACTGCATCCACATTCCCATCCCCATTTCCCTTACCCTTTGCATCGACACCCACACACACCGCAATTGCCTTCACGCCGTCACTAATATTATCACCCACCATAGACACAGCATTTCGACAGATGTTCACATGTATGACACAAGTAAGAGATGAATTTGCATCTCTTGGCAATAATTACCGGACGCTGCAGCAAACAACGAATTATCTACAGTCGCAGCTTAATTCATTGTCGATCGAGAATTCCTCATTGAATACCCACTACCAAGAACTCCGAGAGGCATATCATAAACTGGAACTAAAAAGTGAAGAAAAGACGAAAGAGGTTGTCACAGATATCAATAACTTGTTAAGGGCGCAGACTATTTGCAATGCAACATTAACGAGAAACATGGGCTTACTCAGACGACATTTGGCAGCAGCGAAAGAAGAGAACCAGCGTTTACAAGAACAAAACAGAGAAAATTTAGAAGCCGCCCTAGATCTACCCGACCAACCGTTGAGCCCTAGTCGCTTTAAGGTCGTGCCCTCCGAATCTATGAAAATGTTGTTAGATGATCATGTCAGATTGTTAGATGAGTATGACAACATGAACGAGGAGTTCCAGAAACTCAAAGATGAACACAAGTTATTACAACTAAGAGCACCAATAACACAAGGACTACCAGCCCCTGCGGACCCATCTCTTGACATCCTAGAGGAACTCGACGCATTACGGGCCCAGGTATAACTCTTCAATCACAGATAGCAATATATGAAGCACCCCTCAGGCCAGACTCCCCACCGGAACTACCAGGAGAGGAAGAAACAATCACTATTCCGGTGGAGGAAACTTTTGAAGAAGCATATGAACCTCAACCCATCCCAGGCGGACGCGTCACGGCCGAAGGCCAGATGACTTTCGAGCTTCCAACTCCCGCATGGATGAAGACGATTGAAGAACTTGGAACAACCCACTCAGCAAGGGTAGAGGCGCAGTTACAGGCAATGGCCATGATTGAAGAAAGAATTTTACAGTCTCCTTATTTTGCTCATTTGGCCCCTCGCAGATACATATCAGGGCATGAGCTACATTATAAACCTTATTTTATGTTAATGGCAGAATATCAGCTGGCCATAGAAAAAGAAACAAGCAAGAAACCCTCTCACGCTACTCAGTTTGAGCCTGACGATTTGCCAACAGACGCACACCAAGGAGAAATCTATCAACCAGATTGGCGCAAGGATCTCTTACAGAATATCTAGAGATGATGAGCACTTGGGTTAAGGCACCTCTACACTTAAAGTATAACCCATGTTGGGGACCAGTACCACGTCGCCGCTCTTGGAAGCATTTGCTATTAAAGTACAAAACAACAAGAAATGCCAAGATTGGCTAAATTACCCATATTTTAGGCCATCCATAGAACTACCAACAGTTGGATACATGATGGCAAGGATTCGCCACTGGCTCCCTGTGTACCTAAGGATAATCCTAGGGACTTGTGGAGAAAGTGACTATACCTCAATCCCCCTCAAGTGCATATAGTGGGGATTCACGCTTTATTTATCAATGCAAGGAGTATCAAAACCTAGCCGAGTGTATGAAGACATGCATTCAAATGATGATCAATGCAAATGAGTTTCCCAAAGAGTGCAAATAAGTCTAAGTCTAATCCAAACAAGCTTCAACAGTCAGTTATAGTGTCGCGATACTTGGAGCAGCAGCCAATAGTAAATTGAGCTTTTCTCTCAGCTCCAAACTCCGGATATAGCAAATAGCATATACATTTCAAAGCTCTCGAGAAGACGCATCCAATGGTTGTATTTTCACTCAATTCTGACGCCTCTACTTTAAGTTATGAGCAAAATACTGAGTCACGGGAATGACCTTCCTACACTTCAGCACTTCCTACACTTCACACACACCTTAACAACAGCAAACAAACATTTTCATGGATAGACAACACTTCCTAACACTCTTTCCAAGCAACACACATGCATACAAGCTCACAAAGAAGATGATACAAAGAGGAGAAGACACAAATTCGAAATTCTGTGCTCTTGATTCTCACAATGGCAAAAAGTCTTTACAAAGAGTTACAAATTGACTTATATACATGTGCCCTAAAAATGGTCCTTTCACACAAGAGACCGGCACTTTATTCACTAAAAGGCTAATTTCCTACTAATTTACATGGGTAAGCTACTAATCTTCTGTGGGGATGCATCTAGAGGGCTCCTCTAGTGCATTTACAACGGAAAACGTGTACAAAATGATTATGATACAAAATTAAGATGTCCAAATCGGAAAAATTTTGGGGCCCATCTTTTTCTCTGCCTTGTGCTCTTCTTCGCTCTGCAACACTCTCCCCCTCTTTGTCTCTGTCGTCCCTTGATAGGCTTTACTTCTTGTCTTCAATTTGTTGTCCGCATGCATCTTTTGGTCAGTTCTGCCTATTTGTTAAACAGGTGTTCAGTTTTGATGGCCTCTTCTTGATTCTTCTTTTACATCCTCTGGGCCTGATGCATTTATGTGGCCTGTTAAGTCGGGTTGCCACGCATGCCACCAGTGGAAGGTATGAGGATTTGATCCTTCAGCCTTCGATCTGGACCTTCCAAAGACCCAGATGTTGAAGGACCTTCTTGTGGTTTCGAAACCGCTGGATATCTTCTTGCACATCTTCATGGATACTTTCTTGGCCCTGGTTCCTCCTTCCACCTACATGTTTTTCCTTGATATGTGCCCCTACGGGGCCCTGTGCAGAGATAGGTGTTGCGCCCCTGCGGGGCTTCTTGCAGAGATGTATCTTCAGATATGATCTTTTTAATTCTTTCTTTGTCTTCTTCTTTTCTTCTTTTTGCTTGACTCTCCCTCAACACTGTCCCCCTCCTGAACTCTGTCGTCCCCGACAGGCTTTGGAAGTCGACGGGAGTATGTTCTGTATACTTTTTGCTCTGTTTCATTAAGCAGATTAGCTTCACGTATCATAAGTTGCTTCCACTGTTCTGCTTTTACACCATCATGTGGCAGCTGTCTGTGGTCAGCGAAGAAACTTAGCTCATATGCCACTAATCTGGCATTCAAGTTGGATGACATCTTTAAAAAGATTATTGAATCAATTTCAAGAAACCCTGTGAAAAAGGCTTCTTCGAATGTTTGCATATATGTACTTGGTAGGAACATCAGCCTAGAATAATAAGCCATTATGGTGGGTCGACTAGGCATAACAGACAAGTCAAAAACGAGAATATCTATTCCCTGATTAATGCCAATGAAATTCAAAAATGTATAGGCCGCATGCTTGAACACCTTCAAAACTGTAAGGATCATGCTGAGAATTTTATTTGTCATTTTGATAGTTAAGTCGAGTACTGTTGCATAAACATGTAGCCAAAATTTGATTGTTTTTACCATGTAATCTTTCGTTGGTACATAATTATGGGGTGGGCTTGGAAGTAGCGTATAATTCAGCCACTGTTTATTGATAGCACCATTCTTTTGCATGTCCAAAAATTCCCTGGCGTCTCGGCGATGTGGTGTTGGGAAAAATGAAGGATTTACCTGTAATAAGTATGGTGCTGCTTGCCAATGCACCCGCAATGTAGGATTTTTCTCCAAAAATTTTCTTCTCCATACTAGTTGTGCTGCTTCAAATTCTTCTTGAGTATAAGCAAATATGTCATTTTTGAAGTGCAACTGCTCGTCTGGATTTTTTTGTGTAATCTTCTTTATATATTGCCTTGTTTTTCTCCAAAAATTTTCTTCTCCATACTGGCTGTGCTGCTTCAAATTCTTCTTGAGTATAAGCAAATATGTCATTTTTGAAGTGCAGCTGCTCGTCTAGATTTTTCTGTGTAATCTTCTTTATATATTGCCTTGTTTTCTCTTTCAATATCTTCTTGAGTATAAGCAAATATGTCATTTTTGAAGTGCAGCTGCTCGTCTGGATTTTTCTGTGTAATCTTCTTTATATATTGCCTTGTTTTCTCTTCTTGAGTATAAGCAAATATGTCATTTTTGAAGTGCAGCTGCTCGTCTGGATTTTTCTGTGTAATCTTCTTTATATATTGCCTTGTTTTCTTTTCTTTATATATTGCCTTGTTTTCACGTCATTTTCAAAATTCTCTGTCAACCGAGACACCAATAGTGCCCATTCCTTCTTACCTATTTCTGCGGTGTATGGCATGGGATGATCATCATGTGGTTCCGCCATCTGTTCTTTTATTGGAAAATTATAAATCGGGGGAGATAGAGGACATACCTCTACCTCGTCAGTAGGATTTTCTTTTGTTGGCTCTACTGGTGTCCCGATTGGTGCTTTCTCTTCTTCTTTGGTCTCTAATTGTGCTATGCGTTCAGTCTTCTCTTTAATTTCTTCCATAGCTGCTCTGAGTGCTTCTTTAACTGTAAGCAGCTCATTACCAATTTCTGCTACATGATCCATGTTTTCATTGTAACTCACTGCAAGTTTTCCATGGGCAGTGTTCAGTTGTTTCTTAAGTTCCTTGGTTTCGTTGACATATCTTCTTTCCCATTCTTCCCTTAGGGCTTGCTCTTGCTTCAGCAATTCTTCATATCTCTCAATCTGATCTTTCAATTCCTTCTGTTCAATGACTGATGTTTCCTATTTTTCTATAGGCTGATCATATAGTAATGCCTTCATCAACTCTTTATTTCGGCTGCGTAAGCTATCATTTTCCTCCATGTATACTTTAAGTTGTGTTTCGAGCAGATTGCTTATAGCTTTCATTCTCTCTGTCTGCTTTGCTGGCTTCATGTTGTCTTTGTAAATCGGTCAATTGTGCTTGGAGTTGCTGATGTTGTTTCATCAATGTATTACATTGCTCTTGAATTGTGGTTATCTCCTTATCCTTGGCTTAAATTTCTTGTTGGGCCTGGATGAGTTGTGTGGATAATTGCTCACTCATGATTTGAAACTGATTCTTTTCCCTCATGGCCTTGTCGTAATCTACATCTGTGTCCATCATTTGTTGTTGCGTGTCCATGGTCGTTTGTATCATTTTCTTTACCACAGGTTTCAATTGAGTTACATCCACATTTAACCATGTGGTAGGAATACTAGGTTATTTGCCTGTTGTAACATCTTTCCCTTGTGCAACGTGTAACGTAGTATCATGGGGCTGCCTAATATGAAGTTGGATCCTTGGCTTAGCCTCCTTGTGGTCAATCTTACCTTGAGGTGTATCATTAGGCACTTCAATCACGATTGGCTTTTTATTTTGTAGTGGGTCTGCTTCCTGATCCCCTGGAGTTTGTATTTCTTCTTTGATAGGTGGCACTACATCTTTATTAGTTATTGGTACTTCCTTGATGCTTATCTTTGAATGATCATTTAACTGAATCAAGTGTTCTTGTTCAGCTTGTACTTCTTGGTGTTGTGCTTCTTGTTGTTGATTGTCAGGTGTGACTTCCACCTGTTTATTTTTGTCCATTCTTCGTTGTTCATTTCAGTTCGTATATCAGTGTCTAAGGTGTCCTTCTCTGGACTAGATTCTTCATCAGAGCTCGAATCTTCTAACCCTAATTCTTTGTATCTGGCTAATTGTTCTGGAGTATGTTCTTTATCTTTGTGTTTCTTCTCCTGGCTTGCCTGTCTGTAATGGTGGCCTTGAATGTTCAAATTTACTTGCCCCCGCATATACTGATGCGTTTCTTCTAAGGCTACGGAGAGGTCTCTCTTGGTGATTGGCTGCTGCGTCATAGAAATCTTTGGCAATGTATGAGTCCTCTTTGATTGTGGTGTCTCTTGAGCTTCTTCCTCTCGTAGGCGTTTAGTCCCCCTCATGGGTTTCTTTGAACTGGTTCCCACTTCTTCAATAGATATGGTTGTTTTCTTTTTCTTTGGAACAGTCGCTGACTTAGCATATTTCGCTAGCTCGATTGAGGTCGGCATCAAGCGTAAGCAATTCTTCATGTCAAGTGCCTCATAAATGAGTAGGGTCAATGTCGAGCTACCATTCAAAAACTTTTTCTGACCCCACTTTTTCTTTGCTTCGAATAGGCGATCTTGAATGTATGGAGATCCGTTCTCTTGATTTCCAAAAATGTTCTCTTTTTAGGATCATGACACTCATCTTTCACATTGATGAGTCCATCTTGATTCCATCCAAAAGCTCTGTTAATTAGCTCATGAGTGAATTGAATTGTTTTCCAGGTACCAACTTTGTCAAGTACCCTTGCTTCCGGGACTGATGCCTTATTCGATGCATACTGAAGTGTATTCATTACTTGTGTACATCTCTGGAAATCTGGCATATAGATAGGCATTCTTAGGAATGCATCAATTCTTGCTTGTGTCCAGACATCTGTCATGTGCAGTAATCCTTGTATGGTAGTCTTGAAATCTTGTGACATGATAGGGAAGTAGTGATCCCTATCCATGATCTTGATGGTCACCATGAAAATGATTTCGGACACTGGTTGATCATCCAGAAACCAATGACCTCTTGCCTTAGTTATTGATTCCAAGGGAAGAAGCTGGATCTCTTCCTCTTGTGTAGCCTCAGAATTAGAAGATGTCATCTGCACTCAATATAGAGTATTAATTAGTGGCAAGATGGTGTCGAAAATCATCCTTCATTTATCCTTCATTAGAGTGGTAATGCTCCGCGTGAATTGTGTCGTCTCTCCTCGTGGGTGTGAGAAGGTAATACCTAGGATTTTGCATACTTTTTTATATATTTTTATGTTTTTGTCTAAGAGAAAAATAGAAAAGTTAGTTCATAGCCGAAGCGGTTATTAATTTTTGAGTGATTTTCTTAGATTATGTACAAGTGCTCTCCTATTTCCAGAGAGGGAAATGTGCTTCACTATCCTGAAATAGAAGAAAAATGTGCCGAATGCTTGGCCTTGTAATGTGGCCCTATCATGCATACTTTGGATTCTGGTAACTCCAAATGTGTGCAACTCGAATTATTTGGTAGATGTATACAGCTTGTCTTGTCTTTCGGCATCCAAATCTGCTTTATTCTGTTGGGACGGATTGTGTTCCCAACATTCCTGGTGAATGCGGTGCTTCTCATATGGTGCTTCTACTTTGTCTGCTTTTTGAATCTTGGAACGACATGTGAATCGTATGTAGATTCCTGTGTTATCCTGTAACAATTTATCTTCTGTCTTTTTGCCTTTAGATCATACTGATTCTCCTTGTGCCTTGATTCGTCCGTTTTGATGATTGTCATTTGAGTACATGATTTGGGAATCCATATTTGTGTTCGGGCCGGTTGGGCAGCTACCACCTTCTTCGGAATCCATACTCGAGCAATTGTTTGCGGAACTAGGTATCCAAAGTGATGTGTATTTTTATTATGTCGTTCCTTCTGATATCGTCAGTAGTTCTATTGTTGACAATATGCGTTCACTTGATCTTTGCGGATCCAAGCCTGTCTAGTGTAAGGAACGGGGTATATCCTTATGTGTGCAGATTCATAAGAGGCTTGCTGACTTGTCTCTCTGGTGCTCGGTTCCTCACTGAGATTGTTTTTGGATAGGACACTAATCATGTGATTGAATGGATTAGAGAATTGCGTGCAATCAGGGTTCATTGTGTTTTCACATGAAGTATTTGATGAAGGGGTTTCCACAGTGTGAGTGAACATACATTCGTCATTGTGCTCATT
Organism: Ceratopteris richardii; assembly: GCA_020310875.1. Lineage (NCBI taxonomy): Eukaryota > Viridiplantae > Streptophyta > Polypodiopsida > Polypodiales > Pteridaceae > Ceratopteris > Ceratopteris richardii. The sequence continues at coordinate 136,400,742 of CM035411.1, forward strand.
TAAGTGAGTCCTTGGTTCTATACTTTTGGCTTTGATTGGTCATTCGTCTAGCATGCTGAATACTTCACGATGTCCTATCTTGGACGAGATATATCCTAGGGCCAACTGTATGGTCACTTCATATTCATATATCCAATCTTGGCCTAACACGAGCTCTTCTAATAAGTCCTGGTCGTGACATACTACGAGTTTTTGTTCCATTGTGTTATTTCCAAGATGTAGAGGTAAGGTAATCTCGCCTATACATTTGGTAATCTTTCCTCCTATTCCAATCAGTTGTGCCTTAGAAGGGCGTAATTCTTCCTTGAGTTTCTGGGTCAATGAAAATTTGATACAGCTTATAGCAGCTCTTGTGTCAATGAGAGCATCCACCAAGTGGTACTCCCTTGATCCAGCACCCAAATTCAAATAAGGTTGCGTCATTTGCTGACTTTCAGTGGCTCTAAAATTAGCCATCGGGACGAATTCCTCTCCTAATTGGTATCTCTCATCTCTCTCTCTCATCCATTCTTTTCGTTTCCTGATTCGTTCTAGTGCTTCTTGTCTAGCTTCTTCTCGTATTCTTTCTTCCTCTATGCGCCTATTTTTACCCATTATTAATCGTGACATTATCTCTTCAGTCAATGGCTCTAGATATTTTTTCACTCGACATCCACTGATATAGTTTGGTAATACGTCTCCATCTAGGGTTGCTAAACTGATGGCTCCGCTTGTGGATATGCAATTGATGATTAACGGGCCATATCCCCTTTTTTACAGTTTCTTAGCATGTTGTTTCAAAGTATATAGCAAAAATTAATCTCCTTCCTTCAAGTTTTTATCTTTGATATGAGCATCAAAATAGGCTTTCTGTCGCCTTTTTGCAGCATAAATCCCTGCTACCGCTTGTAACCTAGTCTCATGTAACTTTTCTATTTGATCCAATTGAGATGATAATTCATGTCTAGTCCACTCGTAGGTTGTTGCTATTCTGAGAGTGGGTATTAAGAAATCGATTGGCAAAATAGCATTCTGTCTGTACACCAAGTTAAATGGGGTAGTACCTATGGCTGTTTTGTAGGCTACTCGGAATGCCCATAAAGCATGATGTAATTGTTTATCCCAATCCGATCTACCATTGTTCACAATTTTCGTGAGAACCGTGCACAAGATTTTATTTGAACTTTCAGCCTGTCCATTGGCTTGCCGGTGATATGGGGCTGATTTCTTATGAATTACCAATAATTCGTTCAGTAAGGCTTCTATTACTTCGTTCACAAAATGCGTACCTCTATCACTCGCAATTTCTATCGGCAATCCAAATCGAGTGAAAACGTTCTCAAAGAGAAACTGTGTTGTAGTCCTTGCATCATTTTTCTTGGTTGCTTTGGCTTCAACCCATTTGGTCAAATAGTCTGTGGCTACAATTATGTACTCAGCATGGGATCCTTTAGCTGGTGGGCTAATAGGTCCTATGAAGTCTATTCCCCATTTAGTAAAAGCTCTAGCACTCATCATGGGTTTTAGTGGCATTTCATCTCTTCTAATTGGATATTTCGTTCGTTGACAGGTATCACAACATTGAACATATGTGGCTGCATCCTGATGTAGAGTTGGCCACCACATTCCTGCGAAGAGAATCATTTTTGCAGTTTTATCTGCAGAAAAATGTCCTCCTGCAGCTCCTGTATGTGCCATCTCTAAAACAGCAAGATACTCGTCTTCATGAATGCACATTCGTAAATGATTATCTCGTCCTTGCTTAAAGAGTTGTTTCCTATGAGAGCATAGTCCTTGCTTTGTTCTACAAGTGCACGTTTCCTTGCCAGTGTGGCTCCTTCTGGGTATTCTTGGGTCTTCAAGAACTTCACCAGAGGCATGCTCCATCTTGGTGCTACGGTGGAGTAGCATAAGTTAGAGTTCTCGTCTGGATTTCGTTCTTGACAAGTTGGGCAGGCTGATACATAATTATGTGTATCTCTTTGCATGGTTGGCCAATATATGCCTAATCTCTTCAATGTTTGCCATGTTCCGGTCGCATTTAAATGAGTTTTCCATTGATTTACATGTGCTTTTTGAAGCCACATTTCTTGTTCCTCCTCTTCCACGCATCTCATGAGTAATCCACTTGAGTCTTGGTGATATAAGCTTCCAGTAATTATATGAAGGTTTTTAGTCTTCCATAGGTCTTGACTTCGGTTTGAAGAGATCCCATGTTTAGGTCCATATGTGAGTATTGGGATCAACTTTTCTGCCCATTGGGGACATACTTCGAGATTAAAAAGGTATGTGTCAAGCAGATCATCTAGTACTCCTATGGGTGGTTCTCCATGTGTCATTCTTGATAGGTGATCTGCTCTAATGTGGGTATTCCCTTTCTTGACTACTACTTCAAAATCAAATTCCATCAGCAATAGAAACCATCGTACTAGTCATCCTGTATTACAAGGCTTATTGACTAAGTACAGTAGGGCTTGAGGATCAATGAAGAATTTGAATTTGTTTGCCAATAAGTAGTGTCGAAACTTTTTTACTGCGTACACCATCCCTACGCCTTCTCTCTCGATCGTGGTGTAATTGCGCTCTGCTTGATTCAATTGTCTACTGGCATAGGCTATGGGGTGATCTAACTTTCCTGTATCTGCGGGTTGAGCTAGGATGCAACCAATGGCAAACTTGGAAGCATCTACGTGAATGTGAAATGGTTTGTTCCAATTAGGTACTCGAAGGATTGGGGCTGAACTTAATCGACTCTTTAATTCGTTAAAGGCCTTTTCACATTCTTCTGTCCAATTAAACTGAGACAATAATGCATAAAGAGGTCTAGCAAGTATGGCATACATGTGTATAAATCTTCGGTAGTATCCACAATGTCCCATAAATGCTTGTACTTCTTTAGCAGTCTTTGGTCTCGGTAAATCCAGAATTACTTTGATTTTATCTTCATCCGTTGAGATTCCATTCTTAGAGATAATATGTCCTAATACTTTCCTTGTCGAACCATGAAGACACACTTTTTTGGATTGAGGCATACTCTATATTGGCAACATTTGGCAAAGATCTTTCCTAGTTCGGGGATATGTTTTAATCGTATAGCTGAATAAGTACATAAAGCATCCACATATACCTCCATACTCTTTCTCAGGAACTCTTTGAATACATGGCACATCAATCTTTGGAAAGTGGCTAGGGCATTGGTTAGGCCGAAAGGCATAACCCTAAAGGCATATACTCCCCATTCAGTTGCAAAGGCTGTTTTATGTTGGTCCTCAGGAGCAATGGCTACCTGATTATACCCTGAAAAGCCGTCCAAAAAACTATAAACTTCCTTCCCTGCCACTCTTTCCAAAAAGATGATATGTGATGGGTAATGGGTAACTATCTTTTATGGTGGTATCTTTGATCTTCACTGAGTAAACATTGTTATATGTGTAAAGTCTTTGTTTGGAAGGTTTAGCTTCAGATGTCATAGGGATTCTATGGGCACATATAGAAGGATCTACTCCTTTCAAATCATTATAGGTCCAAGCAAAGACATCCCTATATTCCCTTATGAGTCGTATTAACTCTTGCTCTTCTTCCTGTGAGACATCTTGACCTATAAAAGTACATCGTTCTTCTCCTTCCTCTAAGGTTACTACTATTTTCTTGGTCTGCTCTTTATTGTCATATGCTATTCCTGGTTGTGCTTCTCGTTTCGGCATTTGACTCCCTATTTGACAAGGTTTGTTTACCAAGTATAGTAAAGCTTGGTGATCCACAAAAAAATTGAAGTTATTAGCCAAAAGATAATGTCTATATTTATTTACTGCAAACACCATTCCTAACCCCTCTCTTTCAATAGTGGTATAATTTTTCTCAACATGATTCAATTGTCCGCTTGCATAGGCAATGGGAAAATCTAATTTGCTTCCTTCTATAGGTTGTGCCAAAATAGATCCTAAGGTGAACTTTGAAGCATCCACATGAACATGAAATATTACATCCCACTATGGTGTTTTCAATATGGGTGATGTTACTGAACAAGTTTTTAGGGTTTGAAAGGCTTTATCACATTCAATGATCCATTCAAATTTAGTGATCAATGCATACAATGGTTTAGTCTGCAACTTTGTATACAAATTTCCTGTAATATCCATAGTGTTCCATAATTTTTTATAATTCCTTCATGATTCTTCCTTTTCTGACAAAAAAGACACATTTTTTTGGGTTTAGACAAACTCTATAAGTTCTACATTTTTTTAATATATTCTCTAGGTCTTCAAGATTATCTACTCTCTCATTTGAAAAAGTACATAAGTCATCTACATAAATTTCCATTATGTTTCTTAGAAAATCTTTAAACACATGACACATCAACCGTTCCAATGTGTTGATGCATTTTTTAGACCAAATGGCATAACTCTAAATGCATAAACACCCCATTCAATTGCAAAGGCTATCTTATGTTGATCTTCTAAAGCATTAGGCACCTGATTATAGCCTAAGAATCCATCCAAAAAACCATAAACTTCTTTTCCAACAACTCTCTCTAGCAGGTGATCTATTATTGACAATGGATAGTTATCTCTAATGGTTGGAGCATTAACCTTTTTGAGATTGATGCAAACACTAAGTTTTTCATTATTCTTTTGCACCACAACTATTGGAGATGTCCATTTTGTATACTCAATTTCATAAATGAAATTGGAAACCAATAATTTGTCTATTTCTTCCTTAATCTTTGTAGATTATTTGTCATTGTATGTATAATGTCTTTGCTTACTAGGTTTTGCATCCGGTGCAATAGGTATTTTATGTACACAAATATTAGGATCTATACCTTTCAAGTCTTCATAGCTATATGCAAATACATCTCTAAATTATCTAACCAAATTGATTAAGGCTTCTTCTTCCTCTTTTGTCATGTCATCTGTAATTACAATATATATGTCTTCTCCCCCCTCTTGGGTTATTACAATCTTTTTTGTTTCTTCTTGATTGTCATAGGGCTCTCCTTTTTTCTTCTCTCTCCTGGGCTTCAGGTTAAGTAGTAGTCTTTCTTCAATCTCATATTTTCTGAAATTTGATGGAACATCAATTTTTTTTTTATCTTCTTCTTAGTATTTTGTTCTTTGTTATTTTATGTCTTTTGTGGAGCTTGTTTTCTTGAATCTTATTTGTGTTTGAGTTTAGTGTATCTTCTTGAAATTTTATCCTTGATTAATCAATGGCTTGCACTTCTTGTAAATATGAATTTTTATTGATTATTTTTTATTTTTGTTCCTTTGTTTTGGATGCAAATTTTTCGTCTTCAACCCTTATCATCTTCAGCCCTATGTAAAAGATATCATACCCTTCTTCATTTAGGAAATTTATTCCCACATGTTCTTCATTGGTTACATCTAAAGTAGACAATATTTGGCTCCATCCATATGGTTCAAAATCTATATGGCTCCATCCATATTTGGTTACATCTAAAGTAGACAATATTTGGCTCTATCCATATTTGGTTACATCTAAAGTAGAAAATATTTGGCTCCATCCATATGGTTCAAAATCCTCATCATTAAATTTATGTGGCATATATCTTGTATCATGTAGTTTTCTCTCATTTTTATGTAGTCTTCTTTTCTTAGAAGAAATCTTTTGGGCAATTTCTTTTTTGTTGGAGAAAATGTCCAAATTGGTGCTTCATATCTTCAATTTCATCATTTGAATCATCCCAACTTCCATGTTCATGATGAAGTTTGTTCCACTCTCTTGGAGATCCATCATAATAATTTCCTCTTCTTATATTGACGTTAGTGACATTTCCTAGGTTTTGAAAATAAAGGAGAACTTTTCCCCATTCTTGAACAACTTGCAATTGTCTTATCAAAGGTCTTCCTAGGATGATCTCATATTAGGTGATTTGAGGAGTTTCTACTATTTCAAAAGTGTGTTCAATCTCAATTCCACAAATTACTATGATTACCTTTTCCCAAATCCCTAATGGTGTTTCCATATGTCCATCTGCAAGTTGTAATTTCATTTTAGTAGGTTTGAGCAGTTGAGCCCCCCATTCTTCCAAAGTTCTTCTTTTCATTATGACTAGACTAGCTCCACTATCTAAAATAGCATTTGTTTGCTTATTTCGAAAGTGTATTGAAAGTATGGTGTTACCCTCTTCACCCTCACAATATCCTCCAATTTTATATATAGGCGCTTGCATAATTGATTCTCTATCTATTTTGGTATCAAGGTGTTCTAATGATTTTCCCAAGAAGCTCTAAAATGAGGTTTTCCATTAACTATTTCTTTTAAATTCCATTGACACAATATCTTGCACTCATCAGTTAGTTAAACCTCCATTTTTAACAATATTCCCTCCTCGTTACTTGAATATTTGAATTGTTCCTCCTGTTGAACATTTTGTTCACTATTGTTGTTTCTTCAATTTTGATAATCCCTTTCCCTCACATGTTGTTTGTTGTAAAAACACTCTTTCCTTGTATGTTTTGTCCACTTCTTCTCTAAGATGTAGTACTTGAGTGTTATTCTATCTTGTAAGTGTTGTAATTTTTGCTAATTAGACATGTGAGTAAGATAATTTTCACTCATACATAGCATTTCTTGATTTGTGCCATTCTAGGATTGACAATATTTGCTTTAGTTGTAACTCCTAAAGCTTTTGCTATTGCTTGAGCCAACTCCTCTATAGGTGGTATTTTGGGCTCATTTCTTCGTTGCTGATAAAAAAATAGAAGGTCATTTCCCCTATTGTCTTCTAGGTCAATGGCTTCCTTGACACAAGAATCTAGGTCTAGACATCTTCTATAGTATACCATGGTCCTCAATTGTGCATTAGTCAATCCTTCAATGAACAAAGACACTCTTTTAGTCATTGATGGTTTTTCCTCCTGAGGGCATCTATTCGGATATTGTTTGAATCTTCTGGCTACTTCCCTAATACATTCATCTTGTTTTTGCCAAAATATGTGGATCAAGGTAGCTATAGTATGTTTAATTTCAATTATGGAGAATTCTCTTATGAATCCTTCCATAAACCTTTCTATGTCTACAAACATCTGCTTTCTCAATGGTAAAAACCATATCAAGGCAACTCCTGGCAAAGTTAATCCAAAGGCTTCAAATTGTGTCATATAATCTTGTATTTCACACACACACACACACACGCACACACACACACACACACACACACATATATATATATATATATATATATTCTCATCTCAATTATATTTTTAATTGTTTCTATGGTGTGATTTCATAATTTTGATAATTTTAGAGTGTTTATTAAATTAACTTATTTTATTGAAGTTAAATATATGATTGAAATCTACTAAAGATTTTTATTACAATTTATCTTTAAGATGTGTCTATGTGTGTGTATATGTGCATATGTGCATTTATATGTGTGTGTATATGTGTGCATATGTGTGTGTATGGATGTGTGTGTATGGATGTGTGTGTATGTATGTGTGTATATATGTGTGTATATATGTGTGTATTCGTGTGTATATGTATATGTGTATGTGTGGTTGTATGTTTTTGTATGTGTGTGTATGTGCATGTATATGTGTGTGTATGCATGTGTATGTGTGTGCTTGTATTGTGTGTTTATGTGTGTATTGTTAGCTATGATCTTGATTTCAACCATGAGAACACACTCTAAATAAGAGTGCAATCTTAGCCATATCTTATCCATGCTCTCATTGGCCAAAAAGGCCTCTCCGTTGTATAAAAGAGCTACTATTAATCATTAAAATCAAGGCACATGATTTTCTTCATATCCGTGCATATGTAGTAGAGAGGAGAGTAATCTCTTTCTCTCTCTACATTATCCTCTATATATGTGTGTATGGATGTGTGTGTTTGCGTGTGCATGCATGTGTATACGTGTGTGTTTGTGTATGTGTGTCTGTATGTGTATGTGTATGTGTATGTGTATGTGTATGTGTATGCGCATGCATACGTGTATGCGAATGTGCACGCGCATGCACGTACACGAACATGCATGCAGACGCAGACGGGGACGCTCATGCGCATGCGCATGCACACGTGCGCGTGCACGTGCACGTGCACGTGCACGTGCATGTGTATGTGTATGTGTATGTGTATGTGTATGTGTATGTGTATGTGTATGTGTATGTGTATGTGTATGTGTATGTGTATGTGTATGTGTATGTGTATGTGTATGTGTATGTGTATGTGTATGTGTATGTGTATGTGTATGTGTATGTGTATGTGTATGTGTATGTGTATGTGTATGTGTATGTGTATGTGTATGTGTATGTGTATGTGTATGTGTATGTGTATGTGTATGTGTATGTGTATGTGTATGTGTATGTGTATGTGTATGTGTATGTGTATGTGTATGTGTATGTGTATGTGTATGTGTATGTGTATGTGTATGTGTATGTGTATGTGTATGTGTATGTGTATGTGTATGTGTATGTGTATGTGTATGTGTATGTGTATGTGTATGTGTATGTGTATGTGTATGTGTATGTGTATGTGTATGTGTATGTGTATGTGTATGTGTATGTGTATGTGTATGTGTATGTGTATGTGTATGTGTATGTGTATGTGTATGTGTATGTGTATGTGTATGTGTATGTGTATGTGTATGTGTATGTGTATGTGTATGTGTATGTGTATGTGTATGTGTATGTGTATGTGTATGTGTATGTGTATGTGTATGTGTATGTGTATGTGTATGTGTATGTGTATGTGTATGTGTATGTGTATGTGTATGTGTATGTGTATGTGTATGTGTATGTGTATGTGTATGTGCATGTGCATGTGCATGTACATGTGTATGTGCATGTGCATGTGCATGTGCATGTGTATGTGCATGTGCATGTGTATGTGTATGTGTATGTGTATGTGTATGTGTATGTGTATGTGTATGTGTATGTGTATGTGTATGTGTATGTGTATGTGTATGTGTATGTGTATGTGTATGTGTATGTGTATGTGTATGTGTATGTGTATGTGTATGTGTATGTGTATGTGTATGTGTATGTTTATGTGTATATGTATGTCAAAAACATATGTGAGTCACTTGCGTCTATCGGCATCAATGTAGATGATGATGATGATAAGGTGGAAGTGTGCCTTCATGGTTTAGAAACTACATATAAGTAGCTTAGAACTTCTATTCAGACGAGGGAAAATATTCCGAATTTTGTTGATCTGATGTCATGTTGATAATTAAAGAAAATAATCTCTGCGATGACTCAAACTCCTAAGGAAAACTTAGTTCTAAGGAGGTATTCTACTCTGGTAGAGGAAGAGGCTTCGAAAGTGGAAGAGGACACATTAACCAATACCAAGGTGAACAACAAAATCATGCAGGAGGTAAAGGATAGTTTCAAGGCAAAGAGAGCCAAAGAGGTTGCAAAATTTCCAAAGAAATGATTCAAGTAATGATAGTAAAGGATGTTGGAATTGTGGTAAACCTGACCACTTTGAATGTGATTGCAGGTTGAATAACAAAAGGCAACAAAACAACTATGCATCCACAAGTGCAGATGATTCTAAGAAGTTCTTCATGGTCCAACATCATATGATGAATATGATGTTTGCTGATGTTTCAAAATCGAATGGAAATGTTTGGTATGTTGATTCAGGTGCCTCAGATCGCATGATTAGCCATGCCAAATGGTTAAGTAGTTTGCAGAAATTTTCTATTCGTGGATTTGCTGAAACAGGTGATGACACATCACATCCTATCAAGCATACAAGAAACAAAGCACTATCTATGGAGGATGGGAAGGTAAAACATCTTGCGAATGTACTGCATGTTCTGAATACAACAAAGAATCTGGTTTTTTTTGGACAAATGTTTGACCAGGGATTACAATTTAGGTTCAATACTGATGGTTTATATGTAGAAGAGTACAAATAGAATGGAAGGTTGTTCACCAGAGGGAACAAAGTTGGTAGGATGTTCACCTTGAATGTGAAAATTCTTGAAATGAATGTAGCCATGTTTGCAAAAGGTGCAGGTGTTATTGCTAATATAGAGATTTGGCACAAGCAAATTGGATGCAAATTTGCAGAGGCTGAAGTTGATGTAGTCAAAAGGGCTTGTCAATGGATGACCAAATTTCAAGGTTGCAGAGATGCAAAAAGTTTGTGAAGCATGTCAATTTCGTAAATAGTTAAGGGCATCATTACCTCATGGCAATCATGTTAGTGAGAATGTGCTAGAAATGGTACATATAGATGTTTAGGGTCCTACAATGACCACGTATATGGGAGCCTACATGTTTTATGTCACTTTCATTGATGACAATACACAAAAAGTATGGATATAATTCATAAAAGAGAAGAGTGAGGTGTTCACTCACTTTCAAAATTTCAAGGCTATGGTGGAAAAGTAGACAAGGAAGTATATTCAGACATTAAGATCTAATGGAGGAAGTGAATACATGTCAAATGACTTCAATAGTTTTTTAAAAAATTCATGGAATTCAAAGGAAGTTTTCATGCGGGTACACACAACAAAATGGCATTGTAGAACGCAACAATAGACATATTGTAGAAATAGCAAGAGCATTGATGGTTGAGAAAAATATGCCTCATTGTTATTAGGAAGTAGCTATACACACTATTGTATACATCATCAAGAGAACTTTGATTGTTGTTGTACATCAAGTTACACATGAAGAGAAGTTTATAGGTAAAAAAGCAAAACTTATATATATGAAAGTATTCGGTTGTATTGCATATGTACATGTTCTAGATCAATTGAGGATGAATCTTGATCCAAACGCATAAAAATGTATCTTCATTAGGAATTCCCTTGAGCAAAAGGGATATAAATGCTACAACCCACTCACTATCATGGACAAAGGAAACCATCTTAAACCCCAAATTCCATGCGACTTTTATATCTCATGGTTGGTGTAGAATTTGGAGAAGCCAATGCTCCATTGTGTCCGGAACGTGCTAAAACCTTAAGATAGATTGTCTTCTTGCTTGATTCTAACATCCAGAGATCATGTTTTGGATTGATGAGATCATCGATGACATCATCAATTCATAACCTCCTTTGATGAACCACCCTTGAAAACCTATATAAGGAGGGTTCACCGCATACATACTCAGTCTTGCCAATGTCAATCTTGGGAGCTCAAGGAGTCACGATATCCAAGTAAGTACTCTCCAAGTTCCAGTTCCAGTTCTAGTTATTGTCTTGTTCCTTGTTCTAGTCTTGTCTAGTCTAGTATCTTGGACATCCTATTGTGTCCTATTGTAATATGGTAGTACGAGATCTTGTCGACTTAATTCTTGTATCTAGTTCATCTCCCTGAAGGTAGTTCTTGTAATTGAGATATCTTGCTTCATACCTATGATCCCGAGTTGTGGGATCTCGTGTGTCATCTCTAGTCGAGTTATCCATACCTATTAGTCCCGGGTTGTGGGACTTCTTATATCAGCTACATATTCTTGTGTTATTTCCCTACATGGGTGATCTTGTAATCGAAAGTATATTTCTGAAATCTTGTCTAGTAGTCAAAGGGCACAATCTAGTGCTCCCTTGACATTTTGGCAAGAATACCTTCATCAAGACTAGGCATCATGGAGATTATTCGTGAGGAAATGTTTTCTACACTTAAAGTTATTCAACAAAAAGTCCAAGAGATACGAGAAAGCCAACAAAGGATTCAACAACAAAATACTCAAGATGTAATCATAGAACTTCAAAGGCAAATCCAAGAGTTGTAGATCATTGTAAATAAATCTTCTTCGAGTACCCCCATGACAAGTAACATGAAAAAGGTCCAAAAGTGAGCATTCTTGAGAAATTTGATGGGACAAGATCAAAGTTTCAAGGATTTCTGCAACAAGTGAAGCTATTCATAAGGATGCAACCAGATAGGTACCCAGATGATGTTAAGTAATTGAGGGTGATAATAGGTTGTTTGAGAGAAAGCAAGAGAAGAATATTTTGATTGACGATCGAGAATACAAGTTTACCTCAGTTCCTCAACAACATATGTTGGAAGAATCTCAACCAGAACCCATGCAGTTGGATAACATTAGGGTTAGGTGACTTACACCAAAGGAAAGAAAACATTGAAAAGACAATGGATTATTCTTTTGTTGCAAAGATCAGTATCATATGGTATCCAAATGTCCTAAGAAGAAGAAGAAAGTTAGAATTAGGACTTCTACAATCACCAACCCACATCAGAAAAATCATCATCAAAATCAAAAGAGGAGTACTGCCCATAAGGAGAATCATGGCCTTGATTTTATACCTAGACAATCCCTTTCTAGTTTCATCACGGATATCCATCATCATCATGTTCTAATACCACATATCAAGAACTCTACAAAGACCAAGATCTATGAAGATTCAAGTTCTAGAAGATGTCACAGTCACATAACCGCTCCTCGTGGAACTTGTCGCTTGAGGGGGAGGCGATTTCATGGACAAAGGAAACCATCCTAAACCCTAGATAACATATGACTTTTATATCTCATGATTGGTGTATAATTTGGAGAAACCAATGCATTCATTGTGTCCAAAACATGCCAAAACCCTAAGATCAATTGTCTTCTTGCTTGATTCTGACATCCAGAGGTCATGTTTTGAATTGATGACATCATCAATTTGTAACCACTTTTGATGAACCGCCCTTGAAAACCTATATAAGGAGGGGTTGGCCACATACATACTCAGTCTTGCCAATGCCAGTCTTGGGAGCTCAAGGAGTTACGATCTCCAAGTAAGTACTCTCCAAGTTCCAGTTCTTGTCTTGTTCCTTGTTCTAGTCTTGTCTAATCTAGTATCTTGAACATCCTATTGTGTTGCAATCTGGTAGTACGAGATATTCTTGAGTTAATTCTTGTATCTAGTTCATCTCCGTGAAGGGAGATCTTGTATCGAGATATCTTGTTTCATACCTACGATCCCAGGTTGTGGGATCTCGTGTATCATCTCTAGTCGAGTTATCCATACCTATTGGTCCTAGGTTGTGGAACTTCTTGTATTAACTACATATTCTTTTGTTATTTCCATATGTGGGTGATCTTGTAATCAAAAGTATATTTATGAAATCTTGTCTAGTCTAGTCAAAGGACACAATCTAGTGCTCCTCTGACACTCACATGACAGGTGAAGGTAAGCAGAGATGTGGTGTTTAATGAAATGTTAAGCTTCTACGCAAATGCCAAAGAAGGACTTAATCTTGAATCAAATGACAAAGGAAATGCTGAAAACTTGAGTGCAAAATCTCAAGTTTTGAGTGGACCTGATGCGTCACCAAGCAATAGTTCCAATTCAAATCCATGCAATGGAAGATTGCATGGAAATTTCAATCCAAAAAACTCATCGACTAGATCCAAGAAAGGTAAAGAAAAGCTTTCCACTAGTACTAAAACATCTACATGTTTTGAAGACATTGATGGAGATTCAAGCAGTTCAAAAAAGAGCCTTGATGAGGAACTTGGATTGCCCTCTATGAAGACTCCAGGAATAAGAAAGGCACATGTAGATGATATAAGGAGAAGTGACCAAGGACTAAAGATCTAGGAGGATGCGGAATTTAGTGCAATGATTGATGTATGATAGCTACATGGCTCATCATTGTGCCTACATGACCAAGGTTATACAAGATGTTGAACCTTCTTGTTTTGAAGATGCAATTGAAAATGGAGATTGTGAGAAAGCTATGGATGAAGAGATGGTTGCACTTTATGTAAATGAAACATGGAAGGTGGTTCCATTGTCGCAAGGAAAGAAACCCATAGGCTGCAAGTGGGTTTACAAGGTGAAGCACAATGTCATGGGAGCATAAGCACGTATAAAGCACGATTGGTAGAAAAAGCGTATGCATAGACATATGTGATGATTATGAAGAATCATTCATCCGCGTTGAGATATCAAGCTCAACATGTGATGATGCAGGATGACACGTATCACTTTTTCATTTCTTTGACGTGTATAGTGGTTACGCTGGTATATGTCAGGGACACTTCATTGAGCTTTATTAGATTTATCTATCGAGAGTGATGGCACATTTGTTTCTTGCCAGCTCACTCATTCGCGGACATTAGGTTTTTCCTTCTGTACTAGTCTTTATATATTGCAATAGTTGTATTCTTGTTTTTAGGTCATTCTTGCACATTCATTTTTATGTAATAGAAGAAGAAGAAGAAGATCATTCTTCCTTGCCTCAATCTGAGTGTGTGCTTCTCTTTGATTGTGAGAGTGTGTGTGTGAGCTCTCTTCCTTATCTCCTTCCTCTTGACATGGTATCAGATCCAGTGTGGTTGTAGAGAGCTCGTGGAGAAGGCCAACGGTGAAGAGTACATGTGAAGGCGTGGAGAAAGTGCGATTCACAAACGACCTCAGATTGCTACGAAAATTTGTCAGATCAAAGTTTCGGAGCCATCTCAACCTCCATTTTGAGCTCGTAAGGTGGGGCCCACAAAAAAATTAGGTCAATTTCAAAAACTGCAACTTGCATCATGTTTGACAACACTCATTTATTCCAGATCCAGAATTTCAAGCGATTCCGTGTACTTTTGATACACGAAAACTATGTTTTTCTGAGATCGAACTATCACGTCATAGCGCGGCAGTGTTCAAGCAGAAGTGCTGCTTGTAGTGTTTTGTAGTGTTGTGAATAGCTGCTAAAATGGCAAATGCAAATGGAATGAGTCAGCTTATGAGCGATAAGCTGGACAAAGACAACTTCCATGCTTAGAGATTCAGAATGACGAATTTCCTGATGGGAAAAGGCTACTGGAAGTAATCGAAGGAGAGAACAAAAATGCTCCACAATTACCAGAGATGAATCGGACTACAGACTAGTTAAGAGCGTATGAACAATGGAATCAACAAGCACGAAAGGTTATGTATTGGCTATTTGTTAGCATACAAGATAGCATGATTGGACACATGTAGGATGCTAGGACTCCGAAAGAGGCTTGGAACAGTTTGGTCACATTGTATGAGACCAATACAAAGGCACGGAAATCGCAACTCAAGAACGAGCTACATACATTACAGAAGAAGGGAAGGTCAGTAAGTGACTACACCCTAAAAATCAAAAGCATATGTGAGTCACTTGCATCTATTGGCGTGAACGTAGATGACGATGATAAGGTGGAAATGTGCCTTCCTAGTTTAGGAGCTACATATAAGCAGTTCAGAACTTCTATACAGACTAGGGAAAATATTCCAAAATTTGTTGATGTGGTATCTATGCTGATTATTGAAGAAAAGAATTTTGGTGAGGATTCAAACTCCCAAGGAAAACCTAGTTTTGAGTAGGTATTCTACTCTGACAGAGGAAGAGGCAGAGGTAGAGGTTTCGGAAGTGGAAGAGGAAACAGTAACCAAGATCAATGTCAACAATAGAATCATCAGGAGGAAGAGGACAATTTCGAGGCAGGGGGAGCCAAAGAGGTCGCAGAAATTTCCAAAGAAATGATTCAGGTAATGACAGTAAAGGATGTTAGAATTGTGGTAAACCTGGACACTTTGAACGTGATTGCGGGTTGAATAATCAAAATAACAGAAGGCAACAAAACAACTATGCATCCACAAGTGTAGATGATGATGAGAAGTTGTTCATGGTTCAACATCACATGATGAATACAATGTCTGCTGGTGTTTCAAAATCGAACGATAATGTCTGGTCTGTTGATTCAGGTGCTTCAAATCACATGTCCAGTCATGCGGAATGGTTTAGTACTTTGCAAAAATTGCCAGTTCTTGGATATGTTGAAACAGGTGATAACACATCACACCCTATCAAGCATACAGGAAACATAGCATTTTCTATGGAGGACGGGAAGGTAAAACATCTTGCTGATGTGTTGCATGTTCCAAATATGAAAAAGAATCTCGTTTTTGTTGGACAAATGGTTGACCAGAGATTACAATACAGGTTCAATGTTGATGGGTTATATGTAGAAGAATACAAACAGGATAGAAGATTGATTGCAAAAGGAAACAAAGTGGGTAGGATGTTGACCTTAAATGTGAAAATTTATCAAATGAATGCATCCATGTTTGCAAAAGGTGCAACAGTCATCTCTGATTATAGAGACCTGGCACAAACAAAATGGACATGCAAACTTGCAAAGGCTAAAATTGATGCAGTCAAAGGAGATTGTTCATGGACTACCAAATTTCAAGGTTGCAGAGATGCAAAAGGTATGTGCAACATGTCAATTTGGAAAACAGTCAAGGGCATCATTTCCACATGACAAGCATGTTAGTGAGAACATACTAGAAATAGTATATACAGATGTTTGGAGTTGTGCAAAGACCTGATCTATGGGTGGTTGCAGGTTTTATGTTACTTTCATTGATGATCGTACACAAAAAGTGTGGGTATACTTCATGAAAGAGAAGAGTGAGGTGTTCATTCACTTCCAGATTTTTAAAGCTATGGTGGAAAAGTAGACAAGGAAATATATTAAGACATTAAGATCTAATGGAGGAGGTGAATACATGTCAAATGAGTTCAACAATTTTCTAAAAAATCATGGAATTCTCCGTTAGTTTTCATGCAGATACACACCACAACAGAATGGCGTTGTTGAACACAAAAATAGACATTTTGTAGAAATAGCAAGGGCCTTGATGGCTGAGAAGAATATGCCTCATTGTTATTGGGTAGAAGTTATTCATACTGCTATATACATCATGAACAGAACTCTGACCGCTGTTGTACATCAAGTTACACATGAAGAGAAGTTTACAGGTAAAAAGCCAAACTTATCCAATTTGAAAGTTTTTGGTTGTATTGCATATGTACATGTTCCAGATGAATTGAGGATGAAGCTTGATCCAAAAGCAGAAAAATGTGTCTTCATTGGATACTCCCTTGAGCAAAAGGGATATAAATGTTATAACCCACTCACACAACAGGTGAAGGTGAACAGAGATGTGGTATTTAATGAAATGTCAAGCTTCTATGTAGATGCCAAAGAAGGACTAAATCTTGAACCAAATGACAAAGAAAATGTTGAAAAATTAAGTGCAAAATCTCAAGTTTTGAGTGGACTAGATGCATCACCAAGCAATAGTTCCAACTCAAATCCATGGAGTGGAAGATTGCGTGGAAATTTCAGTCCAGCAAATTCATCAAATACATCCAAGAAAGGTAAAGAAAAGATTTCTGTTGGTCATAAACATGTGCAGGTTTTGAATATGGACCAGCCTCAAGCATATGAAGATTCAAAGCATCCAGAATATGTTTGCAGGTTGCAAAAGGCTTTGTATGGGCTGAAGCAAGCTCCTCGTGCATGGCATACAAGGATTGCTAATTACTTAACCACCATTGGGTTTTCTATGTGTGATGCAGATCATTCACTATATGCAAGGAAGGGTGATGATGGCATCACAATTGTGGCTATTTATGTTGATGATTTGATTGTAGGTGGTGATAATGAAGAAAGCATGAAAGAGGTAAAGCAACGTCTTATGCAGGAATTCAACATGAAAGATTTTGGTGTGTTGCGCTACTTCTTGCGCATTGAGTTTATACATATAGAAACAGGTATATGGATGTCGCAAAGGCAATATGCCTTGAATATGCTACAAAAGTATGGTATGGCTGATTGTAAGCCCATTTCTATGCCATTAGATCATAATTTGAAGTTGGATACTACATCAGTTGAAGCATTGGAAAATGCCACTATGTACAGGAAAATTGTGGGAAGTTAATATATCTCACAATTATAAGTCCTGAACTAAGCTACATTATTGGACTTGAAAGTCAATTTATGTAGGTTCCAAGAAACCATATTTAGATTCTTTGAGATTCACTCTACGATATGTGAGTGCTATTTTGGGTTATGCATTGTTTTATGAAGTTGGTGTAGATTTGCAAGTTCATGGATACACCGATGCAGATTGGGCTCGTAGTATTCTAGATAGAAGATCTACTAGTGTCTTTCTATTCTCACTTGGAGGTGCAATTATTACATGGAGCAGCAAGAAGCAACCCAATGTTGCTTTTTCAAGTACAGAGGTTGAGTATAGAGGTGTTGCAATGGAAGCATGTGAGGCATCATGGCTGGAGATGCTACTTGTAGATTTAGCTGTGGAAGTGCAAAAGCCTATCACCATCTATTGTGATAATCTTAGCAACATACAACTAGCACGGAACCCTATTTTTCATGCTAGAACAAAGCATATTGAGATACATTATCACTTCATCAGAGAGAAGGTATTAGCAGGTGATATTGATCTTGTTTATGTGAGAACAGATGAGCAGGTTGCTGATATTTTCACTAAAGCACTTGGGGCAGAGAAGCTAAAGAAGTTTCAAAAGATGCTTGGATTAGAGGACATGGTGCTGAGCTTGAGGGGGAGTGTTGAGATATCAAGCTCAACATGTGATGATGTAGGATGTCACGTATCACTTTTTCATTTATCTGACATGTATAGTGGTCACGCTGGTATATGTCAAGGACACTTCATTGAGCTTTATTAGATTTATCTACCAAGAGTGATGGCACATTGTTGAAGTCAATATCCTATTGGTCAAACAATATTCCACTGGTCCATTTATAGTTCTATTAGTCAAATAGTTCAGGGAGAACAGAATGTGTAGCTTTCAAACTCACATCTTGCACACACTAGAGTGTGGGCGGCGTGGATAGGCTGCTATCCTCCCATCATACCCATCAGGGTTCGATTCCCCATCATGGCAACGTGTGGCAGCGTTATATTTTATCATGCTTTTCAGGAGAAAAGGCGACGGACGCGAACGCATATTGTGCTTTATTGAAGAACGATCGTAGTGCATATTAAGCTTTATTCAAGAGCTTTTCAGGAGCTTCTCAGTATACATACTACTATATAAGAATAAGCTTGGATCACTATCAATTATCCTTCACCTAGTATTCAACACAAGTTTGGAGCTTGGACCTCAGTAGAGGTGGTGTTTCTTCTAGCACATGGGGCAGCCATGGTGCTAACTTGAAGCATGTTGAGAAGCGCACCTATGGAGTTCTTCTTAATGATTCTTCTTGGAGAAGATGAAGGGTGTGCTCACACTCTAGTTCATGGAGAGGAGGTTATCTCTTGTTCATGGCAAGAAGACTTGGTCATTAGCAGCTTAATGGTTAGCTATGGAGTTCTTCTTAATGATTCTTCTTGGAGAAGATGAAGGGTGTGCTCACACTCTAGCTCATGGAGAGGAGGTTATCTCTTCTTCATGGCAAGAAGACTTGGTCATTAGCAGCTTAATGGTTAGGATCTGCCATCTACATGGTGTATTTGAAGATTATCTTCTACAGGAAGATATTAGGTTGAAGATTGACTTCTACAAGAAGATGTCGCGCTACTTCAAAGACATATTTGAAGATTGTCTTCTACAAGAAGATGTCGGGCTACTTCAAAGACATTAGATGGTGTTTAACATAAGATTCACATCTTATGTTAAGTATTCAGGTACATATTCTCTTTATGCACACAGGTAATACTTGAAGTTTATGGAGTCCGTGGCGTTCATATCAGAAGGAGTCCTATTTGGCATAGGTACAAGAGAAACAGTACGTATATGCTTTATGCATATTTTGATGAAATGTTTGAGAAGCTGTGTTCACATGAGTTTGAGGATTTCTAGTAGCAAACTTGTTAGCATTCTATGCTACTTTATAAGTATGTGATCTTTTCACACACGTATCTAACTTAGGATCTTCCATAGCCTAAGTTCAGATGAGGGTTTGTTGATTATCAGTTTCACATTGATCCTTCCTCTTTCAGTCACTCATATTCACTCTTCTATAACCTATAAGGTCACACATCTCATATATATTCAGATTATTGCCCATACATCTGAATATGTTTGTTACATTGTACAATCACTCATTCATCTATTTCTCATCACATAGAGTGGTTGAGAGTTTTGCTCCCACATTGTACATTGAACATTGGTATATATGATACTATGAGTAAGCGATGGCTTACGTAACACCTTACACATGTTGTCTATTCTTTCTCTATCTTTGTCTCATCATTTGTATGATTAAGTTGTCGTATGTTCATGTTTTGTCAATATTGAAGAATGCTGGAAATAATGTTGTACATAACTAGAACTATGGAACCATGGACCTGTGACATGAGCCAAGGGCCTACCTCACTTCCAACATTTGGTATCAGAGCACTAAGGTTTTGGTTTCAAAACTTTAGATCTTTCGCATCAACGCATTAAGGCTCATTCATAATCTCAGGTTCCCAAACTTCCAGATTTACAACATATGATTTGAAAGCATCTTCTAATATTTGACATTTGACATACACACTTAATCTAGATGAGTAGAGATTTGAGAATTAGACAATTCAATCACATGTGTATTCATCAGTATGGAGTATGAAGTTGATGATCTGTTAGCAGTCGAATATTTTTGGAAGAGTATGAAAATACTTTACAAAAGTATTGTTTGAAGACTCAGACTTGATGAAGAGAAGACTACTTCAAATTCTAGGAAGAACAATGGTTTAGAGAAGATGAAGAAATCATATCAACATCAAATCACAGGTATCACTTTCTACTATCAGATTATCATTTGCAGGTCATATCTTAGAAGAGCAGTTATGAAGAGATTTTGAAGGTTTCAAGGAGTGCTTTTATACGCTTTCATCATTTGAAAGTTAAAGGCTACATCAAAACAGGTATCTAGAGGTTTTTCTAGAAATTTTTGAGAGATCTCTTTCATTGCAAGAAAGCTTATCTAAGAAGACAAATTTGGAGATGGGATGAGTTTTATAGCCAATTTTCTATTATAAGTTGGTTGGATATCAAGGTACAAATGTATCTAGAGAAGGTAACTCTAGAAAGGTAATTCATCATTCAGACAAAAGATTGGTGAATTTAGTTGTGTCAGTCATTTGAAGCAGAATTTTGATTCAGAGATATGAGGAGATGATAAAACATGTTTCTATATTCACTTCCATTTGTATACCATGTTTGTTTTGTCTCTTACTCTTAGTATTAGAGAAAGAGAAAAAGTTCATTCGAAGAAGTCAAGACTGTTTGCTACTTCAAGATGAAGAAAACAAAAGGTATGGAAGAGAAGTTTGAAGATGTTGACATCATCAGGTGGAAGAAAGGTGCAGAAGAAGAAAGTCCATCATTTCCCAAAGAAAAGTAAGGCTTCCTTTTCTCATATACTTTCCATATACTTTTCCTATTTTATCCTCTACATCCAAAGACAAGTCTACGAGAACATCTTGTGAAGATAGTCTAAAGAAGAAGCGGTTTCTTGTTTTGCATTACACTTGGTCATGATTTAGTAGATTTGACCAAGAATTGCATTGAGAGAAAGAAAAAGCAACAAATATATGTTGTGACTCATATGTGTATGAGTTATGTTTTAGTTGAAGCTTTTGAGCAGGCAGCTTGTATGTTCCCTCAAAGAATTCTTGGAGTGTCAATACAAAGCTACTTGGTATATGACAAGTTGCAGAGAAGTATATTTCTTCTTTATCTAACTCTTAAGGTAAAAGAGTTTTTTGAAGCAGATGTTGAAGACTTGGGTTGAGGTTTTATGTTTGGAAAGGTTACCTCATATTCAGTATTTTCAGGAAACTTCAGAAAATTCAGACTTGTTGATGTACCAGTCAATTGAAGAATCTACTTTTTATGATTGTCTAGACTTTTGGATACATGTTTGTATTTCAAAAGGTGTTCCATCATATCCTATCACTTGATTAAGAAGTGGAGTTAGCCAAAAGAAAGTCAAGCAGGTACTATCACATTTCACCCAGGTAAAATATGAAAGTTATGAAGTATCAACTTGCAGCTTTTGGAGTTCTCAAGGTGAGAAGTTTGTCCACTTATGTTTCAATTAGGAATTGCAAATTCTTGGGAAGGATTTGTTTGCAGAAAAGTTTTACAACTTTTTGAGAAGCATGGACACTTGGAGACATTCAGGTAATAAATCAAACATTCAAATTTGAAGGTTTGATAAGAGCAGATTCTACACAAGAGAGATCATTGATCTTGAATAGATCTTGTATGATCTTTTTATGAGTCAGTTTTCTATCCTTTGTTTGTGAAGATTCTTAACATTGGAAGAAGTAAGTCAAAGATTCAGGTTATATCAGGTTTGTGTTGCAGAGAAATAGAAGATACTTGTTATGTTACTGAAGGTTATGAATCCTATAAAGCTTTCAGTAAGGTTTTGTTATGTTAGGATCAGCTAACCTTATTCTAGATTTTGGAAAGCTGAGGAATGACATGGAAAGCTATTGGCATCTGATCAATGCTAATAAAAAGGATTCAAAATTTTTGTTTCAGATACATGTATTGATCACTGAACATCATATTTATGAAGGAAGACGTTCCAGATTTCATAAAGTCTGATATATTTGAAGAATACTTGATACTAGTGTTAAATCATCCAGGGGGGTGATGAAACATGAAGACTTATTTTTCAGCCATATGTGAAAGAAGCAGATTCATACTTACAGGTATTCCTATATCAGGTATTCCTATATTTCCTTTGTCAGGTTCTCTTTATGTTCCAGCTTTGTAAGAAGAAGGAAGAAGAAGAATGTTTGGAGAAAGTTCCTTTTAGGATGTTCCTGTTCAGGAGAAGGTTCCATAGTTCTATTGAAGAGAAGCTTGATATTTCAGAAAGGTATATTTCAAAAGTGCGCACATATATGTTTATACCAGGTTCTGAAGGAAAGAGGTATGAAGGTTTTAAAGGATGAAGAAACGATGACATCATAGATTTTTTACTCATATTTCAGTTGATTTCAATTGAGTTGAGTTGATTTGACTTCAGTACAGTCAAAGATGAACCAGTAGTGTTCATAATACACTAAGTTGTGAGTTGTCAGTCACAGGTTCAAGGATTCAGTTCTTGATTTTGTTTAGTGTATTTACATGACGCAGCAGAAGTACGTTGAGAAACCTTTTTGTAAGGTAAATGCAAATATGTGGATCCTAGTGTATGTTTTCAGGTTTGTGAAAACAAGAGATAGCAGGTTCAGAAGTCAGTTCATGCTATATTTGTTGTCAAGCAGTGATTGCTTGATGGAAACACTATTGGATATATAGTTTGCATATTTTCTCAGGTATTATGGTTCATATTCAGCAAGTTCAGATTTTTTGAAAGAAAAGTCGAATTCAGTTTTGAAGAAGACTTTTGAAGAGCAAGTTCTGAAGTGCGGGAGTACAAGCTTGAAGCTTGTGATAGTTTGCAGCTTATGAAGTTTGCAGATCCAGTTCAATTTGTACCAATATGACATTGCAAGGGGGATTGTTGGAGTCAATATCCTATTGGTCAAACAATATTCCACTGGTCCATTTATAGTTCTATTGGTCAAATAGTTCAGGGAGAACAGCATGTGTAGCTTTCAAACTCATATCTTTTACACACTAGAGCGTGGGCGGCGTGGATAGGCTGCTATCCTCCTATCATATCCATCAGGGTTCGATTCCCCATCATGGCAGCGTGTGGCAGCGTTATTTTTTATCATGCTTTTCAGGAGAAAAGGTGACAGACGCGAACGCATATTGTGCTTTATTGAAGAACGATCGTAGTGCGTATTAAGCTTTATTCAAGAGCTTTTCAGGAGCTTTTCAGTATACATACTACTATATAAGAATAAGCTTGGATCACTATCAATTATCCTTCACCTAGTATTCAACACAAGCTTGGAGCTTGGACCTCAGTAGAGGTGGTGTTTCTTCTAGCACATGGGGCAGCCATGGTGCTAACTTGAAGCATGTTGAGAAGCGCAGCTATGGAGTTCTTCTTAATGATTCTTCTTGGAGAAGATGAAGGGTGTGCTCACACTCTAGCTCATGGAGAGGAGGTTATCTCTTGTTCATGGCAAGAAGACTTGGTCATTAGCAGCTTAATGGTGAGGATCGGCCATCTACATGGTATATTTGAAGATTGTCTTCCACAGGAAGATATCAGGTTGAAGATTATCTTCTACAAGAAGATGTCGGGCTACTTCAAAGACATTAGATGGTGTTTAACACAAGATTCACATCTTATGTTAAGTATTCAGGTACATATTCTCTTTATGCACACAGGTACTACTTGAAGTTTATGGAGGCCGTGGCGTTCATATCAGAAGGAGCCCTATTTGGCATAGGTACAAGAGAAACAGTACGTATATGCTTTATGCATATTTTGATGAGATGTTTGAGAAGCTGTGTTCACATGAGTTTGAGGATTTCTAGCAGCAAACTTGTTAGCATTCTATGCTACTTTATAAGTATGTGATCTTTTCACACACGTATCTAACTTAGGGTCTTCCATAGCCTAAGTTCAGATGAGGGTTTGTTGATTATCAGTTTCACATTGATCCTTCCTCTTTCAGTCACTCATATTCACTCTTCTATAACCTATAAGGTCACACATCTCATATATATTCGGATTACTGCCCATACATCTGAATATGTTTGTTATATTGTACAATCACTCATTCATCTATTCCTCATCACATAGAGTGGTTGAGAGTTTTGCTCCCACATTGTACATTGAACATTGGTATATATGATACTATGAGTAAGTGATGGCTTACGTAACACCTTACACATGTTTTCTATTGTTTCTCTATCTTTGTCTCATCATTTATATGATTAAGTTGTGGTATGTTCATGTTTTGTCAATATTGAAGAATGCTGGAATTAATGTTGTACATAACTGGAACTATGGAACCATGGACCTGTGACATGAGCCAAGGGCCTACCTCACTTCCAACACACATTTGTTTCTTGCCAGCTCATTCATTCCTGGACATTAGGTTTTTCCTTATGTACTAGTCTTTATATATTGTAGTAGTTGTATTCTTATTTTTAGGTCATTCTTGTACATTCCTTTTTATGTAATAGAAGAAGAAGAAGATCATTCTTCCTTGCCTCAATCTGAGTGTGTGTTTCTCTTTGATTGTGAGAGTGTGTGTGTGAGCTCTCTTCCTTATCTCCTTCCTCGTGACAATCCCTGTAGCTAAAATGGCTACTCTTAGAGCACTTCTTGCATCGACTACAACAAAAGGATGGATTTTGTGTCAGATGGATGTGAAGAATGCCTTCTTACATGGTGAGTATTGAACTAAGCTACACTATTGGACTTGAAAGTCAATTTATGTACGTTCCAAGAAACCACATTTAGATGCTTTGAGATTCACTTTACGATATGTGAGTGCTACTTTGGGTTATGCATTGTTTTATGAAGTCGATGCAGGATTGTAGGTTCATGGATACACAAATGCAGATTGGGTTGGTAGTATTCCAGATAGAAGATCTACTAGTGGCTTTTTATTCTCACTTGAAAGTGAAGCTATTATAGGGAGCAATAAGAAGCAACCCATTGTTGCTTTGTCGAGTATAGAGGTTCTACAATGGAAGCTTTGGAACCATCATAGCTAGAGATGCTACTTGACATATTTAGGTGTGGGAGTGCAAAAGCCTATCATCATCTATTGTGATAATCTTAGTTGAGCTTGAGGGGCAGTGTTGAGATATCAAGCTAAACATGTGGTGACCAAAGATGACACGCATCACGTTTTCATTTCTTTGACATGTATAGTGGTCATACTAGTATATGTGAGGCATACTTTAGTGAGATTTACTAGATTTATCTATCGAGAGTGATGGCACATTTGTTTCTTGCCAGCTCACTCATTTGCAAACATTAGATTTATATACGTTCCAAGAAACCACATTTAGATGCGTTGAGATTCACTTTACGATATGTGAGTGCTACTTTGGGTTATGCATTGTTTTATGAAGTCGATGCATAATTGTAGGTTCATGGATACACAAATGCAGATTGGGTTGGTAGTATTCCAGATAGAAGATCTACTAGTGGCTTTTTATTCTCACTTGAAAGTGAAGCTATTACATGGAGCAATAAGAAGCAACCCATTGTTGCTTTGTCGAGTATAGAGGTTCTACAATGGAAGCATGGGAACCATCATAGCTAAAGATGCCACTTGATATATTTAGGTGTGGAAGTGCAAAAGCCTATCATCATCTATTGTGATAATCTTAGTTGAGTTTGAGGGGCAGTGTTGAGATATCAAGTTAAACATGTGGTGATCAAAGATGACACGCATCACTTTTTCATTTCTTTGACATGTATAGTGGTCACACTAGTATATGTGAGGCATACTTTAGTGAGATTTACTAGATTTATCTATCGAGAGTGATGGCACATTTGTTTCTTGCCAGCTCACTCATTCCTGAACATTAGATTTTCCTTATGTAATAGAATAATAATAATAATAATAAGAAGAAGAAGAAGAAGAAGAAGAAGAAGAAGAAGAAGGAGATCATTCTTCCTTGCCTCAATCTGTGTGTGCTCTCTTCCTTATCTTCTTTCTCTTGACATATGTGTATGCATATGTGTCTATTATATATGTAGGTGTATGTGTGTATGTATGTGTATGTATGTGTGTGTTTGTGTGTGTGCCTATGTGTGTGTATGTATATATATTAATTTATGTATGTATGTGTTTGTTTGTGTATGTGTTATGTGTATTAATTTATGTATGTATGTGTGTATGTATGTATATTAATTTATGTATGTATGTGTGTGTATATGTGTGTTTATCTGTGTACTTGTTTGTGTTTGTGTATGTGCATGTATGTGTGTATGTGTGTGTATATGTGTGTTTATCTGTGTACTTGTTTGTGTTTGTGTATGTGCATGTATGTGTGTATGTACATGTGTATGAGTGTGTGTATGAGTGTGTGTATATGTATGTGTATGTGTATGTGTATGTGTATGTGTATGTGTGTGTGGATGTGTATGTATGTGTATGTGTGTGTACATGTATGTGTATGTGTTTGTGTGTGTGTACATGTATGTGTATGTGTTTGTGTATGTGTATGTGTATGTGTATGTGTTTGTGTATGTGTATGTGTTTGTGTACGTGGACGTGTACATGTACGCGTACGCGTACGCGTGCGTGTACGCGTACGTGTGCACGTGCGCGTGCATGTGCGCGTACGCGTGCGCGTGCGTGTACGCGTACGTACACGCACGTGCACGTATGCGTACGCGTGCGCGTGCGTGTACGCGTACGCATGCGCGTGCGTGTACGCGTGCGCGTGCGTGTACGCGTATGCGTGCGTGTATGCGTACGCGTGCGTGTATGCGTACGCGTGCGTGTATGCGTACGCGTGCGTGTATGCGTACGCGTGCGTGTATGCGTACGCGTGCGTGTATGCGTACGCGTGCGTGTATGCGTACGCGTGCGTGTATGCGTACGCGTGCGTGTATGCGTACGCGTACGTGTACGTGTCTGTGTATGTGTACGTGTCTGTGTATGTATACGTGTCTGTGTCTGTGTTTGTGTATGTGTATGTGTATGTGTATGTGTGTGTGTATGTGTGTGTGTGTCTTTGTCTGTGTCTGTGTCTGTGTACCTGTATGTGTACGTGCACGTGTACGTGCACGTGCACAGCAATGCAGGTGTACGTGTACATGTACATGCAGGTGTACGTGTACGTGCAGGTGTACGTGTACGTGCAGGTGTACGTGTACGTGTATGTGCAGGTGTACGTGTATGTGTATGTGCAGGTGTACGTGTACGTGTATGTGTATGTGTATGTGTATGTATGTTATTAATCTATGTATGTATGCATGCATATGTTAAGTTATGAAAAAAGGATAAATGGTATAGAAACAATGACAATTGTACGTACAATATTTAGACATATACTTTGCTCAATGAACTTCTTCAATTACCTAAAATAGAGAGAGAGAGATCATATTTGGAGTGAAGATATGAATGTTGGTTCTCTCTTTGATCATATGAACATAAACTGAAGATAAAAAAGTGTTGTACCTTTTCTTTGTTTTCATTAGAATCGAGCATTGCATACGCAATGCTAAAGCATCATACAAAAAAATGAACATGCATTGATTATTGGCATCGCATAAGCGACACTTAATATTAGCATCACATATTTGATGCTTGTTTAGCATCACATAAGCAACAATGTAGCATAAGGGATGCTACGTGGATGTCATTGTTACCCTCATATTAACACCGATATGAAACCTCATTAAGGCAATGACATGTGCACAACACCATATATGACGGAACATGCAATCACTTAGCAGTGAAATTGTGTCATGTCAGTAGTCACTACAAAGGGTCATTTCTTGTAGTGAAAGAACTTTTGAGTGTAGGATGATACTATGACATTTGTGATAGAATTTTGATTCTCCATAGGATTCATTTGTATACATGATAGGATGAATACAAATCTTTTCAATTGATCATGTGTATCCATTTCAAGTTTGATTCGAGTTGAATGTCATTATTCAAGTGATTAGCAAGTAATTAAGCCTAGAGAAGTATCTTTGCATGCATATTTTGACTCTCTTCAAGTGATCCTTCATTTTGAATCATCCCCACAATGTTCATGCTTATGTATGACTAGTAGCTAACACCATACTTAAGGATGTGTGTGTTATAGTATGTGATCTATTTTTATAGGGTATCAAGATAATGTTGCATGATACAAGATCAGGCCACATTATATGCTAACCATAATGGAGTACCTCATAATCTTTGTCATGGACACTAATGAAACCATCTTGAATCCTAGTTTTCATGTGACTTTCATATCAACTCATTATTGGTAAAGATTTTGGAAAACCTAACATCACCGTCAAGTTTGAACATGCAAAAATGCTAAGAAAGACTTATCTATATGCCTTGTTTCAACATTGAGAGACCCATTTTTTTATCATTGGCATCATTGATAACATCATCAAATTGTAACCACCCTATGCAACCACCTTTGAAAACTTGTATAAGGAGGATCTCACTATACATATTCTTATTCTTGTCAATGCCAATCTTGGGAGTTCAGTCCCTGTCTCCAAGTAAGTACTTTTCAAGTTCCAATTCTTGATCTTGTCTAGATCCATGTTCTAGTCTTGTCTATTCTAGTTTCTAGACCTCTAGCCTTACCATCTTATAATCTTGTAGTATGAGATCTTGTTTTGTTCTATCTTGTATCTATTTCATTTCCATCAAGGAAGATTTTGTAATTCTGATATCATGTTTTTATCTATGGTCACAGGTTGTTCCTTGCATTTACTAATCCCGATTGTGTGACTTCTTATATTCATTGTATATTCTTGTACCGATTGTCCGTTCTGTGTGTAATCTTGAAATTAGAATATATTTGTTGATATATTTTGGTAGTGATGTGTGTGAACACAATTAGGACCATCGAGGCACTTTTTTCCCTCTTTAGGAGGTTTTTTCCCCAGCTTGTATATACACCTATAACCCTAATGGGTTATTTATCTTTGTACATTCACTTGGTAATACATTCAATATAGCATGTTGAGGTCCAAGATTCTTCTTCGTCCTTGTGTTGTTTGTGTGCTTTTGTAGACCTCAAACC
Source organism: Ceratopteris richardii (assembly GCA_020310875.1). NCBI lineage: Eukaryota > Viridiplantae > Streptophyta > Polypodiopsida > Polypodiales > Pteridaceae > Ceratopteris > Ceratopteris richardii. The sequence continues at coordinate 136,430,093 of CM035411.1, forward strand.
CCAACAATTGGTATCAGAGCAAGTCATTGCTTCATCTAGAGCATCGTCAATACACCTCCGATCATAGTCTTAGAATCACACAAAATTTGCTGAGCATACTCAAGGTGATTAGTTCAAAACAACTTCGCTTTGTGGTGTCAAAATTTCAATATGATCTTTTTCGACCTTCGAATGCACTATTGCAGTGCCTGTGTAGGCAATTCCATCTTTTCATGCCAAACATATGTACAGGTTTTGGTTCGCCAATACAAGCGGCTCAAAGTACACCACAAGCTTAGCAGAACTTGACAAGATAGTTCTATTCAAATTTTTGAGATGTAGTTATTTTTTTACATCAGGGTATTTTAATCAGTGGCCATGACTGAAAGCAATGTATTCCGTATGTTGGTTGTTGAGGATAAGTTGGATGGTACCACTTACCCATTATGGGCATATATGATGCATCATGTATTGGTTGCAAAAGAATTGTTGAATCTTGTGCAAGGTGTTGAAAACGACCTACTACACTTGCAAATACAATTATTGAAGGTGATGCAGATGGCATTGAAGATGATGTTCTTCAAGTTCCTATTCGTGCTATGGTTCCTGCTACACCTACTGCATAGCCACTTCATTAGGATGGAAGGGATACTCATGCACATGCATTGATAGCCTTTGTCTATCAAGCATGCCATTATCCCTCATATTCGCTCTTGCAAAATAGCAAAGGATGCTTGGGATACACTTACCACTTTGTACTAGGGCAAGAAATGAGGCTCTTGTTGCTTACCTCAAAAAATAGTTGGAGAGTGACCATATGAACGAAGGAGATTCTATGGACAACTTTTTGACAAAGATCAAATATTTAAAGGAGTTGTTGATTTTTACTGATGAAGTCTTGCTAGACAATTCACTTGTGCAGACTGTTCTGAATGGTCTTCCATATTCATATCAAAGTTTTGCCTCTACTCTTCGATTGATGAGGAGAGGCAATCCAAAGGCCTTAACACTTGAGGAGTAATTCTATGTTTTGTTGCATGAAGAACAGTCTAGGCAAAATAGGTCCATCATGCATGTATCAGATCAAGATTTCTTAGCTAGTCAGAAGGGCAAAGGTAAGTGGAGCTCATATATTATTAAGCAGAAATATGTTAATTCTGCATAGTCGAAAAAGGAAGACAAAGATGAGAAGAAAATAAAAAATCAAAATTGTTTTGCAAATATTGGAAAATAAATGATCATGTCATAAAGAGTTATCCAAAACTGGCTACAAAAGAGGCAAAGAAAAATTTGGCTGGAATGGTTGTTGTAGAGGCCTCTACACCTAAAATAGAGTCTCTAATATTGCGCAGAATGAAGAATGGGCATTTACTATTGTTTTCAGTTATGACCCATCTTCTCATGAACAATGTATGCCTGCAGTAGACTTAGATGTTTGGTACTTTGATAGTGGGGAAACCAAACATATTACCTTGCAACACAATTTCTTCAGTTCACTTGAGCCTGCCCTTATAGGGAATACTATCACATGTGCTAACAACTCCTCTTATCCTGTAATGAGAGTTGGTAAGATCATTATGAATATTGATGATGGTAGTTCTTTCACATTGTCAGATGCTTTGTTTGTGCCAGGGATCAAGAAAAATTTGTTATCAATTTCAACATTAGCCAAGATTGGCTTGGTTGTGAAATTTATTGATGACAGATGTACAATTCACGATCTTTCAAATGGCAATGTTATTATTGTTTTTGGCATTCTATGTTGTGGGATGTATAAGCTCATAGATTATGAAAAATTTGTGAATGATTCAACATGTGCAGTTCAAGATTCCTAGGCTATGTCAGATGCAAAGCTTTGGCATGCATTCTTGGGTCATCTAAATTATGCTAGCTTGCTATGCCTACACAAATCTAAAATGGTGTCCTCTCTTCCCAAACTTTAGGCACCTTGAAAACATGTTTGTGAAGGCTGTATTTTGGAAAAAATGAAGCATTCCTCCTTCCCAAAAGATGGTTTAGTTTGAGCTAATTAGAAATTGTAGTTTGTTCACAGTGATATTTGTGGTCCTATGCAAATGCCCTCTTTTGGGAACTACCTTATTGATGATTTTTCTAGGCATGCATGGGTGTATCCACTGAAAGAAAATTCCAAATTGTTTATGTGCTTCGAATGGTTTCTGGTTTTGGGTGAAAATTTGTCAGTATGTAAAATGGGCACCTTCCATTTTGATCAAGGGGAGAATACATGTCTTCTGATTTTAATGCATGCTTTCTTGAACATGGGATAAAACATCAGTGTACAATGCCATATACACCTCAACAGAATGGAGTTGCTGAAAGGAAGAACGTCACTCATGGAGATGGCGAGGTGTATGTTCTAAAGTCAGGCTTCACCATATAGCTTTTGGCTTGAGGTTGTTATGTGTGCAACATATGTACTTAACAGGTGTTCCACCAAAGCATTGAAGTCTATCACTCCACATGATGCTTGTCATGGTTGCAAGCCATCTATTGCTCATCTATGTGTCTTTGGTTGTTTGGCATATGCATTAGTCCCTGAACAACAATGCAAAAAATTGGATAATAAAGCGATGTAATGTATTTTTGTTGGGTATAGTTCTGAAAGCAAAGGCTATCATCTATATCAACCACATACTAAATGCATTTTGGTTAGTTGTGATGTTGCTTTTGTGGAATATGCAATTAAACCATTACTTTCATGTACTAAGGAGATATCAGTTAGCTCCAAAGGCATGTATGATACTTTGTTACCTCTTTTTGCAGGTGGATAGTCAAGTGTTGGTCCAAATGAGGTGATTTCTCAACCTTTAAAAGTTTCACATGATGATGCAAATCATTGAAGATTTTTACAACAAGGTGATTAATCAGTTTCAACCTATGCCTTAGATATCAAGATATTATTTCATGGATCTACATATCAAAAAGTCTACCTAGTTAATCAATCCCAAAGTGCCCTAAAAGTAGACATGAAGTATCTCTTGTTATCCATGCTTGAAGGAAATACCTTGGATGATGTTATTGATCAAGCAATCCAATGTTTCAAATGTTCAACGCAAATCAATCCCAAGAGCTACAAATGTTCATTAAACAAGATAATCTTTATCAAGAATTTGAACCACCAATCTTGGAAGCCCGACAAACAAAGTAGGTGATATGGAGAGTACACATCATGAATGGAATAAGAAAGTAAAGGACAATAAGAAACTCATGTTCAATCAATGAGGTATGCTTGCATGAGTCTATTGATCAAAGATATTGGAAACACCATTATGTGCAAGTAGAAGTTAGTTCAACAAATATACCTTGTGAAGACTTTTAGAGCCCTATGCAAAATTAGAACAAGAATATTTGGGCCTTTTTCCACTCTAACCAAGATTAACCCACTTACCATCGAGCTTTAGCTATGGAGTATGATGAGAATCCCCCCAATTTTCAATGTAGCTGTGTTTGAACCATATCATACTTCACCATTGAGGGGGGAGAGACATAGTCATTAACCACCTATCGAGAGCGAAGATCATGAAGAACTTAAATTAGATCATATCACATATTTAAGAATCTCTTGAGGAAGATTGGAATACCTTGTTCATTGGAAAGGTATGACATCAACAATCATACTTGGACCCTACAAAAAATCTTTAGAGGGCCCCAATCAAGGTTCATAAATTTTACAAGAAGAACAAGAAATGAAGCCCAAGCCAGAGAACATGGCTATTCCTTATGTATTTCATTGCTTGAGGGGGAGGTGATGTAATGGACACCAATGAAACCATCTTGAATCCTATTTGTCATGACTTTTCATATCTCATGACCGATGAAGAATGACTATCTACGTGCCTTTGTTTCAACATCTAGAGAGCCAATTTTGATCATTGACATCATCAATGACAACATCAATTCATAATTGCTCTATACAACTACCTTTGAAAACCTATATAAGGAGGTTTTAGCTATAGAGATCCCCTGTATTGCCAATGTTAGTCTTGGGAGATCAACGAGTTACGGTTCTCAAGTAAGTACTTTGTAAGTTCCATTTCTTGTTTTTGTCTAGCTCCTTGTTATAGTCTTGTCTAATTTACTTTATAGACCTCTAGTTTTATCACCTTGTAATCTCATCATATGAGATCCTTTTTAGTTCTATCTTGAGCGTCGAATGAACTCTCCAGCTTCTTTAAATGTTCCCAAGGCTTCATACCATCATTATCTAATAAAGCGAAAGCACCAACGTGATTCGAGTACAACTTGGGAATCGATCCTAGTGTTGTAGAATTAATTTCTTGGTTTTATAACTCAATGAAATTTGTGAGTACAACAATTATAAATAAAGAGGAACATATTATGTTTTCACATCCTTTGGACATTTATTCAGAATGTAGATGCTTGGCTAGAGATTTGGGCTGAGTCATATGGCAGAATGGGCCTTATCACGGTGAATATGTTATAACTTATGGAATATGTTGAACAATGCATTGTTGGATTGTAACATGGAATATGTTGGCCAATGCATTGTTGGATTGTAACATGGAATATGTTGGCCAATGCATTGTTGGATTGTAACATGGAATATGTTGGCCAATGCATTATTGGAGTGTAACATGGAATATGTTGAACAATGCATTGTTGGAATGTTAAATTATTATTGAACAATGCATTGTTAAAGTGTTATATTATTAATGTATTAATGTGTTTTTGATGTTTTTGATATAGCAGCTGAAGGTTCGTGAGGAGCGTGCAAGGCGTGAAAAGGCGGATATCAATAATCCGAATAATTATTATTTAGATTGTAAATAAACCCTTGTAGAAGGTTCTATTGTTAGAAACAGTTACAAAAGTAATGGTTAGAATAAGGGTTGTTGTAGACCGTAGTTTCTGTTATTGAAAGCAATGGCTTTCTGTAAAAGTCACCAACTTTTAGTTTCACGCTTGCTTTTCGAAGCTGCTCTCATGTAACCACTCTTTTCGACGTAATCAAAATTCTTATAAATACATGCACTCTGTGGACTGTCGAAACAGAGTGCATGGGGAGAGATTGCACCCAATTTTGCGTTCGGTCTCGTCTCTTGTTGTCTCTATTTTTCTGTGCGTTTTCTGCATTCGTAACCTCTGTGTGCGCGTGAGCAAGATCCTGACAACAAAATAAGTACTCAATTGTAGGCTCCTAACCTCAAGGGTAAGTTAACCTCAAGGGTAAGTGCATATTGGCTTTATGGGGAGGAAGTGAGTATGATGTCCATCCTTTTATGTGTCTAACATAAGTACAAAATTTCCCTTGCGTGTTAGAAGGAAGAATCTTGACATGGCACTAGAAAACCTCTACATGGTTTTTGGACGCCTTTGCAGTGGCCTAATTAGGGATATGTATGTTCTTTTCATAAAATCATCAACTGATAGTTTTCTACCACTGGAAGACAAATATAATGAGATTTAATGAGCATATAAGGAGGGATGGATAACCCATTGAATTTATAGATAGAAAATCCATCTTTCAACCCTCATTCATATGCGCTTAATGCTTGGGCCTCTTGGTTGGAAAACTAGGATTTGACATGTCCCAAGCCGCTTGGTTGGGTGGTTGGGCCTTTTGCCTCTTGAGGCGGGGGTGAGGGTTCAACCCCCACCGGCAACATGTAAGGGACATGTTATCATGGAAACTTGTATCTTGTGGCTGATGTGCCACCGTTTGTCTTGCTTCATGGTAGTTGTGATCGGAGTCTAACTCAGCTATGTAAACCCCCTGTTTTTGTGGGATAAGGGGATCCCATGGGTACTATGCCCTTCCTTGTACAATTGCAATTTCAAAGTTAAAGCCTGGAGGAGTAGGCCTCGGCTGAACCTCCATTAAAAAAACAAACAAATTGGATGTGACATATATATGTGCATGTAGCTATCCTCTCATGAAAGAGACATCTATCCTCACATTTATTGGCTCGAGTTGTATGATGAAGATGATGCACATATGGTCATGTCTTATGTTAAAAGAAAATGACATCCTCTCTCAACTATTTGTATGATGAAGAGGATGTATATATGGTCATGTCTTCTGTTAAGAGAAAATGACATCCTCTCTCACTTATTGATGTGCTTTGCTTTGGATCTTCAAAGGAGGCACGCACTATCGATTTCCTTTCGTTTGGATTTTTTCTATCAATCAATATGCCGATCCTTCTTGATGTTGACTCATATGAGAAAGTAGGGTTTTTGTATTGTCTTTCAATCAATAGCACGCACACTTACGGGAGAGTTCATTAAATATCTAACTCGAGAACGATCAACATTGTGGGACACCTCGAGACGTTTCTCTCTCTCTCACACACATATTATATATATATATATATATATATATATATATATTAGAATGAATGTAAGACACACATCGATCTCAGAAGGTAGATGCATCCATACATTTTGAATACCCTTGCATCCATACATTTCGAGACGTTTCTCTCTCTCTCACACACATATTATATATATATATATATATATATATATATATATATATATATATATATATATATATATATATATTAGAATGAATGTAAGACACACATCGATCTCAGAAGGTAGATGCATCCATACATTTTGAATACCCTTGCAGGTTGAACATGTCCATTGAATGGGACTTGAACCTAAGCTCCTCCATGAGTTCAAGACTTACCACTACAACACTTTAGACACATTTCACATATTTTCATAAAATTTGTTTTGAGATTCTTAGCTTGAAAATAAAAGCAAAAAATTCCACAAACGTATTAGAACTCAATAAATAATATGTACAACAAATTTAAAATACATTGAAACTTTCAAGAAATTTTGGTTGAAGGTTAATCTCCTCGGGCTTGAATGTATTAAAAGAACAACTCTACAAGTAAAGGGCATAATACCTATGGAACCCCTTGTATCCCACAAAAGAGGAGTTAGACTTCCGAAGCATTACATGAAAAGGGTTGTTTGAAGGCATCTAGTCTCAACGACCTGAAGCCATCACGAATAGACTGGCTACACTGATCGAGGTATGTTCAACAGCTTGGAGAGGTTGAACACACAACCTGCGTCTGAGGAGGTGAGTGCCCAACCAATTCACATATGAGTTTTGGAAAATACCTTAAAACCTGATGGACAAGGTTGCTCACAAGAGAGTTTAAAAAATATTATTCACAAAAAACCCATCTCCATTTTGACTATGCATGGTGAAAGAAGCGCATGTGGCCTTGTAGACATCATTTTTAGGCCTTCAATATAATTTGGTAGCCCCTTCTCATAAGAGTTTGCATTGTGGCTCCATGAATGAATCAATGAAAACAACTATATGTGTCCACATGTTAACACCATCATCTCTTGGTTGAGGAGACTTTAAAGCATCTGCTATCTTGTTAGGTGTGAAGAAAAGGGGAGAAGAAGCACTAATACCCTTTTTTTTAAAAAAAAGTTCGGCCTTGATCTATTCTCCCGGACTTTAATTAAAATAAAGAAAAAAAGTTACACGTGAATGAGACTAGTGCCCATGAGACCCCCCAAATCCCACAATAAAAAGAACAAGTTCGGTAAGCTAGAGGGCATTTCTATGGCTTAAGCATGCGAACTAACGTTTCATATATTTGTATGGCTTTAAGCATGTGAACAAATGTTTTCAATGCCGGTTCAACGCGGCTATGCGTTTACTGTGGAGTATCTTACGAAGTATTCAATGGACTCTGGAGTACTGTTGCCGCGTCATTCTTCTGCTGAGTAAAACAAGCGCCCCCTTTTCTTCAAATGTGCTTTCGCCAGCGTTGACGGATCCTTCACCCATTTCTCCAGCCTCCGTATTGTCCAACTCCACCTTCTCGTCCGTTCTGCGCAGGCGACGCGCCGTCTTCGACGCAGCTCTCGATCAGTTCTGTTGTAGTGCGGTGTGCGCACATGTACGCAAATACGACTCATGTTGTTGTAGTGTCGATTTTGATAGTCCATTCTGCTACGGCTGTTTGTTTACTAGTCTGGAGAGAACGAAGTCGATGATTTTAAAGTATGCGTGTGTTTTACACAGAGAGAGAGAGAGAGAGAGAGAGAGAGAGAGAGAAAGAAAGAAAGAAAGTCATATTAACGTCTTCTGGAGGCCAATTCTGGAGGCCTAACTTGGCCTATGAGACAAAAACCATGTACAAGTGTAGTAACCCTGTGTAGAAGATAAAATGAAATAAAAGGTATATCGCTACACAAAGCTATATAGGGCTGGAAAAGGCTGGGGAGACATGGCTCTGACTCTGCAGATAGTGGCCACCTAATACATGGGGGGATCCAAAATGTGAGTAAAACGCCCTAGCGACAAGTGATGGGTGGAGGTGGGTGTAGTATGTGGTACATCGGTGGTGGTCTGAGTGCCTCCTGAAGGAAGACAACGCAGGGGGTGGTGGTACGCCTATGTTCCATCATGTGGTCGTAGGCAATCCTGATGCGTGAGACATCCTCCTGATATAGTCGTTGTCGACGATATCCGCCCATGCGTGGTCGGCGCCGTGCTCTCTGTGCTTCTGCCCGGTGGAGCGTGAGCCCTATAGATGGACCTCTCTGATGTAGCTCAACTCGCTGAAAGAACTGGGTAATGTTCTACCTGGTACTCACCTTGGTTGATGTATGGGCTGTAGTGACAGCTCTCGCCTCTCGTATGCTGCTGTGAGAAAGCATCCCAAGCGTCTCTGGTCTCCCATAGTCATGCACAGCTGGAATGACTCCTCGATCTGGAACTCTGCTCGTAGGTCTAAGTATGCTGGACATCTGATAACAAAATGCTCCTCACTCTCTACCTCTGTCTGGCATACTGGGCACCACCTCTCCTCACGGGGGACTCCCCTAGACCGACCCCTCTCAATCTCGAGCTGATGTGATGAAACCCGGAGCTGCCCAATGACGACTCGTAGGTGGTGGGGAAGGTAGGTCTGCATGTATCTCGGAATCTCGATGAAGCCCGTGCCTGATATATGTAGAAAATGCTCGCGGTAGTAGAGCATTTTCGGTGGCAATGTACCCCTAGGGCTCACCCATGTCCTCTGTATGTATGTATGCCATATCTCCTGACGAATGATCCTATTCCTCTCTTGATGAGAGAGCGAGTAGGTGGGTGCATGAGAGTTGTACTGTAGTGGTGGTAGCCTGTCTATGTCAAAGCCATGGTGGGCAAGCCAGTCTCGTGTCTGTGCATACCATGAGGAGGTGTCGCCTGCTAATGCCATATCACGTGATGCCTCGAAAGCACGATAAGCAATACGCTCTGTATCCATGCTCCGAACTCTGTGTAATAGGCATACTGCCTGGAATAGTGCCTCAACTAGCATCGGTGGTGCAGCGAGCTCTGCTCTAATGATGACATGTGGTACTGAAGGCTTACTGCTGATAAGTCTGGCAATCATGAGGATCTGTGGCCTCTCTAATGCTGTCCATACTGATGTAGCTAATCCTGGTCCCCATATGACTGCCCCATACATGTGAGAGAGAGAGAGAGAGAGAGAGAGAGAGAGAGAGAGAGAGAGAGAGAGAGAGAGAGAGAGAGAGAGAGAGAGAGAGAGAGAGAGAGAGAGAGAGAGAGAGAGAGAGAGAGAGAGAGAGACAAGGAGGCCTTGCATTCCATCCCTCTACTATGTGATAAAACTTAAGAGTAGAGGTTCTATATCTGCTTTGGCGTCAAGCTGAGGAGTAATGTCTCTACTTTTGCATTAGTAGCAAGCCACGCCTTTTGCTATGATCTATAAGCAATCTCATAGGGAGAAAGAAGCTGAAGATACAAGCTTTGTGACTCATGAGCCTCCATTTTGATAATGCCTCCAAGGTTCAAAGTGAAGCAAGTTATTTTGGGATGTATTTGGAAGATATTTGGCAAAACAAAAGTTTCACACGTCCCTCTAATTTTTACACGTTTTAAAGTGCAATAGCCCTTTTCCTTGGACAACATGCCGTATGATGGTAGATTTCTGCACTTCCTATATGCAACAAAAGTGAATAGATCCTCTTAGGATCTATCCTTTTCTGACATAGTCAGCTTGGAATGCGAATCCCTCTTCACTCAAGTTCTCGATGAATATAAAATATTGTAAATAAAATATTGTATTGAGTCGATATTGTGCATAGCGGAGCTGATATGCTATATAGTCTTGTGGTTGATTACCATGAGCTTGTAGTTTCACTTTCAAGAATTTGGGGTTTACCTGGATTCATTCTGGTATATATATTGTAAACTCCCATTAGGCTTACATAGCTTTCTAATGATCTATAGAATGCATAATGTAAACGTTGGTAGCTATTGCAAACCTCCTCTACAAAACAAACTATCTATCATACACAATGAAAAGGCTTGATACATATAGAGAATTGGCTATATCTTTCGGTTCGTGTAGAGAATGACAATGAAATTTTGGCTTAAGGCTTGATCACTTTCCAACAAATACAAAATTTAAGAAAATGGATGTCATAAAGTACATGAAAAAACTACAGAAAGATGTAGTTTTTGAGAAAGAACCTAATCTAGAGAGTATGTAGAAGAAATAGAGCCTTTGGGGTGATCTCTAAGTAGATAGGACTTTCCTATGGCATCGGGGTGCTCTCCCCTGTCCTCTAGTAGTTGGGGATGAATAGAGTGATCTTTTTATACTGATTTACCCATGGGATAAAGCTCAAGTGACTCTTCGCTTTCCAAAGTGACTCTTCATGTTTCTTGTTCTTGCCTTCCATCTACTTTGATTTTTGGTGCTTCAACTTCCCATTTTGGATAAAGTCCCAACTTTTCTGATTCTTGAAAACCTTAGTAAACGTTTGGACCTTCAATTTAATGCTTGAACTTGCTTTATGATTTTCCATGAACCTTGAATTATAAGCACGCTCCCTTAAGCTCAAGATTCTTTGGGCTTCAGCCTAGGTTCTTCATAGGTAGCTTCCTTAAATTCCTCAAGCTTGTTTGCACTCAAGAATTTGGTGAATATATTTGCAACATGCTATTTTGTGTTCATATATTTGACATCCACACCTTTAGATATCTCTTTTTCTCTAATAAAATGATAATGGACCTTTACGTGCTTACTCCTTGCATGATACGTAGGATTGCTAACTAGATGTATACTAGACATGTTATCCCCAAACAAAGGGAAATGATTTTACCTCGACATTTGACTTCTTGAGAAGCTTCCTTCACATAACTTTACATATAGCTATGGCTAAAGCCCTATTGATGATAGCGCTACCATAATTTGCATCTTTGAGCTCCAAGAGATTGCCTTTGAGCCTAACATGAAAATGTGGCTTGAGGTATTATCTTCTTTTGAACTTTCCCACTCGCCATCACTAAACCCTTTAGGCTTCAAGGATCATGATAATCATAAAATAGGCAATTAAGATGCTCACTAGTATAAGAATGCACGAATTGTGGAAGAACACTAACAACATACGATAGATGAGGTCTAGTTATGGTGGCATAAATCAATGACTTTATGATACTCGTATAGAGTTGTATGTCTTCAAGAGTCTGTGCTTGACCTACGCATAACTTCATATTTGTGTCCATGACTTGTGAGTGTGGTTTACATCCACTCCATAGTACAAAGAGAGTTTTAAAAACGGGTTTTAAAATGTTTAGTACGTAGGGTACTAAAAAAATGGAAATAAAAAATGAGTATTATATTTTGTCGCAACATTTCATTCTTTTTTTCTATAATCCATGAATAATGTATATCTAACACTCATTTACATATCTACTGCTGAAAACACATAAAAAACTTAATCTACTACTACTACAATGATTTGGAGTTAGGAAGGCCCAAAACGAATTGGGTTAAATTAAACAAAAAAATGGGAGTGAAATCTTACACAAAGGATTGATGAGCTTAAAGCTAAACATAAAGCACATTAGAACTCTTAAGGCAATGCATTTAGAGTGATAGACTCCAGAATGGTTAAAAACAATGTCAACAATTTAATGATGTCTTGACTCCTTGCTAAATGAAATATCTTTCAAAATCAAAATAGGAACTTTTTTCTTATCTAGATAGGAGGGACTTTTGGTTCATAATTGGGTAGAGAAAGAAAGAAAACCATACATTGTCATAATTTTGTTCGTGAAACAAAAATAAAAATTGAAGCTGATCTTTATTAAAAAAAAAAAAAACTCCAAAAAAACGCAAAGTTCCGAACATCCTAAACGTTTTTTATTAAAAAAAAAACACGTTTTTTTGTACTATGATCCACTCATGCCATACTTGTATAACAAGTCAAGTAAATACTTTCTTTGAAGTAGATATATTCCATCATGTACATACACGACTTCAATACCTAAAAAGCATTTGGGCATGCCAATATATGGAATCTCAAACTCTTTCCATAGCTTTTCTTTGACCTCCTTTATACCTTGTGTATCATAAGATCATCCACATGTATGCATAGGGCTAAAAGTCTCCTCATAGTCTATGCCATGTATATGTGAGAACCCCTTAGCAACCAATCTAGCTTTATTTTTAGCAATTGAACCACGTGAATCTCTCTTAATTTTATGGATCTGTTTATTTGATATTACCTTCATTTCTTCTTCTTTTGAGGGTGAATTTGGGGTTGCTTGGGATCATTTTGGTATTACCGTTATTCCTTCTTCTTTTGGTACAAGTTCACATGTATGTTTCTTCTCGAGAGCTTTGATCTCATCCTTCATGCATTTTCCATTTCTTGCAAACCTTAACTTCATCGAAGCTTGTAGGCTCTTTGCCTTTGATAACTTGTGTCATGAAGGCGTAAAGGCTTGCAATTAAGCTATCATACACAAGCTTTTCTATTGGATACATGATCCTTGAGGACTTTCTCATTCCATAATGAATATACTTTTCACTTCCTCCTTTTTTGCAACCTCTGGTGTTATCATTTCTTCAAGCTCTTTTTCACTAGTACCGTGCATATCATCTTCGAGTTGATATTCTTAATATTTGGTTCTGCATATTCTGACTAAGGGCTAGTTAGGGTTGCTCCGGTTCTCGAACCTAAAGCCCTATAAGGTGAGTCCGGTTCGGTTAATTCAGTTCGCACCTTGCCCATTCGGTTCATTGCTAATTTGATAAATTTTTTTCCTTTTGAAACCTACTCTTCTCAAAAGTCACACCTAAATCTATCGGCTTTTCCTTTTCTCAAAAGTTGCCTGAGCCAACTTGAGAGAGAGAGAGAGAGAGAGAGAGAGAGAGAGAGAGAGAGAGAGAGAGAGAGAGAGAGAGAGAGAGAGAGAGAGAGAGAGAGAGAGAGAGAGAGAGAGAGAGAGAGAGAGAGAGAGACTACTACTTAGACAATAGGGAGTTGACCCTCGAGACTTCCACTTTGACTAATCATTATTCATTGTCTATATCCTTATCCATATCTTTTATCATGGGAAGAGCTCAATTTGACCTTCGTTCTCATGTGAAGATGACAAGCACTCAAGCCAACACTTCGGAGTGCAAGTATTGCAAAGGGATCTATGTTGGGAGTGCTTCACGTATAAGTCACACCTATTAGGATTACGAGACGAGACATTGGAAAATACCACTCAGTTCTTCAAAATGTCATTGAAGACTTAACTACAAAGATGTAGATGAGTCAAGGTGTAGAGAATATGGGTTTCTAATTTCATTCAAGTGGTCATGAAGAATCAGAGATTCACGTTGATGAAAGCCTTGAAGGGCTGTCAAAAAGAGCTCATATTGATAGTGGGAGCCCTCGTGCATCTCCCATGGCAATACCTAGGGTCCTAGAGACCAATATGTTTGCAAGAGGTTGCAAAAACAAGCGACGGAAGAAGCTACAACAGAAATATCAAAATTATTCATCTTGTGTATCATTTAATGTTAGAAACACAACTTCGTGGAAGAGGGTTGTGAGAGAAGTGAGCCGCATAGGGTCTCCTTGGTAGAGACCCTTAGGGGCCATGCTATGCACTAAAGAGTTGAATAGACAAAAGAGTGCGGTGGAAATTGAAATGTTATCCTTGCGTGCCATTTGGGAGAAATATGGGTCTTCCATATTGTGTGATGGGTGGTTTGACATACGCAAGAGGAATGTGTATAACATTCTTGTCTCCTCTTGCAAGGGGACAATGTTCTTGCTTGCCATAAGTTATAACAACACATGCACTTGGACAAATGTCATAAGTGAGTTCATGTACTCCCATGTGAAAAAAAACTAAAGAAGATGTTGGGAGCAAGAATTTTATGTAAATGATCAAAGATAATGCATATAATTGCGTGGTCATGAATGATGAGATGCATGCTAGAGGATGAGTTTCTTGGAATTATGTGGACTCCTATCGGACATAGTCTAGACCTTTCAATGGAAGACACTAGTGCCATGCGATGAGTGAAATCCATTCTTGAGAAGGAAAGATTCATTGTAACATTTGTGACCTCTAAGCTCTTGCCCTAAAGTCTAGAATATTTTTCTTGTACATTCAGATCTTGAACTCCAAAAGCTCTGTATGACTCGATTTTGTTGCATGTTCATAGTCCTAGATAGAGTGCTTCCGGTGAGGAAAGGACTTCTTCGGACAGTTGTGTCAGAGGAATGGTATAAGTCTTGAGATACTTCCGGCGAGGAAAGGACTTCTTTGGATAGAGGAATGGTATAATCCATTATATACACACTTTTCAACATTGGTTATGGTGGATGATGCCTTTTGGTCAAAACAAAGATATATATTGGAGCCATTCAGCCTCTTTATGCATTGCTTGGACAGGAGTGCACTTGGACTTGCATTTGAATACACTGGTCGTATACAAGGATGCATAGGAAACATTTCTAAACTCCTAGAGAAAAGAGTGAATATTTATAATTTTCTCTTACACACGTTGGAGTGTGTGCTTGCTGAATCTTGCAAGTAGGAGCATATATTCAGTTTTCTTCGATTCTTGTTGATGTACCAGGTTTTTAAGACCTATCACTTTAAGGAGAGAAGTCTCACTGCCTCTTATTTTAAAGGAGAAACCTTAAGCTCTTTTAGGGTTGCAGATTTTACCATCTATTCAACCACATTGGCTGTACTTCCATCATACAATCAATTTATTCTTCTATTTCAGCACACTCACTCTTCCTTACAACTCTTAGGCACTTCCCTCACATATATTTGTACTAAGAAACCTCTTATATTCAGTCTTATTTTCAGATTTGTATAATTACACACATTGTATTGTTATTTTTTTTTTAAGAGGAAGTTCGGCTGAAGCCTGACCTCCCTTGGCTTGAATATATTGAAAGAAAAATTGAACAAGTGAAGGGCATAGTAACCATGGGACCTCCTTGTATCTCACAAAGTAGGGGTTAGACTATCCAAGCATCAGAAGGAAAGGGCTGCCTGAAGGCATCTATTTTCAATGGCCAGAAGGCATTACAAGGGTAGATTGGCCACACTGGCCGTTACACCGGCCGTGACATGTCTAATAGCCCATAGGGATTGAACACACAAACCCCCACCTCAAGAGATGAGTGGCCAAACAACTCGCCTATGGCGTGTGGATTTGTATTGTTATTCATTCATCAAGTGAACATTATTTTCAAGAGTAACATTCAATTGCTCACTCCATTCTCTCTCTTGTCTATTTCTCACAGTCATTCATCTACTTTATTTGGTTCAAGGTGCATGCGCGCTTGAGGTTCAAGTGTTGGAAAGAACTTTGAGAATTTATTTAGGCCACCTCATGTCCAACATAATATCAAATGCTTAGCCGTAATCTGATATTGCACATGAAAAGCTCATGGTTTTCATATGACGTATGTCATAATCCTATTAAATGTTAAGAAAAAAGCTGCATTTTCTTAGAAAAGCTCATGCAAGGAATAAATTCTATTTAAGGGTGGCCATATTTCACTCTTTTCATCAACTTACCATCACTCTTGCCATTAGAGCTTCAAGTAGGAGTTGCTACAACACATGGAGGAGGTCATGGAGTGTATGCTTATACGCTTGGAGATCTTTCAACTCTTGTGAGAGAGGGGTGCCTTGGAGATCTTACCCAAGCCTCTTCATGCCTTGTCCCTTCCCATCGCTTGCTCATTTTGGTAGTGATGGGTTATGAGTATTTCTATGTTACCACATATTTGTGATTTGGAGCATTGGTCATTTTGTACATATATTTCATAATTGGAGCATATGACTCTTTGTCTACATCTTGTGTATTCACTTGAGTCTGTGGGTGTATGTTCCTTTGTCTGTGCTACTATTTCTCTATCTTTGGCTATTATTTGCTAACAGAGAGAGAGAGAGAGTGTGTGTGTGTTTAAACTTTAATGTTAATGAGGAACGAGGGGCCCAAGGTAGGTACTAGGGGGGGGGGTTTTGTAAACTTTAAAGAAATTGACTGATGTAGTGGGAGGGGAATTCAGGATTGAGATATTTTGAATTGACGATTCTTTATCTTTGTTGTGTTCATCAGAAAAACACTATCTGGATTCTGCATCAAGAAGACAATGTTTTAAGTTTCACATGGACAAGCCACACAGAAAATTGTCACCGGGAGCAACTGTGGGGATCACATTTGCAGCCATTGTTGGTGCCATAATCATTGTTACTTGTGTGAAAATTCTGTGCAGATTACTAAGATCAAAAAACAAGAAGGAAGATTCTCATGCTGAAATCAGGCGGTCATACTCTCTGCCTATCAGGGCACATGGAATAGGTGTAAGCATGCAATCATCAGATGGAGTAGAGAACAATGATCACCATTTTCATCTCCGTCTTCATAATATTGCACCCTTCTTGATTTGGAGTAGTCGTTCAAATGAATTGAAGTTGTCATCAGAAACAAAAGTCATTGAATTTACTTACAAGTAAATTGATTGCCACCTGTTGAATATATTGTCATGAAACATGCTTTTCTTAATTGGGATTAACCCTATGTATCATGTCCTCAGGCAGCTGCAAAGAGCTACTAAGAACTTCACTACATTGATTGGGAAAGGTGCATTTGGAGGTGTTTTTAAGGCTGTTCTATCAGATGAATCTGTTGTGGCTGTTAAAGTCCTTTCCACCAATTCCAAACAAGGCGAGAAAGAGTTTCAGAATGAGGTGTGTATGATCTCGATTTGTGGTTCCTTTGTCTTATTTAATGGAGAGACTAGTAGAGTCCTCTAAGAATGTTTTACTATTGAATCATTATCCCAACTGCAAATCATTTAGAGCAAGATAATCTGGTCTGTACATGTGTTTAAGATTGACCTGTGATTGTAATTGGTATTGAAAGGAGAATCTTGTGGTCCCTGCCTTTTACAGGTACTGCTGCTTGGTAGATTGCACCACAGAAACTTGTTGCATCTTATTGGCTATTGTGCGGAAAGGGGCCACAGACTTCTGGTCTATGAGTATATGACTAATGGAAGTCTAGATTTGTGGTTACATGGTAATAGTTATGAACCATGTGCAATTATAAGTTCTCACCTAGAATTTCTGGATTCCCTGAATTCAATAATTTTTAATGACATGTAAATGATCTCGAGTGTTCCCCATGCTCTCACTGATGGTGAATGGTACTTGAACTGAATGCACCATACATATTGATCACACCATTTGTGAATGATGCATAGTACACATTGAACACACCGAATGCACCACACACACGCGTGCACACACACACACATATATGTATGTATGCATGTATGTATCATAGTTAGTAAGGTACGATCCGTATGATTAGTACGGTACGTATCAGTACGGTACTACGTACGTACCCTAAGATTTGGGGCTTCCCGTACGGTATTCGTACCTTCGTAAGGTACATTTTTTTTTTTTTTGGGCTAAAAGTTATATATCTCATCGTTAACATGATAAAGATCATGTTTATGAATATAATGCATCAAAATAAAGGTTAAAAACTTTATTTAGCTATAATTAATCATGTGGGATATCTCCGTCGTATCAGGGAATTGGATATCATGTATCTAGTATATACTATCATCATTCATGTATGATATAAGTTGTACTTTGTAACATCATTAAAAACAAAAACCATGCTATCAAATTTCATTCATTACAATGATCATTCATCATTACAAAAACCATTCATTCAAATTTCATACATCATACATGACTCATCCATGATCAATCATCATAGTACATAAAATCAAACTTCAAGTCACATCAAACAAGATCATTGTGATTCATGAATCATCACCAAGAATACATACATAAATGATAAATCATAAATAACAAAATGACAAGTCACAAGTCCACAGTGGTAAATACTAAAAGCCAATGAAAAACATCATCAATCATGTAGTATGTATACATCTGTCATCAAATCATCATAATGTCAATAAAGTGACAAGTCCAAAACTCGAATCAAAATGTCATATGGATCATGAATCATGATGAACAATGATCACTCATCATCCGCATCCTCCATCTCATCAATATCACTATCATCATAATCACCATCAAGAGATGTTGCCATCTCATAAGTAGATGACGGTGGAGTGGGTGGATCACTGACAAGATTTCCCTCATCATCAAAACGAGGGGATAGCGGCATCGATGGTAATGTCCTCCTCCCCTTCCTACTCGTATATGTACTAGCTGGTGCTCGACTAGTGCTAACTCCATCCCCATGTGAAGTGGTCGATGCACGCCGAATATTCAACCCCTTCCACCACAAACTCCTATGAGCCTTCCTTTGCTGGTACGGTTTCTTGTTTGCCTAACATCTATAGAGCAAAGCTCTCTATATAGCTTGGCAAAAAGAAGCTCCTCATCATCTTGAGGCATATCATATGATGGAAGAGGAGTGTCTCTCACGGAAGGCCAAAATCTGTCCACATTCGCCTAAATAAAAAAGAGAAATTAGAATCAAACCATGAATTACTTGTTTATGCAAATCTGAAATTTATGTAAATTATTGCAAATCTGAAATTTATGCAAATTTATGCAAATCTGAAATTTATGCAAATTTACTTACTTGTTTTAGAGTCTCCATGTTAGGGATATTTTGCAATATCTTTAGATTGGTGCGACAATATATTAATTTCTCCATTTGTTGAGGACTAAGTCTATTCCTCACCTTTGTGTGGATGAGAGCAAAAGCACTCCAATTCCTCTCACATGCATCGGATGAGCAATCTTGAGATAACACCTTGAGAGCATATGTGCACAAAGTAGTGAATGAAAAACCAAAATTTTGCCACCAAAAATGCGGTTGACTATCTATCCCAACATGTAGGGGAAAGAAAAGAGGGATTTCCCCTCTCATCCATATAGCAATTTATTTGCTCCAACATCTCATTATATAGATGTATGGGAACTACACGTGACATATATTGAAGCCGATCCGATAATAGCTCCACATCATCATATAATTGCGGGCTTTTGAATGCTGGATGCAATAAACTTGCAAACCCATGGATAGGTCGATGCATCCATGTCCATCTTCTCATTGTTACCTAATCATAAAAAAAGAAAGAGAGTTAAATTTTAAAAAGAAGAATGAAATAAAAATTAAAATAAAATTTAAACATATTACATACATGCTCATTGCATCATGGTTTATGGCACATCATACATGCATGCAAGATTACATCATGCATGCATCATTGCATGCACATTGCAATTTGCACATAGATATTAAATATCAAATACAAATACATTTATGATGTGTGATATAATTGATAAATCATAAATCATAATTTGTCAAAGTGTCTTACCTCAAGTACTTCACCTCTTTGATCCTCGGTGACAAGAGTGCATTCCCTTATCTCTTCCATTGCTCTTCTCATGATATGGATGAGAAGCATTGTTGGAGTTAGACGTCTGCAGAAGCACGCGAATAGCACAAGGAAGAAGAAGAAGCTTGGAGCACAAACACACAATACTGAATGTATTACTAGAGAATGTACAAAGATAAGTAGCCCATTAGGGCAGAGGGAATTTCCGGTGGAGCGGTGAGCGTATATACAAGCCGGGGAAAAAAAAACCTCCTAAAGAGGGAAAAAAATGCCCAGGCAGTCCTAGTGTGTTCACACACATCACTACCTAAATATATCAACAAATCCCCCTTGGGAGTGATGCGGTGAACAAGGAGCTGGCACTCATGTATAAGGAAGTGCCAAGCTATGTGGAAATCACTCCACAAAAGGAAGTAAGCCCAAAGCTTTACGGAAAGCTTCAAACTTCTCCCTAGGCAGAGCCTTCGTGAAAAGGTCTGCAATGTTCTCCTGCGTGGGCACATATGCCAAGCTGATCTCCCCAGCAGAGAACCTCTCCCTGACATAGTGATAATGCACCTCAATGTGCTTAGTGCGAGCATGGAACACAGGGTTCCTCGCAACTGCCAATGCGCTCTGACTGTCAGTGAAGATGGTGGTGGCAGAAGACTGGCCAACACCCAAATCAGCCATAAGACGTCTGAGCCACACACACTCAACAGTCGCTGTGAAAGCTTCCCTATACTCAGCCTCACAACTGGAAGTGGCCACAGTAGGCTGCTTCTTGCTCAACCAAGATATACATGAGCTACCAAGCATGAAGCAAAAACCACTGGTGGACACACGAGTGTCATAGCAACCAGCCCAATCTGAGTCAGAAAAAGCATGCAAATCTGGCGGTAGTGATCCCCCCTTGGGGTAAAACAACCCAAGTAGCCGAGTACCACTCAAGTAGCGAAAGATGCGCTTAACCACCTTCCAATGCGTGACTCTTGGGCAATGCATAAACCTGCTCATCTGTGAGACAACAAACTGAATATATGGCCGAGTAATGCATAAGTAAATAAAGCATCCAACAACATGCTGATAGAGAACAACATCTAATGCATCTCCAACATCATGAAGACTCAAGCGTAAACCTGTCTCCATAGGAGTGGCAATAGGCTTACAGTCTTCAAGGCCAAAACGCTGCAATAATGTGTCAATATATTTCGTTTGACACAAAGCCATTCCACCATCAACTTGCATAAACTGAATGCCCAAATAGTGATGCAAATGCCCCAAATCAGATATCTCAAATGAGGCATGCAAATCAGCCTTGAAATCAGCAATATGCTTCTCAATAGGACCAGTGAGCAGCATGTCATCAACATAGACAACAATGATCAGAAGCACATCATTAGCACGCTTAACATATAAGGTGCTTTCAGTTGGACTATTCACAAAACCATGTGCAACCAGATAGGCATGTATCTTCTCATACCAAGCACGTGGTGCTTGCTTTAAACCATATAATGCCTTCTTTAACCTGCACACCTGGTTTTCATGCCCTTTCTGCACAAAGCCACGGGGCTGAAAAACATACAGTTCTTCATGCAAGTCACCATTCAGAAATGCTGTTTTAATGTCCAACTGATGTACATTCCAACCATGATGGGCTGCAAGTGCATAAATGCTCCGAACAGTAGTCATACGACATGTAGGTGCAAAGGTCTCATCAAAATCAATGCCTCTTTCCTGCGCATAACCCTTTGCAACAAGCCTAGCCTTATACCTGTCAACTGTACCATCAGGTTTACGCTTCAGCTTGTATACCCACTTAGTGCCAATGGCCTTCTTGCCAGGAGGAAAGTCACATAAAGACCATGTACCATTCTTCATTATAGCATCATATTCAAATTGCATGGCAGCCATCCAATTTTCTGAATTCTGTGCTTCATCAAAAGAAACAGGCTCATTCTCATCACAGAGACTAGACGGAGCCATAGCATAGCAATCTGATGCAAAGGAGGCACTATGAGAGCCTGAACGAGTACGATATGACAAAGGTGCATCTAATTTGCTGTCACGCAAAGTCTGCACTAGCCATTTTGGCATAGTTTTTGCCTGCTTAATATCAGCTCTCTCATCAACAAGTGCATCATGTAAATCTGCATCAGAAATAGAATGATCTGCACCATCATATGAAACCTGCAAGGGCTCAGAAGTTTCCTCATTAGGACCAGCACTAGACTGTCCTTCTGTAAAAAGAGGCATCAACGTATCATACATGTCTTTGGAGCTAACAGATGTCTCCTTATTACATGAAAGCAATGGCTGAATAGCATCTTCCACAAAGACAACATCACGGCTAACTAGAATGCGTTTAGTCTGGGGATGATACAGACGATAGCCTTTACTTTCAGAACTGTACCCAACAAAAATACATTTTACTGCCTTATCATCCAATTTTCTGCGATGTTGTTCAGGCACTAATGCATATGCCAAACAACCAAAAACACGCAGATGAGCAACAGATGGCTTGCGGTCATGCCAGGCCTCATATGGAGTGATAGACTGCAGCGCTTTAGTGGGACACCTGTTCAGTACGTATGCTGCACACATGACAACCTCAAGCCAGAAACTATGTGGTAAAGCCTGACTCTTGACCATGCACCTCGCCATCTCCATGAGTGACCTGTTCTTTCGTTCAACAACTCCATTCTGTTGAGGTGTATACGGCACTGTACACTTGTGTTTTATCCCACGTTCGGCCAGAAATGCATTAAAATCAGAAGACATATATTCCTCCCTCGATCAGAACATAGGGTGCCTATTTTACATGCTGACAGATTTTCAGCCAAAACCAAAAACTGCTTAAAGCACATGAACACTTCGGACTTTGCTTTGAGTGGATATACCCATGCATGCCTTGAAAAATCATCAATGAAAGTCACGAAGTAAAGGTAATTCCCAAAAGAGGGTTTCTGCATAGGACCACAGACATCACTATGTACAAGCTGCAATTTCTGCGTAGCCCGAACTGAACCATCTTTTGGAAAGGAGGAAGGTTGCATTTTGCCCAAAATACAGCCTTCACATACATGTTTTCCAGGTGCCTCAAGCTTGGGCAAAGAAGACACCATATCAGATTTTTGCAGGCGTAGCAAACTAGCAAAATTCATATGACCAAAGCGTGCATGCCAAAGCTTTGCATCTGACATAGCCTGAGAATCATGAACTGCAAATGCCGAATCATTCACATATCTTTCATAGTCTATGAGCTTATACAACCCACGACATAAAATGCAAGAAGCAATAATCACATCGCCATTTGATAGATCATGAACTGTACACCTGTCATCAACGAATTTCACAACCAAGCCAATCTTGGCTAATGCAGAAACTGATAACAGATTCTTCTTGATCCCTGGCACAAATAAAGCATCTGACAAGGTGAAAGAACTACCATCAGCAGTAGTCAGAATGATCTTACCAACTCCCATAACAGGATGAGAGGAGTTGTTGGCTCATGTGACAGTATTCCTGTAGGGGTAGGGGCAGGCTCGAGTGAAGAGAAGAAACTGCGCTGCGAGGTAATATGTTTGGTCGCCCCATTGTCAAAGTACCAAACATCTGAGTCCACTGCAGACATGCACTGCTCGTGAGAAGATGGGTCAAAACTGCAAACAGTAGTAAACGCCCATTCTTCTTCCTGCACAAGATTAGCAGATTCTGTTTTTGGTGTAGAGGCTTCTGCAACAACCATTCCAACCTCCTTTTTCTTTGCCTCTTTTGCAGCCAGTTTTGGACAGTTCTTTATGATATGATCATTCCCTTTACAGTACTTGCAAAACAATTTCTGCTTTTCTGATTTCTTCTCATCTTTATCCTGGTTCTTCGAATGTGCAGCATTTGCAGATTTCTGCTTATTAGTAGAAGAGCTCCATTTTCCTTTGCTCTTCTGACTAGCCAAGAAAGCTTGATATGCAACACGCATAATGGACATGTTCTGCCTGGACTGATCTTCCTGCAACAGAACAGAGACTAACTCTTCAAATGATAAGGCATTCGGATTGCCTTTCATCATCAACCGAAGAGTAGAAGCAAAACTCTGATATGAATCAGGAAGACCATTCAGAACGGTGTGCACAAGTGAGCTATCTGGTATAACCTCATCAACAGAAATCAATTGTTCCTTTAAATCTTTGATCTTCGTTAGGAAACTGTCCATAGAATCACCTTCATTCATGTGCTCACTCTCCAACTGTTTTCGGAGGTAAGGAACACGAGCCTCATTCCTAGCTTGGTACAATGTGGTAAGTGTATCCCAAGCATCCCTAGCTGTTCTGCAAGAGCGAATATGAGGAATAATGGCACGTGTGACAGACAAAGCTATCAATGCATGTGCCTGGGCATCTCTGCCATCCCAACGAATTTGCTCTATAGTAGGTGCAACAAAAACAGAAGCACGGACAGGAATCATTGGATTATCATCTTCGACACCATCTTCATCAGCTCCAGCACCTCTATTTCGAGTACCTGTCGTTACAGGTGTAACAGGACGTCTTTCAACACCCTGCATAATGTTCCACAATCCTTTTGCAACCAAAACATGTCGCATCATATAAGCCCATAATGGGTAGTTGGTACCATCCAACTTATCCTCAACAGCCAACATACGGAATACATCACTGCTTTCAGCCATAGCCGGTGACTAAAATACCTTGATGCAGAAAATTGACTATATCTCAAAAAGTTGAACAGAACTGCCCAGACGAGTTCTGCTAGACCTGTAGCAGACTTCGAGACGCTTAAACTGGCGAACAGAAACTGGTATATACCTTTGGCACAAAAAGACGAAATAGCTTGCACAAGCGCTTCGATAGTGCGTTCGGAGGCCGAAACGATCTCAGATCGCGATTTCGGCACCACAATGCAAAGCTGTTTTGATCTCGGAAACACACTGAGTATGCTCACCAAAATTTGTGCGATTCTGAGACTACAAAACGGAGGAGTGTCGACGGCGCCCTAGATGAAGCGACGACCTGCTCTGATACCAATTGTTGGAGTTAGACGTCTGCAGAAGCACGCGAACAGCACAAGGAAGAAGAAGAAGCTTGGAGCACAAACATACAATATTGAATGTATTACTAGAGAATGTACAAAGATAAGTAGCCCATTAGGGCAATAGGCGTACATACAAGCCCGGGAAAAAAAACCTCCTAAAGAGGGAAAAAAATGCCGCGGCAGTCCTAGTGTGTTCACACACATCACTACCTAAATATATCAACAAGCCCTAGAGTAGCACCCGCACCCTCACAATCCGTCATGTGTAGAACTTTGTAGATAGGTGTGATGACACTCAAAATAGCCTTCACACTATCCCAAAAGCTCTCATCCAAACATCTTTGTATGCTTTTTGACTCCTCCAATGAGCTCTCATCCCACTCGCTCCAAAAGGTAGATACCACCGTTTGTCGTAGAGGCACTTTGACTTCAAGCAACCTTTAAAGAACAATCCACATGTATGCGAAACGTGTGGTGGTGGGCCTCTTTATTTCAAGCTTGCTATGCTCTCTAAACATAGCTAACACTTTCACTTTTTGTGTGAAAAATATAACTATGCTCGAGGCTTGTAGTGTGCAAGCTTTTACCCATGATAGCTTTCCAATATCCTCCATGAGCAAATCAAGACAATGAGTTGCACATGGAGTCCACACAATATGTGGATACTCACCCTCCAAAAGCTGCCCCCATATGCCTACGATTGCTTGCATTATCAGTGACAACTTGCACTACATTTGATGGACCCACCTATGTATAAAATTGAAAAATTAATATTTAGAATTTTACATAAATGGTAAATCTCAAAATCTAAAAAACATATAAAAATAAAATTAAAATTTCCAACTTACCTCTTTGATGACCTTCTTGATACGTCGATAGATGAACACTCCGGTTGTCTTCTTTCCTTTCTTTCCAACCTCAACGACACGTAGGAAGAAAGTACCAATAGGGCATGACACAAGAATATTAATTATCCCTCTATTTTTTTTTTCTCTCTCTCTCTCTCTCTCCATCCATCGGAGAGGATAGTGCATCCATACCTAGACCATTTCTCATGCATAGGGGCAAGTGAGAGATCTATCCTCTTCTTCTCCTCATTAATTTTGGTTGTCCGCATATCGGAGTAGCCAGGACCGCTCCATCCTTGACATGGACCCACTTCACTAATTGCTTTCACCATGGTCTTCCATTGGTTTGAATTAAGAAGATTAAATGAGAGATTTTCCATAATTACCGTTCTTGCAATCTCTATGTCGGCTATCTTTTGTTTCTCCTTGATCCATGTGAGAGATGACCTTACATGCTCGAGAGCTTGCCCTAATCCGCTTTGCCTCACATGTGATTGTGAATCTCTTTGTGTAGGTGATTGTGATGATGAACCAATATTTGAGTCTTGAAAATGTGACTCCCCTTCATGTGAAGAGGTAGAGGCCGATGCACGAGAAGGGTGGCTTGCATATCCTCTTACCGATGTAGGTAATGTGCTAGGAGAGCCAACATTTTTTGCCTGATTTCGGATGCGATATGGTCGGGGATCTCCTTGCATGCCGCTACTTGCCCTCCAAGCTTGCTTAGGTATTGAAGTAGCCTTGTAGCCCCACTTGTGTATCGCTTGCCACAATATTTGCAAGTCCAATGATGAGAGTTTGACTTCTTCGTATCTTTCTCCACACAAACACAATGGAGATCAAATGCCTCATGCTTGTCTCTCACCATTTTTCTTAGAGAGGGCTGGCCTACAAGAGGAGAGAGCACTTCAAAGTTCAAAGTTCTAGAGCACTTCAAGAGAGCACTTCAGAGAGCACTTGCGGACGGTCGACAGAGAGCAAATATAGCCGAAATGAGCCATTGGCGGCTTTAAAAACTCAAAAGCCTGGATCGTATTTTGTTTAAAGACGAATTCGTACGGATACGTACGGGTACGTACGGAATTTCAGATACGTACGGAGCAGTTCGTACGCGTACGAATATTAACTATGGTATGTATGTGTGCATATATGTATGTATGTATGTATATGTATGTGTATATATATATATATATATATATATATATATATATATATATATATATATATATATATATATATATATATATATATATATGTATATATGTGTGTGTGTGTATGTGTGTGTGTCTGTATGTACATGTATATATATGCATAGTTGTTTCTGACGGGTTTCTGACTTTTGACTTCTGACGTTTATTCGACGTCTTGCGGGTAAGGTAAAAGGTTTTTGACGTTATCTGATGCCGCCTAATTTTTTGTTCAAAAAATTTAAAAAAAGGGAGTAGTGTCATCATTCAGCAATAGAATTATGTTTATGACATTATATCAACGAGAGAACAGAATATTAATCATATTTCATGGATCATATTCATATGTTCATGGAGTGCAGTGTGCTACCACCTACGTGACATCACATTACCAATTACAATCACATGAGTAGAATAACATGATACATTAGAAAAAAAGTGAGTAGTCAAGATTAAAGTCTAAAGATGATCACTATTAGACAAAATAAAGGCAAAACTCAAGTAGCTCAACATAGGCATAGTCTCATAGAGCCATGGATGTATGATATATCATAAATCATGATAAGATGAGACTCAAGAGAATGTCACACATCCTCATCTCCATCATCATCATCATCATCATCATCATCAGCAATAGGACAGTCCTCCTCAATGCAATCCTCATGACTCTCCACAAGAGTATGAGCTGATGAAACAAGTATTTGACTGTTGGCAGTAGTCAGAGGCATAGAAGACGCGGAAGCATGTGAAGACAGAGCATAACGAAGAAGTAGGGAGTCAGTCGAATCATGTTTTCAAAGAATTATGTTTTATAAATACTTTTCAAAACCTCCAACATTGATTTTCATCACTTGTACCATATGTAACACAGAAAAACCCTTTTTGCAATCTATAGATCCATTTTGTGCAAGCCGAGGAGTCCTCGAGCTTGAGGAGCTTAGGTAGAATGAGCGTACCAATTTTAGTTATTTTTAGACACCATTTACCCTTTCAAATAGCATCTAGAACCTATTTTTTAAACTATGCCGGTCACTAGATGTGAAACCGGTCAAAACTATTCTAGAATCTATAAAAAGAGCTAGAGAGCTCATTTTTGAGGTTAGCTAGTGTAGAATTGTATGAGCTAGAGTGAGTTTGAGCTTGTAAGAGTGTTCTTGAGTAATAGAGTTGGTTTCCTACCTTCCATTGTGTCTTGCTTGTCTCCTCGTTGTGTGTGTGTATGTGTGTGTGCATTTCTATGCTTCTCACCTTCACTCTCACTTCATCTCACGTTCACGATCTTCATATCACTCCTATCTCTTCCGCGGATTGACATTAAGGAGGTGGAGCTTCTTAACGTGGTTCTCACCATTGTGCTAGAGCAACACCAAGTTTGGCGCCGTTGCCGGGGATCGAGTCTAGGACGAGTGTGTGATGGTAAGAGTATAGCAAGAAGTGGCGTTGGAAGGTAAAAATTTCAGTTTTTGTTGTTGTTTTTAGTTAGTTTTTAGTGTTTTTGACCTTCCCCAGACTCCATCTTAACGTGGTTCTGACCATTGTGCTAGAGCAACACCAAGTTTGGCGCCGTTGCCGGGGATCGAGTCTAGGACGAATGTGTGATGGTAAGAGTATAGAAAGAAGTGGCGTTGGAAGGTAAAAATTTCAGTTTTTGTTGTTGTTTTTAGTTAGTTTTTAGTGTTTTTGACCTTCCCCAGACTCCATCTTCATCACTGCATCATCTTCTTCCACTCCAAAAAAAATCAGAAAATTCACCATATCCACCCATTCTCCTCATTTCCCTTCATTTGTGCATGCGAGAGAGAGAGCTTTTGTGCTTGCATGTGCTATTGTGTCTTTGAGTTTTCTTGCAGGTACAGTGCTCCAGAGCATTAGGAAAGCTGCAAAAAGGTAAGAAAATCACTTTTTGTCAGAAAATGCCGATTGTGTTAGACCATCGTGATGGTCTGCCAAGTTCGGAATTTGAGGTAAACGAGTTCACCATTGTATAGGCGACCCTTGCGCATATAGGAATCCATTGTTGCATTTGCAAAATTTGCATTTTGGTTGACCATCGCGATTGGCTCACGCCATTGCGATTGTGTCACACCATCGTGATTGGCTCACGCCATCGCGACGGCTCAGCCGGACCATTGCGACGGCTCAGCCGGACCATTGCGACGGTCTCGCACCATCGCGACGGCTCATTTGAGCCATCACGACGGTCCCGTCGACCCAACGCCATCGCGATTGGCTCATGCCATCGCGTCGATGCTGCCACATGGCAAGCTAGACCATCGCGACGATACCCTTAGACCATCTCGATGCCTCGACATTTGAACCATCGCGATTGGCTCACGCCATCGTGCTTTGTGACCATCGCGACGGTCTCACGCCATCGCGACGGTCTCACGCCATCGCGATTGTCCCGTTGACCGTTGACCGACGCCATGTGATTGCTCGCTGATTGGATCATCGCGACGGTTCATTCACACCATCGTGATTGTTCACTTTTACGCCATCGCGATTGTTCACTTTTACGCCATCGTGATTGCTCGCTGATTGGACCATCGCGACTGTTCATTCACACCATCGCGATTGTTCACTTTTACGCCATCGCGATTGTTCACTTTTACGCCATCGCGACGGTTCACCTGGACCATCGCGACGGTCCCAGACCATCGCGATTGTTGCAGACCATCGCGATTGTTGGAGACCATCGCGATTGTCCACCCCAAACGTAATTTTTAGGGTGTGATTTTTGGGACAAATTTGGGGCTATTTTTGGCAAATTTTTGGGTGACTCATAGGAGACTCCTTAGCTCATATTTGGAGAAAAACTTGTTTCCGAAGTCCGTTTTTTGAGCTTTATAGCTCATTAGAAAGCTCTTTACGATACTACATGAGGTCAACTGTTTTTTTCATAAAGAATACGTTGATTTTTAGATAAGCTAATTTGAGGTTGACCTAGTGTGGGACTAGAAAAGCCAGGGGGAAGCACAAAAATTTGGGCAAAAGGGAAGGGACCTTTAAAAGTGTATATACTCAAGTGCTTGATCATCCGTTTGAGAATTGGTCTAAACATTGACTTTTTACAGGTCTAGCAAGGGCAATCAAGGGCAAACACAACAAGGCAAAGCAAGGCAGAGAAGAACGAAGGGCTTGAGAAGCGCGGCTTCTTTGGCATCAGAGCGACCAAAGCAGCTGAGTTGAGGTTGGAAGATTACTCAACCCCCTCAGTCAATTCTTAGCTTAGGATAAACGGTAGCATCGTGGTTTAAAGATGATAAGAACGAGCAAGTTCAAGAGATTAAATTTCTTAAGTCCAAGACTAAAGTAAAGGTGTGTGATACGAAAACCTAAAGGAAAAGAACTTAAGTATGACGGAACGAGAACTCAAAAGTACCACAGAAAGTCGATTCCTGACGCATACATCAAGACAAGAATCTAAAGAAATTTAAAAAGAATCAAGAAAGTAAGAAACAAGAACCATTGACGATCAGAGAGTGCTTCGAAATAAATTCATGAACCTTAGATCGGGCAAATATATAGGTAAGTCAGACCGACGAAGCCTTAGATCATCCGAAGTAAGTGTAGGAACTACTGCACGTTCGTGGGCACAACAATTGAATAGTAATTACCCCTACGAGAGCTCAGATACGAGTGAATCAGAAATGGCTTTTAGCATGGAAAGACCAGAAGGAGGGTCAAACGTTGCATATTTAGAAAAACCTGAAGGACCCTATAGAACTCAGTTAGAATTTCTCCGAACCAATCGCTTAGGTGCTCGCATCTATGAGGATGGTTTGCGAAGACAAGTGGCGCAAATGCACAACCCTGATCAACCCAGTGGATTGGAACGTCCCGTGGTGAAATTCGAGAGACGCGTACATAGACAAGGAAGGAATGATTTACATCTTAAGTACTCAGCCAAATAATACGAATGAGTTTGGCGTAATTCAATTAGAGACAGAAGCGAGAGCACAAGGAAAAGAACCGTTAGAAGAATCGAGAACACCTAGAGGGAAATCTGTACTGACACGAGTACTAATCCCAGAGTGGATCCCTCAGGACAACAGGAGCATAGAATTGTTTGTGAATAAAGAAACTGACGAAGCATATTGGAGGTATAGAACGGAACAACTTAGTGAGGTAGGCTCCATCACGATATATGAGTTCAAGGACCCAGATACACCTGGAAAGGTTATATACCTGGATGAAACTTCAGAAAGAGTATTTGTGGTACCAGACCACGCAAGAAATACCTACACATGGAGAGGTGAGCTAGTATTCCCTCCATCACGAGCGAATGTAAACACGAGCCAACAAGGGGCAGGAACATAGTCATCCCATGGCATGCAAAGAGAGAAGAACAAAGAAAGACCTGAAGTAAGTTTCAATCATCCCATAGGGAGAGATAGAACCACAATAGACAAGGACAGAGTGGATAGACAAAGAGAACCTAGAATACCAGGTGGTAGAGATGATTTTCCTCTACCTAGACCACGTGAACACGCAAGAATATTAAGACCCACTCAGTTAGTAAAATCCATGAAAAACTACTTTGATGGGACAGGAGATCCCTATGACCATGTTGCAGAATTTAAGCAAGTGCTTCGAGCAGAACAAGTAGAAGACATGTTCACGCAATATAACGCATTTGGAGTAACGTTAAAGAACACAACTTTAACTTGGCTCCAACCATTGCAACAAAGGCAATTTAGAGACATCCATCACTTTTTAGAGTCATTCATCACTGAATTCTCTAAAAGTGGAATCAGACATGACACGTCTTCGTTGATTCATAGTTTCAAACAGACCCCTCAGGAAATAGTTAGACTGGAAGGACGTAGGTTTAGACAATATGTGGAAAGATGTCCAATGCAAGAATTACCCTCACAGGCCAAGAAAGTGTCATTGGTTTTAGATGGCCTGTTGAGCTCTAAACTACGCTCCTATGTATACTTGAAGGAACCAAAAACACTAGAGCAGTGTGTAAGAATTTGTATAGACATTGAGGACAACTTAGGAGACGAGTTGGAACTCTCAAAGGTCTATAAGGATTCAGATTGTTCCTCTCAGCATCCACAAAATTGTCCAGCTCAATAGAAGACCTAGCAGAAAAAGTGGCCCAAAAACTAAGAGTTTCTAGTAAATAGATGCCTAGGTTAACAACAAACAAGCGTTGTTACACCTGTGGTGGTGATCATATGGCAAATGTGTGTCCCAATGCAATACAACCGCAAGCCAACCCTAGTGGCCAGTATTGTACGATTGAGAGAAGATACACGAATCATACGGCTCAAGACTGCCCATACAACAAACAAACAGTGAGACAGAACTACCTACAAGCATATGCACAGCCAGGTAGGTATCAAGGTCAATATAATGCTCAGCCTAATTACTATAGGCCCCCTCAAAACTATCCTTATCAGGCTCAACAGAGACCTCAACCTGTCTTAGTACAAAAGCCACCCTGACCAGCTAATATCATCTCAGTTAAATATGCTGTTGTAGAAGAGAACCTAAGTAGGGATTTAGTGCCTTTATCACCCCTGATCACAGAAAGTGACCCAAACTCAAATAGTTTTGACTCTACTCATGTAGATAGTCCACCCGCGTATTACACAGAGTTACCAAAACATGTAGAAACATATCAGTATGATAGTCCACCATTGGAACCTAGTCGGGAGCCCGAATACGCTAATGTGATGTACACAAACCCAAATCCACGGCCCCAATTAAAACAACAAAGACAACAGGGCCCTAGAGGACCATGCTTTAGGTGCCAAGGAGATCATTTCATAAAGGATTGCCCTCATCCTCCGATAGCAGGACAATCACAATACTATAACATACAAGGCTTTTGCGCCGATTGTGGTAAAGAGCACATCATAAAAGATTGTCCTAAGAACCCTGCTAATGCTTCAAATGTGACACCGATCAATGTGATAGGTATTGTACAAAACACAGATGGATCCAACCCTACATACGTGCCTATCCAAGCTATAACAAGAGCCCAGGCGCTCTTACAAAACCAACAGCTTAATCAGGAGAAAATAGTCGTAAGTAGTGAAGTTGGAGAGTAGTCTAGCAACAAAAACACGAAATCTTGGAAAGATTCTAGAGAAAGGATAAAGACAAAATGAAGTAAAAAAATACTGAGTTGGAAGGAAGTTTGAAGGAATCTAGAGCCAAAATACTAGAATTGACTTCACAGGAATCGAATCAAGAGAACATAGCTCAAAAATCAGGATCAGTTTTAGCGGAACCCCTACCAGAAAACCTAGACATGATGTTTCGCGCATATCAAGCAAGAATAAAAGGACCTCAATTAGCGGAAATGAGTAAGAACTACCCTCGAGCAGACCTAGAAATTGAGAGAACTAAACTTTGCATGAAGATGGTAGAATTAGCACAGGCTATGTTCGAAGCCTCTAGATATCTAAATTGGAATAACATGGCAAAACCGGAATTGCACTTTCAAGGACTGATGGAGAGGCTAGAATACTTGATTGATAGCAAAGAGAAAAAGGATCAGCATAGGAACCCTATCACCTCAGAGACACAGGAAAGGAATGCACCATCCCTGTCTCAAGTCCCCAATACGGAAGGTGAAGACAACCTGTCTTCCATACATAAATATTCACATGAATTTTTGAGAGGAATCCAAGAAGAGAAGTGGAGAAAAGAATAAGGAACTCATCCTCCTATTCAAGAAATAGATGACTTGAAGGAGCAATTTCCCCAAGACATTCCATCTATTTACGACGATGTAGAGGAAGAACAACTGAGTGAACACACAGGTTTTGAATCCAATTCTTTACAAGAATTGCCTCAGTTCACAGGAGGACCTTGGGAAGCACAGTCTATTAGTATGAGAGAACCCACGATAATAGTGAGGAATGAAGAATCGGTGATTCCTAGAAACACGGAAGTGATCAAGAATACCAAAGTACAATGTAATCTCACTCTAGAGGAGTTGTTGAAGAGCAAACCAGAACTGTGGAAACATGTAGAAAATCAATTCCCTTAGCTTGCTACTACTCCCTCACAGATAGGAACACACAAGATGGTACCAGAGATACCCATAGAAAGGATCGGAGATGTAAGCGAAGGAGAGGAAGGTAACACTTATCTTCCAATAACCCATCAGGGCTACACCACGCAAGCCATCTTAGATTCAGGAGCTTGAGTAGCCATTGCTACCACCGCTTTATGGAAACATTAGGGTAAGCCAACATTGAGACCCACCAGGATGAAGCTACAAATGGCTGACGGACATATAGAGAAACCATTAGGCTTACTAGAAGGCATATCTCTCACCACTTGTGGTGCAGAGTTTGAACATACTTTTGCCATTTGTGATTTTAGTAAAAATCATGCTTATGAGATGATTTTAGGACGACCATTCATGCGTCAGTTGCAAATCGTACAAGACTGGGGAACTAATTCCTTGTACTTGCAACATTTAGGAGTGACTACTAAAGTCAATCTTAAAGACTATTCACATCGAGATGTACCCCCATTACAATGGAATACCGTCCATAAGACACAAGAAGAAACGACGTCTGTACACTCATTGGAGTCAAATCCCTCATGGTTGCACGAGGACACTAATCTATGGATGTGTAAGGTAGCAAAACAAGAGGAAGAACGGTTAGAAGCCAGAACCTTAGGTGCAGAACAACATCCACGAGCCCTTCAAGACCC
The DNA here is from genome assembly GCA_020310875.1 of Ceratopteris richardii. Taxonomy (NCBI): domain Eukaryota; kingdom Viridiplantae; phylum Streptophyta; class Polypodiopsida; order Polypodiales; family Pteridaceae; genus Ceratopteris; species Ceratopteris richardii. Next base: position 136,464,519 of record CM035411.1, read on the forward strand.
GGCTTACGCTATTTCCAGACGAAGAATTCGAACCCCATGGTTGGGTAGAAATCCTAGCAACCATGGATGTAGCCATCAATGAAGAACAATGGACATCCCACTGTGACGAGGATGGCTATGATATTTCTGTTTTCACAATAGAGCCAATCATGTGTGATTCAATTATAGAAGAATGCGAACCGAACACTGATGCATTTGAGGATGCAAGCGATTTCGATTTAGAGTCAATTATTATGGACCCACCTTTTGCATCAGAAGAAGAATACTTCTACTAAGTAGAAACTTACCCTGAGAGGCACGAAGAAACCATGAATGAGGTGAGGTTAACCACTCAAGTGACGGACAAAAGTGAAGGTAAGAAAAGAAAGAAGAAAGAAAACATGTAAGAAGAAGAAGAATCTTTGTTTGAGGTTCCCGAGAACTTCAAGAAATATGAAATAGAAGATAGACGAATCATGGTACGAATGCCTAACAGAAAAGCTGACGCTGGAGAAGTATATGATAATCGAGAGAAAACCAAAAAAATCATAGTGGCCATAGAAGGAGAAGAAGAAAAATGTACCTACATAGGGCAGGATTTGACGACTGAAGAAGAAGAAGAGTTAGTTGCCCTATTGCGAGAATATAGAGATGTGTTTGCTTGGAGTTACAAAGACTTAAAAGGAGTAGACCCATATATATGTTCCCATAGAATCCCTATGACTCCAGATGCAAAACCCACGAAACAGAAACCATACACGTATAATGATAACTACGCTGCTAAGATTAAAGAAGAAATAGATCACTTGATAGAACCAGGATTCATTTACGAAATTGAGCATACCGAATGGGTATCCCCCATTGTGGTCGTGCCCAAGAAGAATGGAAAATTGCGTGTGTGTATTAACCTTAAAAAAGTTAATGCCGCCACAATTAGAGACAATTATCCTCTTCCTATCACGGAACACTTGTTGGAAAGAGTTGCGGGCAAGGAAGTTTACAGCTTTCTTGATGGTTTCTCAGGCTATAATCAAGTAGCCATTGCTCCAGAAGATCAACACAAGACAACTTTTGCCACAGAATGGGGCATTTTTGCATTTCATGTAATGCCATTTGGCTTAACAAATGCACCTGCCACTTTCCAGCGACTCATGTGCCATGTTTTTAAGGAATTCTTACGCAAGAATTTGGAAGTTTATGTCGATGATTTATGTGCACACTCGAATCTAAGACAAACACATATCACATAGTTAAGACAAGTATTTGACAAATGTCGAGAATATCAGGTTTGTTTGAACCCAAAAAAATGCGTTTTCATGGTCAGACAAGGCAAAAATTCTAGGACACATTGTGTCAAAGAATGGAATTTCGACAGATGAAGAAAAGGTAAAAGTGATTGCAGAACTACCTAGACCAAATAATGTAAAAGAAGTACAGGCATTTATGGGTCATTGCGGTTATTACAGCCGATTCATACACATGTATGCAATCATAGCCAAGCCTCTGTACTCTCTTTTGACCAAGTTTGAATGGACAGATGAGTGTGAGAATTCATTCAATGAACTTAAACGACGTTTGTGCTCAGCACCTATATTGAAAACCCCGGATTGGAGTAAGCCATTCCATGTACATGTGGATGCATCCAACTATGCCATAGGATTTGTGTTAGCACAACCCACGAATGAAGGTAATATAGATCTCCCCATAGCTTATGCGAGTAGACAACTGAACGCAGCGGAATGAAATTACACCACGACGGAACGAGAAGGATTAGGAATGATCTATGCAGTAAAGAAATTCAGACATTATTTGTTGGCCAACAAGTTCAAATTCTTTACAGAACATCAAGCGTTATTGTACTTAGTCAATAAGCCATGTAACACGGAACGATTAATACGTTGGTTCCTATTACTCATGGAGTATGATTTTGAAGTAGTAGTCAGGAAAGGAAAGACACGTTTTAGAGCTGACCACCTTTCAAGATTAACCACAGGAGAAGCTCCTCAAGGAATAGTGGATGAATTACCAGACGCATATTTGTTTAACCTTGAGATAGCAACAGAATGGGCTAAGTCGATAGTCCCTATTCTCACAGATGGACCCAAGAATCCTAGGATAAGGATCAAAGAAGGAGAGATTACAAAGTCTCAGAGATATCAAATCATAGCAGGAAGTATATATAAACAGGATAATCAAAAGATTCTTGCTTGTTGTATAAATGAGTCAGAACATGCAAATTGGTTGCAATTAGCACATGTAGGTGCATTAAAGCAACATCACTCGAAACATCGTACATTGTAGACTCTACATAGACTAGGAGTATATTGGCCTTTTATGGAAGCAGATGTCTACAAGTTGTGTAAAGAATGCCTTGTTTGTTTCGAAAGACCACACGTGTCTCTTACACCAGACTGGAGTGAACCTTTAGTGACATACTTAAGGACGAAAACATTCCCTCAGGGAATGACCTTAGCACGACAACGAAGTTTAGAGCAGGAAGCTCAGGACTATTCACTTATTGGCGACAATCTATACAAACGAGGACGAGACGGATACCTAAGACAGTGTGTTCATGGAAGTGATTATCTGAGCATACTAGAGACTGCACACCAAGGTGTTGCAGGAGACCGATAGGATAATCAAAGCCATCCTCTTTGCAGGATTATGATGGCCCACTCTTCACATGGATGCACATACCTATGTAAAGAGATGTGATGTGTGCCAAAGGACTCAATTTCCTACTCGCAGAGATGAAATGCCATTGAAACCCATAATGGGAGGACGTTCATTTTCTAAGTGGGGTATAGACTTTGTAGGACCCATTGACGCCGTTGCAAAAGGTACACATGCTGAATACATTATTGTTGCGACAGATTATCTTACCGAATGGGTAGAGGCAAAAGCCACAAAAAAGAATGATGCACAGACCACTGCAAAATTCTTATTTGAAAATGTCTTTACAAGATATGGATTGCCTATAGAGTTAGTGAGCGATCGATGAACTCACTTTCTAAACAAAGTCATTGAATATTTGTTACAGGATTTTATGGTGATTCACAAGAAATCCGCACCATATCATCCTAAGGCCAATGGTCAAGCTGAAAGCACTAACAAGATCCTTTGTAACGTACTGTCGAAACTCGTGAACAACAAACGTTCAGATTGGGATAAACAGTTACACCACGCTGTTTGGGCATATCGAGTGGCCTACAAGACCTTACTCAATGCAACTCCCTTTCAGATGGTTTTTGGTCAGAATGCTGTGCTTCCTTTGGACTTCTTGATACTGACCCTTAAGGTTGCACAAGAACATCAGTGGACCGGCCATGAATTATCAGCAAGAATAATGGACTTGGAACGATTAGGAGAAACCAGGCTGGAAGCAGCAGAAGGAATATACGCAGCAAATAAGGACAAAAAACATACTTCGACGCACATGTGAAAGATAAAGGCTTAAAAGAAGGAGATTTAGTTCTAGTATATACGCTGAAACAACATGCACGGAAGTTAGGGAGGTTATGGACCTATGATCATTAACCGACTCTCGACAAGTGGAGCAGTACAATTAGCCACTTTAGAAGGAGACATAATGCCTAATTACATTAGTGGCTGTAGAGTCAGGCTATACCAAGAACCTCTTACTGAGGATATGCTTAGACGACTCACATTGGCAAAGAAGCGTAAGGAGGAAGAAAATAGAATACGAGCTTAAGCTTAGGCAGAAGCCATAGAACGCATTAAGCGCATGAAGTTAAGAAGACAAGGACTAGGGAGAGAACATTATAACCATCTGAAAACAACACCCAGATACCCATGGCCATGTGTCAAGCAAAGTCAACTACTCATCCTAGCATAGTGGATCGGAGACCATTCATTACAGTCAGGCTAGAGCACGGCAACCCTTGCCAAGAGCTCAGGTCTTTAATTGACTCAGGTGCTGCGACTAGTGCGATTAGATGGTCCCACTATAAGGACTCGGGAATAGAAATGCGGCCAATTGAGGCATATCTCATAGGGCTAGGAGGCATGGAGACCCCTTGCATGGGTGAGATGGACCTTCCTATCCTCATAAACGAAGTGACCATGACAACGAAGCTACTAGTGTGCCATGACGAGGACCTGATAGAACCCCTAATCCTTGGCCAAGATTGGCTATACGACCACTCAGTGGACCTAAATCTTAGACAACGCTCCTTGCAGATTGGAACCTTAGATCAGAAGCGAGTGATACCGCTTGACTTCCCTAACGACATTCCGACTGAGGTATGTAACCCTAGACCATATGAACAGCATGCGAAGGAAGACCGAAAGATCTTTGGTCAGATGAGTCACGTTACGTCTACGCCAACGCATGCGGGCTTGGCAATGGACGATTGTCAATCGGAAGGACGTCAGGAGATTTTCCCTTGGGCTTCCTGCAAACTAGAAGGGGCAACCGGTTGGGATAGCAGCGCACATGACTGTCAAGATATTTGACATGATGCATATGGTTTTCAAAGTCTTCCGTCGCGTCAAGGCACCCCATGTGAACACCCCGGGTTTCGAGCATGGCAATCTAGATCTTGGATATGATATGAGTACGACGCCATCGTTCTGGGTGTGTTATGCCTGACATTGCAGAATTAAATACTTACCGGCGTGCTATAAGCAGACCTTCAAAGAGATGTTCACAACCGGTTTCTTGGAATATCATTCAGAAGTGTTCATCAGCATGCCTACACACCTCTTGCAATTATTTGCCTGTGAACAGATGGTATATTCCACGCATTATCGACTCCCACCATCCGATGAACCGCAACCCATTGATTGGGAGAAACTCGAGGCAGATTTTGCCCGAGGAATTCGCATATAAGAACACAACCTCGCTCACTCCAGAATTATATCCGACAGACCTCACAACAAGGTTCTGTCGAGGACGACAGAAGCGAGAGGGAGGGGGGTGTTTGCAGTAGTCAGAGGCATAGAAGACGCGGAAGCACGTGAAGACAGAGCATAACGAAGAAGTAGGGAGTCAGTCGAATCATGTTTTCAAAGAATTATGTTTTATAAATACTTTTCAAAACCTCCAACAGTGATTTTCATCACTTTTGTACCATATGTAACATAGAAAAACCCTTTTTGTAATCTATAGCTCCATTTTGTGCAAGCAGAGGAGTCCTCGAGCTTGAGGAGCTTAGGTAGAATGAGCGTACCAATTTTGGTTATTTTTAGACACCATTTACCCTTTCAAATAGCATCTAGAACCTATTTTTTAAACTATGCTGGTCACTAGATGTGAAACCGGTCAAAACTAGTCTAGAATCTATAAAAAGAGCTAGAGAGCTCATTTTTGAGGTTAGCTAGTGTAGACTTGTATGAGCTAGAGTAAGCTTGAGCTTGTAAGAGTGTTCTTGAGTAATAGAGTTGATTTCCCTCTTTCCATTGTGTCTTGCTTGTCTCCTCGTTGTGTGTGTGTATGTGTGTGTGCATTTCTATGCTTCTCATCTTCACTCTCACTTCATCTCACGTTCACGATCTTCATATCACTCCTATCTCTTCCGTGGATTGATATTAAGGAGGTGGAGCTTTTTAACGTGGTTCTCACCATTGTGCTAGAGCAACATTGACCATCATGTTCATGTTCTTCTTGCAATGCAATCAATCTTTGATCATCCGCTGCTTTCTCTATCATGTCAAGTGCCACTTCTATTTTTTGAAATCCTCATTCCTGAATTTTAGATATGAGGCGAAGATTTGTATGGATATACACTAATTTCTCAACATTCTTAGGAAGCAATCTGTTTCGCCGCTTTGTATGTATCAATGAGAAAATGCTCCAATTTCTTTACACAAGGTGATTCACAAGAACCTTGTGAAAGAATGCGAAGAGCTAACTTTTGTAAATTGGGAACACATGGCCCAAATTGTTCCCACCATCTCACAGCATAATGCATTCTACTCTCGTCTCGTACAACAGGATGTGAAAATGCACCTAACAAAGATTTATATACACCTAACTCATCACATAATTGACGTTGTTCTTTGACATCACCATGCATGTATCTCTTTACAACATCCGTCCATCCATTATACACCTCTGTATCCATGTGTGGTGACTTTGCCCTCCAAATGGGATGAAGAACATAATCTGCTTCATGTAGAGGAGTATGTAACATCTCCCATCTCTCAATACATAAGGATTTTACTTCTTCTAACGTGGTAGAATCAATGCAATCCAAGGAGGAATTTTTTTCAATCATTCTATCTGAGAGCTCATAAATTAACCCCATTGTTGCCCCTTCTCTATTTGCCAAACGTAAAATTTTTAGGATAGGGCTGCATACAACAATAATTTCTCTCACATTTCTCCCAAAAAAATGGACTCAACACAATTGCAAAATGCTCTTTTGCCTTTTGAGTTTTTGCAACTCTCTTTCTTGTATATTCAGGGCATACCATCAAAGAGCGCAAACCATTGTATGCATGCTCATCAAGCAAATCAGTAAGCATTATGAATGCATAAGCAAACCTCGTGGAAGCCGGTTTCACCAAATTTTTTTGGCTGAATTTTCTAAATAATGCAAGCACAGTAGGCTTCATTGTAAGAAATGTGACAATCTTTGTCGCATTTTCCAATACAGGCTTCACCCATGCAAGCTTTCCAATGTCTTCAAATAGAAGATCTAAGCAATGACATGTGCATCGTGTAAAAGATGTGGAGCCCTTGTTCCTCCACCAACTGACCAGCCCGT
>CM035411.1:136486228-136498728 GCA_020310875.1 Ceratopteris richardii
CTGTCACTATGAAGATCCATGACTCTCTATGTCCACAAGTGAATCGTCATCATTATCACTGCTAGATGCTTGTGATCTCTGCTCCCAATCCTCTGGTAGACTAGTGGCTGGATCTGGATGGATGGTGCCACCCATGCGGCGACTAGTAGATGGTGCATCCGGATCTATTGAACATGCAACAAATTATAGTTATAAGTATAAAATTTATTCTTAAAAATTGACATTGAAATTAGAATATACCAATTGTCTTTCCTCTTGCTCTTCTTCGTGTTTGTCTCACAAACAATTGAGACTCTCTAAATAGCATGGAAAAGATATCCTTCTCTTTTGTGGGGATTTGAGGGATATCTTTCACTTTGGAAATATCAATGGAATCCACATTCACCTAAAAATCCAATAAAATATGTATTTAATCAATGGTCAAGAATTTAAGTTAACAAATTGCAACAAATCACAAATACCTGTAGTGGTGCAATGTGGGTTCCTTTGCTTTCCAACAACTTGAGATTACAGTGTGTGTATACTAGTTTCTCAAGTTGTAGGCTTAATCTGTTTCTCTGTTTTGTATGGAATAATGCCCAAGTGCTCCAATTCCTTTCTGTTGGGCCGGTACTACAATCTTGAGATAAAATCTGTAGTGCTAATTTCCTCTATGAAGAGGAATATGAGTCATGACAATTTATATAGATAAGCATAATGATTCCATCATCATAATAATAATAGAAAAGAAATCATATTTTTGGAGAAACATACCAATAGTGGAGTACCAACACCATATATTGCCCACCAAGTGATAGGGGAAACCTGATTCTCTCTCAATCGTGCAATGGGCTGTCCAAAATACCTCTCCATGGACCGAAATTGCATACGTTCTTTCTGCAATTGTGAATACAATGCCATATCTCCTGCAGTCCATCTTCTCAAGTACTCTATCCAACTATCCTCTAAAGTGACGTCTGGATCTTGGGCCTGAGATCTCCATAAAGGGTGAAGTATGTGAGCAATTGCATGGATTGGTTTGTGAAACCAATCCCATCTCCCACGCACAGCTTCACACAAATCATGATGCCTGCAAATGTTTTAACAAATTAATAAAAAACACAAATCACATTGATATAAATAATATAGTATAATATCATATACAAATAATGATTCATGAAATAGATCACTTACTCTGTATCTGAAAGGCCTGATACATCAGCAATGCATCCTTGGATACGACTGACATACTCGTATACAAGTCCAAGTGGGCTTCCTCCATGTCTGTGATATGAAGCACGGAATATACTGGCTGAAGGGAAGCAATGAGAACCTCTTCCTTCGACCAGAAGGCATCCTCTCCCATGATAAGTGATGAAAATCGCATAAATAAAGGATCTGCATCTCTAGCCCCAGGTATCTGATACCACTCCTCTCCCACAACTGCACGTAAGAGACCTTTCCTCACTCTCAATACTCTATCCAATACAATGAATATATAACAAAATCGTGTGAAGGCTGGCTTCTGAAGCTCCAAATCACTATGGGAACGGAATATATTTTGGACTTTGGGTTTGCTAGTCACAAACTTCACTATGAATTTGGCTTTACTAAGAATGTTCTCAACCCATGGCAAGCTCCCTATATCTTCCATCAAGAGGTCTAAACTATGACTCGCACAAGGGGTCCATGTGATTTTGGGGTATTCTTGCTCGAGCATACGACCCATAGCCACACAATTGGATCCATTGTCTGTGACCACTTGAACGATGTTATGTGACCCTACATCCTCTATGGCTTTTTTCACATGGGAGAATATGAATTCACCTGTGACAAGAGTCCCAGGTGCATGTGCTTGAATGGCACGTAGAAACATAGTTCCTTTGCAAGAGGAAACCATAATGTTATACACATTCCTTTTGCGCAGACCATCCATCACATAAGATGGAACACCCATATTTCTCCCATGTAGCACGTAATGATAACATCTCAGTCTCTACTGCAAGCTTTTGTTTAGTAAGCTCACTAGTACGTAGAACTCTCCCGAATGGTCCTTCCCAAGGAGTGCCTATGCGACTGACAGCTTTCATTGCCTCTTCCATGCTGTAGTGTTGGTTACATTGAAATTTGAAGGGGATGCCACATAAATAATTTGCCGATCTCTTTCTTGGCTTGCTCCATTGCTTGTTTTTGCATTGATGCCTTCATGCTACCCCTCATGAAGACATTGCTCTCTAGCAAGTTCCTAGGTATGGGACCACTAGAGCTCACACTATCAGTGCGAGCCCTTTTCAAAGGTGTGGTAGAGGACTCTCCAACATTAGGATGATTCTCAAGAGTTTCAAGAGAATCTTCACCCACTTCCATACTCCCAACACCTTGATTCAATTGCAATTTTGCGGTCAAGTCCTCCATGATTTGTTGAGTCACAGAGTGACATTTTCCAATGCCGCCACCTCGTAAACCAAGAAGGTGTGCTTTGATACGCGATGCACTACCAGTATAGATACCCTTGCAATACTTGCATTCCCAAGTGTTAGATCCAGTCATCTTAATATGGGATCGGATATCAGCAGGAGTACGACCCATAGTTATAGTAATAGCCTATAGGTTCTCAAGCACTCAAAGTCTCAAGACAAAGGACTCTCCACAAGTTACAGGACTCTCCTCTCTCTCTCTCTCTCTCACACACACACACACACACTATGCTCTTTAAAGTTTGGCTGTACACTGTTTAAAACGCAGCACTCAAAATTTCATTCAAAATTTCATTCAGACTTGCACACAAATGTTAAAAAATGTAGGCACCAAATAGAACATTCTAGAAGCCTTTTCGCACATGTGAAAGAAGTCAAACTGTGTTCTTCGTTTCCTATAAAATTGTAATCAAGCTTTCTATTCTTCGGAAGCTCAGAAGGCCTGCAAATGTGCTGTGACACATTATAGTCGCTTTCTGTTGAATGTTGACCTCAATTTGTTTTCAGTATAATGGCATTTTAAATTCTAAGGTTCACTTTGCTTAAAAATGACTGCTATATTGTGAGTCCTGAATATTTACATGCTAGCACGTTTAGAACATGCAGAACAATTTCATAAGCTCTTGTACAATGCCTGCTCTCTTTGAGATTGGAACTGGCATATGGTTGATTAATTTAGCAGATATCCATTTGTTGATCAGAGAAGCATGATCCAGCCCTTAATTGGTCTCAACGAGTTTCAGTTGCTCAAGATGTTGCTAAGGGAATCGACTATCTTCACAATGGGGTAAGAATGGTGCAACTTTCTTTTATTATCAATATATATGCTCGTATTGGACATTTTGTTTATTGATTTGTTGCATAATGTAATCTGATTTTGGTTTAATAAATGGGTGGGGTGTGGGTGGGTGTGAGTCTGCAGATGTGCACACACACACACATGCTTGTTTACATACATGTGTGTCTGTGTGTGAGAGGGGTCCAAATTAATCTTGCTTTGTATGTTTGTACTTTGGAAAATATCATAGTCACCATTTGACAGTGACTTTTCCAGAACAGCGTCGTCTCCAGGTCAGAGACAGGACCTTGGCCGTCTCGAGGATGGGGATCCAGGATGACACGGAAAATATGCTGATTTTTTGGCCAATTTTAAATGAAGACCATGCATAATGATTTTCTTGGCTTATAAGAACAGAAATAAACAAGTAATTACTAATAACTTGTCTTTTTTAATGAAGTATACTAAAATATATCGTGTGTCACTGTCACATTGTAAATAAACAAGACTCTCTCTTAAAAGCTGAAAACTCTGCTAGATCTCATTATATGAGAGAGACATCAACCACATCACACATCATAAAGAAAATTTAAGGGTCAAAGTAGTAAAACGCATCTATATTATCGTGATCTTGTCAAAAAGTACTACATCGATTTAAGATGGTCAATGTTCAATCATCGTATCATCCTGATTGCTATTACATATAAAAACAATACATATCATGGATAAAAGCAAAAAAGTACAGCCATGGCCCATATGGCATAGATGATGGATCATTAAAGTGTCAAGGAGAATAGTTCACTTATGGCCCATATGGATAATGGCATAGATGATAGATCATAAAAGAGTCAAGGAGAATCCAAGTGGGGAGTCTATTGTCCTCACCTTGCACTTTATGTCCTCCATCCCCCATTCGTTAAAAGGTTTGAAACCATGCTTTGAGTCTTACGAAGCATCTTTAAGTTGGCTATGACAAAGACAAGATCTTGAATGTTGCTCAAGACTACATGTCCATATGCCCTTCATAGTTGCTCAAGCCAACTGGTGGTGAAAGTTTGGTTAAGTATGCATATAGCCAATTGTTGCAACTGTGGACCATCAAAGCCAAAATCTTCCCACCATAGAATAGCGTTGACAAGAAACTTGTCTTTTTGTGCATCTGCACGTGAGAATGAAGCATCTTTTATAGTTTTATATTTGGATAATGGATCTCTAATAATAAACCTTCTGGATGCATATTGGGGACAAGTCGCTCCAATATGATCCTCCATCCATCAGCCACCTGTGGATGATCGATTATCATGTTGGTTCTTATCTTGGTATTCAAGCCCACCATGAATGTTGTTGCATGGAGTGGGTAGTAGGTATTCCATCGTTGAATACAACTTGTTGAAATTTATTCATACTTATGATCTTCATGCACTAGCTTTTTAAGTGACTCAATGGTCCGATCCATAGCTTCATATACTTCGCCAATGCATGATTTCATAGAATGCACAACTCTTTGTAAGTGTACAAGTCGTTGCACAATATACAAATGCAGCCAATATTCTCCAACCATGTTGTATTATCTTCACGTCTTCTTAATTTCTTTGCAGCCATAGTAGATGCCTTTGGTATTGTTGCAAATTCACCACTTCATAGTAGGCCTCTCAAATACCACTACACTTCATAGCATGATGTAGCATGATGAAGTTGTATGCAAATCGTGTTTGAGAATATTTGGGCAAAGCAAGAGTAGATCTCTTGCTAAATCATTCTTCACATGCGTATGATTGTTGATGAAGCTAACCAATGCGTTTGACTCATTGATTGAAGGCAAAATCTGACCCAAAGTGCCAATGTCTTTGAGAATATTATTGAGGCAATGAGTCATGCAAAACAAACACGGATATGATGATACAAGTTTTTCATGATTGCAGTTGCTTCTTTGTTTGTGGCCTCTCCATTTGCCACTTGGCGACAACATTTGATGGAGCCACTATTTCTATGTCACTTGCCCTCTCAGAAGCAAGTACATCTGTTGATTTTCCCATCTCATATGCATCATGGAATGATATGAAGTACATCTTACCTCGAGTGCAAATGACAACTCCATACATGCACTTCAACAAGTTTTTTCTCCTTCGATAGTAGAGTCGTGTGCAAACTCTTTGAAGAGGGAGGAACATATAATGGTCCATATCCCCCTGTTTTCTTGGTCCATATCCCCTTATTCTTTTCATCATCTCTTTGAAGTATGGTGATCTATAAGCAAAAGGAGAATGTTTATTATATAATTTGTAAATAACTAGATAAATTGAAAGTTCAATTATGTCATATGACTACTTACCGGGCTGCTTTGAAGGGTATGTGGCACACTATTTCTATGGCACTTGCCCCTGGGAAGCAATCTCATTGGGAAGTACATACTCACCTCGAGAGTAAACGACAACTCCATGGATAGATCATCGTTGAACATCATCTCTTTGAAGTATGGTGATATTTAAACAAAAGGAGAATCTTTATCATATAATTGTAAATAAGTAGACAAACTGAAAGTTCAATTATGTCATATGACTACTCACTGAGCTGCACTAGAAGGCATGTGGTTGTGATAGAAAAACCTTGCTATTGACATGTCAATCTCTTCCTTTGATTTCGGATTCCATTTATCGTCAAGGGGTTGTTGATGATGTGGACGTCTATATGGTGTGGAGCTTGTACTTGAGATACTTTTGTTATGGAAGCGGGACAAGGTTGAGAAGTCATTGCGGATGAAGATGCCTCTTCTGAAAAGGAGGTAGAAGTTCTAACAAATGATGTTGGGTTGGCGGAAGCTCTTCTAGCATGACAAGCATGCACATTGGGATCACTGATGACAAGTCTGTTGAGAAGCTCTTGTGTCTTCTCTGAAGTTGGCACTCCAAAACATTACTTCATTGTTCACCTCATAAAGATTGTTTGCTCTATGGGTCCTTTTGTATCCTTTTGTATCCACCTAATTTGCACGCCCATGGTTTTCAACCACTTCCTTTTTGGCGGACAAGGGAGATTCCACCTCTTCCCACCATGACCATTTGGCTATGGCCTTCTTTTGTATGTGGTTGATGTAGAAGCCATAATGGTTGTTTCTGCACTCCAATCATAAGAGAGGAAGAGGGGCTAGAACCTAGAGGGTAAAGTCTTGAGCCTCGAGGAAAGAACTCAAAAGAGGGGCTGTTGAAAATTCTCTTCAAGAGAGGGCAGCCACTGAAGTGAGGCTTGCAAATAGAAGCCTCTAGGAGATGGCCTTTAAAATGAAAATTAAAAATGGCAAAAAAAGGTGCCTGTTATATGGCTGTCCCCACAGGCCCCAAACAAGGACGCCCCATGGGGAGGCCGTCCCGGGGATGGAGCTGTCAAGGGATGCCAGTGGATCCCTGACCGTCCCATAGATTCTTGGGGCTGGGGACACTGTCGCACAGTCCATTTGGGGGGGGGGGGGCATGCATCCCCTCGTGAGTATGGAAAATATGTTTCCTGGGCTTATATAGCTGCATATCTATGATTCTAAACTGAATCTTGAATTTGCTTAGCAAACCCAAATATATGGTACAGCAGCAATTTTTCAAATGCAGTTTGCAAGTCACTTTTTGGGGCAAATTGTTGGCTGGGGTCTTACATTTAGGACTGGTCTTTAAGAAAAAACAAAAGGAAAAACACATTATAGTGGTGAATCTAAAGTAAAGAACAGATTTTATATATATAATCCCAGAGGGCTGGAAGTATGAAAAGCTGGTGATTCAGTTATGTATGTTTGTTGGGTCGTTGTGGCTTGTACATGTTACCTAGTATGCATCTTGGAGTTAGTAGTATCATATGTTGTTACTGACTAACATGAGACCATGAGCTCATGGATTTAAGCCATTTATTATGTTTTGTTTTTATGCTCACTTGTGATAATTAATGCAGGCTATTCCTCCAGTGATTCACCGAGATATCAAGTCATCGAACATTCTGCTGGACTCATATATGGTTGCACGGGTAGACATTATTGATATAATAACATCTCTATTCCGTGTTGTTTCATTTCCCTGCATTTTTATAAGGAATGAACTTAAGGCATGATTCACAGCAGAGATCTCTTTAGCAGCTCCCTTTTTTTTGTTTGATTTTTCACATATTTGTATGTTCCTCTGCTCTGTAGGTGGCTGACTTTGGGTTGTCCAAAGAGGGCAATTCAGGAATGCCAGCATCGGGTATTAAAGGAACATATGGCTATGTTGATCCTGAGTATGTCTCAACAAATAGTCTAACTTACAAGAGTGATGTATACAGCTATGGTGTACTGCTTTTTGAGCTCATTGTAGGCAGGGGTCCTAAAGCTGGTCTTCTTGAGTATGTTGAGACTGCACTTGTATCAAAAGAAAAGAAACAAGCATGGCTGGAGATCTTGGATCCAAGACTGGGAACTGATTGCAATTTCGCAGAGCTTTGGGCATTAATTAAGATAGCTACTAAATGCATCACTGCAGAAGCAAGAAAACGCCCAACAATGCAAGAGGTGGTCCAAGCCATACTAAGGCTTGGTCCAAGGTCAGAGAGCTTTATGTTAGATACAATTGAGAGAGCATCCTCAATACAGAAAGGGGCTTCAAGAGATATGGGTGAAATAGTTATCACCAGAACGGCAAGTTACCGAGAGAGGTGCTAGATATTTGAGTTGCAACATCCACGTGTAGTCATCCCTCGGCAAGTGGAAGATTGACCTCTGCATAGTTCTTGAGCAGCCAATGCTTGAGTAAGTTCCATGTATGGTGCGGGTATGTGGTTCAGTGAATCACTGGTTGAATATGTTTTGGTTGAAAGAGGGCTTCCAATTTGTTGCTGCCCTAACATGATTAAGGGCATGAAAAAATACTGAAAAGGTTTCCTGAAAGTGCGTATCCCACACATTGAGAGGGTTATACGCAAAATATTTTCGGATGTGTTGCAATTGAAGCACATTTTCCTATCATGTTATCCTCTTCCTTTTTCTGCAGTTGTACATTCCAGCAGTTTTGAATGAATAGCAATCGTAACCCCTAAAATAGCTTCTTCATGGCAGTCGCTTGCTCCATGTAAAATACATGTAAAAAAAACCTTTATATGATTCTTGATGAAAGTGTTAAAGAGCAGAGTGACCACAATAATTTTTGACCTGTTTATGAACCATTTTGTACCCATGATTGCAGTAAGAGTCATCTTGCACTTGCTGAAGCTAATATTTATTCATCCATTTATTCAATAATCACCAAAAGTGCAACTAGGAGAAGCCCTAAACAGCCTTCTATACTTGTGCCTGATGTTGTTTCACTCGAAAAGGTGTGTGGCTCTGGGATTTATCTATCTTTTGCTATCTTTCATCCTCCTTTGATACATTGGCTTAGAGAGATGGCCAAGCTTTGGCTAATTTATATAAGCCCACCTGATCATTCTCTACATATTGCATGTTCTTGTACATTATTCTCTTTGGTTTCAGTTTGGGGCTTTCCATGTGTTTGTGGTATCCATCGGAACGTATGGAGAACCTTTCTTTATGTGCATTAGTCTAAGTCATATCCTGCCCTCAGAGGCACTAGTTGTACATTTTTTTTTTCTGATTCAAAGGATATAAGTTCTTATTGCATAGGGCCTCATGTGCGCACGCCTGCACACACACACACACACACACACACACACACACACACACACACACACACACACACACACACACACACACACACACACACACACACACACACACACATCCATCTAGAGTGTGCTTGTACCAACGTTTGTTCATGTACATAAATGAATCTATGCATGTGACGAACTATGTAGATGATTTCACACATACTTGACTAATGTACGTACACAATGAGTGCGTGTTATGATTGCTCATACACGCTCACACACATGGAACACACTTGTGCCTCATTCCACCATTCCCTTCTGTACTTGTATTTCCAAAATGAATGTTGCATAGTCTTCATCTACATGTCTTGTATCTTATTTTATGGTTTGCCTCTTCCATCCGTCTCATGTCTCCTTAATACACAGAGGGATACTGAGATATTGTGACATTGTTAGGCCATGTAACCTCATTTTTAGAGCTGTTTAGAACCTTGTTTACAACGTCTAAAAATCTGATTAAAAAGGACCAAATCTCAGTCCGAGCTACCACGATGTAGATGATAAGCTGGCAAATATGTAGGACTATGCTACAACACGTTTTCATGTTTACCTATCGTGCTTCTAACTGCACCCATCATAACAAGTCTTAAGAAATGTAATTTTATAATGGATTACATTGTCACAATATATAGTTGAGATGTGTTACGCACCGACTATTATCCTCATGTTCTCTCATACGGGATTACAATTCTGATTAAGCCCTTTTTCAATGTGAATTGCATTGCAATTATGGTTCTACCAATTGCTGCACGTATTCAAAGCCAAATCTTTGTGTTTATGATGATAACTATTATTAGTACATAATCAAATTGACCAAAGCGCTTTCTAAAATCTATTTATTTATGGGGGCTATGCCACATCGACATGATTTCAGTTTCTTTCCTTTAGGAAAGAAAACCATATCTCGTCGTCATCATCATCATAATAATTTTCCAATGAAGTTATTATGGTATTTCATAAATACAATGCGATGGACTTCAACTTCTTGCCCCTTATCAACCACTTCTAAGATGACACATGGGAAGTTTTTATCCACGAACTTAATTTCTAAGATCCATACGTTTTGCTATATATATATTTCATCAATAAAAAATAATTTGAATTATCGAACATTTTGAGCTTCTGTATGTTGCAAAAAATTCAGTATTCCAAGGCCACCATGATTCTCAGTTTGGTAAATTCAAGACATGGAATAATAGACTGAGGAGAAACCTTTGCCTAGAAAAACGTTTAAAGACAACACACGTACATACACACGTACATACACACGTACATACACGTACATACATACATACATACATACATACATACATACATACATACATGCATGCATACATACATACATACATACCTACCTACCTACCTACTTACCTACATACATACATACATACATACATACATATATATACATACATACATACATACATACATACATACATACATACTATATGTGTTTGTTAGGACTCTTTAAGACGTTCACATACACACCTCTCCCCTTGTCATCTCTTCTGGGTTTACATCATAACCTTAAATTTTATCTTCCTTTTGAAATAATTGTGTACACATACATACACACATAACTATTTAGGTACTACATTAGCATACATATTTCACCCTCGAGTGATTGGACTTTTTCAAATGGTAACCAAATCTTATCTTGTAATTGGGTTGGATGGTTTTTCATTAAAACTATGTAGCATTTGTCTGATGTACTATGGTAACTCCTCACAAACATATATACATACATACATTCACTCATACTTATCCTAATTAGACCAAGGATTGGCACACGTACCTCACTCATGGGGATCCCTTTTCACTCTACCCATATCTCATATAGGAAATTTTTAACTTATATCCTTGCAATACAAAAGACCCCCTACTCGTACAACTTATTTTGCAAAAAATTGTTTTTTTCTTAGTATATATTCATCTATATTTATTTACATATATTTATACATATTATTTAGGTGCATTTTTTTATATTCATGTTTTGATGACACTCATGTAATATACATACTCAGATAAATAAATGATATGCAAAACATGGTACCTGCACGTATATTTTTTCTATAAATAAGAATATATCTCTCTTTAACTTTAAAGCTGATATTTTTTTGTAGAAAAAAGTGTTTCTTTAACCTTAACTAGCTTTTACAAATGTGAATCACACTAGTTCCTCGGAAAGCATTTGAGGAACTAGTGTGACTTGTGAGTTTCTTAGGAACTAGTCTATCTGGCACATCATTACATTACCAATAAGAGTTGTGCTAGTTTCTTAGGAGGCATCTTCAATTGTACAAAAGCCTATTTGGCACGACTATAACATGAATCTACTAGCTGTAGTAGTTTCTTTCATGCATTGATTTGTTCTGTGTAGTCCATATACAAGTTGTCAAATCATGATGAATGATTGGTGATTTGACTTATTCAAGGCCTGTTTCTTTCCCTCATTCAAGACCAGATGATCACGCGACTCTTTGCCGATGACACAAATGCTTTTGTGCATAATGATCCAATTGGCATTGATACCTTTTGGTATTGCCTAAATACATTTTGTGAGGCATCAAGATCCAAAATAAACCACTCTAAAATAGCTTTTAAGGCTGTTATTGGCCATCCACCTCAAATTTTACTTGACCACGACTCTCAGTTGATCCCTAAAGGGACAAATCTTCTGCATATTAGGTATTCCAATGGGATTCGAATTTTTGATCGGTAAACGATGGAACGAGGGGTTCTTTCTAAGCTTGATAACAAGTTGGCATATTGGAAATGTATGCAGATCAACTTGGTGGGGTAAGCTATGGTGGTTAACACATTCCTTCTTTCTTTGATGATTTACTTTCTCTCTTGCTGGAGGCTGACACACTAAGAGATTGTCAAATTGGAAAGAATTTGCAGAAAGTTTCTCTAGACGAGTGACCCCAATTGAAGGGATGTCCCCAAAATTAAATGGGCTACTTGCATAAGCCAAAAAGATCAAGGTGTCTTGGCATTGTAGAAATTGAAGGAATGACCAATAAATTGGTAGCCAAATGGTTAATTAAAGCATGGAGCAACAGTGATGTCTCTTGGGCCAAATTGATTTTTAGAAATACGAAAACTCTTAGGCTTGTGGCCCATGGGCCTTCCTAGGTGGAAGGGTCTTGATCTTCTCACTCTTTTGTTGTCCCTCTATGTGGTGACTCCTAGAGGCTCGAGCTTAGTTTGCTCTTTGTGGAAGAGTTGGAACAAGGTGAAATAATTTGTCAAGCTCAATGAAGATTGGAAATGGGTAGCCGGTATTAGATGAAAGGATTCGATAACTAGACAGTGAGAGCTATCCAACGCACTTTAAAACACTGAAAAAGGTTCAGTAAAACTCGAGATATGACCTTCTGAAGTTACTGCTCTGAGTGAGTATAGCAGAGAACAAAACAGAGAGGTAGATGATAATAAATGTATAGATTCACATATGATTACAACCACATTGGCAATGAATCTTTGCACAATGGGAGTAGAATGATAGAGCTATGGAGTAAGCTCTTCAATCTCTACAAAATGACATCAAGTGGTCACGTACAAGGCTTGCTAATCGCCTCTTCCTT
>CM035411.1:136538020-136540520 GCA_020310875.1 Ceratopteris richardii
TACCTTGGAGAAGAGAAAATCCAAGCAAAATTCACATTTGGAGTCAGTTAGAAGCTTGCTAAGAGCTCCCATTTAAGTTTTTGCATGAAAGTAAAATCTTGATTTACGCCTCTTTTGGGGAGCAAATTCGCATGCATTAAGGGAGGATTTGGAAGGGTGAAAATAGGCTCAAGCATCTTCATATACCACTCTCTGAGGTTATGGAGAGAATTTTAGGATTTGCTTGATGGAAGAATGCTTTTGGGCACCCCAAAAATCATATTTTCACACTTTTTCCAACCCCTCCAACAGTCCACTAGTTTGGCATATCCCACTTGAAATGGCCATATCTTGGGCTAGAAAACTCTAAATTGGACGTGCTATGGCTCGTTTCGAAGAGCACAAGGTTTACTTTCAGTTTATGAGATTATTTTTTTGGAAAATATGTATTTTTGCAGGTCTGTACAGCTCTGCAAAGTCTGAACAGTTTTTGGCAACTACCTTCTGGAAGCCATATCTTTCAAACCGGGAAGGCGATTCGAGTAATTTCACTTCGAGCCACTAGCAAACGATACATTCTCATTTTATGATTATTTGCATGTCCTAAAATGGTTTTTGTTGGTCTAAAAAGGATTACAAATGCATTTTTTTTTGTAAAATTGCATTATTTTAATAATCATCTGACCATGCTTTATGTTTTGGGAAGTGCTCCAATGTTTTCGGACACTTCAAAGCTTATGCTAGGACCTGAGGAGGAAGATGCATAGGTCTCGAAGCTCATCGAGAAGGATTGGATGCATGCAATTCCAATACCAAATCATTCAGGAACGTATGCTTTATGTTTTCAGGCATCTTATTTTAGTTTATGGCATGTTTTGTGTGTACATGCATGGATCGGATTGCATATATCCAAGTTGATCATTGTTTGAATTTTAAAGGTATGGATCAATATGCAGGAAGTACACCTTCTGATTGTTTGCAGGAAAAAGGATTGCAAAAACTACATGGCTATGCAACGCAGAGAATTGTTGCTAGTATTTGCTTTTATGTTTTCGCAAGTTATGGAGTCCATATATGATTTTATGGCGTGCATGCCATGGGCCTGTCAAGCCCTATGTTGTTGGGTGGCCTGTGTGCCACTGAGCTTATGGTTAAAATTTTTTTTGGGATTCCATTTCCTGAGGAAATGCTGTCGAAATTTTTCCTACCGCATAGCGTTATATACGCACTTATCTTTAGGTAAGAATGTTATGGCATCGTAACATGCCTTTTCTGCAAGCATCAATAACATGTAGGCATGCTTCTAAGCATGTATTTGATGGACTTAGTACCATCAATATCATAGAGAAGGCAACTTCATTCGAAATAAGATCCCTACAAATAATCCTTATGGATTCAAACCATAGGATTGCTAAGGGAAGGAGCAATACCTTCACCATTAGTAATGTGCACAAGCAATCTTATAGGTTATAGGAAGTTGCATATAGGCACGGGAGATACATTTATGATTATCTCCAAAGCAGTGAAGATTTACTTATCTTCACAAGAGTCTCACAGTAGGATTAGGAGACTATGGCATATTATCGGGAATACCCAAAGAGTGACTAGTTTCACTCATGTACAATACTTGAGCAAGTAGTGAAGCATTTCTGCTACACTACTAAGGAAACCAATTAGATGGGATCAGATAGATGGGTTTCATGAGAAAGCATCGACGGGTGCTTATGTGTTTCGAGTGATGGTTAGGAAGGCAACAAGTATGGCACTGGCTCTATGATTCTGAGCATAGATCCCTTAGTTAAGGAATATTTGGGGTACCCAATACATATATGTATGTCGAGATCTATAGAGAGGTACTTAGACCTAGTCTTGGTACCTAGGAACAAGTTGGTTTGGAACAGAAAAGGATATCCATTGTCACACATTGACTAGAACCAAACTAACTAGTTCGAGGACATGGGACTCATTTGAGTCCACTGATATGATTTTAGGATATGGGATTCATTAGAGTCCACTTGAATTTTCCATTACATGGAATATATATTCGGTTTAGTGTAGGTATGGTACCGTGAATTGGAAGAAGTTTTCACTGGTATAGGACGGTGGAAATGACTTCCCTTTGAGCACTCTTCTTCTATGGCCAAGGAGAAAAGGACTCATCATTCATGGCGTCATGTCTCACTAGATCAGAGAGTTCTTAGTGGACATCTCCTTAGGATTCGGAGTTATCTTTCATAGTTTAGGGAAGATTTATTCTTCCAGTAGAGAATGTGATAGGTGATTTTATCACCATTGGTATCACATACTCATTTTGAGTTTTTTAGAAAGGATAATTCCATCAGTTTGATTGGATCGTATAGACCCATGCACACAATATGGTTGGCAGAGATAGTTCTTTACTATGGATACACATGTGTTTTATGGTATCATGTCATATCCTTGCTGACCATTTTAGTAGAGGGCTTTGACCCTTATGAGGAATTTATTTTCTCCACACTTCACTACATACACCTTCATTAGT
>CM035411.1:136550520-137045520 GCA_020310875.1 Ceratopteris richardii
TCACGTACCTATCACGCAAGTAAAAACGCCATAGCGGCAGCAAAGGATAAAGAGTCTCAGATAACAGAGGCGCCCTCCTGTATTATTTCGTTGATGCAAGGTGTAAGTGTCGAGCCGACCATGAAAAGGCAGAAGAAATTTCTCACGCCTTTCTCATTACATTCGTGAAAGCGTTGTCACGCGTTTCTTATTACATTCGTGAAAGCCTTGCAAATTGGAATGAATGACATTCTCATTCTCTCTTTTTGGAGCTATCTGAGTTCACATTTGAATTTCGTACTCAATTAGATTCTGTCCTTTTCAAGGGATTTGGAAAACGAAAACAAACAAAAGTGATATAGCTATAAGGGTTTTCAAAAGGAACCCTCACTTCAACCACGCATGGAAAAGAAAATTCTTCATATTAATGGTCAATGAGAGGTGATGCGCACTCCTCGCTTTAATAAGCAAATGAAGAAGTTGTGTGTGTGTGTCTCTCTCTCTCTCTCTCTCTCTCTCTCTCTCTATATATATATATATATATATATATATATATATATATATATATATATATATATTGATGGTGGATTATGAAGACTTGAAGCTCATTCACCCTACATAAATGTGTAGCTTAAATTTCCAAATCATAAATTTAGGCTAAAAATGTAGATACTAGTGTTATGTGACTCACATCCCTGCCACAGCTCAAAATTTAACATGGTGCAACACAAGAAAATATGTTAGGACTTCTTGCTTGAAACTAAAACAACTCAAAAAACTTGCATTGAGTAGATGCAAAGGAATGCCAAAATAAGCTATAGCAAGTAAAATGTCTATGTATATACCTCTCTATTTAGTTATCTTTTTATATGTGTGAATACACACATGTATAATGTATGTATGGATGCATGCATGTATGTATCTATATATATAACTATATTTATTTATTTGTTTGTTTGTTTATCTATTTATTAGCCTCTTATGCTCCCATGAGATGATGATGTTGACTTGTTCACATGCTTGTTATGAGGTAATGCTTATCCATCCTATCACGCAACCCAACCTCTAATTTTTTTCGACCTCTGTCTCTCCATGTGACTGGACCACCTCAAAATATGTGTGCCTACTCACATGAGTGCCACTTGTCACTCATGTGAGTTGCCCTTTGAAAAGTGTATATTATCTTCCATCATACATATCTAACTTCCAAACTATTACTCGTATAAAATCAACATCATTCAGGTCTCCTCACTCCATAAAATATGACGTATTCCTATTGAAGTAACAAAATGAAAGAAACATATGGAGTTCTATGAAGATAATAAACAATATGAAATAAAAGACGTCCCATAAGAAAAATGATTTTGAATCCTCTTGAACTTAGATGATAGAATTGTCCTCATGACACTCTAGGTCTTCCTAACTTTGAGTGGACTCACAAGAAATAGTTCTATCTTGACTATACCTTCATCCTATGAAAATCCATCATCTTAGATCCTATATAAGAAATTCAAGGTAATAGAATGAAATCTCTATATCCCACTAGCCAATGAGTTATTAGGCTTATTGTCAAAATAATTTGGACTAAATTAAATTGGAATAATCTCTATTAGGACTATGATGCAAACTTTAGTCTTTCTCTTCCCCTTAGTTTGACATATGATTGCAAAAGCATTCTTGCTTGAGATGCAAATAATCCATAAGTGTCAATCTTCTCAAATGGTGCTAGGTAATCATCCTCGTGGCTAAACATCGAGTAAGAGATTGATGCTTCTACAAGTCATTTTTATCCCTATCTCTTCCAACTCTAAAATGAAAGGTCATCACTCAAATCTAGTCTCTCTAATGCCAACAACCAGATCTTTCTCATCTAGTTGAAGACCATCACTAGAAATAACAACTTTTCATTTAGACTCTTTAGGTGAAACTCAATCTACACTCTGGTTAATTGATATCCCTATTGCTTTTTGTAGGATAGTGCCACTCCTATCTAGGAAATCTAAAGTATGATCTCTCAATCTAGATTATTCCTTTAGGAGCAAGGAAGACTTACTTCCTCTAAAGATAGATCCCTCCTCAGACTCCTCTTTATGAGTAAACTATATCTACTTCCACTAAAGTAGTAATCTAAACTCTCTATAGAAGTGGATTTTCTTTTCACTTTCTCTTTAAAAGAGAGTATGATGAAATCACTTTTCCCACTCTTCTATAAATGAGAACACATACATAAATTTTCAATGTTTCCTTCCTAAACATTTGAGAATCAAACTCCCATATGAAGGAAACTTCAACACAAAGATTAAATTAAATGAACTTCTAAGTAGAGCTAGAGATCTGCTCTTGATATCTCAACTAAGACATCTCTAAGCTAAAAGATGTCGACTCTTACATCTCGTCTCTTTCTAGTAAGAATAATACTCAATGGAGGATGGGTCCTTCTCTTCCTAGTAATATAAGAAAATTTCTCAAAAAGAAATAGTTTCCAATTGTCCCATACCAATGGATCCCACCTCCAATCCATGAAAGAACAAATCCATTATAAAAACTATCTATATAGTTTCCATAAATATCAGGGCCGCACTAGATTGTGCTCTCTGACCGGATTAGACAAGATTTCACAATTATACTTTCGATTACAAGAACACCCATGTAGGGAGAATAGTACAAGAATATATAAGTGATTCAAGATGTCCCACAACCCACGAGCATTAGGTATGGAAAACTAGAATAGAGATGATACAGTAGATCCCACAACCCGAGACCGTAGGTATGAAACAAGATATCTCAATTACAAGAATTTCCTTCAAGGAGATGAACTAGATACAAGAAATAACTAGAAAGGATCTCATACTATGAGATTACAATAGGACAAGAAAGGATGTCCAACATACAAGACTAGACAAGACTAGACAAGACTAGAGCAAGAGACAAGACTAGAACTTGAACTGGAACTTGAAAGTACTTACTTGGTGGTCACCACCTCTTGAACTCCCAAGACTGGCATTGGCAAGACTGAGTATAAGAGTGGTGAATCCCTCCTTCTATAGGTGTTCAAAGGTGGTGCTCTATGGTGGTTACGACTTGATGTGTCATCATGATGTCATAAACTTGAAACAAGACCTTCGGGTGTCAGAATTCAGCAAATAGATAGTCGATCTTGGGGTTTTGGCACATTCTGGACGTGATGGAAGCATTAGATTCTTTGAATTCTGAACCAGTCATGAGCTATAAAAAGTGACATGGCATCTAAGGTTTAATATGGTTTTCTTTGTGTCCATGACATCACCTCCCCCTCAAGCGACAAGTTCCAAATGTTCTCTAGCTTGGGTTTCATTGGATTCTTCTTATGGAATTCACGAACCTTGATTTTTGGTCTCTGAAGATTTTTTGTAAGTTTCCAAGTATGATCACTCATGTCATATGCTTTCCAATGAATAAGGCATTCCAATCTTCTTCGAGGGATCCTTGAATCTAATACATGCACGACCTCGAATTCTTCATGATCCTCAATCTTGATAGGTGATGAAGGATTGGGTCTCTCTTGAGCTTCCCTGGGTTCTTCATGCAATAGATCCTTTGAGCTTCTAGTGGAATGTTGTGGTGTTTCCAAGATCTTTGATGGAGAGCGTTGAGTAAGCACACCTCCTTGATTGAACATGAACTCCTTATCCTTTACCTTCTTGATATCTTCATAACATGTATATTGCATATCACTTGTAATGAGTTTTTGGGCTTCAAATATTTGTGATTCAGATTCTTGAGGAATAGTGTCTTCATTATTCAAGAGTTCTGACTCTTAGACTTGGCTTTCTTTTACCAACTGATTCTCACACTGAATTGCTTGATTGATAGCCTTATCTAAAGTAATTTGAGACCAGTTTGAAACTGATTAACGAGATAGTCTTCCTGATATGTGGATCCTTGAAATACAATTTTGAAGTCTAATGCGAATTCTCCAACTGACCGATCACCTTGTTGTAACCTCCGTTCAAAGTCTTGAAGTTTTTTATATATATCATCTAGAGTAGACTCGATATTTCTGAGTATGGATATGGAGTCCATCATTCTAGATAGGGACTTGATGTGGATAGTCTTGCCAAAATGTCAGGGGAGCACTAGATTGTGCTCTCTGACTGGACTAGACAAGATCTTGGAATTTCGATTACAAGAACACCTAGATAGGGAGAATAGTACAAGAATATATAAGTGATACAAGATGTCCCACATCCCGAGACCATTAGGTATGGAAAATTAGACTAGAGATGATACAATAGATCCCACAACCCAAGACCATAGGTATGAAACAAGATATCTCAATTACAGGAATTTCCTTCAGGGAGATAAACTAGATACAAGAAATAACTAGAAAGGATCTCGTACTACGAGATTACAATAGGACAAGAAAGGATGTCCACGATACAAGACTAGACAAGACTAGAGCAAGAGACAAGACTAGAACTTGAACTGGAACTTGAAAGTACTTACTTGCTGGTCATGACCTCTTGAGCTCCCAAGACTGGCATTGGCAAGATTGAGTATAAGAGTGGTGAATCCCTCCTTTTATAGGTGTTCAAAGGTGGTGCTCTATGGCGGTTACGACTTGATGGTGTCATCAACTTGAAACAAGGCCTTCGAGTGTCAGAATTCAACAAAAATAGATAGTCGATCTTGGGGTTTCGGCACATTCTAGATGCGATGGAAGCATTAGATTCTTTGAATTCTGAACCAATCATGAGCTATAAAAGTGACATGGCATCTAAGGTTTAATATGGTTTTCCTTGTGTCCATGACAATAACTAAGATGGAACTTTAATAAAATCCAAAACTGGATTCTTATGATATAGATTTTATGAATGATGGATTATTATGAATTCCCTTACTCATCACACCAATAAATATCCTTATGAATAGAAATTACTTAGACTTAAGTACCAATATCACATCTATGTACTTCCTTTGTTACATTCTTGTACTCCTTTGCTCCCCATTCTATGTACTTCCTTTGTTACATTCTTGTACTTCCTTTGATCTGTGTTCATATATTTGAGTTGTTAATTCCTTGATCCTCTTTACATCTTTGAGTACTCCATATATTTCCTTTTGGATCTATGTTCTACGTCATAAATGTCATGAGGAAGGAGATAAGGAAGGGAGCTCACTCTCACACTCTCACACTCAAAGAAGAGCACACACACGGATTGAGGCAAGAAAGAATGACCTTCTTCTTCTTCTTCTTATTCTTCTATTACATAAAAGGAATATACAAAAATGACCTAAAACAACAATACAACTAGTGCAATATAAAAAGAATAGTACATAAGGAAAATTCTAATGTCGGCAAATGAGTGAGCTGACAAGAAACAAATGTGCCATAAATCTAGAAAAGTTGAACGAAGTACCCCTGACAGATACCGACATGACCACTATACATGTCAAAGAAATGAAAAAGTGATACATGCCATCTTGGATCATCACATGTTGATCTTGATATCTTGATACTCCCCCCAAGCTCAGTGTCATGTCTTGTAATCCAAGCATCTTTCGAAACTTCTTGAACTTCTCAATCCCAAGGTCTTTAGTGAAAATATCAACAACATGCTCATTTCTCCTCTCATAAACAAGGTCCATATCACCTCCTAATACATTTTCCCTGATGAAATGATATGGCACCTTGATATGCTTTGTTCTAACATGAAAAGTAGGGTTTCATGCTAATTATTTGTTGCTAAGATTGTCCAAGATGGTGATAGGCTTTTGCACTTCCACACCTAAATCTACAAGTAGCATCTCTAGCCATGATGCTTCACATGCTGCCATTGTTGTACCTCTATACTCAACCTTTGTACTTGACAAAGCAACAGTGGGTTGCTTCTTAGTACTCCATGTAATAGTTGAACTTTCAAATGAGAATAGAAAGCCACTAGTAGATGTTCTATCTGGAATACTTACTACCAACCCAATCCGCATCGGTGTATCCATGAACCTGCAATTTTGCACCATCTTTAATCCAAAGTTGCAACCCACATATCGTAGAGTGCATCTCAAGGCATCTAAGTGTGGTTTCTTGGGAACTTGCATAAATTGACTTTCAAGTCCAACAGTGTAGCTTAGATCATGCATTGTTATTATGAGATATATCAAACTTTCCCCAATTTTCTTGTACATAGTAGCATTTTCCAATGCTTCAATTGACGTAGTATCCAACTTCAAATTCTGATCTAATGGCATAAAAATTGGCTTACAATCAGCCATACCATACTTTTGCAGCATATTCAAGGCATATTGCCTTTGTGACATCCATATACATGTTTTTGTATGTATAAGCTCAATGACCAATAAATAGCACACCACAACAAGATCTTTCATGTTAAATTCCTCCATAAGGAGTTGCTTTACCTCTTTAATGCTTTCTTCATTATCACCGCCTACAATTAAGTCATCAACATAAATAGCCACAATCGTGATGCCGTCATCACCCTTCCTTGCATATAGTGAATGATCTACATCACGCATAGAAAACCCACTGGTGGTTAAGTAATCAGCAATCCTTGCATGCCAAGCACAAGGGTCTTGTTTAAGCCCATACATAGCCTTTTGCAACCTGCAAACATATTCTGGGTGCTTTGAATCCTCATACCCTTATGGCTAGTCCATGTATATTTCTTCCTGCAACTCACCATGTAAGAAAGCATTCTTCACATCAATCTGATGCAAAGTCCATCCTTTTGCTATAGTTAATGCAACAAGTGCTCTAACAATAGACATTTTAGCTGTAGGGATAAATGTTTCCTCATAATCAATGCCATATTTCTATGCATATCCATTTTCTACCAATCGTGTTTTATGCATGCTTATGCTACCATTAGCATTGTGCTTTACCTTGTAAACCCAGTTGTAGCCTATGGGTTTCTTTCCTTATGGCAATGGAACCAACTTCCATTTTTCATTTCCATAAAGTGCAACCATCTCTTCATCCATAGCTTTCTAACAATCTGCATTTTCAATTGCATCTTCAAAACAAGAAGGTTCAGCATCTTGTATTACCTTGGCCATGTGGGCACAATGCCGAGCCATATAACTAACATATGTCAATCATTGCACTAAATTCCGCATCCTCTGATATCTTCTTAGTCCTAGGTCACTTCTCCTTGTATGATCTGCATGTGCCTTTCTTACTCATGGAGTCTTCACAGAGGCCATCCAACTTCCTCATCAAAGCTCTTTTCTGAACCGCTTGAATCTCCATCAATGTCTTCAAAAGTTGTGGATGTTTTACTACTAGTAGAAAGATTTTCTTTACCTTTCTTCGATGTAGCTGATAAATTTGTTGGGCTGAAATTTCCACGCAATCTTCCACTCCATGGATTTGAGTTGGAACTATTTCTTGGTGATGCATCAGGTCCACTCAAAACTTGAGATTCTCCACTTGATTTTTCAACATTTCCTTTGTCATTTGAGTCAAGATTAATTCCTTTGGCATTTGCATAGAAGCTTGACATTTCATCAAACACAACATCTCTGCTAACCTTCACTTGTCATGTGAGTGGGTTATAACACCCTTTTGCTCAAGGGAGTACCCAATGAAGATACATTTTTCTACTTTTGGATCAAGCTTTGTCCTCAACTCATCTGGAACATGTACTCATGCAATACAACCAAATACTTTCATATGCGATAAGTTTGGCTTTTTACCTATAAGCTTCTCTTTTGTTGTAACTTGATGTACAACAATAATCGGAGTTATGTTCATGATGTACACAATAGTGTGCACAACTTTTGCCCAATAAAAATGAGGCATATTCTTCTTAGCCATCAAGGCTCTTGCTATTTCTATAATATGTCTATTTTTGCATTCAACAATGCCATTATCTTGTGGTGTGTACCTGCATGAAAATTTTCATTGAATTCCATGAACTTTTAGAAAGCTACTAAACTCATTTGACGTATATTCACCTCATCCATCAGATCTTAATGTTTGAATATACTTTCCTATCTTCTTTCCACCTGCCTTAAAATTCTAGAAGTGAGTGAAAACCTGTTGGAGAGAAAAGAGGCATGAAAGAGGACCCCCAATATTTTCAAATTAATGGGCATAATTTTCTTCTTCAAAGTTCTAGGAAATCCCCTCAAAGCTGTGTAAATGCACTAGAGGAGTCCTCTAGATGCATAAGCCCAACTCATTGTAATATATTTCTTGTAAAATAGTAGGAAATTAGAGATTAGTCAATAAAGTGCCGGTCACTTGTGTGAAAGGACCATTTTTAGGGCACATGTATATAAGTCACTTTGTGACTCTTTGTAAGGCCTTTTTGCCATTGTGAAGAGGGAGAAACAAAATTTTGAATTTGCTTCTTTCCTACTGATTTTCATCTTCTCTATGATCTTGTGTGTGTGTGAAGCTTGGAATGTGTGTGTAGGACTATTTTCTACCCGTCCTCATCACTTTTGAACTACTGTAGTGTGTGTGTGAGCCAGTACGAGTTGTGGAGTGAGTAAAGGTGTTTCCTGCCATTCACTATTTTGGCCATAACTTGAAGAGAGGTTGTCAGATTCGAGTGAAGATACTATCAATAGATGCGTCTCATCGAGAGCTTTGAAATGAATTGATATTGGCCATATTCCGAGTTCAGAGCTGGGAGAAACATTCGAATTTGTATTTACTGTTGTAAGTGGTATCACGGCAGTCACTTTTAGAGATTTAGTGATTTCAGAGATTTAGTGAGTTGAAGAGGTAGATTAGTCTTTTCATATGCATATTTGCTGAACCACTTCACTTTCCATCATGTGTGCACATGTCCTCATACACTTGGTTCATGCGATTCTTTGGATTGATAATTAAGCGTGTGTCAATCCACCACTATATTCACTTGTGTGGCAAATGAGATTTAGTCTCTTTGAAACAAGTCCCTAAGACTTCGTAACTTAGGTACACACGTTTTTGGTGTCATTGCCGGGGAAGAAACTCAACCAAGGTGCCTTCGTGATGGTTATAGCTCTGGAATGAAGGAATCGTACTTGTAGGAGTGAATTCGTTCAGTGGCAAGTAGACAACGACCGGTATCGCATGAGCAGTATCGCACCCTACAAGCCCAAAAAGCTACCTTGTGAGCTCAAGACTTAAGCAAGATATCCCAAAGCTAAGCTACATTAAGAGTTTAACATCAAAAGTTTCTTGAAAGCACATATACACGTGATTAAAGACGTTTTCAGTATCACGAGATGGGACAAAGATTAAAGGGGTTCTTTGAGTGAGACACAGGGTCAGGATTGAAGAGGAGTGAGAGAGAAACATAGGGGTGCAAAATTTTTTGTGTTTGGAGTGATTTTGGTTGTAGTATCGCAGTCGCTTGAGTTTTGGTATCACGATACCAATATTCCCTAGTATCGCAATACTCGCCAAGCATCGTATTGTCGCATACCACTTGAGGTATGGTGATACCACTTTCTGGTATCATATCGTCAAGTTGGTATAGCGATCGCGATTTGCCAGTGGTATCATATCGCAGTCCACTTGGTATCGTATCATCCCGATCTCGTATCGTCGATCGAGCGGTATCGTATCGCACATAACACTGGTATCGTATCGTGTACCTAGTATCATATCGTTGAACCTACTAGTATCGTATCGTGAGGAATAGGAGTATCATATCATTCAAAACTCTAGTATCGTATCGTGCAGAGTTGCGGTATCGTATCGCGACTTGCACTGGTATCGTATTGCGAGGGTTCATAGTATCGTATCGTGCACATAGTATCATATCGTGCTTTCAAGTGGTATCATATAGCCTCAACCATCCAGCATCGTATCGCGTAGTGCACTGGTATCGTATTGCCCAGAGAGTGGTATCATATCGCTGATTGTCCCAAGTATCGTATCGTCACTTGCAGAAGTATCGTATCACGGTAAATAGTGGTATCGTATCGTGGCAAGAGTGGTATCGCCTAGTGCAGTATCGCCAAGGTGGTATCGCCCAAAACATTTTGAGTCTTTTTAAAGGCAAAATTTGAGGCCACTGAGAAGCCAATTAGGGCATAATTAGGAACCAAAGTAGCCCAAGAGGGTAGATGAACTTGAGGTCAAGACGGGTGCTAAGTATCCGAAGAAGTGTGATTTCATCGGTAGGAAGTGCAACTTAGGCAAGTCACCATTCTATCTATTCTGATACCTCTAGTGACTCAGAAGAAGAAGAGAGACCGATGGCTTCAGAAGACATGTAAGGTTTTGTTCCCAGGAGAAACTTGATGTCTATTGTAGAAGGGGACTACCGTACCTCTCTACAATATGTGTCCACTAATTCCCAGGGGATTCCCATCTACCTGGATGGTTTAAATAGATCAGTAGCCAGGATGGTCACTTCTACGGATTCTACAATAGTGCCTAGACCTGCAGTCAAATATGAAGGAGGAGCGTACATGGACAAGTTAGGTCACATCTACGTGGTCACCGAACACCCAGACAAATCAACAAAAGAGGAGGATTAGAAGGACAAGAAAATTTGGGAAGACTGGACCCTGCAGAGTTGATAACTACACCCAGAGGCAAATCAATAGTAACTCGAGTCTTGAGAGGGGATTTGATACCTCAAGATGATTACTTACTGGAGGTCTACTTGATCCATGGATCAAACTTATCGTTACAAACTGACTCACCTACACGCGGACAAGAGGAAAGTCCAATGACCTTTTACGAGTTAAAAGATCCTGAAGACAAGTCTAGAGTCATATACCTAGACAAGAACCAAAGAAGGTATTGTATTGTTGATGCCATTGATAGGGCTCAATTGAAGTATATGGGGTTCCCGGTATTCCCTCAGAGAGAGCAGGCAACCACCTCTCAAAATCCCTTCAGGAGACAACAAGAGTCAGAACATACAATGTCAGGACAAACAAGCCATCGAAGCATTCCAAACCGAACCCATGTGCAATTTACAATGTTAGGATTGCAAGCACACAATCAAACACACCCTGGATTAGGCAACCAACATTGGCCGCCAGTGAGGCCAAGACCACCACTAGGAGTGCAGCCTGGAATACCTCCAATTAGACTAGCAAATCCGGTAATGCCTAGACAACCAGAGCCCATAAGAAGATTAAGACTGATTCAAGTGGCTAAGTGTACGAGAAATCATTATGATGGCATAGGAGAACCATACGATCACATAACTGAGTTTAAACAAGTTCTACGGGCGGAACAAGTGGATGATGATTTTCTTGTACAGTATGAGTCCTTTGGACTCACTCTCACAAGAACGGCTTTGACTTGGTTCCAGCCATTAGATCCCAGTCAATTTGGAGACATTGAGCAATGCTTTCAAGAATTCATAGGGGAATTCACGAAGAGGGGGATTAAACACAACTCTTCATCTTTAATCCATAGCTTCAAACAAAACCTCAATGAAACGATGAAAACAGCTTCATGATGGCATAGGAGAACCATACGATCACATAACTGAGTTTAAACAAGTTCTACGGGTGGAACAAGTGGATGATGATTTTTTTGTACAGTTTGAGTCCTTTGGACTCACTCTCACAAGAACGGCTTTGACTTGGTTCCAGCCATTAGATCCCAGTCAATTTGGAGATATTGAGCAATTCTTTCAAGAATTCATAGGGGAATTCACGAAGAGGGGGATTAAACACAACTCTTCATCTTTAATCCATAGCTTCAAACAAAACCTCAATGAAACCTCAGAGAGAGCAGGCAACCACCTCTCAAAATCCCTTCAAGAGACAACAAGAGTCATAACATACAATGTCAGGACAAACAAGCCATCGAAGCATTCCAAACCGAACCCATGTGCAATTTACAATGTTAGGATTGCAAGCACACAATCAAACACACCCTGGATTCGGCAACCAGCATTGGCCGCCAGTGAGGCCAAGACCACCACTAGGAGTGCAGCCTGGAATACCTCCAATTAGACTAGCAAATCCGGTAATGCCTAGACAACCAGAGCCCATAAGAAGATTAAGACTGATTCAAGTGGCTAAGTGTACGAGAAATCATTATGATGGCATAGGAGAACCATACGATCACATAACTGAGTTTAAACAAGTTCTACGGGCGGAACAAGTGGATGATGATTTTTTTGTACAGTATGAGTCCTTTGGACTCACTCTCACAAGAACGGCTTTGACTTGGTTCCAGCCATTAGATCCCAGTCAATTTGGAGATATTGAGCAATTCTTTCAAGAATTCATAGGGGAATTCACGAAGAGGGGGATTAAACACAACTCTTCATCTTTAATCCATAGCTTCAAACAAAACCTCAATGAAACGATGAAAACAGCTGCCCGAAGGTTCAATCAATATGTTGATAGATGCCCAGTAGCAGAAAGACCCACGCAGCAAAGAATGATATCATTATTCTTGGACGGACTAACGAATGGAACCTTGAGAACTTTAGTATATGTGAAGAGGCTGCAGACATTGAGTGAATGTCTTCAAGAGTGTATTGACCTAGAGGACAACCTAGCAGATGATCTCAAAAGTACACCTAGTCCTACAAAATTAGAAGACACTAGAAGTACAATGACTTCCAACTCTAGTAACATAGAAGAGTTAGCAGAATTGGTGACCAAGAAGTTAGGAGTCCATGGACAATGGAACTACCAACATCCACCACTGAGAATACCCATGTTACGAATATGGAGTCTATGTGGAGGAGATCACCCCACTCACATGTGTGTAAGAGGAGGAACAGGTTTGCCTCAAGCTTACCCTTACAATAGACAGCCACATCAAGGAACTGCTCTGCATTGCCACATAGAACAAAAATACACCAACCACACCATTGAGAATTGTCCATTCAATAGGCAGACACGACCTTTCAATCAACCTTAGTATAGGCCATATGGATACCCACCTAGAGAGCCAGGAAGGGAGTTTCCCAGGTATAATCCTTATCCAGGACCACCAGGAGCACCTAGACCATATGAGCAAGGACAATATACACAACCTCAGCCAGTATTAGGACCACAACCACCACTTCCTCAACACGTAATACCGGTGAAATATGCTCAACCAAAGGAAAACTTGGAGAGAGCCATAGTGCCAACATCATCATTAACCAGTACATAATCAACGAACCTAGGATATGAGCAAACTCAAGGAGATTACTATCCCTACGACACCAATATGATGGAGTACGAGCAAGCATATGACCCGCAATACTATGAATATGAAGGATATGACAATGTCTATGGACCAGAATTGGCAACATTAATGTACACCGCACCCAAAGCACCAACACCAATGAGACCACCCATTAGAACGCCCATGCCAAAAGGACCGTGCTACAGATGCGGAGGAGATCACTTCATTAGAGAATGCACTCGGCCATACAACCCACCACCCCCTAGGGCTTGGGAAGGGTATTGCAATGAATGTGGAAAGGAACATCTCTTTAGAGATTGCCCAAAAAATCCCAATAAGGCACATGACACTACACATCTTAATGTGATCGAAGTAATTGAATCGTCATGAAGTGACAAGGAATACACAATGCCATTGAAGGCCATTACACGAGCACAAACAAAAGGACAAGAAAGGCAACAAGTAGACCCTGAACAAGAAAGGAGTAAAACCGTAGAACCAAGAATACAAGTAGTGGAAGACTCAGAGGAACCACACGAGAATATCCAAATGACAAACAACCGAAAGTGGAAGGATAGGAGAGAAAAAATCAAGGAAAAATGGATGAAAAATAAAAACAAAGAAGACAAGAAGGACACAAGAGGCAAAAAGAAAACTAAAGAACCTGAAACTAAGGAAGAAATTCTTGTTACACCTCAGACGCTAGAGCCAAAAAAGCCAGGATCAATTCTAGCATACCCAAAACCAGACGATTTAGACATGTGGTTGAAAGCTTACCAAGCTAGAATCAAGAAGGCACCCAATGGAGAGCAACATGAAAAGCTTTACCCACAAGGGGAGTTAGAAAAGGAGAGACTAGCGATATGTAGAAAACTCATAGAGGTAGCTCACGCCACCCTAGAGAAGACTATCCTAGCCCTCCCTGAAACAAGAATACCTGAGGATCAATACATTGATTGTCATAAAGCCAAGGGCCAGAAACTAAAAGAGAGGGATGATGAGAAAGAATTACCGAATACCCAAGACAAATCTATATCCATAGTCTCGGATTTAGAAGCTCATTGGCCAAAGGAATTGTGGAATAGGATCCGAGAAGATCAATGGAAAAGGAATGGAGTCACAAAACCTCCTTTTGAGGAGTTAGATGTGGAGGACTATCAACCAACACCAAACATGGAAGAAATATATGAATAAGTTTCAAGGCTAGTCCAAAACAGGGAGGAAGCCCAGAGCATTTCTACCCTACCAAACTACATGGGAGAATACGAGAAGGAATCCATGATCTTCCGTGCTCCCATAGTTCGAGGAAAAGAAAAGGGAACCTCAAAAAGGAACTCACACAATCTAACAAAACTCAAAAAAGACCAAAGTACAACGTCAGTTGACTGTGGAATAATTACTCCGTGTTAAACCCCAACTATGGAAACAATTAGCGGGACAATTGGAGTTAGAGCAGGAGAAGAATGAAAAGGAAAGCAAGGGAAATGAAAACCCATCTAACGTACAAATCCCCGTTGATTAAGTTGGAGAGTTCAGTGAAGGAGATGAGGGTAACACATGTCTACCAGTCACATACAATGGATACATGACCAAAGCTATACTAGACACAGGAGCAGGAGTGGGTATTGCCACCAAAGAGATTTGCAAAAAATGGGGAAAGCCAGCCCTACGACCAACTCACATGAAGCTTCAATTAGCAGATGGCCATGTCGAGAAGCCATTGGAAATATTGGAAAAGATCAAATTCACCACCTGTGGAGTTGAATTTGAGCATACGTTAGCTATCTATCAATTTGGAAGGGCAAATAATTATGAAATGATATTAGGACGACCTTTTATGAGACCACTTAGGATAGTGCAAGATTGGGGATGAGACTCATTATACCTTCAACATCAAGGGAACACTACCAAGATAAACTTGTATACCTTTGCATACCAAGACGTACCTCCACTACAATGGAACCCCATACACAAGGAAGAAGATGATTTGTCTATCCATAGTGGTGGATAAAGTGATCAATCATGGATGCATGAGGATGCCCAATTGTGGATGTGTAAGGAAGCAAAGAAAGAGGAAAAAAAATTGTAGTTATGGCCCTTAGGAACATCAAAATTATCGGCCCATAGAGGATCCAATGTACATGCATCAAGTCTTCCCTGATGAAGCATCCGAACTGCATGATTGGATGGAGATCTTAGCAACCTTGGATGTATGTGTGAATGAGGAAGTCTTGACCATGAGTGAATGTGTGGACGAAGAAGGCTACGACATAAACTCGTACATGGTAGTCCATCAGGAGGTAGAAGCTGGAGAAATATTAGAAAAAGAATGGAAAGAAGAATACGGGAGCATAGAAATGGAACCAGAATTTGATTCGAAGGAACGTTATCTAGAAGCCATTAAAGCTGAAGACAAATACGGAACAACCAAAGTGTTAGCAATAGAAGCAGCCCCTATAGTACCAAATTGGGAAGAAAGCGTGAGTAAGACCGAACCAACCCCATATCTTTTTGAGGTTCTGGAACACTTCAAAAGATATGAAGTAGAAGATAGAAAAATAGCTATTCAGATGCTTAAAAGAGAGGCAAGAGAAGGAGAGGTGTATGACAACAAGGAACAAACGAAGAAAATCATAGTAATCGTAGAAGATGGAGAAGAAAGATGTACATACATAGGAAAGGATGTGTCAACAGAGGAGGAAGAAGAATTGATACGATTGATCCGAGAATATCGAGATGTATTTGCTTGGACCTATAAGGATCTTAAAGGTGTGGAACCCTCCATCTATTTATATATTTAGGCAGTGATGTGTGTGAACACTCTAGGATCGTCGGGGCGCTTTTTTCCCTCTTTAGGAGGTTTTTTTCCCTCGGCTTGTATATACGCCTATTGCCCTAATGGGCTACTTATCTTTGTACATTCACTAGTAATACATTCAATATTGTGTGTTGTGCTCCAAGCTTCTTCTTCTTCCTTGTGTTGTTCGTGTGCTTCCACAGACGTCTATCTCCAACAATTGGTATCAAAGCAGGTCGTCGCTTCATCTAGGGTGCCATCGACACTCCTCCGTTTTCAGTCTGAGAATTGCACGAATTTTGGTGAGCATACTCAGCGTGTTTCCGAGATCAAAACGCCTTCGCTCTGTGGTGCCAAAATTGCGATCTGAGCTCGTTTCGGCCTCCGAACGCATTATTGCAACACTTGTGCAGGCTATTTGGTCTTTTTGTGCCAAAGGTATATACCAGTTTTTGTTCGCCAATATAAGCGTCTCGAAGTCT
The DNA here is from genome assembly GCA_020310875.1 of Ceratopteris richardii. NCBI lineage: Eukaryota > Viridiplantae > Streptophyta > Polypodiopsida > Polypodiales > Pteridaceae > Ceratopteris > Ceratopteris richardii. Next base: position 136,566,875 of record CM035411.1, read on the forward strand.
GCTACAGATCTAGCGGAATTTGTCTGGGCAGTTCTCTTCAACTTTTTGAGATACTGTCAATTTTCTACATCAAGGTATTTTAGTCACCGGCCATGGCTGAAAGCAGTGATGTATTTCGTATGTTGGCTGTTGAGGATAAGTTGGATGGTACCAACTACCCGTTATAGGCTTATATGATGCGACATGTGTTGGTTACAAAAGGACTCTGGAACATTGTGCAGGGTGTCGAAAAACGTCCTATCACACCTGCAACTGTTACGACTGCAGGTACTGAAGCTAATGTAGAAGGTGTCGAAGATGGTGAATTCTGCATATTCCTATTCGTGCTACCGTTTCTGTTTCATCTACTGCAGAGCAGATTTGTTGGGATGGCAGAGATGCCCAGTCACATGCATTGATAGCTTTATCTGTCAAACGTGCCATTATTCCTCACATTCGCTCTTGCAGAACAGCTAAGGATGCTTGGGATACACTTACCACATTGTACCAAGCTAGGAATGAGGCTCGTGTTGCTCACCTCTGAAAACAGTTGGAGAGTGAGCACATGAATGAAGGTGATTCTATGGACAGTTTCCTAATGAAGATCAAAGACTTGAAGGAATAGTTGATTTCTACTGATGAGGTTATACCAGATAGCTCACTTATGCAGACCGTTCTGAATGGTCTTCCTGATTCATATCAGAGTTTTGCTTCTACTCTTCGGTTGATGATGAAAGGCAATCCGAATGCCTTATCATTTGAAGAGTCAGTCTCTGTTCTGTTGCAAGAAGATCAGTCTAGGCAGAACATGTCCATTATGCGAGTTGCAGATCAAGCTTTCCTAGCTAGTCAAAAGGGCAAAGGAAAATGGAGCTCTTCAATTAGTAAGCAGAAATCTGCTAATTCTGCATATTCGAAGAAGGAAGATAAAGATGAGAAGAAATCAGAAAAGCAGAAATTATTTTGTAAGTACTGTAAAGGGAATGATCATATCATAAAGAATTGTCCAAAACTGGCTGCTAAAGAGGCAAAGAAGAAAGAGGCTAGAATGGTTGTTGGAGAGGCCTCTACACCAAAAACAGAGTCTGTTAATCTTGTGCAGGAAGAAGAATGGGCGTTTACTACTGTCTGCAGTTTTGACCCATCTTCTCATGAGCAGTGCATGTCTGCAGTAGACTCAAATGTTTGGTATTTTGACAGTGGGGTGACCAAACATATTACCTCGCAGCGCAGTTTCTTCTCTTCACTCAAGCCTGCCCCTACAGGGAATACTGTTACATGCACCAACAACTCCCCTTATCCTGTTATGGGAGTTAGTAAGATCATTTTGACTACTACTGATGGTAGTTCTTTCACTTTATCAGATGCTCTATTTGTGCGAGGGATCAAGAAGAACCTGTTATCAGTTTCTGCATTAGCCAAGATTGGCTTGGTTGTGAAATTTGTTGATGATAGGTGTATAGTTCATGATCTGTCAAATGGTGATGTGATTATTGCTTCTGGCATTGTCGTGGGCTGTATAAGCTCATAGACTATGAAAGATCAGTAAATGATTTGGCATGTGCAATAAATGATTCTTAGGCTATGTCAGATGCAAAGCTTTGGCATGCACGCTTTGGTCATCTGAGTTTTGCTAGTTTGCTACGCCTGCAGAAATATGAAATGGTGTCCTCTTTGCCCAAACTTCAGGCACCTGGAAAACATGTTTGTGAAGGCTATATTCTGGGCAAAATGCAGCGTTCGTCCTTTCCAAAAGATGGTTCAATTCGGGTTACTCAGAAATTGCAGCTTGTATATAGTGATGTCTGTGGTCCTATGCAGACACCTTCTTTTGGGAATTATCTTTACTTCGTGACTTTCATCGATGATTTTTCCAGGCATGCATGGGTATATCCATTGAAGGCAAAGTCCAAAGTGTTCATGTGCTTCAAAGAGTTTTTGGTTTTGGCTGAAAATCTGTCAGCATGTAAAATGGGTGCCCTCCGTTCTGATCGAGGGGGGGAATATATGTCTTCTGATTTTAATGCATTTTTGGCTGAACGTAGGATAAAACACCAGTGTACAATGCCGTATACATGTCAACAGAATGGAGTTGATGAACGAAAGAATAGGTCACTCATGGAGATGGCGAGGTGTATGGTCAAGAGTCAGGCTTTACCACATAGTTTTTGGCTTGAGGCTGTCATGTGTGCAACATATGTACTGAACAGGTGTCCCACTAAAGTGTTGCAGTCTATCACTCCATATGAGGCTTGGCATGACCGCAAGCCATCTGTTACTCATCTGCGTGTTTTTGGTTGTTTGGCATATGCATTAGTGCCTGAACAACATCGCAAAAAATTGGATGTATCCACCGATTTATGCACATGTACGCCATAATTGCCAAACCTTAGTATCGATTGTTGACTCAATTCACATGGACGGACGAATGCGAGAAGGCATTCACTGAGCTAAAAAAGCGGCTTAGCACGGCTCCAATTTTGAAAACGCCCAATTGGAACAAGCCTTTTCATATTCATGTGGACGCTTCCAATTACGCAATAGGGTGCATCTTAGCTCAACCAGCAGACGAAGGAAAATTGGACCATCCAATTGCCTATGCAAGTTGATAATTGAATCAAGCCGAGAGAAATTATACGACTACGGAGAGAGAAGGATTAGGAATGGTGTATGCCGTAAAGAAAGTCAGACACTATCTCTTAGCCAACAAGTTCAAATTCTTCATAGATCATCAAGCCTTATTGTACTTAGTCAATAAGCCTTGCAACACGAGAAGACTCGTGAGATGGTTTTTGTTATTAATGGAATTCGATTTTGAAGTAATTGTGAAGAAAGGAAATACCCATGTAAGGGCAGATCATCTCTCTAGATTAACCCATGGAGAGCGGAGTACCAGACGATTTGCCAAACACTTACCTGTTCAATTCAGAAGTATTTCCTAAACGGGTAGAAAAGTTAATCCCAATACTCACTCATGGACCACAACACTCAATTAACAGGGAGAGTAGAACAAAAATCCTACAATCACGTAACTTACACATAATAGTGTGTATCATAAAGAGTCCAACGATGTATTATCTAGATGGGTAGAAGAGGACGAACAGAAGAACCTAATTCAACAAGCTCACACAAATAAATGGAGAATGCATAAAGGAACTCATCGAACTCTAAGAGAATTGAAACGGTTAGGAGTATACTGGCCTGATATGCCTAAGGACGTCCATGAATATGTCAGTGGTTGCATATAATGTCGGGAGACCACTCCAAATGACCACACACCTTTACCTTTCTCTACAATAGCACCCAACTGGAGTAAAACATTAGTGAAATTCGTAAAGACACGCGAGCATGAGGAAGGGATCAACTTAACAAGGAAACGATCGCTAGAGGAAATGAGTAAAGACTATGTAATTATGGGAAGACAATTATTCAAGAGAGGGAAAGATAATCAACTACAGTTATGTGTACATGAAGGAGAATACTTACCCATATTAAAAATGGCACATGCAGGTGTCGTAGGAGGACACTTCTCAGCTGAAAGGATTGTAAGAATGATCCTCTTTGCAGGCCTGGGGTGGCCAACTCTACGTATGGATGCAGATGCTTATGTGCGAAGTTGCGAGACATGCCAAAGAGCCAAATATCCAATTCGACGAGATGACATGCCATTAAGACCCATGGTTTGTGCAAAAGCATTCTCAAAATGGGGTATTGATTTTATAGGACCCATTAACCCACCGGCTAAAGGATCACATGCTGAATATATAATAGTAGCTACGGATTACTTGACTAAATGGGTAGAGGCTAAGGCTACTAGAACAAATGATGCTAAGACCACTGCTAAGTTCCTTTTTGAGCATATCTTTACTCACTTTGGATTACCTATAGAAATGGTGAGTGATAGAGGAACACATTTCATTAATGAAGTGATAGAATCCTTAATGAATGAGTTCTTAGTGATTCATAAAAAATCAGCCCCTTATCACCCTCAAACCAATGGGCAAGCTAAAAGTTCCAAGAAGGTGGTGTACTATGTTGACAAAGATAGTCAATAGTGGAAGGTTGGATTGGGACAAACAATTGGATCATGCAATTTGGGCCTTCCGCGTGGCTTATAAGACAGCCATTGGAACTACACCATTTAACCTAGTCTATGGACAAAACACAATCTTACCAATCGATTTTTTAATACCGACTTTGAGAGTAGCACAACAGTATGAATGAACGAGGTATGAATCGTCCAAGCAACTAGATCAAACTGAAAAGCTACATAAGACTAGAATACAAGGTGTTGCAGGAATTTATGCGGCAAAGAGAAGATAGAAAGCATATTACGATGCACATATTAAGGATAAAGGGCTAAAAGAAGGAGATTTATTCTTGGTATATACCTTAAAGCAACATGCAAAGAAGCTACAGAAACGCGGATATGGACCACTAATAATCAATAGGATTTCCACTAGTGGAGCGGTTAATCTAGCCACTCTAGATGGGGATGTCCTTCCTAATTACATAAGTGGTTGTCGAGTGAAACGTTACATGGAGCCATTGACAGACCAAATGTTAGCACGACTTGTAGGTGCTCAAAATAGAAAGAGAGAGGAAGAGAGGATTAGAGAGGAAGCAAGGGAAGAAGCCCTAGAACGTATCAAGAGGTGGAAAGAGTGGATAAGGCAAAGGGATGAACGGTATCTACGAGGGGAAGAGCCTATTCCCATGGCCAACTATCAAGTTTGCCAGGCAAACACTAACCATGTCAGCAAGTCCCAACCATACTTAAACCTAGGGATTGGAACGACAGAGTACCAATTAATGGACGCCTTAATAGATTCGCGAGCAGCACTTAGTTGCATACGAAGAACGGTCATAACACAACTTCAAACGACCATAACACCTACTAAAGCACTCATGAGAGGTGTAGGAGGACAAGTCATAGAATGCATTGGAGAAACTTCAATATCCCTCCACCTAGGAAATTCCACTATGGTGCAACAAGTCTTGGTATGTAAAGACGAGGATTTGATAGAGAACCTGATCTTAGGCTAGGACTGGATCATTGAGAATGAAGTAAACATTCACCTAGCTCAAGGATACATCTCAGCCAAAATAGAGCACAAAGAAATCTTTAGCCTATTAGAAGAAAGACACCATCCCATGCATGAAATCATCAAGTGTGAAAAAGAAACCGTAGTGGAAGAAGTAGCAGACTCACCAATCGGAAATGTAACCAAGGAGTCTCTCTCGAGAGAAGAGATTGCCAATGACAATACATCAGTTGTTGAAGTGGATTCATCCCACCCGAATGGTGGATCCAAGAGAAACGGTGAAGAGAATGCTCCTAAAGTCACCTACGACAAAGGAAGAGCATCAATGTGGAAGTCTATTTTCCGATTATCGCAAACAAGAAGTGCTAATCTACAATGGGTTCACAAGGATTGACTGAAGGAAGCAATGAAGTCAATACCAATACCAGTCACTCATCTGAGGGAGGCAACAAATAACAAAGGATCCTCTTCATTACAAGCGAGACCGAAGAGACTTCTCAGAGTATGGCTTCCAAAGTCATTAGACGAAGCTCAGAAAACACGACAACAAATATGGATTCCCAAAAGGGTCAGGTAGATTGCAAGCCAAGAGATAGACAAGCAAGTAGACACATTACACCAACACAGCCGGACCCTAAAGCCAAACAAGAATAAGCATAGGAATCGGATGATCACGACATCAAAAACTCAGACTACAAAAAAGGAAGAGGAAAGACCGAGAACTCGACAAAACATAGAGAAGACGAGGCCTTACACTTCAACTACAAAATGGATATGGAGACCCAAGAGGCAGTAGGAACCGGAACAACAAAACCAAAAGGAATCCGTTTGCACACATGAAGCATCAAATGCACCTAAAGTATGCATGATAGGGCCACATTACGAGGTCTTGCATTCGGCACATGATATATGTAACACAAGTAGTGGTGCACATTTCCCACTTGGGAATAGGTCATAGATTCTACTTCCATAGGAATGGACCTACTATGTAAATTATAAATGCTTCCGCTACATTAGTTTTTGTTTTCTTTCAGGAATTGAAATGAAAAAACATGTGGTAAGAGATCTTTGTTATGTGAACAAGGGGAACGGAGTGACGCAACAAACCAAATGTCACTACAACACACCTCACCACAGAAAGTTCTTTTCATGAAAGCTAATGCTCTTTTCATTATGATTGCAGATGGATTCTGAGGATTCTGAAGCCACCATTCAAGAGGAGGTGCTTGAATTCCCTCTACAAAGCGTGACTAAAGCAAAAGGTCACTGGTTTAGAGAAGATCAACCAGCCGGGGATTATTTGTTCCTAGTGACGATCAAAATTATGGACACTGAGCATCAGTTCCCCATAATGTCCCAATACTTCAAGGTAGTGCATGAACTTCCATCGACGATGGACATTATGAAGAAAGTGGGCATTCACAAGTACTTTGAATTACCGATATACAAATTAGATTTCCAGCGCTGCACACAAGTCATGAACGCCATGTAGTCAGCATTGCATGATCCATTGGTACCGAAAGCAAGAGTACTAGATGCAGTAGGGGAGTGGGTCACTATACAATTCACCCATGACCTGATTAAAGAAGCTTTCAGTTGGGAAAAAGATGGAACTACCATTTTGAAAGAGGAAAGTCGAGGAGCGAAGACCAAAACATTCACAGATATCAATCGCATTGATATCGAAGAGGAAGTGAGACTCATCCATCAACACTTTTGCTTTCCCAACATGCACAGGTACACTGCTCCACAAAAGATCATTGTGCAAATGCTGTCACACGCTATAAAACAAATTGGGAATCAAGTCAATATGACTCCATACATTCAAGAACGGCTATTTGAGGCTAAGAAGCAGTGGAATCATAAGAAGTTCCTAAATGGAAGCGTTGCCTTGACCATATTGATATATCATGCTTTGGGCATTAGAGAATATCTAATAGAGATGCCATCATCTAAAGCAATGGCCAAGTATGCAAAGATTGCTCCAATTCCTAGGAAAAAGACGAGAGTCAAGATTGTTGAGGAAGCGGAAACAAGCTCCCAACCTAGAATGAGAGGTACCAAGAGGCTAAGGGAAATGATGCAAGCCGAAGTTGACACTCCAATTACAAAGAAAGCTCATGTGCTCCCCAAGACTAGACTGGACGAAAATCCACCGATTACGGAAGAAGAATTGACAAAAGCAATGGAAGCTACTCACCAATACATGGAAGGACAGGTAGACCTCTCAGTGCAAGGGCACCACTACCAACAAGCTCATCAAGACTCGAAACAAAGAAAGAGGCTGACCAAGGTCCACTGATACAGAGAATTGGGATTGATGAACTCAAGCTCATCATCAGATGCACAAGAAGAACCGGAAACCTCAATGTTAAATGTGGATATTAAAAGTGATTCCAAGGATGATGGGCAATGGGAGGAGTTAAATCAACTAAACAAGGACTTGGACATGGAAGGCATGAAAGTAGATCACATGAAAATTGACTCCATCAAGGACACGACAAGGAAGGAAGCGTCTCAAGAAGAGGTACATATTAAATTGAATGAAGCATCTAATATTCATATCAAAGAGACTCTGCTAGCGGGAGAGGTCATGTTCAAGAACCCCAAGGAAGAAAGGGTTGAAAATACAGTTGAAGAATCAGAACCCTTCACACCAATAAGGGTACTGGCAAAACCATCTCCCATGGACGTAACATTTCAAGGGAGTACCACAAAGTCTATCATATAAGGAAGAAGAGAAAAGAGATCAGGAAGTACAACTCCAAATAAGGCAACCACATAACGAGACCATACATGTCGAGCAAGGGAAAGATGTACAAACAGGGGAAGCTCTAAGCATCCCAAAAACATGGTTAAATGTGGACGTCGCTCAGCTCAAGCTAGTAGTACAACAGATGATACAAACTGCCATGGACACTCAACAGTTAATGCTTGAGGCTGATGCTGACTATGACAAGGCAATGAGGGAAAAGGATCAGTTTCAGGAGATAGGTGAGAATCTATCTGCCCAATTAATTCAAGCACAAAAGATAGTAGTAGAAAAAGAGGCAGAAGCCCAAGAGGCCAAGCAACAATGTAACACACTAAAAATAGAAAATTAGAAGCTAAAAGGACAATTAAAAGAACTGCAAAGCAAATATGAGGCTAACGAAGCGGAAAAGGCCAGAATGAACACTAGAAGCAAGATACTTGAGTCTCAAATTAAGATATATATGGACAAAGCACATAACCTCCGAAATAGGAATAAGGAGCTAATGACAACACTTTTATGCAATCAACCAATAGAAGCTCCTGAAGTGACAGAGAAAGACACAAAACCATTGGAAGAACGGATTGAGGATCAGCTAAAGAAAGAGCAAGCTATCATAGCATAATGGGAGAAAAAAATATGGATGACACTAATGCACTCAGGAAGAAGTAGAAAATGGCAGAGAATGGGTACTTCGAACAATGCAAGGAAGATGCGAATCAACTCGCTGCTATAAGAGAAGAGCTCCTCAAGAATAAAGAAGAAGTTACAAGAGCAACCAGAACAATGAAAGAAAAAGGACGAATTGATAAATTAATTGCAAGATCAACTAGCATAGAAGGTAACAGATGGGAAACTAGTAGTTCCACACTCCACAACGGCTACTGAGGAGACTCACGTACGTCCTCTTTCTCCCCCCTTACATCATTCACCGATAAAGGAGGCAATGGAGACCAACACTGAAAGATACACTTGGGATATTGCAGAACTAAGCCGACATGAGCAAGCACTACTGGTGTCCCAACTTACTGAAGATTTTGAAGACCAGGTAACCAAAGTCATGAAGGAAGCAAAAATTGAAAGCAAAAATCTAGAACAGGTAATGAAACCCTTCAATGTACCATATGGATTACTTAAAGAGCAAACTCAACAGTACATAAAAATTATGACAAATAAAGAGCCAGATAGCAACCTCCAGTTAAGTATGCAAACATTTACCTATACACAAGAGGAATTTGACAAAGCAGATCCTATATGGAGAAGAAAATTTTTGGAGAAGAATCCTACTCTATGGGTACAATGGGAGTCAACACCTTATATACTTCAAGTAAATCCATCTTTTTGCCCGGTACCCAAAAGAAGCTCCTAGACACAATTTTGGGAAGGACAACACCAGGGAAGCATAAATAATCAGTGGCTCAACTATCCATTAGTGCCAAGTCCACCTCATAATTATCTACCGATCGAAGAATACATGGTTAAAACCATAGAATTTTGGATTGCTTGATATGCAACTATACCAGATTTAGCAGTCAAGATGACTAATAAGATTTTGAGTATGTTACTTACTGTCATAAAGGTGTTTCAACATGCACAATACACATTTTTGAACTTCATCGGCATTAATAAGGGATCAGATGCCCTCATTTTCGACCTATCAACTATACCAAGCCGATTAACACTCATGGCCATATACTTATGACTAATGTTTTTGCCAAGTACTTACTTGCAGACTTTTGAAGGGGCATTTTTCACAGGCTTTTTTGAAATAGATTCAGAATTTTTTGCAAAAAATGTCTTCAAACCTTAATGCAAGATTGGTGGCCTATGAATTGAGTTTCTTCGCAAATCATAGATAGGCACCAGATGACGGAGTAAAGTCAAGCCAATGGAAGGAATTAATGCTATGTCATGCCAATTTGCTTAATCAGAGAGCGCAGAAAGTCATACAAACGTAGTCACGTCACCACAAAAATCCTGTCAGGGACGACAAAGTTCAGGGTGAGGGACGTGTGGAAGGAGAATCGAGCAAAAAGAGAAGAAGAAGAAGATCAAAGAATAAAACTGCTCAGTAAAGCACAAAGTTACAAAGGAAAAAAACAACTCTCTGCCCAAAGCCTCGCAGGGGCACACATCAGGTGACAACACCAAAGAACCAGGTCCTGAGGAGTGGAATTAAAGAAAGACAACAAGCAGGACATTTCATGGGAGGTTGTACAAAGCTTCCTCATCCACCAGGAGCAGACGATGAACCGAAACAAGCAGGGAAGAGAGACAACACATGAAGGACTCTTCATCGGACAAGATAACCAATTGTCTGAAGGTCCTAACTGCCTCCTCCTCCACTGGATGCGTGTGGTGGAAAGAAACAAATCATGTCCAAGAGGATGACAAAGAAGATTTAAGAATAGGACCTTTAAAGCGCAATGCTAGCAAATTAAGGTGTGCGGTGGAAGAAAGTAAACAGGCTCCAACAGGGTCAGATGTGTGAAGACAAAGACATATCAGAAGACCAAATAATAGAAAGAGGCAGAGGCTGAAAAGTTGAAGAGAGTGAATAAGACTATCACATTCTTAGCCAATGATGGCATGCGTGGCAGCCGACTTAGCCGACTTAATACAACAACCCAGATTTGTGATATAAGGAATACCAAGGGGTTAATAGAAGCAAAGGACTAATCTCGGATAAAGTAACAAATTCCCTTACAATCCTTATTGCTTCTTCGACCACTAGGTGCATGTATTCAAGAGCCATAGCCAAACTACAAACGAGAAGCAAAGCCTATCAAGGGATGACAGAGACAAAGAGGGGGAGAGTGTTGCAGAGAAAAGATGCATGAAAGAGGAGCCCCAAAATTTTCAAATTAATGGGCATAATTTTCTTCTTCAAAGTTCTAGGAAATCCCCTCAAAGCTGTGTAAATGCACTAGAGGAATCCTCTAGATTCATAAGCCCAACTCATTGTAATATATTTCTTATAAAATAGTAGGAAATTAGAGATTAGTCATTAAAGTGTCAGTCACTTGTGTGAAAAGACCATTTTTAGGGCACATGTATATAAGTCACTTTGTGACTGTTTGTAAGGACTTTTTGCCATTGTGAAGAGGGAGAACCAAAATTTCGAATTTGCTTCTTTCCTGTAGATTTTCATCTTCTCTATGATCTTGTGTGTGTGTGTGTGTGAAGCTTGGAATGTGTGTGTAGGACTGTTGTCTACCCCTCCCCATCACTTTTGAACTACTGTAGTGTGTGTGTGAGCCAGTACGAGTTGTGGAGTGAGTGAAAGTGTTTCCCACCATTCATTGTTTTGGCCATAACTTGAAGAGCGATTGTCAGATTCGAGTGAAAATACTATCGTCGAGAGCTTCGAAATGAACTGCTACTGGCCATATTCGGAGTTCGGAGTTGGGAGAAACATTCGAATTTATATTTACTATTTGTAAGTGGTATCACGACAGACACTTTCAGAGATTTAGTGAGTTGAAGAGGTAGATTAGTCTTTTCATATGCATATTTGCTGAACCACTTCACTTTCCATCACGTGTGCACATGTCCTCATACACTTGGTTCATGCGGTTCTTCGGATTGGTAATTAAGCGTGTGTCAATCCACCACTATATGCACTTTTGTGGCAAATGAGATTTAGTCTCTTTGACACAAGTCCCTAAGATTTAATAACTTAGGTATACAACACCTCACTCTTCTCTTTCATAAAATATACCCATAATTTATGTGTATGGCCATCAATGAAAATAACATAGAACCTGCAATCACCCATAGATGTGATCTTTGTAGGACCCCAAACATCTATATGTACTATTTCCATTACATTCTCACTAACATGCCTTTTGCATCTCTGCAACCTTGAAATTTGGTATTCCATTGACAATCTCCCTTGACTACAATTTACATGTCCAATCTTTTTGTGCCAAATCTCGATATGAGCAATAACTGCTGCACCTTTTGCAAAAATGGCTCCATTCATTTCAAGAATTTTCATATTTAAGGTGAACATCCTACCCACTTTATTTCCTTTGGAAATCAATCTTCTATCCTGTTTGTACTCTTATATAAGCCATCAATATTGAACCTTACTTGTAATCCATGGTCAACCATTTGTCTAACAGGAACAGATTCTTTGTCATATTCAAAACATGCAACACATCAGCAAGATGTTTTACCTTCCCGTCCTCCATAGATAGTGCTATTTTTCTTGTATGATTGATAGGATGTGATGTGCCATCGTTTGTTTCAACATATCCAAGAACTAGCAATTTCTACAAACTACTAAACCATTTTGCATGACTGGCCATGTGATTTAAAGCACTTAAATCAACATACCAGACATTACCATTCGATTTCGAAACATCAGCAAACATTGTATTCATCATATGATGTTGGACCATGAACAATTTCTCATAATCATTTGCACTTATGGATGCATAGTTGATTTGTTGCCTTTTGTTATTTTGATTCTTCAACCTGCAATCATGTTCAAAGTGACCAAGCTTACCACAATTCCAACATCCTTTATTGTCATTACTTGAATAATTTCTTTGGAAATTTCTATTGCCTCTTTGGCTCCCCTACCTCGAAACTATACCTCTTGCATGATTTTGTTGTTGACCTTGGTCTTAGTTATTGTGTCCTCTTCCACTTCCAAAGCCTCTACCTCTGCCTCTTCCTCTGCCAAAGTAGAATACCTGTTCAGAACTAGTTTTTGCTTGGGAGCTTGAATCCTCACCAAGGTTCTTTTCTTTAATAATTAGCATGGACACCACATCAGCAAAATTTGAAATATTTTCCCTAGTTTGATAGAAGTTCTGAATTGCTTATATATAGCTCCTAAACCACAAAGCACACTTCCACCTTATCATCATCATCATCTACATTCACACCAAATGATGCAAGTGACTCACATATGCTTTTGATTTTCAGGGTGTAATCACTTACTGACATGCCCTTTTCTCCAGTGTATGAAGTTTGTTCTTGAGTTGCAATTTCCATGCCTTTGAATTGGTCTCATACAAGTTGACCAAACTATTCCAAGCCTCTTTTGGAGTCTTGGCATTTTGTATATGCCCAAGCATGCTATCTTGTATGCTAATAGATAGCCAATACATTACCGTTTGTGCTCGTTGATTCCATTCTTCATATGCTCTTAATTGGTCTGCAGTTTGACTCCTCTCTAGTAGCTACGGAGCGTTCTTGTTCTCTCTTTTGATGTACTTCCAATAGCCTTTTCCCATCAAGAAATTCGTCATTCTGAATCTCCAAGCATGGAGGTTGTTCTTGTCCAGCTTATCACTCATAAACTGACGCATTACATCCTCATTTGCCATTTCTATAGCAATTCACAACGCTACAAAAACACTACAAGTAGTACTTATGCTTGAACACTATCGCCCTATGCCGTGACATTTCGATCTCAAAATAACACAATTTTCGTGTATCAACAGTAGACGAAATCGCTTGAATTTTTGGATCTGGAATATTTGGGTGTTGCCGAAAAAGATGCAAGTTATAATTTTGCAAACTAACTTGGTTTTTTTATGGGCCCCACATTGTGGGCTCAAAATGGAGGTCGAGATGACTCCTAAATAGAAATCTGAGAAAAACAAGTGACCCTAAAAGGGAGTAATTGTCAAAAATAATTTGATGTCTTCTACCTTCATGCCAATTTCATAGCAATCTGAGGTCATTTTTGAATCGCATGATCTCCACACCTTCTCGCATACTCTTCATTGTCGGCCTTCTCCATGAGCTTTGTACATCCACATTGGCTTTGATACCATGTCATGAGGAAAGAGATAAGGAAGAGATCTCACTCGCACACTCTCACACTCAAAGAGGAGCGCACACACAGATTGAGGCAAGGAAGCATGATCTTCTTCTTCTTCTTCATCTATTATATAAAAGGAACATATGAGAATGACCTAAAACAGCGATACAACTAGTGCGATATACAAAGAACAATACATAAGGAAAATCCTAATGTCCATGAATTAGTGACCTGGCAAGAAACAAATGTGCCATCAATCTCTGTAGATAAATCTAATAAAGCTCAATGAAGTATCCTGACATATACTAGCATGACCACTATACATGTTACATAAATGAAAAAGTGATACATTTCATCCTAGATCATCACATGTTGAGCTTGATATCTCAACAATTTATCTTAGGATCCTTTTTAAATGGTCTTTTTAATGGTTTATAAAGTATGCTTCACCACTTTAGTCAAGTGATAGACTAAGCTTTTCCACTTCTCATGATATCCCATAGTCTCATATTCAATTTATGAGACTCTCTTCAAAGTCTTAATTCATCAAGGTAATTAAATATAACTTCTATTGATGTTTCTTAAAAACGTGTGCATATAATGCTTGACTTTTTCTTAAAAACGTGTGCATATAATGCTTGAGTATATTTGTTTCACTCGTCATCTCATGAAAGGATTCGATTTTTCTTATCTTTGCAAATGCGTAATTTTCATGAAACTGTTACTTCTTAGATTTTGGTTCCTTTCTTAACTCATCTCATTGTGACTGGAACTGTGGAGTTGATTCTCAATCCATATACCTTATCAATTAGTTGGACTAATACATTTATTTGTTTTCAATAACATATGCCAATGTGCATAGTATATATATATATATATATATATATATATATATTTGTTTTCAATAACATATGCCAATGTGCATAGTAAATAAATAAATAAATAAATAAATAAATATATATATATATATATATATATATATATATATATATATATATATATATATATATATATATATATATATATATATATATATATATATATATATATATATAAGTGTCCCTATACCATGATGGTGCATCTAACGTGAATAAAATAAAATTAGTGGTGAAAGTGTTGCATGTGCACCCCACCCATGTATGTCCGCTCTAAACCACTAAATCCTTCACCCAAGTCGGAGTTTGAGGTAGGCATTATTCACCTCATCTTCAAGAATACATCCAATCACCATGGGTCCCCTATGGGTGAACCTAGTACACGAAGTATAAGTGTCACATTACCTTGGCATGTGGCACATTACCTTAGTGTGAATGCCAGAGGGCATCAAAAGGGGCACTGCCTATGATATGTAGAAGAGAGAAGGGTTGAGAGTTAGTCTTTCTAGTGAGTATTCATGCATGAGATTGGGCATGGCAAGGAGGTTCATGAACATGATGTTATATTTTATGGAATATTGGAATGAAGCTTTAATGCCTTGAGGATTTTAATGTGTTTTGTGTTTTGATTTAGCAGGTGAAGATCCATGAGGGTGTGAACGTGCACGAATTTATTCAAAAACTTTTGGAGATATTTAGAAGAGTATTTTTAGAAAATACATTATTTTTAGAAGATATTTATTTTTAGCTATTTTTGTAAATAAAGCAAAAGCACGTTATTTAAAGAGTGGCCCTCATGTATCTTCAATTCAGGACATAATATGAATTACCTATAAATACACATGCTCTGATAGAGTTGTCCATCAGAGCATGTGGGGGGAGATTGTACCCAATCTGGTGTCATCTCTTGTCTCTTTCTATCTTTGAGTACTTTTGTGTGATTTCATTTGTGTACTATCTTCTACATTCGTGCATTTGCGGATTCCGATCGTCAACAGATGAATCTTTGTGTGTGTGATAATGATATGACACAAGGCTGTTGATGGGAACCTCAAACAAAAGAATGGTCTTGTCTCATAGTGGTACCAAATCATTGTATCTAGGGCCGATTGGCCTTAGAGCATGCAAGGAAGGAAGAAGACAATTTAGACTCTATTGCAGAGAAGAACGCACAAAGGCTATGCAAAGATTCATAGGAAATAAGACCCATATATTTTTATAATTCCCATTATATTGTAGTGTCCCGATGTACTCAAGTCTTGCAACATGCACCAAGAGGATTCATATAGTGGAATTTTCCCAATATTGTATCATAGTGGGCTAACCTTTTTTCTTAGGTCTCATTTTTTTGAAGTGCCCATCCAAATGTGTGTAAGAAAATGAACACGGGCACATGTGTATAAGTGAAAGTCTTTTATTTTGGCTCATTTCATTTGTAATGAAGAACTAACTTTGGAAGAGAAAAGACAAGTAACTTCACTTTCTTGACCTCTTTTCTCCTTCTTGGTGTACTAAGCGAGGGAGTGTAGGTAGATGATTCTCAACACCTAATTATTTGATATAACTTTGTGTGGGGAACTTGGAACATAAACCCACTTCCAATAGATGTGGCTCATCAAAAACTTTGAAATGAACTCACTATTATTCACATTCCGACTCTCAAGGTAAGAAAAAGTCCACGTTAATGATTTCGGTTGTATGTGTGTCAAAATGCATGACCTAGTGTGTGTGTGAGAAGTGATTGTGTGCATAATTTTATTGAGCTCTCATTTTCACATATTTAGCATGTTAAGTAAAAGTGCCACTTGATTATGCTCGTAAGACATGTGATTGTTAGTTAGAATCCTCTTTTGATCAAGCGTGTGGCCACATTTCCATCAAAGTTCATTCACATTTCCATCAAAAGAGAGATTAAAGTTCATTCACATTTCCATCAAAGTTGACGCAAGTGTGGAAGATCTTCTTTCGGTTCAGCTTTTGAATGTCGTTGACAACAGAAGCGTTCGGTGTTCTTTCATTAGCAAGTATTCCATGAAACTATTGATCTCACGAGCTTAAAGCCATACTTTGTTTCTTTCTCGACAATCGATGGGTTCATTGGCGCGAGAGATGGATTCTACGCGCGATAGTAAAATAAAAAGGAAAAAAGAAAAGAGTAAAGAAAGCTTAGGGAAACCCAAAAACCCAAAAACTCACAGTTTCCTCTTTGGTCTCTTGATCGGATACCTCAAGAGATTAGTGCTTGATGTTTCCTCTAGCTTTAAGTTTAGTGCTTGCAGGTGTGATTAGTGTTAAAAAAGTCTGCTTCCTCAATTCTGCCTTCAATAGCTATCCTAAGCTTTTTAAGAGTCAATTCTCCTTCATTGAAGTGTTTTGGGCTAGCAGGGACAAGTCGGAGAAGAGATCAATCCTTGGGATAGTGGAAGTTTATCTTTGGTGCGTGATTTGAGGTCCCTGGCATGGATCCATAGCCCCCCTCCCTCGTGATAAGCAAGCTTGCCCCGACCCAGGGGGTGATTGGTAACTTGGATCCTATGTTGGAGGGGGATCTTGTGTCGCTCCTAGGGCCCTCGAGGGTGTTGAGCCTCCTTGGTGTCTCGTAGTAGAGTTGCAATCCTGCAAAGAAAAAAGAGTAAAGAAAGCTTAGGGAAACCCAAAAACCCAAAAACTCACAGTTTCCTCTTTGGTCTCTTGATCGGATACCTCAAGAGATTAGTGCTTGATGTTTCCTCTAGCTTTAAGTTTAGTGCTTGCAGGTGTGATTAGTGTTAAAAAAGTCAGCTTCCTCAATTCTGCCTTCAATAGCTATTCTAAGCTTTTTAAGAGTCAATTCTCCTTCATTGAAGTGTTTTGGGCTAGCAGGGACAAGTCGGAGAAGAGATCAATCCTTGGGATAGTGGAAGTTTATCTTTGGTGCGTGATTTGAGGTCCCTGGCATGGATCCATAGCCCCCCTCCCTCGTGATAAGCAAGCTTGCCCCGACCCAGGGGGTGATTGGTAACTTGGATCCTATGTTGGAGGGGGATCTTGTGTCGCTCCTAGGGCCCTCGAGGGTGTTGAGCCTCCTTGGTGTCTCGTAGTAGAGTTGCAATCCTGCAAAGAAAAAAGAGCTCAAGAAAATCTGTCTCATTGGACAAGTGTTTGGGCCTAGACTGCCGCTCGAAACTGTGTGCCAATGGCTTCGAAAAGAGTGGTTCCCTCGTGGGTTGATTGTTAGCAAGTGACAATTCTTACCAGCTAGTCATATGTCGGTAGTCTTTGAGAATGAAGATATGTCATTCCAAGTCCTCAGTGTCGGAACCTAGCAACACAGGTAGGTGACCCTGTGTCTGTTCAGATGGTCCCCCAATTTCATTCCTGAAAAATCAAAATCTCTCCGCTACCCTCTCTGGGTCGAGCTCACTAACCTGCTATACTTCTTGTACAACTTCGTGTGGGACATCGTTTCCCCAATCGGCAAGTCGTTGGCCTTGTAGGAGGATGTTGGCAGTTTCATTTATGAAGGTGTGAGGCACTCTTTCAATGCTCGATGGCACCCTCAAATCTGCATCGAGGCTAACCTCAACTTGCCGCTTCCTTCAAAGATCAAAGTGGACTTGGACGAAGGGGAGATTTGGGAACAAGATGTTAATTACAAAAATCTGCTTAACGTGTGTTTTCATTGTGGCCAACAAGGCCATAGGATCAAAGAGTGCCCGTTGAGACAAAAAAGCAAACAAATACAAGAAGCACCCAAAAAAGCTCAAGACAACAATGGGACCTTGAAGCCCCTGGTGAATGAAGAGGAAGTTAAGGGCTCCCAAAACCGAGAAACCGACTCACATGGATTTAGGGGAGTCAGAAGAAGAAGGAAAAGAAGTCCTAGGGCGAGTTCTGAGAGAAACCGCACTCCAAATGCCCCCCCAAACAACTTGTATTGCAATCTACAAAAGGAGATTAATGAGCTTGATTACCCAGCTAGGAACCAGTTTGAGGTGGACACTAGTGACAAAGCCCTAGAGTTCCCTAACAACAAAGAATCCAATCAGGAGGGCTACACTAGAAGCAAAGAAGACATCTTTACCACTAGTAATGAAGACAACATGGATAGTGAAAGTTCCATCATTGGATCGACTATTCCGGATACAGTCTCCTATTCATTTCAACAAGAGACCTCCCACAAGGGAAAACAACCTATTGATCTACCCTGGAAAAACAAGTTACTATTTTTCCCCCTGCCTTGTATATACGCCTATTGCCCTAACGGGCTACCTATCTTTGTATATTCTAGTGGTAATACATTCAATATTGTGTGTTGTGCTCCAAGCTTCTTCTTCTTTCTTGTGTTGTTTGCATGCTTCTGCAGACATCTAACTCCAACAATTGGTATCAGAGCACGTTGTTGCTTCATCTAGGGCATCGTCGACACCTCTCCGGTTGTAGTCTCAAATCATACGAATTTTGATGAGCATACTCAGGGTGTTTCAGGCATCAAAATAGCTTCATTATGTGGCGCCAAAATTGGGATCTGAGCTCGTTTCGACCTCCGAACACACTATCATAGTGCTTGTGTAGGCTATTTTGTCTTTTTGTGCCAAAGGTATATACCAGTTTTGTTTCGCAATATAAGCATCTCAAATTCTACTACAAGTTTAGCAGAATTCATGTGGGCAATTCTGTTCAACTTTTTGACATACAATCAATTTTCTGCATCAAGGTATTTTAGTCACCGACCATGGCTGAAAGCAGTGATGTATTCCCGATGTTGGCTGTTGAGGATAAGTTGGATGGTACCAACTATCCATTATGGGCTTATACGATGCGACATGTATTGGTTGCAAAAGGACTGTGGAACATTGTGCAAGGTGTTGAAAGGTGTCTTGCTACACCTGTGAATATAGGTGCTCGAGCTGATGGAGATGATGTCCAAGATGGTGATATTTTGCAGATTCCTGTTCGTGCTACAGTTTCTGCTGCACCTACTATAGAGCAAATTCGTTGGGATGGCAGAGATGCCCAGGCACATGCATTGATAGCTTTGTCTATCAAACGTGCCATTATTCCTCACATTCGCTCTTATAGAATAGCTAAAGATGCTTGGGATACACTTACCACATTGTACCAGGCTAGGAATGAGGCTCGTGTTGCTTACCTCCAAAAACAGTTGGAGAGTGAGCACATGAATGAAGGTGATTCTATGGACAGTTTTTTGACAAATGTCAAGGATTTGAAAGAACATTTGATTTTTGTTGATCAAGTTATACCAGATAACTCACTTGTGTAGAGCCTTCTGAATGGTGTTCCTGATTCATATCAGAGTTTTGCTTCTACTCTTCGTCTAATGATGAACAGGTCCATCATGCGTGTTGCAGATCAAGCTTTCCTAGCTAGTCAGAAGGGCAAAGGTAAATGGAGCTCATCTACTAGCAAGCAGAAATCTGCAAATGCTGCACATTCGAAGAAGGAAGACAAAGATGAGAAGAAATCAGAAAATTAGAAATTTTTTTGCAAATACTGTAAAGGAAATGATCATATCATAAAGAACTGTCCAAAATTGGCTGTTAAAGAGGCAAAGAAGAAAGAGGCCAGAATGGTTCTTGCAAAGACCTCTACACCAAAAACAGAGTCTGCTACTCTTGTATAGGATGAAGAATGGGTGTTTACTATTGTTTGTAGTTTTGACCCATCTTCTCATGAGTAGTGCATGTCTGTAGTAGACTCAGATGTTTGGTACTTTGATAGTGGGGTGACAAAAATACGTACTACTGCTTCTAGTAATGCTCTTTCTTTTTGATCTAGGTTTTGTAGTGTACATTGGCATTTCATCAATCGTTGACTCGTGTTGATCTTGCATTGGATATTGAATAATGGGGGAAGAAACAAAAGAGTACACACCTCAGTCTCCACAATAGCCAAATTGTGGTCTTGCACTATTAGTGTTCCCATGTTCTTTGGTTGAGTTTTTTTGTCACTCTGAATTTTCATTAGTGAGCTTGTAGGTCACCGATAATTTTATCTTTGTCTTTGCTCTATCTTTGTACTTCCTTGAGCTCTGCTTCTACTTTGATTTTTCCTTCACATAATTATTTGAGTTGGTTGGCATCTTGTTGGCATTTTTCTATGTATCTATTGTTTCTTTCCATTTTCCTCTTAGTTCCTCCTTGTCTTGAGCATATTTTGATTCCCATTGTTCATGAACTGTTTGTTCTATTTTTAACTGATCAACATATGTTTCTAATTGCATTTCTAGGATTTTGATTTCTTTTTAAGTGAAATTGATGCCTCAATTGGTTGATTCAATAATAAAAAAATCATTAATTCTTTATTTTAGCTTCTCAACAAGTTTGCATCTTCCATATATCCCTTTACCTACATCTCTAGAATTTTACTATGATTTTAGAGGCATACCTTGTCTTCTTCACTTTGTAAATATTTTCGTTGGAGATGCGTTCTCTTGTTTCAACTTCTCATGGTCTTGATTTATGGTCTCGACTTGAGTTTGCAAAATAACTTTTTCTTGTAATTGAATCTATGGCTCAACCCCTTTTTCTAGGATTACTTTTAAGTTGCTGTTTGCATGATACACATCCATTAGAGATGGCTTTGTTATAACCCTTATTGGCGTAACAAGTAATTCAGTTTGCATCTCTACTTTGGGTTGTTCTTCTTCTTTGGGGTGGATCAAAGTTTCAACACCTTCCAAACTTCCTTCTTGAAATTGTATTTTTGTCGTATCATTGATTTGAATTGTGAATCTTTCATTAGGTATCAATGTCCATAGGACTTCTTCAACACCTACTTCTTTCTCCTCTTCTTGTGGCTTACTAGCTGCTTCTTACTGATCCACCATTTGATCTAACTCATCCCACTGACCATCATCATTGATGTCGCTATTAAGATTAGTGTTTAACATTGTTTGATCATCCTTATCATCAGATCATGAGCACAAGCTTGAATTTTCTAGGCCGAGTTCCTTGTAGTGATTCATTTTAGATAGCCTTTTCCCCACTTGTTGCTTTGTCTTGGCTTGGCTGATTTGTCTCTAGCAATATCCTTGGATATTGAGGTTTACTTGCCCTTCCATGTATGTGTGTGTGGTTCATAGCACTTCCTCCAACTCTGCATCTGTAATGGAAGGTGGTTGAGCCAGAGTTGACTTTGGCACTGTATTAATCCTTTTGGTAGAGGGCGTGGTAGCAACTTCTTTGAATTCTCTCATTATCTTGGAACCTCTCATTGTAGGTTGAGTGCTTGTGCATGCGTGATCAATTATCACCATGCCACATCTCTTCTTAGGTACAATGGCGAATTTTACATACTTAGCCATTTCCAAAGTTGATTACATTTCTCGTAAGTATTCCTAGATATTCAAGGCATGATATATCAAAATGTTCAATGCCATGCTACCCATTCAAGAATTTTCTAATGCCCCATTGTTTATTTGCTTCGAAAAGTCTTTCTTGGACATTTCTCCGATTACCAATTTGTTTCACAACATGGGATAATAGTTAGACTACAATCTTTTGTGGCATTTTATACCTATGCATGTTTGGGAAGCAAAAATGTTGGTGCACTAAGCACACTTCTTCCTCAATATCCATGCGATTGATGTCCACGAAGGTCCTCTCTTTAACTTCATTGCTTTCATCTTTCAAGTCTATAATGTCATCTTTCACCCATCGGAAAGCTTCCTTAATTGATTCATGCATGACGCGGATGGTTTTCTAGTTGCCTTGTAAATCCATGACTTTTGCTTCTAGCACAGATCGTTTATCCATTGCAGGATGCAATGTATTCATTATTTCAGTGCATCTTTCAAAGTATGGTTTGTAAATTGGAAGCCTCAAGTAAGCCTCTATTCCAACTTTAGTCCATGTGTCAATCATTCGAGGCAAAGTATGGAGAACATGGAAATATTACCTCATGAATGGAAACTAATGGTCATGGTCCATAATTCATATTGTAATCAAGAATAGGTGATCAGTAACGAGTTGGACATCCCTGAACCAATGGCCACGTGCTTTAACAACACATTCTAAAGGAAATTCTTGAACCTCCATTGTTTTTGTTGCCTCATAATCTTTGGAAGCCATCTGTAATTAAATCCAAAATTTGGTTAACATGAGAGTATGAAAAATGTTATTTTTCCATAGTGCTCATGCATTCAATGTCTGTCCTTTAAGTGAGTCCCATCTCACAATAGTTGAGAGAATCATGATACCTGAAAATATTTTTTTTTGATTTTTTAATAGCTAACAAGAAACATAAAAATTTAGTTATAGCTTAAG
Source organism: Ceratopteris richardii (assembly GCA_020310875.1). NCBI lineage: Eukaryota > Viridiplantae > Streptophyta > Polypodiopsida > Polypodiales > Pteridaceae > Ceratopteris > Ceratopteris richardii. The sequence continues at coordinate 136,589,575 of CM035411.1, forward strand.
GAAAAAGTTACTTGTAGTTAGTAGAAACCCTATACTACCATAGTACAAGTGAAGATCTATTTCCATTGAAGGAAATGTGCACCACTAAATAGTTTAAAGAAGCTATGTGCTAAATGTGAGGCCTTGTAGTGTGTCCCTATTGTGCGCACTCTAGGTGCATTCAACTCATCATGAGTGCAATTCTGACACTACTTCTCCAATTGTTGTGTTGCTTGAGATTTCTTTGGGTCTCCAAATTTGATGTGTCTTTGTAGCTCTCTTTCTAATTTCTTCCATTGTTGATGGGTGTGGTTCCAATGCCACTTTATTTATTTTGACTTCCTAGATGTATTTGTATTGAGTATGTGTCTTCCTTGGTTTCTTTGGCCTTGCTTGTCTTTGCTTTGCTTTAGATTTTTAGTAGTCCATGGCTACTGATTGATCTCCTTACTAATGCTCTGATATCTTCCTTGGATTTCTCTAATGTCTTCATTGGGATCCAAATTCCCTTCTGTTGTCTTTGAACTTCAATGAGTCTTTTGGGTAGCCATACTTAAATTGTCCTTGAGTTGACTTGCTATGCTTTGCCTTTCTTGATTGACCTTCTTCATCTATGGTCGGTAGTGGTTTCTCATCTAGGGGCACTAAAGACTTCTCTATGTCCTACCTTGGCTGAAATATATCCTTGGACCAAATATATTATAACATCATATTCGTATATCAAATCTTGTCTAAGAACTAATTCTCCTAGCAGATCGGATTTTTTATAGAATCAAATTCTTTTTTGCACTGTGTTATTCCCTAAATGCGGATAAGGTTACTTCTCCTATGCATACAATGATATTGCCCCAATTCCAATCATATAAGCTTCTGCAGGAGTGAGTGGTATCTTTTATTTTTCAACTAAAGAAACACACACACTACTTAGGGCTACTCTTGTATCACTTAAGGAATCTACCAAGCGGTATTCCTCCTTTCCAATCCCTAGCTTTAAATATGGTTGTCTCGCTTGGCTTCCTAGGGTTTGATTTTCATGGTATGATAATTAGCCATACAAAGAAGTTCCCGGTGGCCATTTGGCCTTTCACATGGACACTAACGGTAATAATCTCCCAATAAAGGCCAATATGGCCGGAGTAAATATGGGAGAAAAATAAAGAATTATAAAGAATACCGAGTGTAAGTATACAAACTATACCTCCCACCTGATGGGCATGTTACACAGTATACAAGTGACTGCGTAAGATCAAGAATCAAGTAACCCCCATCAAGTGAAAATAGTGTCGAAAGTTATCCTGTGGTAGAGCTTTAGTCAAAACATCTGCAGCATTATCTTGAGTGTGAACCTTCTCAATAATAATGCCCTCAGTGGCTAAGCAATCTCTAATGAAGTGATACCTCACCTCAATGTGCTTGGTCTTTGCATGATAGACCGGATTCTTAGCCAAAGCAATGGCACTCTGACTATCACTGAGCAAGTGAGGTACATGCTGAGGTAAACCCATATGTCAAGCAAGACGAGAAAGCCACAATGCTTCCTTACATGCCTCACTTGCTGCAACATACTCTACTTCTGTGGTGGAAACAGCCGTACATTCTTGAAGATGAGATCTCCAAGAGATAGCACCTCCAGCAAAATGAAAAATGTACCCTGATGTAGACTTACGATTGTCTACACAACCAGCATAGTCAGAATCTGTGTAACCAATAATGGATGCTTTCCCTCTACCTAAGCATAGACACTTGTCCTTAGTGCCACTCAGATATTTCAAAATCATCTTAACCACTTCCCAATGTTTCTTGCTAGGATTAGACATATATATGCTCACAACTCCCACTCCAAATGCAATGTCTGGTCTCATAGCTACCATAGCGTACATGATACTACCAACAACAGATTGGTAGGGAATTTTGGTCACGAATTCCTTTTCCTCATCTGATTTGGGGCAGTCATCCTTGCTCAATTTCACATATGTGGGTAAAGGTGTACTCAATGCCTTTCCACCCTGCATATTGAACCGGTGAAGTACTTTGGATATGTACTCACTTTGAGACAAGTATATGCATCTTTTACTCCTATCACGAGCAATGCGCATGCCAAGAATATGTTTGGCATCCCCCAAATCCTTCATATCAAATGTCGGACTCAACTTTTTTTTTGAGAATTGACAAATCATAAGAGGACTTCCCAGCAATCAACATATCATCGACGTAAAGTATCAAGCATATCAAGTTGCCATCAGAGCATCTCTTTGTGTAGAGTCAATGATCCTCATTGATCCAAGAATAGCCTTGGGACTCCATAAAAGCATCAAACTTTTGGTACCATTGTCTAGGAGACTGTTTAACTCCATACAAGCTCTTCTTGAGCTTACAAACTAGACTTTCCTTGCCAGAAACTACATAACCCTCTGGTTGTTCCATATAGATCTCATATGTAAGATCTCCATGCAAGAAAGCTGTTTTCACATCCATTTGGACTAGCTCTAAGTCCTCCATTGCAATGAATCCAAGCAACATGCGCAAAGTAGTCATTTTGACCACTGGAGAGAAGATTTCCTCAAAATCAACAACATATTGTTGCTTAAAACCCTTTGCAACAAGTTGTGCTTTATACTTTGGAGAAGCACTATCTGATGTGAATTTCAGCTTATATACCCATTTACATGGTAAAGATTTCCTACCCTTTGGCAAAGGTACTGAGTCCCAAGTACCATTCTTGTGAATAGAATCCAACTCACTCTTCATGGCACGCTCCCACTTGACATGATCCTCTGTCTGCATAGCCTCTTTGTAGCAAGAAGGCTCACCGACATCTGTTAGCATAACAAAATCTAAACCTGGAACATATCTATCAAGTGGATATGAGACACGTGCAGAACGTCTCAATGGTTGCTGAACAGGAACATGTGCAGACTGATCTGAATGGACATTCTCTTGAGCATCCCTATGTGCAACATTTTTATGCATGCTAACCGGAGGACTAGTATCCTCAAACACCACTCTTCTCACTTCAACCTCCTTAATGGGCTGTTTATGCATCTTAGACTCATTAAAAATGACATCACTACTTCTGATCACTGACCATGTTTCAGGATCCCATAAGCGATATCCAAATTGTCCTTCTCGACCATATCCAAGAAAAATGCATTTCTTTGACTTATGGTCCAACTTTTGTCTAAGATTCTTGGGTATATGAACATATGCTTCACACCCAAAAACTCGAAGATGATCATAATATAGCGGTTTCATTGTCCATAACTCTTGGGCCACTTTCAGACCCCCTTTGGCAGTACTAGGTGAAAGGTTAATCACATGAACTGCAGTCAATACTGCTTCTGCCCAAAAACCTTGTGAGAGGTTTGCATGATGCAACATAGAGACTACTCTATCTTGAATAGTTCTATTCATCCTCTCAGCTACACCATTCTGTACTGGGGTATAAGGAGCTGTAAACTCTCTACAAATCCCTCTAGACTGACATAAAAGGCTGAATTCATGTGAGGTATACTCACCCCCATTATCTGAACGTAAAGCCTTAAGCTTAGTTCCTTTTTTAGTCTCAACTGAAGCAAGCCATTTTTTGAAAGTAGGGAATACATCATCCTTTGATTTGATAGGATATACCCAGACTTTTCTAGTATCATCATCTATGAAAGTGACAAAGTAAAGAGAACCACCTAAGGACCTAGTGGGCATAGGACCACACACATCTGTATGAACAAGATCTGAAGGCTGAATTGAAGAGTCAATGTGCGTTCTATGCACATTTTTGGTTTGCTTTCCATATTGACAATGCTCACAAAATGAAAAATCAGAGAAAGATAACACAAGTAAGTAGCCAGAACGAGAAAGATTTTCCATTCCACTACGATATATATGGCCCAAATGACCATGCCAAATACAAGCCATAGGCTGTTCAATAACATCTAACAAGTGTTCTTTCTGTGATACAAATAAAGGATAAAGTGAGCCAACTTTGCTTCCTTTTGCAATAACCATATTGCCCTTTGATATACGAAAGGACTGAGCATAGAAGACCACCTTGTAACCAATGTCATCAAGTTGACCAATTGACATCAAACTGCGTGATATCTGAGGTACATGGCGTACATTATGCATAGTAAAATTTGAACCATCAATGAATTGCACAACCACATCTCCAATCCCCACAACATCGGTAAGAGTCACCAAGTCTCACGGTACCAAGAGACTTTGCTGCATAATTAGAAAACCATTCTCTATGTGGTGTCACATGGAAAGAAGCACCAGAATCTAGCAGCCAGGTGTGGGAAAAAGAATCAGCCATAAGTGCCTCAGATGGCACAATACTATCAAGTGTCAATACATCAGCATCATCAGAAATAGCATTAATTTCTTCAATCTTCACAATCGAAGTAGATGGTGCAGATAACTATTTAACATGCCCATCAACATTTTGTCATTTACCTTTAGCATTCTTTAATGCATAACAATCTTTCTTCATGTGTCCTTTCTTATGACAATAATGGCATTCGGTATCCCTCTTCCTTGATTTACTTCTACTCTTATTTCGTGGACCATTCTTTTCCTTGTTCTTGCTCTTGCCACATTGCTGATTCTTTCCTTGGTAAGAATCACGAACCTTATATGCATCTCCACTCTGAGTGCAAACCATAGATTTTCTACGAATCTCCTCACTCAAGAGTGCTCCACATATGTCATCATAGACGAGTTTACCACGAGGTGCACTGTTGCTAATAGCTGCAAAACGTATCCCATGATGATGGCAGGGTGCATAACAGCAATACTGCTTTCATTTCATTATCCATATCCATTTTCTGAGCCTGTAACTGGGAGAATATAGCATCAAACTCATTTAGATGAGCAGCAACACTATCTGTGTCCTTCATACGAAGGTCATATAATTTTCTTATCAGATACACTTTATTTGATGCCGTCTCTTTTTCATATGTATTGCATAACTTCTTCCAAAGCTCCTTTGCACTTTCACAATCTAATACTGTAAAGTAAACATTATCTGCCAGGTGCAAGCGAATGGTAGACCTGGCCATTTCATCTAACTCATCCCAATCATTTTCATCCATGTCAGCAGGCTTCTTTGAAATCCCATTTACTTGCTTCCATCGCCTCCTTTGAATCAGCACATCTTTAATCTGATTCTTCCATAGAGCAAAGTTTGTGCCATCAAATTTTCGGATCTCAAAATGGTCTTTGCCATGCAAGTTATAGCTCCTCCTCGGAACACTAGCACTAGACCCTGATCCACCGGATGTGCCTGAGACCTTTGATGCCATGATGGTAGAGAACTGAATAGAATAATAATGGAGCCCGAAGAGTCCAAACGCAAACAAATAAGTGTATCAAGGAGTAAATCGACCACTGTATAGTTGACTAAACTAGAAATCTGGAAAAATTTTGCCAAGGTATCCTCTACAAAATTAGCATATGACCAGTGTCAAAGTATCATAAAACTGCAAGTACTAACATGTCTACCTGCATAGTGAATCACTGAATCCACTGCATATAATCAGTTACCCAATAGAAGCCAACTAGGCTTATCGAGCACCTATGAACAACTAGCATACATCTCCTATGGCGAGGCTGGGTAAGTTTTCCACCTGCATCACCAAAGAGACCCCGACATCTGAGTGTCTCCCAGTTAAGAAAACCTCACCACGACCCTCTTTATCAAACGTAAAAGGCTTTATGCAAAGAACGTAACCACTATATCAATGACCACATGGACGTACATAAGCGGTATCCACAGAAGCGTACATGGTGTGTATGTGCTCAATATATGCAATAAAATGACACTAAAGGCTGAATACACAACCCAAAAACTAGCCAATAACACCTGCAAGTGTCTGTCAACTCTGATGTTTTAAGCTTAAAAAACTTGCATAAATTTGCAGCGGCTCCTCCCACCAAAACTAAAAACCTCTCGAGAAATCTATAGTTTTACGAGTGTGGCTGAAAATACAGCCCCAAAGGTTGATATTTATTGTCTAAGAAGTACAAAGAACACTCTTCTTGATGTTCTTGGACCTGTGTGAAGAGAACTATGTGCGAAAGTACTCCAAAATGGCTCCAAAAGACACCCCAAAAATGCTTCAGAAATAGGCTTTGAAAGCAAAGAATGAAGCTTTGAGGGACCAAAACTTGTTGAAGGTAATGTCAACCTTAGTCTTTCCCCTTCTTCAAACACCACAAGAGTGTAGCTTAGTGGGAAGAGATTGCCACGGTTAAGTGAGCTCTGGGGGGAACAGTACTGGGATGGGTGACCTCCCGAGAAGTACCGGGAACCTCTATATTCCTTGATCGTTGAGGTCCTCCCTCGCGCGTAGCCAATGGTGCCAACGGTGACATCGATGACTCGGATGACAAGGTATGCCAAGGTCTATGCCTTGGTCGCCTCCTTAGTCGTAAGCCTTGGGGGGGGTGCTCGCTTCGCTCGCACAAAAGGAACAAAGCTTTTGCCTCGAACTGCTCTCATACCAGTGAAGTATTTCGATGGCGATGCACCACAGTGCGCTCTCCTTCTCGAGAGCTCCACGACGATATGCTCGGAGTAGAAAATCGAGCTCCTAAAGGCTGCATGTAGTACTCCGCACAGAGGCTGCAGAGGACACAGAAAACATAGTACACAGGGAGCACGAAGACAGACTTCATAGGTCTTACAAATGCGGTCGAACTTACAATCTGTGACTGACTAGGCCACTATATGTTTTATTAAAGAACATATACAAAGAAGTGTCCGGTGGTCATTTGGGCTTTCACATGGACATTAACGGTAACACAAAGTTCTCAATTTTCCATTGGTTAGACCATCTAAAAACAGTGATATCATTTTTTGTTGTGTGGGTCTTTCAACCATAGGACATCTCTCTACATACTGATTGAATCTCCTAGTTGCTACTCTCAGTAGTTCATTAGGTGCTTGTTTGAAACTATGGATCAGGGAAGAGGAATTGTGTTTGACTCCCCCTTTCTAAATTGTCCAATGAATTCTTCAAAGAATTGCTCTATATTAGTAAATTCGTCAGGGTCCAATGGTTGGAACCAAGTCAAAGGAGTTCCAATCATTGTAAGTCCAAAAGATTCATATTAAAATAAATAATTCATCTACTTGTTCTATAGGCAACACTTGTTTGAACTTTGCCATATGATCATAAGGATCTCCAGAACCATCATAGTGATTCCTTATGCACTTGGCTACCTGAATAGGTCTTAGCCTTGTGCCCATTTCAGGAGGTCGAGGAATAACTTGAACCACATGTTGCATACCTTGTCCTTTGCCTTGTGGGGGCCTTAGGGGAAAGGGTGGTCGGTTCATTGTCTCACTGGGCAAATGATTATTTGGTATAGTGCTAGTATTCGGTGTAGTGAAGTGACATGTGGTCTGATTGGGCCACTCTGTTGGCTAGTTTGACCTATGAAAGGATTTTCTTGACTTTGTTGCTTCCCTTTGGAATTTTGGGAGGTGGTTGCCTAATCCCGGGGTGGGAATACTGGCAAACCCAAGTACTGTAGTCCAAACTTCTCTAGATCATTAAATCCCCAATACCTTCTCTTTTTTATTCCAGATAAGTGACTTTGGAAGAGTCTTTAGGATCATGCAATTCGAGAATGATAGCAAGGTTGATACTATCTCCCCTTATAGGTGAAGTGGCTTGCAACAATTTGTTAGTTCAAGCTATCAAGTAGAATTCCGTCATCATCTTGAGGGATTTTATCGCCTCTCCAAATGTTTACTATCATCAATCTCCCTCTTGAAGTAGATATTGCTTCTCTATTATTAGTCCTAGTGTTATGAATTATGGAATATGTTGAACAATGCATTGTTGGAGTGTTAAATTATTAATTTATTAATGTGTTTTTGATGTTTTTGATATCGCAGCTGAAGGTTCATGAGGAACGTGCAAGGCGTGAAAGGGTGGACATCAATAATCCGAATAATTATTATTTAACTTGTAAATAAACTTGCATAGAAGGTTCTATTGTTAGAAACAGTTAGAAAAGTAATGGTTAGAATAAAGGTCGTTGTAGACCGCAGTTTCTGTTATTGAAAGCAATGGCTTTCTGTAAAAGTTACCAACTTTTAGTTTCACGCTTGCTTTTCGAAGCCGCTCTCATGTAACCACTCTTTTCGACGTAATCAAAAAATTCCTATAAATACATGCACTCTGTGGACTGTCGAAACAGAGTGCATGGGGGGAGATTGCACCCAATACTGCATTCAGTCTCGTCTCTTGTTGTCTCTAATTTTCCGTGAGTTTTCTGCTTTCGTAACCTCTGTTTGCGCGTGAGTAAGATCATGAAAACAGTGGTATCAGAGCTCTCCACGCCTCAATACGGAGGGTTCTGTTCTCTGTTCACGATTCCATCTCTGTTTCCGTCTCCGGTTCCTGTTCCTCTTCCTGTTCTAGTTTCTAGTTTCTAGTTTCTGTTCCAGTTCCAATTCCAGAACCAGAACCTACGTTTATACCTACTTAGGCAATACCTTAGGCAATAACTTAGGCAATACATTGGCAACATTGGAACCCAAGGCTCCCTTGGCGACCGTTGGCAGCCGTTGGCTACGCGGGAGGCAATTTTAATTTAGAGTGGCAATAGAGAGTTTTAGATTCCCTAAGGTAGGAGGATTTGAACCCACAACCTCCTACTTACAAGGGAAGTACTTTAACCACTACTCCATCTCTTGGTGTTGTTACTCAAGTTCTCTCCTCTTATATTTAACATAACTTGCAGCTTTTTGTTACTTTTTGAAGGCGACACGGTGCGACGTGATGCGGCACGTCTCAAGGTACATCCTGTCACGGTACACTTCTCAGGCTACACCAGGGTACATCCTGTCAGGGTACATCAGGATACATCCAGACATGGTACTTTTCTACTAGGGTACATTCCCTGAAGGTACATCCCGAGAGGAAAGCACTAGCTTGAGGGTCCAAGATAAGTTGCATGGGTGATAATTAGGTTCAAGAAATTAAGGTTGCAAGAAAGGAACGTCCATAGCAAGAGGGTTTTGTTCTTTTCATACTCATGGACCCTAGACTATGTCAAGCATCGCATGGTTAATCTTAATAACTTAACACCTCCATGAACATTTCCATACATGTGTTTTTACATGGAACATGCTTATTTTTTTTTCGTTCAGTGATGAAACATGCGATTGGCTATCCATGTTTGTTATTTTATCAACTGAGGTGAATTGCTTTTTCAACTGAGGGGCATGTTATGATTATGGAATATGTTGAACAAGTAATTATTGGACTATTAAATTATTAATGTATTAATGTGTTTTTGATGTTTCTGATATAGAAGCTGAAGGTTCATAAGGAGCGTGCAAGGCATGAAAGGACGGATATCGATAATCCAAATAATTATTGTCTACTTTGAAAATAAACCCTCGTAGAAGGTTCTATTGTTAGAAACAATCAGAAAAGTAATGGTTAGAATAAGGGTCATTGTAGACTGCAATTTTTGTTATTGAAAGCAATGGCTTTCTGTAAAAGTTACCAACTTTTAGTTTCACGCTTGCTTTTCAAAGCCGCTCTCATGTAACCACTCTTTTTGATGTAATCAAAAGGTCCTATAAATACATGCACTCTGTGGACTGTCGAAACAGAGTGCATGGGGGGAGATTGCACCCAATACTGCATTCAGTCTCATCTCTTGTTGTCTCTATTTTTTCTCTGTGTTTTCTCTGTTCGTAATCTCTATATGCGCGTGAGATAAGATCCTGACAAAACCTAGTAGAATTACTAGACCCCTCAATTTCTCCTCTTTCATTAATTCTATCAGGATGCTCAGTCATTACATACAATTCACTTTGCTTTTCCATGTAAAACCTTCCTCAAATTTCATAGCTCGTCTTGGCAAAACTTCAGACTCCTAAGTCTCGCCACTAATCTATAGAGTCCATCCAAGTAACTATGAACTCCGTGCACATGTGGAACATTGTGCAGGGTGTCAAAGAACGTCCTATCACACCTACGATTGTTACAACTGCAGGTACTGAAGCTGATGCAGAGGGTGTCGAAGATGGTGATATTCTGCATATTCCTGTTCGTGTTGCGGTTTTTGTTGCACCTACTGCAAAGCAGATTCGTTGGGATGGAAGAGATGCCCAGGCACAAGCATTGATAGCTTTGTCTATCAAACGTGCCATTATTCCTCATATTCGCTCTTGCAGAACAGCTAAGGATGCTTGGGATACACTTACCACATTGTACCAAGCTAGGAATGAGGCTTGTGTTGCTTACCTCCGAAAATAGTTGGAGAGTGAGCACAAGAATGAAGGTGATTCTATGGACAGTTTCCTAACAAAGATCAAAGACTTGAAGGAACAATTGATTTCTGCTGATGAGGTTATACCAAATAGCTCTTGTGCAGACAGTTCTGAATGGTCTTCCTGATTCATATAAGAGTTTTGCTTCTACCTTCGGTTGATGATGAAAGGCAATCCAAATGCCTTGTCATTTGAGGAGTTAGTCTCTGTTCTGTTGCAGGAAGACCAGTCCAGGCAGAACAGGTCCATTATGAATGTTGTAGATCAAGCTTTCCTGGTTAGTCAAAAGGGCAAAGGAAAGTGGAGCTCTTCTACTAGTAAGCAGAAATCTGCAAATGCTGCACATTCAAAGAACCAAGACAAAGATGAGAAAAAATAAGAAAAGCAGAATTTGTTTTGTAAGTACTGTAAAGGGAATGATCATATCATAAAGAACTGTCCAAAACTGGCTGCAAAAGAGGCAAAGAAGAAAGAGGCTGGAATGGTTGTTGTAGAAGCCTCTACACCAAAAACGGAGTCTTCTAATCTTGTACAGGATGAAGAATGGGCATTTACTACTGTTTGAGTTTTGACCCATCTTCTCATGAGCAGTGCATGTCTACAGTAGACTCAGATGTTTGGTACTTTGATAGTGGGGCGACCAAAACATATTACCTCGCAGTGCAGTTTCTTTTCTTCACTCGAGCTTGCCCCTATAGGGAATACTGTTACGTGTGCCAACAACTCCTCTTATCCTGTTATGGGAGTTGGTAAGATCATTTTGACTACTGCTGATGGTAGTTCTTTCACTTTGTCAGATGCTTTATTTATGCCAGGGATCAAGAAGAACCTGTTATCAGTTTTCGCATTAGCCAAGATTGGTTTGGTTGTGAAATTTGTTGATGACAGGTGTACAGTTCATGATCTGTCAAATGACGATGTGATTATTGCTTCTGGTATTTTATCATGGGCTGTATAAGCTCATAGACTATGAAAGATTTATAAATGATTTGGCATGTGCAATAAATGATTCTCAGGCTATGTCAGATGCAAAGCTTTGGCATGCATGCTTTGGTCATCTGAATTTTGCTAGTTTGCTACGCCTGCAAAAATCTGAAATGGTGTCCTCTTTGCCCAAACTTGAGTCACCTGGAAAACATGTTTGTGAAGGCTGTATTTTGGGCAAAATGCAGCGTTCATCCTTTCCAAAAGATGGTTCAGTTTGGGCTACTCAGAAATTGCAGCTTGTACATAGTGATGTCTGTGGTCCTATGCAGACACCTTCTTTTGGGAATTATCTTTACTTCGTGACTTTCATCGATGATTTTTCCAGGCATGCATGGGTATATCCATTGAAGGCAAAGTCCCAAGTCTTCATGTGCTTCAAATAGTTTTTGGTTTTGGCTGAGAATCTGTCAGCATGTAAAATGGGCACCCTCATTCTGATCCAAGAGGGGGAATATATGTCTTCTGATTTTAATGCATTTCTTGCTGAACGTGGGATAAAACACCAGTGTACAGTGCCGTATACACCTCAACAGAATGGAGTTGCTGAACAAAAGAACAGGTCACTCATGGAGATGGCGAGGTGTATGGTCAAGAGTCAGGCTTTACCACATAGTTTTTGGCTTGAGGCTGTCATGTGTGCAGCATATGTACTAAACAGGTGTCCCACTAAAGCGCTGCAGTCTATCACTCCATATGAGGCTTGGCATGATTGCAAGCCATCTGTTGCTCGTCTGCATGTTTTTGGTTGTTTGGCATATGCATTAGTGCCTGAACAACATCGCAGAAAATTGAATGATAAAGCAGTAAAATGTATTTTTGTTGGGTACAGTTCTGAAAGTAAAGGCTATCATCTGTATCATCCATAGACTAAACGCATTCTGGTTAGTTGTGATATTGTTTTTGTGGAAGATGCTATTCAGCCATTGCTTTCATGTATTAAGGAGACATTTGTTAGCTCCAAAGACATGTATGATACTTTGCTGCCTCTTTTTACAGGTAGACAGTCTAGTGCTAGTCCCAATAAGGTAACTTCTCAGCCTTTGCAGGTTTCATCTGATGATGCAGATAATTCCATTTCTGATGCAGATTTACATGATGCACTAGTTGTAGAGAGAGCTGATATTGAGCAGGCAAAAACTATGCCAAAATGGCTGGTGCAGACTTTGCGTGACAGCAAATTAGACGCACCTCTGTCATATCGTACTCATTCAGGCTCTCACTCATAGTGCCTCTTTTGCATTAGATTGCTATGCTATGGCTGCATCTAGTCTCTGTGATGAGAATGAGCCTGTTTCGTTTGATGAAGCACAAAATTCAGAAAATTGGATGGCTGCTATGCGATCTGAATATGATGCTATAATGAACAATGGTACTTGGTCTTTATGTGACTTGCCTCCTGGCAAGAAGGCCATTGGCACTAAGTGGGTATACAAGCTGAAGCATAAACCGGATGGTACAGTTGACAGGTATAAGTCTAGGCTTGTTGCAAAGGGTTATGCATAGGAAAGAGGGATTGATTTTGATGAGACCTTTGCACCCACATATTGTATGACTACTGTTCGGAGCATCTGTGCACTTGTAGCTCATCATGGTTGGAATGTACATCAGTTGGACATTAAAACAACATTTCTGAATGGTGACTTGCATGAAGAAGTGTATGTTTTTCAGCCCTGTGGCTTTATGCAGAAAGGGCATGAAAACCAGGTGTGCAGGTTAAAGAAGGCATTATATGGTTTAAAGCAAGCACCACATGCTTGGTATGAGAAGATACATGCCTATCTGATTGCACATGGTTTTGAGAACAGTCCAATTGAAAGCACCTTATATGTTAAGCATGCTAATGATGTGCTTCTGATCATTGTTGTCTATGTTGACGACATGCTGCTCACTGGTCCTATTGAGAAGCATATTGCTGATTTTAAGGCTGATTTGCATGCCTCATTTGAGATGTTTGATTTGGGGAATTTGCATCACTATTTGGGCATTCATCTTATGCAAGTTGATGGTGGAATGGCGTTGTGTCAAACAAAAAATATTGACACATTATTGCAGTGTTTTGGCCTTGAAGACTGTAAGCCTATTGCCACTCCTATGGAGACAGGTTTACGATTGAGTCTTCATGATGCTGGAGATGGATTTGATGCTGTTCTCTATCAGCAAGTTATTGGATGCTTGATTTACTTATGCATTACTCGGCGAGATATTCAATTTGCTATCTCACAGATGAGCATGTTTATGCATTGCCGAGGAGTTGAGCATTGGTAGACAGTTAAGCGCATCTTTCGCTATTTGAGTGGTACTTGACTACTTGAGTCGTTTTATCCCAACGGGGGATCACTTTTGCCAGATTTGCATGCTTTTTCTGACTCTGATTGGGCTGGTTGCTATGACACTCGTGTGTCTGGCTTTTGCTTCATGCTTGGTAGCTCATGTATATCTTGGTTGAGCAAGAAGTAACCTACTGTGGCCACTTCCAGTTGTGAGGTTGAGTATAGGGAAGCTTTCACAGCTACTGTTAAGTGTGTGTGGCTCAGACGCCTTATGGCTGATTTGGGTGTTGGTCAGACTTCTGCCACCACCATCTTCATTGACAGTCAGAGTGCATTGGCAGTTGCGAGGAACCCTATGTTCCATGCTTGCACTAAGCACATTGAGGTGCATTATCACTATGTCAGGGAGAGGTTCTCTGCTTGGGAGATAAGCTTGGCATATGTGCCCACGCAGGAGAACATTGCAAACCTTTTCACGAAGGGTCTGCCGAGGGAGAAGTTTGAAGCTTTCCGCAAAGCTTTGGGCTTACTTCCTTTTGTGGAGTGATTTCCACATAGCTTGGCACTTCCTTATACATGAGTGCCAGCTCCTTGTTCACCGCATCACTCCCAGGGGGGATTTGTTGATATATTTAGGTAGTGATGTGTGTGAACACACTAGGACCGTCGGGGCATTTTTTCCCTCTTTAGGAGGTTTTTTCCCCCCGGCTTGTATATACGCCTATTGCCCTAATGGGCTACTTATCTTTGTACATTCTCTAGTAATACATTCAGTATTGTGTGTTGTTCTCCAAGCTTCTTCTTCTTCCTTCTGCTATTCGCGTGCTTCCGCAGACGTCTAACTCCAACAGTTCCTAATTTACTCGATACACTATACTTGTAAGCCTGGAGATACATTATACCAAGGGCGAACGACACGATACTTGGGCACTCTCACAATAAACAATACTTCAATCTTCCCGATACACTATATTTGATATGAAGATGATACTCGATACTCATAAACCATGATATGATAATTGAATCTACTAAAATTTGTTCCCTCACGATCACTACCTTCACAACATCGGTTTAACCGTCACGTAAACACCTTGATGTAAGCCTGAATCCCTGACAATGGCACCAAAAATGTGTGCACTTAAGCTTACAATGTCTTAGGGATTTACAATGAACGAAACTAAATCTCAATAATCGAGCGAATGTATATAATGGTGCTATTGATACACACATTAAATTATCAATCCAAGAGTTTAACCTGATCAAGCGTATGAAAACATGCATAAAAGATGGTTAATGTATGAAATAATGCATGCAAATAGGGAACATCCACCTCACACGACACCTCTTAAACAATTATGTGTGTTATGATACTTGGTGCAACAGAAGACATAAATCAAGCGATATCTCTCAGCTCTGATATGCGAATATAGTCAATAGTAGGTTCATCTCCAAGCTCTCAATGAGATGCATCCAATGGTCTATTTTCAGCTCGATCGCTCTATGCTTCAAGTTATGGCAAAAAAAAAAAGAGCAACGAGAAACACCTACTCTCACTTCTAGACTTTCTATGCTTCACACACACCTTAACAATGAAAAGAGATGGGGAAGGGGTAAATAACACCTCTAGGAAAGCACTCCACGCCTCAAGCACACACACAAGCTCATGAAGAAGGTACATAGGCAAGAAAAAGCAAATTGGAATTTCAAACAATTAGTTCTTCAAAATGACAAAAAGTGTTTACAAAAGAGTCACAAATGACTTATATACATGTGCCCCAATTTTGGTCCCTTTCACATAAGAGACTGGCACTTCCTCTATAAATCACTAAGTTCCTACTATTCTACAAAGGTAATGTTACAATCTTTAGGGATTATGCATCTAGAGGACTGCTCTAGAGCATTTACAATGCTTTCCACAGTTCTACAATGGATTTTAGGGAAAAGAAAATGAGCCATTTCTTGAAAATTTTGGGGGCCTTCTTTTCTTCCCTTCTTTCTTCTACTTTTTGCTCTCTCTTATCTTCAGTCCTCTACAACACTAAAAAAGACCCAAAGCATGAACATAAGCAAGATCAAGATCAAGAGCAAGAGCAAGAACAACAATAAGACTAAGAGTAGGCGTAAGGATAGAATAAGAATGAAAGCATACAAAAAGGAAAGATTAAGAAGAGCAAAGGCAACGAAAGCAAGGCAAACATTCAAATGCTAGTGTCAATGCAAATGTCAATGGTATTAATAGTGTCAAAGTGGTGGTCATGGTGACAACAATACTAATCATAGCAATAACATGAGGAATAGAAAGGAGTAACAACGAATATTATCAATACCAAAAGTAGAAACAAAAAGGATGATGGTACAACAATGACAATAACAAAATCGATGGTAACAATGATAATAACAAAAATAGTATGGTAGTAACATTCAAGCAATCTTTGCAAGCCTTTGGGGATACTACTAAACATGGTAAGTACAAGATCATCCACTCTTGTAATGGATTAGACATAAAACTATTTATAAAGAGAGATAGATCTCGACATTGAACAAATGTCTTTAAGAGAAATGGATTGCTAGATTCAATGCTCTGCAAGTTAATGATACTTCTCTCATTTAACTGGGCTCATACATCATCTTTTCATATGGAGATAGTTCATCGAGATAGTCTCATAGTAGTGACTGTTAGATATACTCAATACTCCACCGATAAATGACCACAAATGATCCATGGTGCTCTAAGTTATAAGGTCCCATTATGAGGAGAAGTCATTGTGAGAGCCAAGACATTTGTGAAACCCTACCAACCAAGTTAGATGAGATATATGTGTGACTCTTGATGGTAATAGATGACCTTTGTGAGCCTATCCATTAGGTTAGGTTAGGCATAAACTTTCAGACCATTGGGTTGCCATTCGAAGCAAAAATAAAGGCCTTGTGGTACTGCACGATTTCCCCATAGAACTTTAATGGGAGGAGTATGAAGGAGGTCTTTATCCCTTTTGCGGGTTTAGGGAGGCCTATCCCCCAACCCATAGGGCCGAGAGGATAGGACTTTCAATCGTGGAGATATTGTCAGATTGTATATTTTGCCAACAATTTTATCTCTCATGGCTATGTTTATCTATATTGAATCCCATTCTAAAAGCTATATAAGTGATGGAAATTACCTTATTGATGATGAAAACAACAACGACATGACAATGAATACAAAAACAAGAAAAGCAATCACACTAATGCAAAGAATAAGAACAGTAGCAAGAATAATAGAATGAGTGCCATTATGAGGTAGTTATTGAAATAATGACAATCACGACAAGAGTGAAACCAACACCAACAACAACAACAAAAGAAGGGAACAAGGCAAAGATAATAGCAACAATATCAATAGCAATAACAACAAGAGTATCAAGAACTAGTAGAAATGAACAATAACAACAATGAAGTGCTCGCATTCATCGTAGTTATAGTAGCAACAATGGTAATAGCAATGTCAACAAGTGCAACAATAGAGCAAATATTGGTAGGAATAACAAAAGAGAAAACGTTGATGGGATTGAAGATAATAAAGGTAAGGGAAAGGGACAACGTAGCAAGGGGCTAGTTTAAGGGCTCAAGTAAAGCACACAAAGAGGGGTGAGGAAAGGTGAAACTTAGAATGGGGAAAAGGACGTGGGGGTAGAAACAAGAGCAAGAGAAGCAAGAAAACCAACGGCAAATGCAAAGATGTTCACAAAAACAACTATGATCACAACAAGGGTGCCAATAACCTGTACACATTTTTCAGATACATTAATAGTGCCATGAGAGCTTGTACTCTATTTATAACATTTATTCATTTTACTTATTTTGCAAGTTTACATATAGATAAGATCATACAATTAGACTTTACGAGATTATCAAAGTCCATGAAAATAGCACAAACATGGAAATGAAGGATTTCATATAAGTTGAAATGAGTTTTCCCATGCACTATCTAGTTCCAAATCACTCAATTGAGTGTGTGTTGGAAAACATATTCCAAAGAAGACGAGAAAAGAAAGACTAAGGAGAGAAAACTATGACGAAGGCTTTCACGTAGGACAAACATAGCATGTGATTAGATACCTAAATGTATGACAAGATAGCTCCTCACAAGTGGATTCAAAAGGGATCCCTGAAGTATTACATAAATACATAGGCACATGCACGACCATATACGAGCCATACATATATTACTAAATATGTAAGTACATGTGCACATTCGTACATGCAAACACACACACATACATATATACATACATACATACATACATAAAATAAATACATGGATACACACATATATGCATGCATACATGGCACACATGCATGCACATACATACATGCATGCATGCACATACATACATGCATGCATGCAGCATACATACATACATTCATTCATTCATAGATTCATACATATGAACATAAATATACACACATACAAGCGCGCACACACACAAATGCATACATGCATACATGCATACATGCATACATAAGGTACTCTAGATTAGTGCAAAAGATGTAAGACTAAGGAGTTTATGTGCCACTCTCTTTTACTCTTGCTCAAAAAATTATGAAAATATGGAAGAATCTCACAAATATTCTAAAGCTGGATAACATCTCTTGGCAACATTCCCTCTTGAGGAATGCGATGGGGTGCTTGATCACATCTGGCACCCATTTCAGAGGTGAGAAACTTTAAAAGATCTGAAGAGTCGAACTAAGCAAATTTAATAACCTCTTGGAAGGACTGTCCTTGAGTAGCTCCCTCTCGCTCCTCTTTAAGAGAATTAAGAAAACTTAGAAGCTTGCCATCTTTTAGACACTCCCAAGTTTCCTTATTTCAAGGAAACACGATAAAATTTATTTGGAAAGGGATGAGAGGTTCCTTACCTCCTCTTTACTTCTCCCTTATACTGTTTGTATGCTTTTCTCATTTATGTAATTTCTAGCTTTGCTTAAATAAAGGAAATGAGATGCTGCTTCAACTGATTGAGGAAGGAAGCAATAGACAACTGAAAGAGCATCTGATTAAAATCACTAGTGGCGCTTGACATCCAGGCACACCTATTTATAACATAAGGCTCTTGCAATGCCCACCATGTATGGTCGAAGCCTAAAATTGTGGAATTTCGCCCACAGGTATTGCTGCATTTTCCATGGGAGAAGTACAATATAAGAAATTAGCCCTATTAACGGATGACATGCTCAATCAAGAAACAAGCATCAGAAAAACAAAATCCCTTTGATGTTCTACATTAGGTACATGGGTTGTCCAGCATAGTGATTGCATCTAGCACGGAATAATCAGCAAATGCAGTTCCTCTCAGTCGTATCATCTCCCGATATTAGCAGTGAGGAGAAGACAAGTCGACCCCGCTGGTATATGGAAAGAATACATTTGCATCAGAAGTGGCAGAGATGTTAATGGGAGAGGTAAGAGATTACGACTTCTTTCGCATTAGCAGACTCTGCAACTCCCTCGACATGAACCAGGATATGCATCAGTTCCAACCATGTAACTAGGATTCTTTTGGCATTCTCCCATAGCAGCCCATTCAGCACAATTTGCATTCTCATCCTTACAGCCAACTGCCTTCCTTGGTTTATCAAAGGAATCAACGTGTATCCATTTGGTGGCTGACCATTTCTCCCCTTCAATTACTGGGCAGCTCCCATGAAGGCTCATAGTATCTGGCGTCACATCAGGACTAAGACTAAAGAACAGGAGAGCGTCTCCTTTTACGGGCTTCACTGCCATCCAGAAACAGAAATTATACATCATGATTTGTTGAGTTTGAGAATGCATAATCCGAACTTGAAATTGAACCTTGTCAAGACTGCTATGAAACAACGACCACGAATGTTCCCGACTGCTTATCAGAAGTGCCTGCTAGCAATCTAAAAAGGCCACTTAAACAAGAATTTTACCTGCAAGACCCTTTTTGGCACACTCAGACCAGCTATCATCCTTAGTTTGCGGATCCTACACACAAACAACTAAATTCATTTTGCTGCAAGCTTCTCAGATAAAAGACCATATGTAAGTTTTGAGAACCTGAAGATTGATTCAAGCCTCTTAAGGCCGTAAAGATGAGTAATGAAGAAACCATCAATGCACCTTGCACAATCAAGCTTCATATCATCCATAACCATAAAACGAATGAGCAATGTTAAGATTACCTTGAGGTTGTTTTGCACCGATTGTATGCAAACACTATCTATAAAAGCATTATGCACATGCAGCTCTTACCGTATAAATGTACTAAGGTGAGTTTTTCGTGGGTGATTGAATTTTGTTGTCGAAATGAGGATATCCATCATGTTACTGATTAGCAAATTAGAAAAAAAGGCAGTAACTACTGCAGAGGCATCATGCAAGTTCAAATTGTCTATTCCAAATCCTGGACTTCTACATATATACCATCCATGTGATGTCAAATGTGCAAGGTGAACAACAAGGAGTTGAGGCTTTTAAGTCAAGCATGATTAAACCTTCAGCCAGCAGCCAGTGCACACGGATTAATCGAATAAACAAACTAGCCAAGTTACATAAAAGGATTAAGATCAACAATGAATATATAACATTCCAGCCCTTCACAAGAACCATTCATGACTAAAACATACCGGTGCATTTGGAAAGACAGTTTCTCCACCTTTTCTGACATTCGAAAGATACATCAAGACCGTTGCAATCCTATGACCACCAAGTTGAGCATTGTACTTGTCTTGAAAGAAATCAAAGTGTGGCTCATATTTTTCACCATGCTGATACTTCAAAACTTGTAAAGCTTCTCCATTCTCTGCATGTTGTCCTAAGTTCGTCAGAAATAGGATGCACTTCTTATATGAAGACAAAAGCACCATAGAGTATTGAAGGCATAGAAGGACCTTCAGGCAAAAAAGTGAAAGTTGCTATCCTCTCTTCGATGCATCTTACTATTTTATCCTGCAAATCCAATCATGAAAATTAGACTTCCTCCACTACACAGCTAGATGCTAATGAATGAAATGCTTAGATTTCAATGACAATTGCAAATGGGAAAAAAAGATGGTCTCAAATAGGGTGGAAATTAGAATGAATTATTCCATGGTTCTCTTTTGTATTTTACAACAATGAAACAAGATCTGTTATGACTGAAAATCTGAATGTACAAAATGTCATCATATAGCTCATGATATGGAAGCCTGACAAGGCAACTGCAAGCTATGGTAGATGGCCTAATGAGAGTACAATGAACCATCCAGCTGCTAAAGAATGTCAGTACACTGACACTTGGGTAAAATGGAAGAATACCTCCTGGAGAGCCAAGTCCAGATCAATTGGTGCCTGTATTTGCAACAACTAGAGAAAATGATCAGCTCTGTCTCTGAACTGAGATAAAACAGACTATATCTCTGCACTGGCCTTCATGCACAATACAAATGGTCAGAGCTTGCTTTCCATGAGCATTAAGTAATGGAAGCATCGTGGATACCAGATGCTGTCATCATGACAATATTTTTTATTTTGTCTTTCCTTGGTACTGATGCAATTATCATGTGTCAAGTCAATTGATAAGTATAAGTCAAGTAAACTAAGGCCAAAAGGTAATGTGGGTGCAAAACAGTGTTATATTCCAAGGATGTACATGCCTGGATGAACGAGAAGTTCCTTGCTCGGGGGATAGCCAAGGCAAAAAGCCAGAGAGTTCATACGAGGTACCTACTCATGATGGCAAGATGAGTAGAGGGGGTACGCACCACGGGCATTGTAGAAAAAGAGGACTCTACCCCCGAGTCCGATGGGAAGACACTATGCAAGATGCTCGGCTACAAAGAGGAGTCCCCCCCCTTTCATCAAGACTTGGAGAACGGGGTGAGACCCACGAAGAAGACAGCTCTCATTCTACACTTCCCCTCCGAAAATGTAAGATCTACTTTCCTTCACAAGAGGGTGATTTTGAGAGCACTTGATGGGCCCCCCATCTACCTTGATGATGATCTCACACCCATGCAAGTAGCACATCGCCGTGCATGCATGCCGACAGTACACCAAGCTCGCAAAGAAGGAAAGAAGGCTTCATACAAGATGGTCGTGTCATCATTGATGGCAAGGCCATCCCATAGGGATTCACGGCATGTGAGACACTCAAGGAGATACACCTTGCAGTTTGGAACTGCAATGGAGATCTATGGACACACCCAGAGAGATTAGCAGAGGTGCACAGAGGCAGACATCATTATGCTGACAGAGGCACATGAGAGCCCGGACCGGAGCCTACCTAGAGTCCACGGTTTCCAATGGGAGTCCATGTACAGAGAGTGTACACGTTAGCACACCACCAGAGGATGAAGAGGAGTAGTCATACTCTTCAAAGATGGAGTTCAAAGCAAGATACAGATAGTCGCACATGATTCACAGGCCATATATCTTTGGATTCGACTCCAGCTCTCATAGGAGAGGATCATCTACATAGCGTTATGCTACTTTGCTCCTTCTAGCTCGCGGTTCGCTATCATAGATCGAGAGGAGGACTCACCATACACCTGCTTGTCAGAAGAGATTACAGAGTACTCTGCATTAGGGGAAGTCTTCCTTATGGGAGACTTCAATGCAAGGACAAGCAATGATCAGTGTGAGATATTTGACCCAGAAGACCCACAGATACTACATACCATAGAGGATGAGTCTATAGCTCAAGCTTCAGCTAACTCTACACATACTCACTATGGCACTCATCTACTCAGACTAGGCTCTCCACATAATCTTGTTATCTATAGCGGGATGGCTGAGTGGCCTACCTCAGGACGATTGATATCACAGATGGCGGGGGAAGTAGAGTAGATTATGTCATGGGACCTAGAGAGGCCATCCACCTACTCACCTCATTCACCATCCCACCCATACCTATTGCGGCCGATCACACATACCTCGTGCTCTCCCTCAAGGGAGATACCCCTACACGCACACCCGCAACACGCACCCCACACACCACCATCCACTTCACACATGAGCTAGCTAACATATATGTGGCTCAAGTCGAGAAGGATCTTCTCTTGCTTCATCCTGACACTCCACTATCCCTACTCACCTCACAAATAGCATCAATCCTTCATACATCAGCCATAAGCTCCTTCCCACACACCATCCATTCTGATCACACACCTCCCTCCCGGGACTATGCCATAACATCGCTGGTATCGCCAACTACAAGCTCAGCAAGCATTGGGAGAGATCAAAGAGAGAGAGGTCAGGGGACAAATGAAGACCCTCACACAAGGGAAGAGGTAAGCCTTTGAGGAGGCACATGAGCTAGAGCTATACCATCTCTTTATGAGTATGGACAGTGCTGCTGCATGGCGTACACTACGAGAGCCATGCCCGACCACACCTATTGGGGACCTACACACATGGCATGATTATGCTGAGAGATTATATGAGGTACCTGGCAGCCTCCCATTGCCAAGCCACTTAAGCCTCTCCCTACTAGTTCTTCTCTCTTCACAGCAAAGATGGTTGAGAGAGCCATAGGACGACTACGACATGGACGTTCAACAGACCACACGGGATTGCAAAGCGAGCATCTCATATATGAAGACTTCACTATAGCCCCGTTGATTGCACGTCTCTAATCGGGCTATAAGGGAGGCCTTCCAAGAGGAGTGGACTATGCACACCATTGTGCCTATCCACAAATCTGGTGACACCCTGGACCATGGAACTACCGGACCATCATGATTGGCCACACCATGGCCAAACTATATCACAAGCCGCAGCGATGGGGGACGACTTGACTAACTTGCTCTCTCGGAATCAACATCAAATTTCCTTCCTTCAAGGCAGCTCATCATGAGGATGCAGATGATCACGTCAGAAGGTTTCTTTCCCTATGTAAGAATAGGGGTTTACATCAGCGAGAAGATGCCTTCCTTGCCTTGTTTCCGGCCACTCTTGAAGGGCTCGCGGATCAATGGTACAATCAACACGATGAAGCACACTTCACCACCTGGGATGCCCTCAAAACTGCCTTCACAACTACGTTTACCCAGGTAACTTCACAAAACGCATTCTTGATCAATTGGAAAATCTTAAACTACAAAAGAGAGAGGCATTCTCTGAATTAATGACCAGAGTGAAGTCGCTAGTTTCTCGTCTTCCTCACAATCCTCGGGATTTTCTAGTCAAGAAATGGGTAGAGAAGGCTCTAACGGAAACTTCTCAGCAAAAGCTTAGAGAGTTGCTACAAGCTGATGCATCATTGGAAGAATTCGAAGCTACAACCTCAAGGATCGAAGCAGCAAGAGTCTAGTTCAAAGAACATGAGAGTACGGATGAATTCACAAGTGATCCTCTTGCACAACTAAGAAGAGAGTTAGAAGCCTTGAAGTTACAAAAGAACTTGCAAGAGGAAAAAGCTGTCTGGCAAGGAAGGGATGAAGCGCTAGCTCTCCTATGACAAGAATTGGAGGAGCTTAGAACGCAAAAAGAGGTAAAAACATCGATTTGGTGCACCTTATGTAAGAAATCAGGACATTCTTCTCAAGATTGTCCGGAAATGTTGTTGTGTCAATTTTGTGGAAAACCAGGCCATGAAGCAAGGGATTGCTATTTTCTCAAGGGGATGCAAGCGAATTGGGCGTCACCAAGTGTATCCGTACATCAGCCCCTGTTACCAACTCCAAGATTTCAAGTCGAAAGCATGTATACCACTCCTCAGGTAAACTCCTCTAACGAAAGAAAACCTCCATTTAGAGGACTAGCTCGTTCTATCATGTGCTACAGATATGGCGAATATGGGCATTTTCAAGGAAAATGCTCCCTCCCAGAAGGGTCTCCACCTTGCAGGTTTTTCCAAGTCAATGTTATCTCTGTCAATAAGGGAAAGCAACCAGCAATTCATTCAAGTAAGAGAGAAGAGAGCAGCACTCTCAATTTTCCAGGTATCCAATCTTCTCCTGTACACTCAGAGTGGCACTCATCTCAGAAAGAGGACACTCAATTTTCCACGTATCCAATCTTCTCCTGTACACTCACAGTGGCACTCATCTCAAAAAGAGGACCCGAATATGCATGATGCCCCTGGGCAATATGGACGATTTATTTCACCTAAAAAAGTTGACCCGTTTTTTAAAAATGGTCAAGTTCATGAAGTCGACTTAAAAGATGGGCAAGTGACTAAAAAATTTGACCAATTTTGTAAAAATGACCACGTTCATAAAGTAGACCAATTTTTGGAAAATGGTCAACTTGAAGTTGCCCAAACTTTTAAAAATGGTCTACTTAAAAATGGTCAAATTTTTGAAGTCGACTTATTTTCCCAGGATAACCCAATTCAGGAGAATAGACTTTTTTTTGAAATCGACTCTTTTTCAAGATTCATGCCACTCCACTAAGTGATCTTGGTCAACTTCATGGATATGTTTCCCTGCACAATCATGGACCAAAAAAAGAAACCCCAAGCTATGCTCCAGAGTTAGAACCTGATTCAGAACACAAAGAAGAAGGAAATCAAGAACTCAATGCAAGCCCATCCTTCAGCTCAAGTCCAGAAGCTAGAGTGGTGGCGTTGCAAGAAATGGATCAAGAACAAGGGGTGCATACTAGAGCCCAGAAAAAGAAAGCAGAAGCAAGGGTCCTCCAAGAAAAAGACTCAGGTACGAAAAATTCTGAAGTTTTGCAGGAAATAAACAAAGTTTTTGAAGAAACGATGAGGGAACTCCATTCATGTAACAAGCCTCCTCTACCTTCACCAATACCATCCATCATCAAGACGGAGGAAATATTAAAGAACACCTTCTAGCAGGTATCATTGTATGATCTATTAAGACTGGATGAAA
The DNA here is from genome assembly GCA_020310875.1 of Ceratopteris richardii. Taxonomy (NCBI): domain Eukaryota; kingdom Viridiplantae; phylum Streptophyta; class Polypodiopsida; order Polypodiales; family Pteridaceae; genus Ceratopteris; species Ceratopteris richardii. The sequence goes on from CM035411.1 coordinate 136,614,934, forward strand.
GGTTTAGAAGTGAAGTTATAGGGATCATAGAGACATTGTCTCCTCCGACAATGCTTGCAATAAGTGGTGGGCACACTCCAACGAACCTGATGAAAGCTTCAATTTCCGAGAACTTCACAAAGGTATCAACCAACTCTCTAACCGACTTAAGGAGTCCATGTCTATCGGTCACTATATATGGCATAACTATAAATGGAGTCATAATCGATGGAGGTTCAGGCATAAATCTCATGCCAAATTTTACCCTCAAATCACTTGGACTCCAACTTTCAGGTGAAGCAAAGTTCACAATAACATTGGCTGACCAGAGTCGAGTTAAACCTCTTGGTATTGTAGAAAAGGTACCGGTAGAGATGGACGGGCTGACATTCTTTCTAGATTTTGTGGTGTTAAATCTACCGCAGGTCAATGCAAGCTTTCCTCTACTCATAGGGAGGCCATGGCTAAGGCACATCCAAGCCATGCATGATTAGGGAAATGATACTATTTTAGTTAACCTGCCGGGGCAAGTACAGAAACAAGTACATTTAGATCCGAAAGGATCTCATGGAGGTAATGCTCATTCTTTCACTATTCTCGAAGAACAACACATTCCTATCGTTGAAACATGTAATGAAATTGAAATAAACGATGACCAAGATCTTTTGGAATGGATGGAAGCCTTTCCATGTTATGGCATATCTATTTGTGAAGGGGAGTCTAAACAGGTAAAAACTCTTGGGCTTGGAGAACTGGCCATGGACTTGAGGAGGGGAAAGAAAGGAGTTTTGAAGGATTTGACCCAAGGAAAGGAGAAAAGAGATGCAGTAGACGACTTAATGATACCATCCAACATACAGTGGATCAAAGAGCTTTCACCTCTATGGATGCAAGAAAAGGAATAAAAAATCAAGCCTATCCACAACACATTTTTTAATATCAAAACGAACAATCAGCCATGAAATCTCAACCTGTAAGGAAAGTCAATCTTGGAAATGAGGAACACTCACAACCAATCTTACTAACAACATGGCTTTGGGATCATCCGTCCTTGCTCCATCAGGTAACCACTTTCATGCAAAATTTCAAGGATGTGTTTGCATGGAGTTACCATGACTTAGAAGGAATACTTGTTCATCTTGGAGAGCATTCTATTCCACTGATTCATGATGCTAAGCCAGTAAGAGGAAGGATTTATCGACTTAATCCAAAGTATGCAGAAGCGATCAAAAAAGAAATTGAAAAGCTAGAGGAAGCAAGGATCATTGTCCCAGTGGAGCATTCTGAATGGTTATCATCGATGGTAATAGTCCAAAAGAAGCAATCCAACAAGATACACATTTGTGTCGATTTTCGGGCTCTCAACAAGGTTACGATTCCCGATGGGTTTCCAACCCCATTTTCAGAACAAGTTCTGGACAGTTTCATGGATGGATTTAGCGGGTACAACCAAGTGTTCATCCATCCAATTCAAAACAAAGAAAAGCGTTAAAAAAAAAAAAAGGATCGAAAACCAACCAAAAGGCCTATTTTTCTTGGTCTAAATCTTTTTTTTCTAAACTTTTTAGTCAATTTGTTTTTAATCAAATTTTTGTTTAGTCGACTTTGGTTTAAGTTTTTCGTCAAATCTTTTTTAGTCAAATTTTTTTTGTCTAAATTTTTTGGGTCAAGTTGGTTTTTAGCCCCCTTTTTTTTTTTTTTTTGAACTTCTAAAGTAGTCGATTTTTTTTTAAATGTTAGTCGATTTTTTTTAATCTCTTGCTATGCGAAAGTCTTTGTCTTAAGGAGTTGCAGAAGGGGCACATCAATTATTCGATTCAAAACCCCACATCAGTCAATAAGGCAAGTATTCAGCAAGTAAGATAAGGACAGCCAACCATTAATAACAAAAATGTCAGAATCATCTTCAAGATATTCACGGAGCAGCAACAATTATGACTCTGAGCCATATCAGCAAGGATCAGGGACAGCCCTGCAACAAGCACAGAGAGAATTGGATCTAGGTGGAGGAACTGTTCGTCACCATCAGGCTGCCGGACCTTCCACTCATTGGCCATATTGAAGACATTGCTTAAGTGCATTAAACCCTACCTAGTATGATGTGGAAATCATTACAATAGATGTTTAATTGAGCGGACAAGTATCCAATGGAGGTGTTTTGAATGATTGTTCTATTGTACCAAAAAAAAAAAAGAAAAGAAAAAGGAAGAAAGAAAAAGAGAAAGGGAGAAAAAGGAGAAAAAGAAAAAGAAGAAGAAGAAAAGGGGAAAAAAAAAAAGAGAGAGAGAGAAAGAAAAGACAGAAGAAAAAAGAGTACTATTTTTCTCCGAGGACGGAGAATGTCTAAGTGGTGGGCAACCTGTAGCGGAGTACTTTGATATACCCTTAAAACAACGTATTTTATGTTTGCTTTTCAAGATGCAGAAGCCAAATACAAGACAAGTTACCTCAACTTCGAGCAAGAGGAGAAGCAGAAGAAGCGAAGAGAAACAGAATGGTGAAGAGGGGATCCAGCTCATGAGTTCATGAAGAAGGCAAGATTCCCAATTTCCTACCTCACCGTTTTCCCAACTTCTTAAGTTGCTTATTTTCCCATTTCACCTATTTTCCCAAGTTGCCTATTTTCCCATTTCACCTATTTTCCCAAGTTGCCTAATTTCCCATTTCACCTATTTTCCCATGCCTAATTTCCCATTTCACCTATTTTCTCCCATTTCATCTATTTTCCCAAGTTGCCTAATTTCCCCATTCACCAATTTCTTAAGTTGCCTATTTTCCCATTTCACCAATTTCCTAAGTTGTCTAATTTTCCGAGTTCACCAATTCTCTAAGTAGTTCAATTTCTCAAACCAATCTATTTTTTAAGTCAAATTTTACAAGTTAGTCGACTTACTCAAAAGTTCACAATTTTTATGAAGTTACTCTACTTACTTCAAAAGTAGTCTATTTTTTAAGAAAAGGGTGTACTTTTGATTTAGTCTACTTTTTCACTTGAAAAAAGCAACTAAATTTTCCAGATCTCCATATGGTCTAAATTCTCACCTACTTGCACGCGGAGAACTCGTGGACGGTGGACGGCACCGAATACCAGAATTTGGAAGATAGTGAAGGTGCGGGAAAAGTGGACCAAGAAGGAAGCTTCCAGAGTACCAAAATTGTCGGAGAGCCTACCAAAGAAGAAACTAATTTTGTCCCCTTTTGCTATCCTTCACTTCCAAGAAAACTATATAAGTAGACCTCTCCTTCAACAAAGAAAAGCGCAGAGACAAGCTCAGAGAGAGACTCGAGGAAGGAATGCACTCCTGCTGCTTTGCCTTCTCTTTGTGTATGTAGAGCTCTTAGCTTACCACTAGTGCTCCACTTGGTAGATTTGGAATCAGCTAGCTTGGCACTCTGAGTGAGTAGTGGGCAAGCACTGATTGGCCAATCTTCTCTTGAGAAGCTAGTTGGAAAACTAGATTTTGAGCATGTATGTTTAGGGAACCGAAGTCCATCACTTAGAATGAAGGTGTATGCTTATGTATCCTACCGATTGCCCAAAGTTTGTATAATCCTCTTTTGAGTTGTTTGTACTCATAATTTCAGCTTCTTTCTCTTATTTCATTGTGTCATTGTATATGCTATTTTTCTTCCCCATTGAGCCTTCAAATTGCAACCCACAGTGCATATTGCACTTAAGAGGACACACCACATCGAGCATATAGATCAAGAAATTGATCTACAAGACTGAGGGGCTACGAGCACGAAGCCAGGCACGTTTTCGACGAGCTTTCTCCACTATTGATCACATCTTCGTTTTGTGCTTCCTCATTGATGGGGCAAGGGTGCGGAAGAAGAGGTTATATTGTTGCTTTCTGAACTTCTGCAAAGCTTTTGATACAATGCCACGAGAGAGGCTCTTTCGACGCCTCCAAAGCTTGGGAGTACCATCAGGGATGATTTGGCCATCTATGCACTCTATGAGCATGTGACTGGGAGGGTACAGTGTCCAAGAGGTATTGTCTGAGGCCATTGCTAGCACTATCAGTGTTAAGCAAGGCTGTCCACTCTCCCCCACTCTATTTGGTCTCTACATCGACGAGATTTAGGATTACATTCTCCGAGTTGGAGGAGAGGGTGCAGACCTCGCAAGTACACATGTTCACATTTTATTATATGCCGATGACATTGTATTGATTTCACGGTCATGCGAGGGATTACCGTGCCAGTTGGATGCCCTAGATGAGTTTTGTACACAAAGGGGCTTGACAGTAAACTTTGGTAAGACCAAGGTCATGATCTTCCACACCTTCCCCATGGTGAGGAATGGAGAAGGATTCAGAGCTTGCGGTGAACAGATTGAGGTGGTCACTTCCTATGTCTACCTTGAAGTCACATTCACGAGCTTGCTTGGCCCCTTCAGCATGAGACAGGTAGCCACCGATAGACTCACACGAGGATATGCAGCTTTAGCCATGTTAGAGCGGAGATGTCACCAAGCACACTTCCAGGAACCCCGCACGAAGGGATGACTATTTGACACACTAGTCAGACCAGCTATGATATATGCTGCGACAGTTTGGAGCCCAAGCCTCACAGTCACCCAGCGGAGTGCGATTTAGAGGCCACATGTGCATATGATCTCGCGACTATTGCACGGGAGACAGTGCCACATGACATCATCATAGCAGAGCTAGCTACACCACCCATGGTAGTAGATGCACTATTCCAGACTATCTGTTTTATTCAGAGGGTGAGGGAGCTCCCTACATATAGACTCACACACAAAGCTTTTGAGGCATCTATACAGATATCAGAGTCAGGATATGAGAGAGCTTGGTACACTCAGGTTAGAGTTTGGTTTGATAGTCATGGTCTTGATATGGATAGATTGCTGCCTTTTCAGTATGACCCAGACTCACCTCACATCCACCTCTGCAGTCACGAGAGGAATGTTGTGCTCAGACAGGATCTCTGGAAGCTCTACATTAGTCAAACATGGCACAGACCACACATAGGATCGAGATTCTCACACTACCGAGACCAGCTCTTAGACATACTAGCAGAATGTTTCATCCAACAACCATGCTACATGGATACTTACATGCCTCATAGCTCGAGGGTAGCGATTGGCCAGTTCAGAGTCTCATCACACCGACTAAAGATTGAGACTGGCAGAGCCGAAGACATTCCTAGAGAGGAGAGGCATGCAGAGTAGAGGTGGAGGATGAAGAGCACTTTGTATGAAGACGTAGCACATATGATGACATCAGAGGCAGATATGAGACTCTGTTTACAGGGTAGCCCACCAGATTGCAGAGATCCAAGCTCGTGACCATCGCGCCATGGAGGAGAGACGATCACAGATTGATCCCGCTGCAACCATCGGGCGGCCCTAACTCCACCTCCACCTATGTATCACATCTTACACCCGCCCACTAGTACAGGATGGAGCTAGTTAAGTCATTTCAGATGCATTCTCATGTTTGTTGTACTACCCTTTTGCATATAGACTATCACACATATCACACTTCATACACCCCCACTTTCATGGGTATCTCCACATGCCTACTAGGGAGATCTATATCAGCTTTACCAGTTTTTTCAGCACTTTTATCTTTTGATAGAAGATACACCCATGTACATCGATTTGTCTCATAGGCCGAGTTCGGCCTCCTAATAGACATAAAAACACTTCTTTCTTTCTTCTTTCTTTCTTCTTTCTTTCTTCTTTCTTTCTTTCTTTCTCTCTCTCTCTTCTTTTTATTTCGGAAGGAACTCGACAAGGGAAAGGGAGAGGGCAGAGGAGAGGGGGGGAGGCATGTAAAGACTGCAATTGCATATAAAAGAGCTGCCTCATTTCTTGCATGCATGCTCTCATTATTAGGATTATAGTTTTTTTAGGTGTTAACCATTCGGAAACACATGGAGATATGCAAGTATAGAAAAACTATGGTTCAAACATATTGTCACTCCCATATGTGACCAAAAACAAAGGAAAACATATGGTCCATAATACACACTATAATCGGCACTATTGTTGCCTGCCGTGACAAGAACAAATATCTGACTTATCTGCTTATGACTTCTGAAGGCTGTTACTGATGAGTTCTTGACAGGTCTTTCCCAGTTTTTTTTTTCGTTTTTTTCTTTTTTTTCTCCAGCCCTTGATCTTCACTCCAACGACACTTTCTGTTTTCTGTTGTCTACATATATGCATTCGTTGCTGAGTGCTCGTGATTGCATCTCTACACATTCACTCTCTAGCTCACCTCTAAGCTTTGTCGCCACCAATTTACCTCTCCATTCAAATGTTGTAGTCATGAGACCGTCTGTCAGTCACTTGTGTTGTGTGCGGGTTTTACAGAGACAAATTTCACTGATTTTGGAATACAATCACTCACATGAAGTGTAACACACACTCAATGGTACTGTTAATATATCATATATGCTTTCATATATCACATTTTGGGATATATCATATATGCTTTCAGTTTCCAGGCTCTACTCATTTGTAATCTGGGGAGCGTGGAGTCTAATCTATGGAGCATGGACTCTAATATGTGGAGCTTGGAGTCTAGACAGTGGCTCACAGCCATGGCATATGTCATAATAGTACACATGTATGTAATGACTTCACTAAAATTATAAGATGGACTCTAAAAAGTGGCTGCAGGTTGCAGCCCGCTGGCATATTACTCTTTACATACATGGCCCAAGGCACTTGTCACATGGATGGATACATCATGATTCATACATGCATGATTGCATTATAGATGAATGATGATGCAAAATCATGCAATTATGTATGTATAATATACTATGGACATTGCCAATTGGAGTTCCAAAGAGTGATACGAGACATGATGGAGTCCCATGATTATTCATCATATGTGTTGAATTGTTGGGCTCATTTAAATCGTCATATATTTAGTCTTACTATTAATTCATATGAGCTATCATGTTATTTAGTCATGATCTTTAGTCTTGCTATTGATTCATATATGCTACTATGTTATTTCTACTCTTTTTTTGAAATTTTTAGTAGAAATTTTTTCGACGTCAGATACCATCAGAAACGTTTTTCCTTACAGATTAGATCTCGGTTAAACGTCAGAAGTCAAAAATCAGAAACCCGTCAAAAACAACTATGACCCTCGGTATGTGCATGCATGACAATACAGCATACAATGTGCATAGTGCAATGTTCAACATATTACACAACGTGAATATGGAAAACCCAATCCAACAATTCCATGTGTGTAGCTAAGCAGTGAGCACTCATACAAGTACACAAACTCTGACTGGAATAACAGCTCCCCTCCAGAATGATGACATTTAGAATGCTTGAGATCTATATGAAAATGTGCAACATCTGTGGAGAGCCGCAGAAATTTCGGAAGGCATAGGCATGGAGAACAAAAGCAGATGCAGAAGGCTGCAGTCACATCTAAAAGAGCTCCCTCACATTTCTTGCATGCATGTTCTCATTTACTAGAGTTATAGTTTTTCCATGTGCCATGTATATGGAAACACATACAGATATGAAAGTACAGAAAAAGTATGGTTTAGAATACACTTCCATATGTGACCAAGAACAAAGGAAAATATACGGTCCATAATACACTACAATCCTAGGCATGTGCATGGATAATAGTGCAGTGTACAATGTGTATAGTGCAATATTCAATATATTACACAATGTAAATATGGAAAACCCAATCCAATGTTTCCATGCATGTAGTTAAGCAAATATACAAGTACATTAAAACTATGACCGGAATCACAGCTCCCCTCCAGAAGGATGCCATTTAGAATGTTCGAGATTGTTAGAGTTCTAAACCAAACGATGCAACATCTGTGGAAAGCTAGAAAAACCCCAAGAGGTCATGTCTTTATAGAAAGCACACTGTATACATTCAAATAAATTTGAAACTGTTGTGTCTAGTGATGGTTGAGTAGTTATCCCTTTCCTAACACAGTTTTATTTGACAAACTCATGAACCCCCTCCATCAATAGAGACCATGAGAAGATATGTTTTATCTCATATGAATATTTTTTATGACTTTATCAACATCAGTTCTCAGAGAGATTTGATCCTTATGTGTGAATACTGAAACTTACTTTACAAAAACTAAACTTCGGAAAATTTCTTACATGGTGCTTATCAATGAATGTCCCAGAGCTTGTGCGAATCTCACTCAGAACACCTTTCCCTGATTCGTTGTCTGCTACCATAGATTTTTCAAGTTTACCACGTGCCTAATAGAAAGAACCAAAAAAAAAATCGTGGGACATGAGAATCTTTATCAGCATCTGCATTAACATGACAAAACAAACATATTAAAACAAATCCACACAGATTTCATTACAAAAGGTTGTATTTGTACCAAGTTTTTTAGGTGTTCACATTCTTCATCAGAAAGAAATCCTTTATATAAAAAGGCCCTGCTTCAAAAATAACACACACATACACACACACACACACACACACACACACACACACACAATGAAACCAAAACCTTATTACAAAAAAAATGTATAGATGACATCGCTGCTTGGAATATAATTGATTTCCCTCCAATACTTCAAAACTTTGCTAATTTGTTGAGTTTCAAAAATTTTTGAAACCATAAATAAATAAACTATAATACACAATTACCTTGGCTTCCATGAGAGCTGAATGATTCTTGTGGGATCAATTACCATGGATTTATTGCTCTCAGAGGTCTTGTAGTTTCTGTAATAGCAGCAAACTATTAAAAAGACAATGGAAGAGTAGAAAATATTCTGATTGAAGTTTTGTCAAGCATATGATTCCAAAATATGCTATTATTGGCCATAAACAAATCAAAATACTAAGCATAAGGATGAAACAAGCAACAAAACCATAGTGAGAGTCGATCTTGAAAAAGTAAGAGTGTGTGTGCATGTGTGTGTGAGAGAGAGAGAGAGAAGAGGGGGGGAGGGGGAGGGGGAGGGGGAGGGGGAGGGAGCAGAGTGAGTGCGTGAGTGAACGAGTGAGTGACTAATGCACACACGCATGCATGTGCACGCATGTGCACACGAGTGTCTCTCTATATGCATGTGCATTGTGCACATTTACCCCAATATGAGCCAATGAGTATGTAGGAATGCACACATGCATATGTACCTTTGCAGGTGCCTAAGCATGTGCATGCACAAACCATAGTATGACCGAGAGATTTAAATTGTAAGGTTCAAATTGAGATTTAATGGGAATCGCTCAAATCGTTCAGATTTAGGTTTTTACTCATTCAAATATATTTTTTATTTTCTTTCACAAAGAACATAGACATATATACATATTTGCATGAATCATATTTGACTAAAGTCTAAGACAATATATCAAAGGTAAAATATTCATAATTCTATCATAAGAACGTAACGTGAAACTTGAAGTACCACATGATTGATAGTCGTCTCTGCTCCATCTCATGCTCATAGTTGTCTCATCCTCAATATCTCATGCTGGTATAGCTGGGGTCTCCTATATCCAAGGACACGCAGATGTCTCCTAGCTCTCTGCGTCTTTGCCACCTTCAGAGTGAGCCTTTGGCCATTGGGGATCAGTCATGGCTCAATCCTCTGAAAGAAATCAGTGATCCTTTGTTATATGCCCTCACCTGCTGCCTCTGTAGGCTGAAGCAGAGTTTCGCGTCTCTAGTATGCAGCAATGAGGAACCGTCCAAGACGACACTGATCCACTCACCTCATACACTTCTGTAATGATCGCTCCAGATGAAATTGTACCCTAAGCTCAACTTATGAAGGGGATCGTATAACAAAATGCTCCTTGTTCTCCACATTTGTCTCGCAAATCGGGCATATGCGAATTTCCATGGGTATCCTGCTATCTGGACCTCTCTCAATCTCCAGTCGGTGTGATGATATCCTAAGCTTCCCAATAGCCAGCTGCCACTCTTACGTGACATGACATATAAATCTACATGTAGTGAGGCATCTCAATGAACCATTAGTCTAAAGTATGTAGAAAAAGCTCACGATAATGGAGCTTTTTCACTGCTAGTGTCTTCCCATGTAGGATCCATGTCCTCTATATATACATGTGCCATAGCTCCTATCGTATGATCTTATTTCTCTCATGCAAAGAGAGTGAATAGGTGGGAGCATGTGTATCATACTGTAGGGGTGGTAGTCGGTCCATATCAAATCCATAGTTGGCCAACCAATCTCTACTCAGGCATACCAACATGAAGTATCTCTTGCTAGGGCAAGATCTCGTGATGCCTGAAAGGGCTTGTACGCGATGCGGCCACTATCCATATCCTGAAGTCTATGGAGCAAACATACTCCCTAAAACAAAGCCTCTACTAGCATCGCAGGTGTAGCGAGCTGTGCTCTAATGATGTCATGTGGTACTGATGGCTTGCTACGTATCATCCTAGAAATCATGAGTACATGGGGTCTCTCCACCAATGTCCATATATGGTATCCCAGTCCTAGTCCCCCAAATGGATGATCCATACATCAGTGAGGGTGTGACCAGTGCATCAAATAGCTAGCCCTTCATGAGAGGCTCCTGAAAGTGTGTCTAGAGAAGTAACTACTCGATAGAGTGGAAGAGGGAGGAGAGAAGTATCATGCATGAGGAAGGTCATTTCCGTTTGGGCGTATGGCTAACATTACCAAGACTAATAAAATTAAAATAAGGATCGATTCAATTCACATGCGATCTCAGAGGCAGCTCAATACATCTATGTTTACCACCCTTAAAGCCATGGGATTTATTACGGCTAAAGTTTTCTACCATCCAAATAACTTCCACACTACAAGTGTCAAAAAAGAACGTTGCATGAATACTGCAATGTCACCAAAGTTTGACGGAATATAGAAAGATAAAAATAGGGTCCAATGCTTCACATTGGAAATGCAAAGAGTTATTGAAAACCTTATGATAAGTCTAAAACCATATGTTTACGAAACATAGATTATAACTTGTATTCCCAAGTGTATAAGCAGTTTCTACTTGGTTACAGCTTACAGTATTAATTTTTGCAAGTTCAAACAGAGGACTAACAATACCATGGTCAATATATTCACATCACTATTTATCATGGGTAGGGGAATGTAAATAATAGTTAGTACAGCAACCCATTGAGTTGATTTTTAGCCAAACAAGAGTTAGTCAGAGTTAAAGATATTGGTTATATAGACTTAGCTTCCAAGTGAGTTAACTGTGGATAAAATATTGTGTTCATGGAAAATAGTATATGTAATGAATGTATGTTTGTGACACACTCTAATAGGAATGCCTAATGGCTTTCCCATTAGTCTAGCCACTATCCATCAAATGCCTAGTGGCTTTCTCATACTCTAGCAACTATACTTTATTTTATTTCCTTTCATTCTTACTCGGATATTCTATCAAATCCACCATGATGTGATTCTTTTGATCTCATACATCATTTTGACCTTTCGAAGATGTTAATATATCATTGCATTTTTGTTTCTCTCTCAAAAGACGTGCAAGAAAATACGAATACTCTTTATGATGGTGCATTTTGTCTGTCCAATTCAGGCACTATTTCGTGATGCAAGTGTTGAAAATGAACCTTCAACAAGAGGGTCATCCATATTATGCAGATTTTTCAAGGTCAAAGGCTGGTCAACAGAAGGTCAAACTTTAGTCAAAATATGCGGAATTTTTTTATCACATATTTGGAAGTGCTAACTCAAGAGCTACCCAATGATATATCATATGCCAAATTTGAAGAAGATTTGGGGGTTCAAAAGTCAAACCCTAATTTCAAGCCAAAATATGATTTTCACTTATTGGGTTGATCGACCTAAAAGCTTTTTGCTTTTGATTTAAGTTTTCTGCTTTTCTAAAAAAAATTGTATGGCTACCATAAGGCTAAATATAGTGGAGTTAAGCATTTTTGCAATATTAGCATTTTGTTTCTGAAGCTTATTTAGCTCCTTTACCAATCTCTTGTGTACATTGTCTCTATTGTCTCTTTCTATTCTCTCTCTATACTCTCTCTCTATATTGATTGTAGGCTTTGAAAACAAACAGCAATAACCAATTCAACCCTGGTGCAGAACTGCGTGTTAAGTTGTGTGGACTGAGCCAATTATGAAGATTGTTGGTGAGACAGTTTCTTGGTCGTATGACATACCCCCCAGTCTCTCCTATTATTTAACTGCTTACCTTTTTCAATTTTCCTTCCTGTTATTTGTCCTCTGTAATCATCTACGTTTTCCCCTCATGTAGTATATTTCATGTCGCTCTTGAATATTTTTTTTTTACCCCAAGATATCTCATAAAATGATCCATCCTGAGCTTGTGACAGTAATATAAAAAAGAGAATCAGAACCTCTCTTTCTCAAAATAAAAACAAGAGAGAGAAAAAGAAAGAGAAAGAAAGCAAGATGAAACAGTGCATCCTACAGATCAAACTAACAAGAAGCTAGCAGTACAATGTAAACTAAATACAGTATGTAAGATCTCATGTTAGATCTGAACATCTCCATCAACGGGTCATCCAAAGGTCTTGCTATATTGTGATAAATATGAGAGCATTTCATTTCATGCATAGCACTATAAATACTTGAAACAAAGAGTGTAGTAAATAAGCACTTAATAAAGCATACTTTTAGATTACCTTAAAAGTGATGAAGCGAAAGAAGTAAACTTTATCTTTCAAGCGTCATTGATTTCAATAGTAAAGAGCACTCGATCTAAGAGAGCATGTTAAACCAATTGCAATTTTCATCAATAAACAAAGACAACATTACCAAATCAATGATTAACACCACAAACAAGAGCATCATCATTTCATTTTACGAATAATGCTCCAACATATGTTCCCAGATCTACTTGTTTTAATGATTCTAGATCCACTAGCATACTGAATGTTGTTATTATTATTATTATTATTATTATTATTATTATTATTATTATTATTATTATTATTATCATGATAAAAACAAAAAAAATTGAAAGAAGTTCCAAAGATATAACACAAACATTCAGTAACACTGATGTGAAGGTGGCTCATCTGTTCATATGCAGAGAAACATGGCACCTTTCTGTGCTCGAGGGATGAAAATGTTTCTGTGTTAAATTAACAAAATCCTCCTATTTTTGCTTACATTTCATTCATCCATCCAGGAAAATCATCTTCGGATATTGCCAGTATTGAGCTCCCCAGAACAAGGAAAATCACAAGAAATATAATCACACCACCCATGATAATTTGGTGAAAAGCTGCAGAAAAAGAACACTCATTTAACACTCTCCCTTTCTCCTTCACAACCAAAGAAATCAATCTCAGATGTCGATTCTCCAATAAAAACAAAATTCAAAGATAAATAACAACTCTAGTGATGATAATTCATTACAAAAGATGGATTAAATGAAGTAAAACTGAAACATGCTTTTGCAGAGGAGCGTGTTATGATGTTTGACTGAGCTCACATGAGGGTTTTATTAGAGACCTGTGGTATGTCAACAATTAAGCTTATCTTCAAGCCAAAATATCTCATTATTCCTAGTAATCGTCCAGGTCATCACAAGTGGTCATACACGAACCAAGTACATGAATATGATCTGAGGTAGGAATTCAACAGATAACAGGGAGCATGTGCATACAGAGGCAGGCTTCAGAGAGATTTCTCGATGCTCCACTGTTATCTTGATTCATAGAGCTATTATTAAGCAGGATACAGAGAATAAATCAGGAGGATTGATTGTACCACTATGGATACCTAAAGAGCTCACATACTTCAAGAGCCTGAATGATGTGTGATTTACAGGGGATAATGATGTTGGTGGAGCTGATTTGGGACATCAAAAAAAAAAAAGACAGTTATTGAGCAAATACATGCTAATCAAGATGTATCTGAGATATTTCCCTTCAGTACCGGGGTGAGACAACGAAGGTCCTTATCTCCCATCTTATTCAGGAAGTATGTCAATGAGCTGTCCAATTATGTACCGGAGAAAAGTAACAGAGGTGAAAAGATAATAGATAAATGGATTTAGCTCTTACATATGCTAGTACTGTTATGGTCTCACATTCACGAGAGGAGACTCAGCATGTTAGATCCTCCAGAATCCTTCCTGCTGGACAAGTCAAGACACAAGCCAAATTCATAAACAATAGAAAGGTGGACATCAGACTCACCTCCCAGCTGAAGAGCCAACACAGCTCACCCCTAAGCTTGGGAGTCTGCAACATGCAACAGGCAGCCATCTCCAGAGGACTGGTGTCCCATGCCACAAGCCCCCAGAGATACTCCCTAGGCCCCACAAGATTTTCCTTACTAGACAAGCCAAACAATCAATAGACGGGAGGACATCAGGCTCACCTCCAACCCATAGAGCCAATATGGACACCCTTGAGCCTTGGAGTTTGCACCATGCGATGAGAAGCCACCTCCAGAGGACACGACTGGTGTCCCATACCACCAACCCCCAACCAGTATGGGTGACGAGGCTTTGCCATGCGAGGCCAATGGTCGAATCCTGGCAAATGTCAAGCATACTAAATGAGAGTTCTTGAGTCCTATTTATAGGACTCCAGTGAAATAACCAAGTTCACACTGAACTGGTCGGTCTCAATACATATTGGTTGGACACCTCCTTGGCTACAAACTCCTGACTGGACACCTCGCCGGACCATAGCTACTAACTCCCATCCACGTGTCCTAGAAGGGTGGAGACGTAACACTTTCCGCATTATTTTTTTCAATTGTGGTCCTGAGCAACCTCCTGAAAAATGAACCAGAGGAACAACTCTGCAACAATCTGAGTGACTCCCAAGTCGAAGCAAGCTCACGTCCATGCTTCCACTTTATCGAATATTCAAGATAGGAAGTCCTCCAAGGGTTCTTTTCCTTCTCGTCGAGAAAATGCTCTCGCTCTAGTGGAATGTATCCAAAGGCATTACTGTATCATCCTGCCCAAGCTCCGTTTTAAGGGACTAACGTGGAACAAAGGGTGAATAGTGACTACCTTCCTTGTGATATGGAATGGACCATGATATCAGGAAGATAACTTCATGCACAAGCCAATTTAATAGTTTTAAAATCTCTTGGAACCCAAAGATAAAGAGAGACACCCATCTGGAGATCACAAGGTCTACGGTGCTGGTGAGCATAGAAGATAGCTCTACCCTAGGCTACGTTTATGCTTTCCCTTATGGTCTGTAGCACATTTTGCATATCTTGGAAGAAATCAGCTACAGACTTAGTCTGCACACCTCTAAGTCCAATGGAAAGTGGTGGTCTCGGCTCACTACCATACATCAGTATAAATGGGCTATACCTTGTAGCCGAATGCTTAGTATTGTTATAAGCTAACTCAGTCTAGGAAAGGTAATGCTCCCAATCATACTAACATCTAGAGACATATGCACCAAGCATATCCTTCATACTCTGATTCGTGCGCTCTCTATGTCCATCAATCTCCGGAGGATCCGAGAAATGCATGCACAATCTAGTCTCTAGTGTTTGAAAAACTGACTCCAAGAAATTACTAGTGAACCTCGAATCATGATCACTAAGAATTTCATCAGGTAATCCATAAAGTTTACACAAATGCTCCGCAAAGAGCTTACCCATGGCTCTTCACCATCAGTATAAAACTCTCCATTTTGGTTGATCTATCATAATGACCCAAATGGCATCATGACCCCTATGGATCTAAGACAACCTTATCACAAAATCCATAGAAATGGAAGATCATTTATTATGGAAGATCTCTATCAAGTGGAGTAGTCGCCTCAATCAATGAGTCTTGTTATGCTTACATTGAGAGCACTCATGCATGTACCTTCAAAAAGGCCCTCATGCATGGCCAATAAAAATACCGGCCTACTAAAGCAAAGGTATGATGTATGTCTTGATGTCTCATACTCGGTGCATCATGACACTCATACAAGATACTTTGACATAGGTCATCATCATCATCAGGCAGACATACTTTGCTCTTCCTAAAAGTAATTCATTGCGAATGGAAAACTTTTCCGTTATCTTTCCCTCGACAACAAGCTCTCAAGTGGAGCGACCACCATAGCTCTCCACACTCCATGCTACATGATCCTGAGAAATCAATCCCTATGCCTAAAAGAGAAAGAGCATTCACTTTAGGGATCCTTCTCAAAGCATCAACCACCATATTCGTGGCTCCTCTCGAGTACCTAATCTCAATCAAACTCCTACATGAGTTCAACCGATCTTGCCTTTCAACTTCGAAGATCAAGATGATCACAGACATATTTCAAAGAATGGTGATCTATCCATATGGTGAAGTGATTACCATATAAATAATGTCTCCAAACCTTTAGTGTATGGACATCCGCTAACAATTCCTTTTCTTGCATGGTGTAACATATCTGAACATTAGAGAGCTTATGGCTCTTAAATGCTTCAGGTCAGACATCCTAAAACAAGGAGATGCCTATAGCCACATCACTAGCATCCCTCTCTACAATGAATAATCTAGTCGGCTCCACTATCTGCAACATCGGGGAAGTAGTTACTAGCTTTGTTTAGTGTCTAACAACAATGATCAAGCTTCTCGATCCGTTGGATCAGTGGACTAGCACTACGCCTACTCTGACGAAGACCCTTCAACAGAAGAGTGAAGGGTTTTGCAATATATGCATAGTCTTTGATGAACATGTGAAAGAAGCCCATGAATCCCAAAAAATCTTCATATGTTGGATAGTAAGGAGAATAGGCGAGTCATTCAGAGCCCTCACTCTATCATGGTCAATACGAATACCATCAATTGTAATGATAAATCCAAGATGATGCATTCGAATGTGAAAGAATTAGAACTTACTCTGTCCCACATATAGTCTCTCCTGTCTCTAAGATGCGTAAGATGAGACACAAATGATGTCTATGAGACTCCAAAGTCCTTCTATACACCAAGATATTGTCGAACACAACTACCCACTTCTCCAGATATGGATAAAACATATCATTTATCATCTCTTAGAAGGTGGTATGTGCATTGTTCGAGCCAAACAACAAGACCAAGAATGGGTAATGTCCGTGCAATGTCTGAAATGCAATCTTCACGACATCATCGGGGTGGATCTTGTAGAGAGTACACGCGCGGAAGCAAAATGAAAAGAAGAGTGTACTCACAAAACAAAGAGTGTGTGAGATGTTGATATATTTAGGTAATGATGTGTGTGAACACACTAGGACCTCCGGGGCACTTTTTTCCCTCTTTAGGAGGTTTTTTTTCCCCCGGCTTGTATATACGCCTATTGCCCTAATGGGCTACTTATCTTTGTACATTCTCTAGTAATACATTCAGTATTGTGTGTTGTGCTCCAAGCTTCTTCTTCTTCCTTGTGTTGTTCGTGTGCTTCCGCAGACGTCTAACTCCAACAATTGGTATCAGAGCAGGTCGTCGCTTCATCTAGGGTGCCGTCGACACTCCTCCGTTTGCAGTCTCAGATTCGCACGAAATTTGGTGAGCATACTTCACGGTGTTTCAGAGATCAAAAGTGCTTCGCTTTGTGGTGCCGAAATCGCAGTTTGAGCTCGTTTCGGCCTCCGAACGCACTATCACAGCGCTTGAGCAAGCTATTTCGTCTTTTTGTGCCAAAGGTATATACCAGTTTCTGTTCGCCAGTATAAGCGTCTCGAAGTCTGCTACAGTTTTAGCAGAATTCCTCTGGGCAATTCTGTTCAACTTTTTGAGATACAATCAATTTTCTGCATCAAAGTATTAGTCAATTTTCTGCATCAAGGTATTTTAGTCACCGGCCATGGCTGAAAGCAGTGATGTATTCCGTATGTTGGCTGTTGAGGATAAGTTGGATGGTACCAACTACCCATTATGGGCTTATATGATGCGACATGTATTGGTTGCAAAAGAATTGTGGAACATTGTGCACGGTGTTGAAAGATGTCGTGTTACACCTGTAACAACAGGTATTGCAAATACAGGTGCTGGAGCCGATGAAGATGGTGTCGAAGATGATATTGTGTAGATTCTTGTTCGTGCTGCTGTTTTTGCTCCACCTACTGCAGAGCAGATTCATTGGGATGGTAGAGATTCCCAGGCACATGCATTGATAGCTTTGTCTATCAAACGTGCCATTATTCTTCATATTCTCTCTTGCAGAACAGCCAAGGATGCTTGGGATACACTTACCACATTGTACCAAGCTAGGAATGAGGCTCGTGTTGCTTACCTCCGAAAACAGTTGGAGAGTGAGCACATGAATGAAGGTGATTCTATGGACAGTTTCCTAACAAAGATCAAAGACTTGAAGGAACAGTTGATTTTTGCTGATGAGGTTATACCATATAGCTCACTGGTGCAGACCGTTTTGAATGGTCTTCCTGATTCATATCAGAGTTTTGCTTCTACTCTTCATTTGAGGAGTTAGTCTCTGTTCTGTTGCAAGAAGATCAATCCAGGCAGAACAGGTCCATTATGCGTGTTGCAGATCAAGCCTTCCTGGCTAGTCAGAAGGGCAAAGGAAAATGGAGTTCTTCTACTAGTAAACAGAAATCTGTAAATGCTGCACATTCGAAGAACCAAGACAAAGATGAGAAAAAATCAGAAAAGAAGAATGTTTGTTTTGTAAGTACTGTAAAGGGAATGATCATATCATAAAGAACCGTCCAAAACTCGCTGCAAAAGAGGCAAAGAAGAAAGAGGCTGGAATGGTTGTTGGAGAAGCCTCTACACCAAAAACGAAGTCTGCTAATCTTGTGCAGGAAGAAGAATGGGCGTTCACTACTGTTTGCAGTTTTGACCCATCTTCTCATGAGCAGTGCATGTCTGCAGTAGACTCGGATGTTTGGTACTTTGACAGTGGGGCGACCAAACATATTACCTCGCAGCGCAGTTTCTTCTCTTCACTCAAGCCTTCCCCTACAGGGAATACTGTTATATGCGCAAACAACTCCTCTTATCCTGTTATGGGAGTTCGTAAGATCATTTTGACTACTGTTGATGGTAGTTCTTTCACTTTGTGAGATGCTTTATTTGTGCCAGGGATCAAGAAGAATCTGTTATCAGTTTTTGCACTAACCAAGATTGGCTTGGTTATGAAATTTATTGATGATAGATGTACACTTCATGATCTGTCAAATGGCGATGTTATTATTGCTTCTGGCATTTTATGTCGTGGGCTGCATAAGTTCATAGACTATGAAAGATCTGAAAATGATTTGGCATGTGTAGTAAATGATTCTCAGGCTATGTAAGATGCAAAGCTTTGGCATGCACGCTTTGGTCATCTGAATTTTGCTAGTTTGCTACTCCTGCAGAAATCTGAAATGGTGTCCTCTTTGCCCAAACTTGAGGCACCTAGAAAACATGTTTGTGAAGACTGTATTTTGGGCAAAATGAAGCATTCCTCTTTTCCAAAAGATGGTTCAGTTCGGGCTACACAGAAATTGCAGCTTGTACATAGTGATGTCTCTGGTCCTATGCAGACATCCTCTTTTGGAAATTACCTTTACTTCGTGACTTTCATTGATGATTTTTCCAGGCATGCATGGGTATATCCACTCAAAGCAAAGTCCGAGGTGTTCATGTGCTTTAAACAGTTTTTGGTTTTGGCTGAAAATCTGTCAACATGTAAACTGGGAACCCTCCGTTCTCATCGAGAGGGGGAATATATGTCTTTTGATTTTAGTGCATTTCTGGCTGAATGTGGGATAAAACACCAGTGTACAGTGCCGTATACACCTCAACAGAATGGAGTTGCTGAACAAAAGAACAGGTCACTCATGGAGATGGCGAGGTGCATGGTCAAGAGTCAGGCTTTACCACATAGTTTCTGGCTTGAGGCTGTCATGTGTGCAGCATATGTACTGAACAGGTGTCCCACTAAAGCCCTGCAGTCTATCACTCCATACGAGGCTTTGCATGATCGAAAGCCATCTGTTTCTCATCTCCGTGTTTTCGGTTGTTTGGCATATGCACTAGTGCCTGAACAACATCGCAGAAAATTGGATGATAAGGAAGTAAAATGTATTTTTGCTGGGTACAGTTCTGAAAGTAAAAGCTATCGTATGTAACATCCACAGACTAAACGCATTCTGGTTAGCCGTTATGTTGTCTTTGTGGAAGATTCTATTCAGCCATTGCTTTCATGTACTAAGGAGACATCTATTAGCTCCAAAGACATGTATGATACTTTGATCCCTCTTTTTACAGGTGGACAATCTAGTGCTGGTCCTAATGAGGCAACTTCTCAGCCTTTGCAGGTTTCATATGATGATGCAGATCATTCCATTTTGATGCAGATTTACATGATGCACTTGTTGATGAGAGAGCAGATATTGAGCAGGCAAAAACTATGCCAAAATGGCTGGTGCAGACTTTGCGTGATAGCAAGTTAGATGCACCTTTGTCATATCGTACTCGTTCAAGCTCTCATAGTGCCTCCTTTGCATCATATTGCTATGGCTGCATCTAGTCTCTGTGATGAGAATGATCCTGTTTCTTTTGCTAAAGCACAGAATTCAGAAAATTGGATGGCTGCTATGCAATTTGAATATGATGCTATAATGAAGAATGGTACATGGTCTTTATGTGACTTGCCTCTTGGCAAGAAGGCCATTGGCACTAAGTGGGTATACAAGCTGAAGCGTAAACCTGATGGTACAATTGACAGGTATAAGGCTAGGCTTGTTGCAAAGGGTTATGTGCAGGAAAGGCATTGACTTTGATGAGACCTTTGCACCCACATGCCGTATGACTACTGTTCGGAGCATTTGTGCACTTGCAGCCCATCATGGTTGGAATGTACATCACTTGGACATTAAAACAGCATTTCTGAATGGTGACTTGCATGAAGAAGTGTATGTTTTTCAGCCCCGTGACTTTGTGCAAAAAGGGCATGAAAACCAGGTGTGCAGGTTAAAGAAGGCATTATATGGTTTAAAGCAAGCACCACGTGCTTGGTATGAGAAGATACATGCCTATCTGGTCGCACATGGTTTTGAGAACAGTCCAACTGAAAGCACCTTATATGTTAAGCGTGCTAATGATGTGCTTCTGATCATTGTTTTCTATGTTGACGACATGCTGCTCACTGGTCCTATTGAGAAGCATATTGCTGATTTCAAGGCTGATTTGCATGCCTCATTTGAGATGTCTGATTTGGAGCATTTGCATCACTATTTGGGCATTCAGTTTATGCAAGTTGATGGTGGAATGGCTTTGTGTCAAACGAAATATATTGACACATTATTGCAGCGTTTTGCCCTTGAAGACTGTAAGCCTATTGCCACTCCTATGGAGACAGGTTTATGATTGAGTCTTCATGATGCTGGAGATGCATTTGATGCTATTCTCTATCAGTAGGTTGTTGGATGCTTGATTTACTTATGTATTACTCGGCCAGATATTCAGTTTGTTGTCTCACAGATCAGCAGGTTTATGCATTGCCTAGGAGTCACGCATTGGAAGGCGGTTAAGCACATCTTTCGCTACTTGAGTGGTACTCGGGTACTTGGGTTGTTTTATCCCAAGGGGGGATCACTACCGCCAGATTTGCATGCTTTTTCTGACTCAGATTGGGCTCGTTGCTATGACACTCGTGTGTCCACCAGTGGTTTTTGCTTCATGCTTGGTAGCTCATGTATATCTTGGTTGAGCAAGAAGCAGCCTACTGTGGCCACTTCCTGTTGTGAGGCTGAGTATAGGGAAGCTTTCACAACGACTGTTGAGTGTGTGTGGCTCAGACGCCTTATGGCTGATTTGGGTGTTGGCCAGTCTTTTGCCACCACCATCTTCACTGACAGTCAGAGCGCAGTTGCGAGAAACCCTATGTTCCATGCTCGCACTAAGCACATTGAGGTGCATTATCACTATGTCAAGGAGAGGTTCTCTGCTGGGGAGATCAGCTTGGCATATGTGCCCACGGAGGAGAACATTGCAGACCTTTTCACGAAGGCTCTGCCTAGGGAGAAGTTTGAAGCTTTCCGCAAAGCTTTGGGCTTACTTCCTTTTGTGGAGTGATTTCCACATAGCTTTGCACTTCCTTATACATGAGTCCCAACTCCTTGTTCACCGCATCACTCCCAAGGGGGATTTGTTGATATATTTAAGTAGTGATGTGTGTGAACACACTAGGTCCGCCGGGGCACTTTGTTCCCTCTTTTGGAGGTTTTTTTTCCCCGGCTTGTATATATGCCTATTGCCCAAATGGGCTACTTATCTTTGTACATTCTCTAGTAATACATTCAGTATTGTGTGTAGTGCTCCAAGCTTCTTCTTCTTCCTTGTGCCGTTCGTGTTCTTCCGTAGATGTCTAACTCCAACATGAGACCCAAAATGAGTAGACCATGAAGTGGGTAAACTCATGTGGATTAGAAATGCGCTTGCCAAGAGCATGGAGTAGGCTCCTCAAGTTTCTAACCAAGTACAAATGGGGTAAGAGGCCCTCCTTATATAGATTTGGGAGGGGCTCTCCAAAGTACATCTCATGTGGGATAATTCCCTTGAAAGGAGAATGAATACAACTCGTAGAAGCACATGGCAAGGTACCCAAATACAAAGAAATACAATATAAAATGGAACTAAACTCGAAATGGAGTGCCTCCTAGATACAAAATGGAGATGAACTCATGCGGATACAAATGTAGATGAAGTAGGAGTAATCATGTCGTCAATACCCCCTGTGCAGCTCCATTTTGGAGAGGCTAAATGCTGCAAAGTTCCACCAAGCACTGAAGCAGAATTTGAGGTAGAGCCTTCGTGAACATGTCTGCCAAGTTCTCCTAAGAGGTACACTGCTCCAGAGTAATCTCCTGAGATACAAGCTTCTTCCGGATGAAGTGATACTCGATCTCGATATGCTTCGTCCGAGCGTGGAACGCTGGTTTCTTGGCGATGGCCAAGGGTGACTGATTATCTGTGCGAATGCGTATCAGAGTAGCTTGCAAAACATCAATGTCAGATAATAAATATCGAAGACAGATGGCATCACATGCTGCGAAGCTGGATGCTCGATATTCGGCCTCTATGGATGATAGAGCAACTGTAGGCTGTTTCTTACTTTCCCAAGGGATAGGTCCTGAGCCAAGCAAGAATATGTACCTGGAAGTGGACCGTAGAGAATCAGGATCACAAGCCCAATCTGAATCTGAATATCCGGCGAGTTCAATGCCCCCTATGTACCAAAGACCATGATGTCGAGTGAGGGCAAGGTATCAAAGTGGTCTCTGAGCAGCATCCCAATGTGTCTGACAAGGCAGATATGCAAACTCACCAAGCATACCAACTGCATAGGTAATATTTGGTCTGGTGTTCGCAAGGTAGAGTAATGAGCCAACAAGCTCTCAATAAGTATGCACATCCACAAGTGATGATGAATCCTCCAATGTAAGCTTGAAGTTTGGATCAAGTGGTGTAGATACTGAGCGACATTGGTCCATGTTATATCTGAAAAGTAGATCAAAACAGTACTTCTTTTGTGATAGGAATATGCCTTCTTTTGTTTGCCAAACTTCCATACCCAAGAAGTAGTGAAGTAGTCCCAAATCTGTCATAGAGTACTCAAGGTGAAGCTGTGTGACGATGAAATGGATGCGTTCTTCATTTGAGCCTCTCAAGATCAAGTCATCTACATAGAGGATGATGATGATGACTAAGGACTCGTTCTGGTAGATGTATAAGTTTGCATCGGCACTGCTCTTGTGAAATCCTTTATCTTCGAGGAACTTGTGAATCTTTTTATACAAGGCCCTGGGAGCTCGCTTGAGTCCATAAAGTGCTTTATGAAGTTTGTATACTTGATCTTCCTTTCCTTTGACCTTGAAACCTTCAGTTTATTCAACATATACTTCTTCTTGAAGATCTCCATTGAGGAATGCACTTTTGACATTGAGCTGGTAAATGGGCCACTTAAAGTGAGCACTTAGTGCTAAGATGATTCTTATGGTTGTGAATCTTGCAGTAGGAGCAAAGGTTTCTTCATAGTCAATACCATGTTTTTGCTTGTATCCCTTAGCTACCAACCTTGCTTTGTACTTGTTGGAAGTCAATGTACATATGGTCCACATTTCAACAATTCTATATTTTGGACTCAGCATTTTTTACAGTTTGGGTAAAACTTTTTTAGGTTAGATAGATAGAGCTTGGCAAGAGCTATCTAGTGGTATGCTTCATTTCTTCATAAGAGGTCAGAACAGGGAAATAATCCAAACCCTAATTCAGCTCAAAATAGAGGAAAAGCATCTTTCTAGAAGTTCAAACTTAAAAAGCTGAGTCATATAGTCAACTTAGGCCAAAAGCAATCAAATTGGGGCGATCCAATTTAAAACAAAAGCATATTTTTAAGCCATCACAAAATTTTAAAGAAAAAGCAATTCCATACGTTAAAAACAGCGAACGGAAATTTTTTTTGCCAGAAATCAGCTTTTCGCTAAATTTTACGCATACCTTTATGGAGAGGCCTATAAACTATATAAAGACCATGTTGGGCACACTCTTGGACAATTCACAAGCTAGAGTTTGAAGTTTTGTAGCTTTGGAGGTGAAGATTTGGTGAAGGAGAGGCTACTCTCTTGGAGCAAGAGGTCTTCTACAAGTTGGAGGCAGCTATCTTTTGTAAGTTAACCTTATATTCTGTTTTTAGGGTTTCTATACCCTAATTTCAGAATTAGGGTTTGCTGGTTTTCAGATTTATTGCACTATCTTGTGAAAATTAAGTTCGCTTCGTTGCTCATTTGCTTCACACACACTCAAATTATAACAGCATAATCTGAATTTTGTATCATCATCTTCTTGGCTATTCTTCCATTAGTGAGTGCACCACATTATATGGTTGAGTAGTACTCCCATGTTGTATTTTGGAATCTATTTTTTAGTGAGTAAGCATTCGGCTTACGTTCCCTATCATTGTCTCAAGATCTCTTTCTTTCTATCTCTCACCTATCATCTTGATTAATTAAGTGTGTATGCTCAAAAGGTTTTAGTATTGGAACGATCCTAAGGACCCAAATTCCAACACTTGGTATCAGAGCATAATTGACATACACACTTAGTTAAGATGAGTGAGATTAGAATTGAGATTGAGGACAAGTTGGATGGATCTTCTAATTATCCCATGTGGAGTTTTATGATAATTAATTTGTTAGTGACAAAGGATTTATGGAGTATCGTCAATGGATCCTTAACAAGACCAAGACGAGAAGGGGCTACAGCAACTTCAAGAGGTACTGGAGTTACTATTACAGAACCAACTGAAGAAGAGGTAACCACTTCTACATCCAGAGTTACAGGTAGATCTTTACCTACAGTTCATCCTACTGAAGATCAGGCAAGATGGGATGCTAGAGATGCTTTAGCACTCTCATACATAGCAATGAGTGTCAAAAAACATATTCTACCACATATCAATTCTTGCAGAAGTTCTAGACAAGCTTGGTTGAAGCTTGAGAATCTTTTTCAGAGCAAAAATCCTGCTAGGAAAGCTCACTTGAGGAGACAACTAGCAAATACAAGGATGAAGGCTGGTGAGTCAATTCAAACCCACATTACGAGACTCGTTGACTTCAGAGATCAACTTCTAAATATAGGAGTTGAGATATCAGATGAAGAAATGATAAATATGCTCATTAATTCACTTCCTATCTCATATCGGTCTTTCATAACCACTCTTACCCTTACCACAAGAGATAGAGAGGTTACATTTGAAGAGTTAAAATTCTTATTACTTCAAGATGAAGATCGGTTGAAGGGAATGGAAGAGAATGAATAAGCACTTTTATCTTCATCAAAGGGTAAAAAGAAGAAGAAGGAGAAGAAGGAAAAATAATCCAAGATGGAAAGTAAGTCCCTTTCACCTACTTCAGATTTTGTTCCTACTACATCTAAAGAGAAGTCTTCTAAGAAGAAGGAAGTAATATGTTATTACTGCAAGAAACCTGGACATTTTAAGTCAACATGTTATAAAAGGATTGCAACAAAAAAGAAAAAGGCATCGGGTAATGTTGCAGAAGATGATAAAAAAGGAAAATCTCAAGGCGATTATTATGCCTGTATCACCATTGAGGAAGTAGCTTTTGATCAAACAGCTTTACAAGTTCTTTCAGCAAGTCCTTGGATACTTGACTCAGGTGCTACAAAGCATATGACATGTTGTAAAGATGTGTTTTCTTCCCTTTCCTATTCTACAGGTAGAAGAGTTACTATTGCAGATGGCAATGATTTGGATGTTGTGGGAATAGGTACAGTAACCCTAAAGTCAACAGAAGGTGGTAATTTTCAGATTTCAGATGTTCTATATGTACCTGAAATGAAAAAGAATCTGCTATCTATATCTGCATTTTTAGGTGATGGTTTTAAAGTTGTATTTGAGAGAGATCTTTGTAAGATCGTATCACACAAAGAAGAGAAGTGTATTTTGCAAGGTGAGCATAGAGGAGGGATTTTTATTTTGTCAAAAATCAGTCAGACATATGTGGTCAAATCTTCGTCACCGGTGGAAGATATGAAGCTATGGCATGAAAGATTTGGACATATAAGTTTTGGAGCTCTCAAGAGTATCAAAGACAGAGGTATGGTTGAGAGTTTACCCTCATTCGAGCTACCAGATGATTCAGACATATGTGAAGGTTGTCTTGAAGGTAAGATGCATAAATTATCTTTCAAGAAACATGGCCATATTACAGCTACCAGGAAATTGCAGATTATTCATTCAGATGTGAATGGACCTATAAGAGCATACTCTATTTAGGGTTTCAGGTATTTTGTTCTATTCGTTGATGATTTTACGAGATACCCATGGATCTATGGTCTTAAGTTGAAGTCAGAAGTCTTTCCTATGTTCAAGAAGTTTGTAGCTATAATTGAAAATGAAAGTCAAGAAACTATCCAAATTCTCAGAAGTGATAGAGGTCGAGAATACTTGTCAAATGAGTTCCAGACATTTCTTGATGAGAAAGGTATTACTCAACACCTTACTATTGCTTATACTCCTCAGCAAAATAGTGTTGCAGAAAGAAAGAATAGAGTACTTGTTGAGATGATGCGGAGAATGATGACGTCCAAGAAGCTTTCACCAAAATTCTGGTTTGATGTAGTATATACAGCTAATCACATTTTGAACAGGTCATCTACAAAAGCTTTAAAGGTAATCACAACTTATGAAGCTTATTATGGTAGAAAACCTAAAGTGAGTTACTTCAGAGTATTCGGATCACTTTCTTATGTACATGTTGAGAAAAAGGATCAAGGCAAACTAGATGTAAAGGCAAAGAAAGTTGTTTTTATTGGATATCCTGTTGAGAGTAAAGGCTACAGATTTTATGTTCCAGAGACAGGTGAAGTTATTCTTTCACATAATGCTTATATTGCTGAAAATAAATTTTATGACAAAGAAGCAGAAATTCCAGAGTTCATTAGTGAAAATGACTATGGATTTTTTAGAAGGAATTTGGATTTATATATTTAGCCATATCAGGAGGGAGTTAAAATTCCTAGGATTCAAGAAAGAATTGAAGAAAGAGGAATTTCACAACCTTCTACAGAGTCGGTCCTACATGAGACTTTGGTTCCAGAAATGGAAGAAGTTAGAGTTCCAAAAAGTCCTAGTACCTCATAAGGACAAGTTCCAGAACCTTTGGAAGCTGAAGGATCAGAAAGAGTTTTACCACTATTTAAGGATACACCTATAAGGTTATATCAGACTTGGAAAGATAGTGGTATAAAGACTTTTACAGGAAGAACAAGGAGTCAGACGAGACAACAACAACAAAAAGATCATGTAAGTTTTGCTAAAGACTTTGAGATTCATGATATTTTGGCACTTACGATAGTTGAAGATGAACCTGCAAGTGTCAAAGATGCACTTAACATTCCTATTTGGAGAAAAGTTATGCAAGAAGAGATTGATTCTATTCATAAGAATCAAACTTGGCAGCTATGTGACTTGCCAGAGGGAAAGAAGGCTATAGGTGTAAAATGGATCTTCAAAATTAAAAGGAAAGAAGATGGTACTATTGACAGGTACCAAAGCAAGATTGGTTGTCAAAGGATATGCACAACAAAAAGGTATTGATTATGATGAGACATTCCCTCTTACATCTAGGATGGCTGTTATTAGGTCAATACTTGCTTTAGCAGCACATTTTGGTTGGCATAAATATCAACTTGACATTAAGACTGCTTTTCTAAATGGTGATTTACATGAGGATGTGTATATTCAGCAGCAAGAAGGTTTTGAAGAGACAGGTAAAGAACACTTAGTGTGTAAGCTTATAAAAGCTTTGTATGGTTTAAAAAAGGCACCTAGAGCATGGTATACATACATATCTTTTATCCACTAATTTCGATAACTCAGATGAAGCTCCTACTCTTTATGTCAAAGCTGAACCAGGTATGATGATTATAGCAATCATTTAAGTGGATTATATTATAGTCACAATTCCCAGATATGAAGATTTGCAGATGTTCAAAGAACAATTGAAGCAAACATTTGATGTAAATGATTTGGGAATCTTGCATTATTATCTTGGGATTCAGTTTCTGTTTAAGGATTAGTGTATCTATATGACAGAGCAGAAGTACATTGAGAAACTTTTAGAGAGGTTTTAGATGAGTGATTCTAAACCTATGCAAACACCTATGGATCAGAACGCGTCTTTACAGATGCTATAGTCAAGTAGTTGGGTGCTTGATATATCTTTGTAATACACGTCCTGATATACGGTTTGCAATTTCTCAAGTATCAAAGTTCATGCAGAAATCTACACATTTGTTACTAAAAGGATTTTCAGATTCTGATTGGGAAGGTGATAGAGACACAAGAAGAAGTACTAGTGGATTTTGTTTTTGTCTTGGAGATTGATGTATCTCATGGCTTTCGAAGAGACAACCCACTATTGCAACTTCATTGTGTGAAGCTGAATATCGTACAGCATTTACAGCTACTCTAGAGTTAGTTTGGTTGCAGAAGATTTTCAGTTATCTAGATGTGAGAGTACATGAACCCATTCAGATATTTTCAGATAGCCAGAGTGCTATAGCTATAGCATCTAGTGCATCATGCAAGGACAAAGCATATAGAGATACACTACCACTATATTCGAGAGCAGATAGCTAAAAAGCACATTGAGCTAGTTTATGTTCCTTCTAGTGAGAATGTTGCAGATATATTTACCAAAGCATTGACTAGAGATAGTCATGAGAAGATTTGCAGGTTACTGAAGCTTGTACCAATATGATATTGAAGGAGGGATTATTGGAAGTCAATGTACATATGGTCCACATTCTGGAAATTCTACATTTTGGACTTAGTATTTTTTACAGTTTCGGTAAATTTTTTTAGGCTAGATAGATAGAGCTTGGGTGGTATGCTTCATTTCTTCATCAGAGCTCAGAACAGGGAGATAATCCAAACCCTACTTCAGCTCAAAATGGAGAAAAAGCATCTTTCTGGAAGTTCAAACTTAAAAAGCTGAGTCATATAGTCAACTTAGGCCAAAATCAATTAAATTGGGACGATCCAATTTAAAACAAAAGCATATTTTTACGCCATCGCAAAATTTTAAAGAAAAAGCAATTCCATACGTTAAAATAATTTTTTAGCGCCAAAAATCAGCTTTTCGTTAAATTTTACGCATAGCTTTATGGAGAGGCCTATAAACTATATAAAGACCATGTTGGGCACACTCTTGGACAATTCACAAGCCAAAGTTTGAAGTTCTGAGCTTTGGAAGTGAAAGTTGGAGGCAGCTATCTTTTGTAAGTTAACCTTATATTCTGTTTTTAGGGTTTCTGTACCCTAATTTCAGAATTAGGGTTTGCTGATTTTTAGATTTATTGCACTATCTTGTGAGAATTAGGTTCGCTTCGTTGCTCATTTGCTTCACACACACTCAGATTATAGCAGCATAATTTGAATTTTGTATCATCATCTTCTTGGCTATTCTTCCATTAGTGAGTGCACCACATTATATGGTTGAGTAGTACTCCCATGTTGTATTTTGGACATCTATTTTTTAGTGAGTAAGCATTCAGCTTACGTTCCCTATCCTTGTCTCAAGAGCTCTTTCTTTCTATCTCTCACCTATCATTTTGATTGATTAAGTGTGTATGCTCAAAAGGTTTTAGTATTGGAACAATCCTGGGGCCCCAAATTCCAACAGTACTTGTCTCATGTGCCATCTGACCTGTACTTAACTTTATAAAGCCACTTAACTCCTATGACTTGATGATTTGTGGGCTTAGGTACAAGAGTCCAAGACTTGTTCTTTTCTATTGTATCCATTTCTATTTGCATAGCTCCTTCCCACTCAGGTTGTCCTTGAGCCTCTTTGTAATTAGAAGGTTCTTGGATTTGTTGAATCTGATGCAT
Organism: Ceratopteris richardii; assembly: GCA_020310875.1. Classification (NCBI taxonomy): domain Eukaryota; kingdom Viridiplantae; phylum Streptophyta; class Polypodiopsida; order Polypodiales; family Pteridaceae; genus Ceratopteris; species Ceratopteris richardii. The sequence goes on from CM035411.1 coordinate 136,645,237, forward strand.
CAAGGCGTAATTGACATAATGACTTTGTTCTTGCTGTCTCTTGTCAATAACTCTTTGAGTTCTTAAATGACTTGAAGTACTTGCTTCTGATGTTTGCTTTGAAAATACTGTGTCCCCCTCTGAAGTGGAGATCGGTGGACTCAGACTTGTGTTCGGATCTTTTGTGGAATATCTTGAAGCTTCATTAAAGATAACATCTTTTGAAATTGTGATGGAGTGGTTCTCTAGATCATATAAGCGATATGCTTTGGATTGCTCACTATACCCTATGAAGATGTGCTTTTTAGATTTCGATTGCAACTTGTTGCAATCTTCTTTTGGCACATGGACAAATGCTTCACTACCAAATACTCGAAAGTAATGCACATTAAGCTTTCTTCCATAGTATGCTTCAAATGGAGTCTCGTTATGCAATGCACTGGTGAAGCCTCGATTAAGTATGTGAACAACAGTGTGCACTGCTTCTTCCCAAAACTTGTAGGGTAAATCTTTGTCATGAAGCATAGTTCTCTCCATTTCCGTCACACTTCGGATCTTCCTCTTAGCTACTCCATTTTGGGATGGAGTGTGCGGTTGAGTAACTTGTCGTTTGATGCCCTTTTGTTTGAGGAAGTTGTAAAAATTGTGATTATAATGGTTTTGACGGACTTGGAAGCTTCATTCTCCACCTGGGTGATCCATTCATGAAACTTAGTAAAGGTGTCTGCCTTTGATTTCAAGAAGTACACCCAAATATAACGAGAGTGGTCATCTACTAAAAGAAAGAAGTAGAGTGATCCATTGAGAGACTGGGTGTTCATTGGTCCACAAAGGTCCATGTGAATAAGAGCTAAAGGGTTCCTATCTCTTGTCGATACTTCCTTTGGAATTGGGGCCCTATGTTGCTTGCCTTGAGTGCAAGCCTGACAGACATCATTGAGTTACCCAAGCTTGGGCAATCCTTTCACGATCTTGGTTGAAGAAATTCTTGGTAAATAGGATGTGTGGCCATATCTTTGGTGCCACAAACTAGATAGTGATTCCTTAGATAGAAAACAAGATAATTTATATAGGTCCTTCTCTTCGATGCCTTAGGCAATTATGTCTCTTGTATGAGGATCAATGAGTTTGATAGAGGTGTTATCAAACAACACCTGTTTGTTATGATCTATAATTGCTTTTACTGACAACAAGTTCATGCATAAATTGGGAACAAATAGCACATTTGAAAGTGACTTGCATTCCTCTTGAGCGTTGGTGATGTGTACTTTGCCTCTCCCTTCTATTGGTAGACTTTTGTTATTCCCAAGGTACACTTCACCTGTGTGCTCTTCAAGTTCTTGAAAAGAATCTTTATCTTTACACATATGCGAGGTCGCTCCGCTGTCAAAGATCTATTCATGAGGGGAGCTAGATGTAACTAGGGCATTTTCCTCGGTAGAGATAAAGAGTTCCTCGATAGAGCAATGTGAGCTATGTTGCGAAGATTTGGATGAATGCTTGGAGCTAGAAGCCTTTGAGGTCAGTTTCTTCTTATAGCAAAATTTCTCTAAATGACCTATTTTCCCACAAAAGTTGTAACTATACTTCTTGGAGGAAGTAGCCTATCCTGGCTTGGGGCCATTGCTCGTATGATGACTAGAATTTTTGGCTTTGTTAAAAGGCCCTTTGGCCTTCATTGGAGTCTCTTGGGAGGAGGTTGACTTAGCTCGCAAGTCGTGGAAGAGCAAAAGACGACCGACTTCTTCTCATGTTAGGACTTGCCCTCGATTGTACAAGGTCGTTACAAAGGTTTCATACGACCTAGGTAATGCCTCTGAGTTTGACAGTGCTAAAAGCGCAGAGAGATGACTCCAAAACGATGCACGCAGCGCCTCTGAGACCTTGGGGCAGATGGAGAGTCGGTTCTCTCTCTCTCTCTCTCTCTCTCTCTCTCTCTCTCTCTCTCTCTCTCTCTCTCTCTCTCTCTCTCTCTCTCTCTCTCTCTCTCTCTCTCTCTCTCTCTCTCTCTCTCTCTCTCTCCCCACCACAGATGTCGACTGTTGGTAAGTAGGTGTGTAGGCGCTGCAGAGTATGTGTACTAAAGTGTCTCTCTCTAGCTCTATCGTTGTATTTCAGTTGGCGTGGGCATTGTTCTCAGCAAAAGCAGCTCTGTAGTTGCGCAACTGTTGGGCGATGGGCGTAGAAGGTTTTGTTGTGGCAGAACCACTGGTATTCACCACAGCTGCCAGATTCTCTGGATGAATGCCTTATGCAGAGGGCAGCATCGCAATAGGATACCTCTTTCAGCAGGCTTTATTCCCTGCTATGTGCTCGTAGAAAGACTAAATTAAAAAAAAATAGCTAGCAAATGGTAATTTCGTATTTCGATTCGGAGCCCTTTAGACTAACACGAGCTCGATAGTCACTATGCTAGACGAAGGGCACGAGGCCAGACTAAGAACGTGCTACTTGATCGTAGGGAGGTGAGCAGATGCTGGTGTGAAGATGCTTAAAATGCTCATGAATAGAGGAGCAGATTCAAAGTGGTGATAGCTGATGGATTACAACATGAAATCCCACAACATCAATGATGAAAGCATCCACAAATCATGCCACTAAAATGAAATGGAAAGAGTGTTTATAAACACTCCAAAACAAATGAGATATTAGCTCAATGCTTCAATATTAACTATGAAACAGATCATAAATCATCAAAGAACACTAAGAGTAAGGGTGGGAGGGAGGGAAAATGTTGGAGAAAGGATGGGCGAATGGGCAAGGTGAGTCCCAAAAAAAATTGATGCCAAAAAGGCTTCTCTCAGTGAGGAGAAAGCATACGACCAAAATGAAGCACCACCACCACCAAGATATCCACCTAGAGCTCTGAAACCATGTAGAGAGTACACGCACAGAAGCAAAATGAAAAGAAGAGTGTACTCACAAAACAAAGAGTGTGTGAGACCCAAAATGAGTAGACCATGAAGTGGGTAAACTCATGTGGATTAGAAATGAGCTTGCCAAGAGCATGGAGTAGGCTCCTCAAGCTTCTAACCAAGTACAAATGGGGGGCAAGGCCCTCCTTATATAGATTTGGGAGGGGCTCTCCAAAGTACATCTCATGTAGGATAATTCCCCTAAAAGGAAAATGAATACAACTGGTAGAAGCACATGGCAAGGTACCCAAATACAAAGAAATACAATATAAAATGGAACTAAATTGGAAATGGAGTGCCTCTTGGATACAAAACGGAGGTGCACTCATGCGGATACAAATGTAGATGAAGTAGGAATAATCATGTCGTCAACACATCCCTATCTATCTGGAGGTAATCAGACCTAAAATCGATCTTGGTTAAATAATGTGCACCCAAAAATTGATGAATAAAGCATCCATCTTAGGTAAGCATGAAAGAGGCTGCAGAGAGCTACATATTGGTATGCTGAGTTACTCCAAATAACAAATGAGTGGGCTCTTGCATGAGGAGAGAGAAAGTAGAGAGAGAAACTTGCACAAAAATTTGCTAAAGAAAATGGAGAAGCTGAAGTTATTAGAGTTTTGGGACCAAGTCTTATTGATAAGTGACTTTAGGTCATTAGGGCAAGTTGGCATACGGCCAATGACCAAAAGTCATAAAAATAATGTAAATACCTATAACTCTTCAATTTGGGGTTCAAAGAAAATAACAAAAATATGTCTAGAAGGCTCTCTAAGATAGCTATCTTTTGCAATGCATTATTCATAGATTACTTGATAAGAAAAATTGAAAACATTACGACAAAATATAATGCTCGTTTTTCATTTCCATTTTTTTAGTACTCTACGTACTAAACATTCTAAAACCTATTTTTAAAACTCTCTTTGCACTATGGTAAACGATAATCCTCTCGAGGCTACTAGACACTCCTCGATGACACAGTCTCTTCACCATTTCAATCTCCTATCTAAAGGATGATATGTGCTATCACTTTCTTGCAAAGAAACAATACCCTCTATTAGATTATCCTCCTTGGAAATATACTTTCTAAATTTTCTAACATGAAATACTAGATGGACCCTATAATCTAGAGGAAGCTTTAATCGGAATGCAATATCATTAAGCTTCTTAACTATTTTTCAAGGTCCACAAAACCTTCCTGAAAGTTTCGTGCACTTCCCTATGGAAAAAGTCTCTCTTCTTCTTCAAAGACCCTAAGAGATCTCTTCTTGTCAGTATGCTCTTTAGCCCTATCAATGGCTTGCATCATCTTGGCTTTAGCTATTTCTAAATTGACTTGAAGATTTGCTAGGAACTCCGAAGCACTTGGACATTTCTCTAGCATTCCTATGGTATAGGAGCGGTGGGATTCATGCCATAATTTATCTCAAAAGGAGACATCCTAGTCACCTTATGAGGTCTATTATTATATGCACTAGTGGAAGATAACTATCCCAATCTGTCTTCCTCTCATATACATATGCCCTCAACAAGCCCTCTAGAATCTAGTTCATACTCTCTCTCTCTCATTCATCTATCTATGGATTATCATCACTACTCATTTTCGATGAGACTTTAAGCTTGTCAAAGACAAACTTCCTATCTAAGACTATGAATGTCGGTAACCCATACAATCTCGATTCTCAAGACATGCTCGATAAATAGCTCCGCTACCTGTGGAGCTTCTATCGTCTCTTGGGGGGTATAAAATGAGCCATCTTGTTCAATCTATCTGCAATAGGATAGCATCCTCCTTCCTTTGGGTCCTTAGTAACCCCACTATGAAGTCCATGGATATACTATCTAAGCTCTGCTCTGGAATCTGTAAAGGGTGCAAAAGACATGGTATCTTAACCACCCTTTCTGCCTTGTTGATCTAGCACATAAAGCATTGTCTAACATATGTGTGAAAATCTCTGGCTAATCTAGGCAACCAAAATGTTCTTCTGACTAGTTGAATTGTCTTGTCAACACCAAGATGCCCTCCATGAGGAACATCATAATTATCATGCATGAATTTTCTTGTCAAATCCCAAGGACCTTGTACACAAACCTGTCCTTTCTGTTCAACTATTCCATTCTCCATTGAGAAATTGGAATACGGAATTGACTTGTTTGCTTTACTAGGGGAAGAAGCAAATGAAATTGCCTCATCTCCTATTATGGAGTCATCACTAATGGCTCTAATGATCAATAACAAGTGTGAATCTTTCACCTGTGCTTCCTTCATCTCTTGAAGCAATAAGCTTTTTAAAACTGTAAGGCTCATTCGATACATTATTCGAGATAATGCATCAGCTACTCTATCCTCTTTGCCTCTTCTATACAGAGTTTCCATATAAAACTCTTGCACGAGCTCAACCAAATGATCATGTTTGCCTCAACGACCTGGCTGAGGACAGAAATACTTGGCTATATGGTGATCTATGTATACCTTAAAATATGCACCATAAAGATACTGTCTCCAGACTTTAAAAGCATGCATCATGGCATAAAACTATTGTTCATGCACTGGCCAATTGCATTGTGCACTACTTAACTTCTTACTTTCAAAAGCTATAGGCTTACCATCTTGGCTCAAAACCTTCCCTATGGCTATGCCACTAACATCTGTCTCCAACTCAAATGGCTTCTGTGGATCCACCACTTTGAGTATTGGAGTCTGAAACGGCTTATTTAAAAGTGTCAAAACCATCATATTTCTCTTCCTTCCATGAAAAAGGTACTTTGCCTTGAAGCAAATTCTTCATGGTCATTGCTATCGATGAATGAGATGAGATGAATTTCCGATAAAAACCAAAAAGTCCTAAAAGATGCCCCTCATCTTGAGGAGTTGGCCATTCTAATATAATTGAGACCCTTTGGAGATCCATCTTCGGCCGAGACTACATGCCCTAGATACTCTCTCTCTCGAAGAAATAACTCGATTTTGTCGGGATTTACAAACAACTCGTTTTTCTTCAACTTATTCAATACTAATCTTAAATGACTTTCATGCTATGTACAAACCTACTGTACACTAACGACTCATCAACAAAATCATAACAAATTTGCCAATGAAATGACGCAAAGTATTATTCATTAACATCATAAAAGTAGAAGGTGGATTAATAAGACCAAATGGCATATATTTGTTATATACAATTGCTCCACCTTGAGTATCAAGAAGATCATCATTATGAACATAGGGTATCTATGTTTGATGGTAATCTTATTGAGTGGTCGATAGTCCATACACATATGATAAGATCCATCTTTCTTCTTTACGACAAATAGCAAAGTCTATGATTGGTCATGTCCTAGCATTCCACTACTTAGGACTACATCGAAACGTGCCAGTTCTGCAATCTCAAAATCCAATTTGTCCTCATAGGATTGAATCTGAATAGGTAGACCAACCACTCATCGGGCCCGTGTCTGAGTACCCCTCTCATCAGCTAGCTCCACTGTGTAGACATACTCTGATTGCACAATGCCTAGAATTCCACGACTCCTCTCATAACAATGAGCTCCGTGTCTGGAAACTCGTAACCCTTTTGTGCCACTAGCAAAAGCAAAGCATATGGAACACAGAGTACCTTCTTAGTGATCATCATGGCCACTAGGGGAGATTATATCTGAGACAGAAAATCTCCAAAGTCCTCATCCGCATCACTCCATGTCTGTGTAGGGTTTATGACTATGGAAGCTCCTATCTTTTTCCTTTTAGGAAAGTTTTTAAACCGAATGCTGCCCTAAGCATCCATAGCACAAACCTTCCTTCATTGCCCTCTCTTTCTGCCGAGGGGTAAGAATAGACATATTATAAGCTCTCTTTGGCAGAGAGGATACTTTCCTTTTAGTTCCAAAAACTTAATTAATCATGTGCACATGCTTAGCCTCTTTCTGAGGCTATGCACTAATCGAAACACGAGCACTCAAAGAAGAAAGTAGACTCATATCAGTCGATGAGGACCTCTAGGCCCGGGAGCATATGCCACTATGACCATCCTCATAAACTAGAGCCATATCTATGGCCGGTGCCAAAGAGTGATACTTCGTCTTTCTAATTAAGGGTCTAATCATTTCTCTAAGTCCCACGATGAACTTGTGAACCTCGAGAAATTTTGGATTAGAGTTTGGTACATTAAGAAGTACCTCCCTACATTTATCTGCATATTCTTGACCTATCTAGTTTTTCTGACTCATGAAAACCCACATTTCAAGTCCCCTAGACCTCTCATCTAGTGGCATAAAGTTATTATAGAAAAAGCCTTTAAACTTTTCCCAAGTCGTGAGCTCTTTCTTATCTTGTTCTATATTATGCCACCACCTATGAGCGACATCCATAAGATTATGTGGCTGTTGAATCTTATGTTTATGATCCACAATATGACATAAACAAAAGCACTATTCCTACTTGCTAAGCTAGTGCTCAACAACATCAACAATAAGTACACTAGTAGATCCGTGGTAGCGTGGAAGCTTAAGGTCCTTAAACTTCCACCTAGCCTCTCTAGTTGGGATGCCCTCACTAGAGACCTCCAAAGTGTGATCTTCTCCTAGAGCTCTTAACTCCATCCTTATGGTCCCAACATCAAGCATAGCTTCCTCTTTCTTAAAGCCACAAATGTTCTCTAAGATAGTCTGAAGCACGCTTTCTAAATGTGATATTCTAGTACTCATGATCTCCATAGTGTCTATAGAATACTCAGCCACGTGTGTATCCTCTATATGTTGAAATGAAAGTCTTGAATCCATGTCTATAGAAGTGTCAATTCTTTCTTTTTATGTATTTGAGTAGTTTTTAATCTTTTTTTCTTTTTTTAAATAAAGAGCTTATGTGTGTATGTACATCTAATGATATAAACAATGATAAGGTTACACCTACTTGCTCCGTGGTACGAAACTGACAAATCACTAGCTTTTGCAAAAAGAAACAAGAAACAAGAAAACATGCATTACTATGCTCTCTACTATGCATCAAACAATCATGCATACAAATTTGGAAAAGTTTGAGAGGGTTTCGATAGCAAAATGATAATCTAAACAAAAAACTGAAGTGTTCTACATGCATTTTAGCCATAAGTGTGCTTGCGGGCACACAATAAACACCAAAAGACCATAGAACACTATACTTCCTTTACAAAATCCACATGCTTGTGATAAAGACATCAAAATTTACATAAGAGCACTACACTCCCTTGCTTTCTCCTCATAATATCTTCAATAAAATCATGCTACCATCCTACTTTGCATTTTTTAGAGAAAATGAAGAGGTTCATAAACATATATACAAGCATTCATGCATGTATGAAAGCTAAATGCTTATTCTAGATGATAATTAATGCATAAAAGAGAGTTATAATGCAATTATTGAGAAGAAAACTTCTCATAAAATGAGCAAATCCACTTGTAGAGATGGTGCAAAGGTTGGAAGAAATCCCTAAACTACCCTTTGAGAATTCCTAAGTTGAAATTGATTTCCCTCGTACTTCCAATTGCCTTGTAGGAGGCTCCTAATGCAAGGGCAATCAAGGAATGCTCTTGAATGCTCTAGTGTGGACACATGGTCATCATGTACACTCATTCCCATTACCCCTTAGGTACTTTAAGATATCCCCCGAGCTAGGAACCCGGACTATGCTTAGTCCTTGTCCCACACACTCATAAAATGGTCTCAATAGACCGATGTCTAACATACATTACTATCTTGGCATTAAATTCTTATTCACGAAAGATTGTATCTATATGGTACAGCAAACGTACATTGAGAAAATATTAGAAAGGTTTGAAATATTAGATTTTGAACTTATGCAGACGCCAATGGATGTTAATGTATCACTACAAGCAAATGCAAAAAAGAACATTTTCGTGCTACACTCTATAGTCAAGCAATTGAATGCTTGATATATCTTCGTAATACACATTCAAACATTCAATTTGTAGTTTCTCAAGTATCAAAGTTCATGCACAAACCTCTCAAAATTCATTGGAAAATTATCAAACGAATTTTCGCATATTTGAAAGGAATTATGAATTATGCGATGGTTTTTTCAAAGTCTTCACATTTTATACTTCAAGGTTTTGCAGATTCTGATTGGGAAAGTGACACTTGCAAACACAAGAAGAAGTGCAAGGCTTCCTTTAGAGTTACACTTGAGGCTAATTGGTTGTAGAAAATTTTAAGTTATCTAGATCTTTATGTTCATCTCCCTATACATATATTTTCATATAGTCAAAGTCCTATTGCTATTGCAAAGAATCTTGTTCATCATGCAAAGACAAAGCATATTGAAGTGCATTGTCATTATATTCAAGAAGCACATTGAGCTATCTATATAATAACAAGTGAAAATATGACAAACATATTTACCAAAGCATTATCCAAAGATAGACATCAAAAGTTATGCAGATTATTGAACCTTATGCCACATTGCACAATGATATTGAAAGGGGGATTGTTGGAAAACAATGTCAAAATAACCAAACTTGTGAAATTTCCACCAAACCTTAATTTTAAACTTCGCAAATTTGGGTCAAAGATGCTCAAAAAATTTTATGGGATAATCTTAAGTAAAGAATGAGATCTTTCTATTGACATATAACATTATGCCATCTAACAACTGAAACCCTTTGAAAAGTCAAGCCCTAATTTATGGTCATTATGTTGCTTTTCACTAATTTTAATCCAATGATCATGATTTAATCCTCAAAAAGCTCAAAATCCAATGGTCAAGATATAATCGATCATAAATCAAGCAACGAAAACCTAATCAAAGTCATCAAAAGCACTTTCAAGGCTTTTGCGTAAAATTAGGAGGAAAAAAAAAGAGGGGGGGAGAGGGGGGGGGGGGGGGGGGGGGGGATTTTATCTTTATTCATGGATTTCTTTGCATGGGTGACCTACTCTATATAAAGAGCGTATATAGACCCTCGCATACAGAAATCTTGTGAAGCTCCTCAAGCTAAACCTAGGGTTACATCTTGGAGGTTGTCTTGGAGGATATATATGCAAAGTTGGAGGCTATTTTAGTGGCTGCCTTCATCTTCTTCACACATCTCATGTGTGCATGCTTATTTTTGTGAGTATTTGCTCTTAAATTCAAGCTTTCTTCTATTGTTTCTGTTGTAGCAGGTCTCTACTTCTTCAACAATTGAGGATACATAGCTGCTGCTCATCATCAGAGAAGACAATAGAGGTTTACTGTTTTAACGGCTTCTAACAGTCCATCATTTCTAATTTGCACATATCCTATCGCATTACCTCTTAATCACATTGACTTTAAATTTTTGTACCTAGAACCCTTTTTTTCAACCTATATTCAGTTTTGAAATATTACTCATATTGTACATTGTCATTAGCATATTTTTAGTGTGTAATTAGCATTCAACTGCTACAATGTAAAAGTGAATGAAGAGAACTCATTACTAAAGTAGTGGTCTAAGAGATGCAATCCTGGTCAAGAGGAGATGATGGCCGCCCTATAGTAGCCCTTGCTTCAATTACCCAGATAGGGAAGAAGATAGGGAGCCCTAGCTTAATGGACGCCACCTAGCTGAGTTGCCCCGGGAGCAAGGTGGCAGATATTATGGAGTCACCCAGGGAGCAAGGTGGCAGATATTATGGAGTCTCCAAGGAGCGAGGTGGCAGATATTAGTCGCCCAGCTGATGTAGTACGTAAGTAGGTAAGTGATACTTAAATGTCGCCAAGGATGACACCATGATATGGAAATAATGGAGAAGGGCTTGCTAGCCCTTGGAATTGGAGGTGAAGGAGTGGGAAAGTATAGGACTGGGGTCTGAGAAGGTTGCTTGAGCAAGTGTGAGCGTCTTGATGAGCGAGGTATGATCGCCGGTGGGAGAGGGTCGCCTTGATGAGGATGGATCACGAAGGTCTGGAGGGGATGCTCAAGAGAGGCGAGGTCATGAGGGTGGTCGTCAAGAGAAGAGGAGAGAAGAGGGGACCTTGATGCAAAAGAAAGTCACCCACTAGGCAGTCTCCCTTGGGATGGAGTCGCCTTGGTAGCGGATTCTGATAACGTAGGAGTTGCCCATGAGAGGTTAGCGCCTAGAGTTTTGAGCCTTCAAAAGGGGGGATGCGCATGAACTTTGAAGATAGGAGGCACAGAGGAAGTATGGAAATGCCAAGGGAGAAGCCGATGGAGTCGCCTAGTGTAGGAGTCTCCCAGACGACAGATGGAGTCGCCAAGGATCGGGGTGGATGTAGATGGAGTAGCCCAAGAGTCTAAGTTTCCAACTTTCCAGAGGAGGTGCCGATGAGCAGAAGGGAGTGAAGGCATCAATTTAAAGAGGATAGGGCATGTAAAGTTACTAAAAAATAGGCAATGCTTTTGAGGCTAAATTAGAGCTTCAAAATAAAATGCCCTTGTGCCTTGCTAAAAAATCGGTAAGTCCGTCTAACTTCTCTCTTATCTTTATCATGTAATCTTTCAAAGTTCTCGTACTTATCATGTTGAAGGGAAGTACGTAGTGAGAGCTAGAGCATACTTCAGACGGAGTCCAGCCTTGTCCTATTTATGAACAAGTAATTTTCACTCAAGATCCCCTTTATTGCCCATCTTCTCTCACAGGGAAAGATAGACTCAAAGTTGATGCATACATCAGACACTCAAAGTTGATGCATACATCAGAGAGTCCCGACTCCCAAACATGAGAAAATCTTGTCTACAACAACTATTTATGAACGAGTAATTGTCACTCAAGATCCCCTTCATTGCACATCTTGCTTCCTATAACTCTCTCTAACTTCTTTCTTGTCTCCATTATAGTCTCATACTTATCATCTTGAAGGGAAGACAGATTTAGAGCTAATGCGTATATCAAACTGAGAAATCTTGTCTACAACATCTATTGATGAACAAGTAAGTTTCGCTCAAGATCCACTTTATTGCACATCTTCTCTCATAGGCAAAGACAGATTGAGAGCTGGTGCATACATCAGACGGAGTCCCAACCCTAAGGAAATCTTATCTTCTCTCAAATTATCTTCACTCAAGATCCCTTTTTAACAATGAGGACGGAGTGAAGTACAGGAACACGAACATGCTCATCCAGACATGTTAGCATCAAAGGAGAGAGAGGATTCCCTTCCGATATTGCAGCAGTTCATTAAACTACGTGCCAACTTCATATTCCCGGTGAGAATGCCACAAAAGTTGTTTTTTAGTTCTGCAACTCAGAAATGGCCCTCGGATAAAACCTTTGTTTCAGGACTTCATTCTGTGACGAGCACAACGTAAATTGATCTGATCGCAAATAATCAGAAAATAAAGCTCGTCCTCTACGCATCTTCAACTTAAACATTAATATCTCACAGAAAGATGGAGCGGAGGAGCTATATACCTCTCTTTCGACAAAATATCCTTTCTGTGTGTGTATGTGTGAAAAACACATACGCACGGACAAGAATAGAGATCTCAGACCGAGCAAATGGCCTCCAACGTCGCAGATGTTTGGCTTCGTCCCCCGAAAGGAAACGGCTTCAATTGAAAATTATGAGACCGCGCTATTTCACGTCGGTAACAGTCGGTTGTCTACGACTCTACGAGCAGTTGCGTAAGTCAACTTTTTTAGTTCAATCATGTCCAGTTCCGCGGAGGCTGTGGATATTAATAATGATGCGGTGCTCTTGATATGAACTCTGTTGTGTGTTGTCCGGGCACGTTAGGCTGCTTGGTTGGACTTTTTGCCTTTTTGAGTAGGGGCGAGGATTCAACTTTTGTCTGGTTGAACATTCGTAGGCCTTATGTCTTTGTAATTGTCTTCATGCAAGTTCAAAGTAGGTGCCTTCGGACAGTTCTTTTCCAATGTTGCTTTCGAGAGTCTTAGGGTGATTTCAGACTGTTCCGATGGAATAGAGACATTATTTTTTGACAAAATTTCTCCTCTACCTTAACTATTCACACAAAGTGGCACTCATAACAAAATTGAGAATGATTTTTATCTTTGTTGATCGTTGGATTATCAATCAAAATTTTCAGAGTCATAGATCTCCTTCGTTCCACTTTGGGTCAAGTTTGTTCCGAGGGGGAGAGCCGGAATATTTCAAAGTGGGTCCGGAACAGCGTTCATTTCTTCTAAACTAATAAGCATTTGCACATGGAATGCTCTCAAAACATATTTGATGCCACCAGCCTAATCGACACTTAATCTCTGCTTTGTGAGATATGAGGGGTCCCATGGATACTATGGAGTTCACTTGCAGAGTTGTTCTTTCAATCCAATTCAAGCTATAAAAAACATTAGTCTTTGATTTAACTTCCTTTTTTCGAACAAAAAACTATGTTGTGTGTTATGTGTCCTACGTGGGGTGTCAAAACCTGTCACCAATTTTTCATTCGGTCCCTTCAAATGCTTGGGAGGATAGAAGTGTGCTTATAAAGGGAGGTATGCACTTAAAATCGTTTGTGATAGTCCATTGGTCAGTGTGATAGATCATGTGAGGTATCTTTTTCTTGTTAATGGAGGTTCGGTAAGTGCCTACTCCCCCAAGCTTTAACTTTGAAAAAACAATTGTAGAGATGAATGGACATAATATATGTAGGATCCCCATATCCCACAAAGCAGAGGTTAAACAATATTAATTGATTTAGAATGGCCAAATTTATTACATGTCTAACCCGAAGGTTGAACACAAGACCTCTGCTTCAAGAGGCTAATGTCATAGCAAGATATCATGTGAGGTATCATATTAGGATTAGGATGGTTTCACACGTAGAAGAGGAACTTCGCATTTGTAAGGTGGTTCCAGGTGGAACTCCTTCCGAAAATCTAATGCTGGCTTCAACCTTTTATGTCGCCAATCTTTGTATAAGGGTGGACCATACAATAAAACTTAAGTATTTCAAATGAATAATAATAAAATAAATACAAATATGAATAAAAAATAAAAAAGTCTATGAACTTTGGAATTGACCATTCGTGGTTGAGGGTGGAACTCTTTTGTTCTTAGAAAGGGATAAGAGAACACTTTGCTCTCACATGTTCCATGAGATGGTGTGAAAACATGCTTATTTTCATCTCTCTATGTGAATAGGAGATGCCAAATGGCAATACATTATGTTAGAGTGCTAGATTATGTGATGTATTTTTCATTAAGTTTTGGAAAACACTCTCTCCTCCTCCTATGTGGGCATCCATTTCATATTCAATTTTGGAATTCTGAAGCACAAAGATTTGAATATATGACTAGACATAAGTCTTCTTTAACAATTTTTGGTTGGCCTATAAAATCTGATGCCTCAACCCCCCCCCCCAAAAAAAAAGGAACTTCACATTTAATGCAAAAAAAAGTAAGTGTACAAGATAGGAAGGTTGAATCCCTCGCCTCTTGAGGCGGGGGCGTGGGTTCAACCCCCCAGTGCTACGGGACATCCGAGCCTTCGGGCGTGTATGCTGCCTTCGGGCGTGTAACTCTGCAGTGCCTTCGGGCCGTTTACCCCGTTGTAAGTCCTTCCCGGTCTGAGTCTAACCCATGTTCTTGTGGGATAAGGGGGGTCCCATGGGTACTATGCCCTTCCTTGTACAGTTGTAATTTCAAAGTTAAAGTCCGGGGGAGTAGGCCTCGGCCGAACCTCCATTTAAAAAAAAAAAAGATAGGAAGTGATGTGCAAATTTGTATAGAAATTTAACAAGCAATCTTCTGTCATGAATTAGTTTACAACCTTATTCATATGTTGGGCACCTCTATTACCTACTAATGAGGGCACCATTTGTCCCATATGCATGGAATGTGGCCTCCATTGAGCTTGTAGACATGGTGTCCCGAGAGGAAGAAAGCATCGATTGTGTCAATTCAAGTATATGTGTCAAACAAAACGTAACTATACTTAGGGAATGCATAGTTTCACATATAAGGTGTTCAACAAAAATCCCTCTTGAAGGAAAAAAAAAATGTACAAGTGAATGAGCTTAGTGCCTTTTGGATCTTGAGATACCACAAGACAAAGGCATGCAAGCCATTTGAAGTCCAAAAAGTTATGAGCTTTATGGATTGAAAGCTACAACGGTGCATGAGTTTTTATCTTCCAAACCTAAATGTAGGTAGATGACCAAACCTTAAAACGAAGAAAATAGAAGAGAGATTGAAGGAGGACATGGGTATGCCTCATATTGGACAATTCACATGGTCACCTAACATCAATTTCCTTTTCTTTTTTTTTTCAACAAAGAAGCTTTCAATTGTAAAATAGGAATCATAGAAGAGAATTAAAGGGAGATACAAAGAAGACTCAAGAGCCTTTCATCCCCTTCATCAGGGGTCCATTTGCTTTTAAGTTTACTACCATGAATAACAAATATCTTTTTGTATCCAAACGAGAGATCTACCTAGACAATTCACATGGTCACCTAACATCAAGTTCATAAAGCATAGAGGCATAATTTCAATGTGGTTATCATCTATTAATTTTTTTATGTTTAGCTTATTATGTTTAGATAAGGTGGTGGCACTACAAATTTCGTATTGCCAACTTATTTTGACATCTCAAGCTATTCCTAACAATTATCCCCCTCCATAACAAAAAGAAATTCTTTTTTACAAGTTAATCATTAGTTAATTTTCATTTCGCAACTTTTTCACCCTTATTTTTCATAGAAGATGACAAAAAATGTCATTCATCCTCCGTTTATGTAAACATATGGATGGTGGCACATCATATTTATTTGTGTTTTGCCTTGAAGGATATTAAAAACAAACATGATGTTTCCATAACTCTAGTCTAAAATCATCGTAGTCTTCCATGTCAAAAGCCCTAGCATTGAGCTCTTAAAGGTAGGGATTGAACTATGGACTCACCTTCCCATGAGATCTTATCTTTTCACATGAGCTCATACCAAGGAAATAAAATATCCTTGTTTGTGTCTTGGCATCAAGGAACAAAAATATCCTTGTTTGTGTCTTGGCATCAAGTGGCATGTTTTCAAAGGGACAACCTTTTACACCTACCAAGCCCACCATATCGATGGCCCCTCATGAGGAATTCAGAGTGCCCATAGAGAGTAAAGAGATGTTGGTGATTCACTATTACACTTATGTGTCCCTCTAGTAGCTTTGATGTGAATCGTTTCCCTACACATGATTACTTTTTACTCTAGAGCTCGCGAGAGGTTTTTTCCCCATGTAACTACATATACATTATATACTCATATGTGTTGGTACATAATACTTAGGGATTCTTTTATAGCTCTCACTTCACTCATTCTCATATTACCAATCATCGGCTCTTGTGTGTATGTCTTTTCATGCCTCGTCACTCTCTCACACACCCAGCAGTGGTATTAGAGCATATTCAACTCCTTTTAAACCTACTATTTTTTGCAACCGCACATGTGCATACTTTTAATAATGCAAACTAATTCTTGAGCATACAAGTACAAGGCTTAACACTTCAAGAACAATTCCACCATGTTCATTGGAGTTTTATCCCTCTTTCAAAGACATTCATGAAGTTGAATTTGCGAATGGAGATATAGATTATGAGTTGCATTTCAGCTTTTGTTGAAGTTCATATCATGTAACTTTTGAGTTATTTGGTGCAATGGCAAGAAACAATGAATTTTTTGGAATGTGTTATGTTGAGGATAAACTTGTTGGGAGCAACTATCCAATTTGTTCATACATGATGAAGCATGTGTTGAGAGTTCCACGTTCCACTCTTTTATTGAAGTTTAGGTTCACTCTTATGCAAGGCCATTTATCCCACATGCAAGGAGATTGGACCTCAACTCCATATAAGGAGGGCCTCAGTTCACTCCCCAGAAGCTCACATACACTCTATCCCAATGACAATATTGTGCCCCTCTTCTCATGGAGTCTCCATGCTCATAGAGCATCTTACGTAAGTCTTTTATATTTTATTCAATGCATCATCTTTTCATTTCTTTTTTTCCTTCATAGCTTGTTAGAGGTGTCCATGTGCGTAGACTAGGATTATTTCTTCATTTCAACATGGTATCAGAGCATAGGTTAAATATTTTTCCTTTTGATTTATGCTTTTGTTATCTTTATCATTAGCATATATTTCATTTTTAATACCCCTCTCACCCATATCACATCTTTTTAATAAGAGTGATTTTAATAACTATTAGCATTCGTCTAGCATGATTAGCATCATTTTTTACCTTGTTTCTCTTTATCGCATTTGTTTTTGTTGGATAATTTAATCATGGTGAGATTTACTCATGGTGTTTGTTTTGAAGCTACTCTCCTAAAAATTATCCTAGAAGGCTTGACAAATAAGAGCAGATATCATACTTATGTGTGAAGCTCACCGCCCATCCTTTATATCCTCTTGCATTCAAAATAGCAACACTCTGGAACGATCTAGTGCCGACATGTGGCCATCATGCAACACTCATTCCCATTACCTTTCGAATACCTTAGGATATCCCCCGTGCTAGAGACATTGGCTATGATTAGCCCTTGTCCCGCACACACATGTGATGGTCTCTGTAGACCAATGTTTAACACTTTCTCTCCCTTTTAAAGATCATTGTCCTCAATGATTAATGAGGGAAAGTACTTTCGAACCAGAGCTTTTGATTCCCAAGTAGAGTCTGTAAGTAGTAATCCTCTCCAGGCTACTAGATACTCCTGGAAGACATGTCTCCTTAACCGTTTCTCTCTCCGATCTAGTATCCTATTTGAAGAATGATATGTGTTGTCATTTTCTTGCAAAGAAACAATACCCTCTATTAGATTATCCTCCTTGGAAAAATACTTGTAAGTTTACTAACATGAAACATTGGATGGACTTTGCAATCTCGAGGAAGCTCTAATTGGTAAGCAACATTACTAAGCTTCTTAACTATCTTTCAAGATCCATAAGACGTTGGCGAAAGCATAGTACACTTCCCTGTGCATAGTGAAGTAGATCTAGCTTGCACTTAAAGAAAAAATCAATCTCTTTCCTCAAAGAATCTAAGAGATCATTTCATGTCAGCATATTCTTTTGCCCTATCAGCTCCTTGCTACATCTTCGCTTTAGCTATTTCTAAATTTCTTTGGAGATTTGCTAGGAACTCTAAAGCACTAGGAAATTTCTTTGGCATTCCTATGCTACAGAGAGTAGTGGGATTCATGCCATAATTCATCTCAAAAGGAGCCATTCTTGCCACTCTATGAGTTCTATTATTATGAGAAAACTCTACTAATGGCAAATAACAATCCCGATATGTGTGCCTCTTAGACGCATGCTCTCAACATGTCCTTTAGAATCCAATTGACCCTTTTGGTCTGACCATCTATCTGTGGATGGTCACCACTACTCATTTTCAATGACACTTTTAGTTTGTCAAACACAAACTTCCAAAAGTTTCATGTGAATTTAACATCCCTATCTAAAACTATGGATGTCGATAACCCATGCAATTCGAAGACATATTGGATAAATAGCTCCACTACTTGTGGAGCCTCTACTATCCCTTATGTGGGTATGAAGTGAGCCATCTTGCTCAATCTATCTACCACTACTAGGATAACATCCCGCTTCCTTTGGGTCTGCAGTAACCCTAGTCCATGGATACACTATGTTATAAGGATCTTGCTCACACGCACACAGGTTGCAAACGCAGAAAACACACAGAAAAATAGAGACACCAAGAGACGAGACCAAATGCAGTATTGGGTGCAATCTCCCCCATGCACTCTGTTTCGACAGTCCACAAAGTGCATGTGTTTATAGGAATTTTTTATTACGTCGAAAAGAGTGGTTACATGAGAGCGGCTTTGAAAAGCATGCATGTAACTAAAAGTTGGTGACTTTCATAGAAAGCCTTTTCTTTTAATATCAAAAATTGCGGTCTACAATGATGCTTATTCTAACCACTATTTTTCTAACTATTTCTAACAATAGAATCTTCTACGTAGATTTATTTACAAACTAAATTATAAATCGGATTTATTGATGTCCGCCCGAAAGTCGGATTATTGATGTCCGCCCTTTCACGCTTTCACACCCTCACGAACCTTCAGCTGCTATATCAAAAACACCAAAAACACATTAATACATTAATAAATTAACACTCCAACAATGCATTGTTCAACATATTCCATAATGTGTAACATGCCCTCCATTGAAAAAGCAACTGACCTGAGTTGATAAAATAAAATAAACATGGATGGCCAGTCACATGTTTCATCACTGAATGAAAATAAACATGTTCCATGTTAAAAGAAACATGCATGGAAATTTTCATGGAGGAATTACATTAATGTATTTGTGTATGATATGCAAAAATTAAGTGGTCATAATGAGGTGCTAATTGTGTTTTATGTAGTCATGAATCACCATACATGAGTAGAGGTATCAAGATACATAGTTGTCAATGTTATTACTACATTACATGCTGGTGATGAACTATTAGTGAATTATGGATGGTGTAGACCTCCAAGAACACCTTTTAGCTAGAGAAAATAAAAATTTTATATCCATATTTAATAAGTTATATACTTAATTTTTTATTTAAAGTTTACTTTTTATTCATTTATGGAATACTAATGAATTTTATTTATATGTGTAGATTCCCACGTATGATGTTGATGATATTCCTCCACAGCATTCACAATTACCAGTAAGACCTCATTTATCAGAAGCTTCCATGAGGAGGCTACACAAAACTAATCCTGTGCAATATGCAAAGTTGAAAGATCTATATTCAAAAGACGATAAAGTACAAGATTTGTGTGACAATGATGAAGATGATGGCATGGCAGATTTTATTGAGGATTGGTATCAAAATGACAGTGAGAGCATTGATATTTCTAAAAATGAGAAATATCTTTGAGAGGAATGTCTAAAGCATGTATATGAAAGAAGTCATTTGACACGACTAAGTGCGAGCTTACTTATTCTCAACCTTCAAAATCGTTTTGGATGGAGTAATGTATCTGTTTCGACACTATTAAGGTATAATTTTCAATTTTCTATCTATTTATATATATGCATAAATAAATAAATAAATAAATATATATATATATATATATATATACATGCAGGTTTTTATTCTTACTTTAGATAAGGTAAGAACAAGAACTTAAATTCAATGGACACTTTTTGTCCGCGCATCTTTTAAAAGTATTAATGCATCTTTCAAAATACTCGCGTAAAATTTGATTGTTTGGATGGCAGGATACGATTGTTTGTTTTGGAGGATATCAAGTATGTACCTTCACTGAATGATTTGTCGATTCTATCATATGTTCAGTTTGAAAGTGTGAGAAACGGATTTATAATTGCTATTCAAAGATTTTGGCACTGTTTATAGGCCATACAATGGTACGTGACCTCGATGAATCGCATGCACAGAGGTTACTCAAGATAGAGCAATCTGATTATAATGGACTAGTGCCAACAGGATTCCTAGGGTATGCAGTAAACCTCTTGCATGTCAATGATGAGCATCTGAACTTTAAGATACAAAGTGGAAATCATGGTGGCTTGAGAGGATCACTTTTAT
Source organism: Ceratopteris richardii (assembly GCA_020310875.1). Lineage (NCBI taxonomy): Eukaryota > Viridiplantae > Streptophyta > Polypodiopsida > Polypodiales > Pteridaceae > Ceratopteris > Ceratopteris richardii. The sequence goes on from CM035411.1 coordinate 136,665,634, forward strand.
ACAGCTTGTTCAAAAAACTTCAGTGTCATAAACTTGAAGTTCTTTGAACAAGCTGTATAAAAGTGATCCTCTCAAGCCACCATGATTTTCACTTTGTATCCAAAATTTTAGATGCTCATCATTGACATGCAAGATGTTTACTACATACCCGAGGAATCCTGCTGGTACTAGTCAGGTTGCTCTATCTTGAGTAACCTCTGTGCATGCTATTCATCCAGGTCACCATCGTATGGCCTATAAACAGTGCCAAATTCTTTGAATAGCAATTATAAACCCACTTCTCACACTTTCAAACTGAACTTATGATAGAATCGACAAATCATTCAATGAAGGTACATACTTCATATCCTCCAAAACAAACAATCGTATCCCGCCATCCAAAACAATCAAATTTTACGCGAATATTTTGAAAGATGCACATAAGCATACACATATCTAAAATTATATGTGTGTATATATATATATGTATATTTATTTATTTACTTTTTTCAATATATCTTTTTTTGATAAACTTACAGGTTATTATCTGAAAAGTTTTTACCAAGTCAGAATATTCTTCCTACCTCACATGATGAAATGAAGAAGATAATCAACAATCTTGGTATAGATTATCAATGTATACATGCATGTCCTAACGATTGTATTTTATATAGAGGTGAATATGCAGACTCTTAAACATGTCCCAAATGTCAAACTCCTCGATATAAGGGCGAAGAAGGTAAAATCCCAAAAAAGGTATTGAGACATTTTCCATTGGCTCCACGGATTAAACATATGTTTCAAAGCCCCAAATTATCAAAGCTTTTGTCTTGGCGACATGATCACAAAAGTACTGATGGAATAATCAAAATTCCTCATGATAGTGTTGCTTTTCAGCATATTGATTCTACATGGCCTGAATTTGCACAAAATCCACAGAATATAAAGTTAGGAGTTGCATTAGATGGGGTTAATCCATTCTCCATGAAATCCAGTAAATGGTCAACATGGCCAATGGTAGTCATAAACTACAATCTTCCGCCATATCTTAGCATTAAATAGGAACATTTAATGCTTTCACTTTTAATCCCAAGCAAAAGACAAGTTAAAGATATGAATATATATCTTGCTCCTCTCATTGATGATCTTCAAGAGTTATGGAGAGGTATTAATGTCATTGATGTATCGAAAAGCATCAATGAAAGACATATTACGGTTCGTGGTATTGTGGCTTGGACTATTCACGATTTTCCAGGATATGGTGTTTGTTGAGGTATTGATGTAATTTTTTTATTCAATATGCATGTAAATAAATATGATTTAATCTAATTATATTTTTATCATTTTCCATGATGCAGGAATATCTACTAAGGGTTATAAAGCTTGTCCATATTGTGGTGATTGGTTGAGATCAATCTATAGTAAGAATCTCAACAAAAATATTTATCTTCGACATCGACGATTCTTTCCTGATGATCATCCATTAAGATCTAAAAGAGAAGCGATACATTTTAATGGAAAGCTTGAAATAGGTCAGTGTCCAACCTATGACGCCTATGGATTGGTATAAAAATGGACAGATGGGCCTCTAATAGATCCAGAAGCAGAAATCTTCAGTGATGATTCAGATAATGAGTATGTGAACAGAGGTAAAGGAAAATTGGCACTCGTAGAGAACATATGAATATGGTATTCTTTGGAGTATTGGAAAGAGTTAAAAGTATGTCATCTTCTTGATCCTATGCATATATTCAAAAATATTGGTTATTCACTATGGCAGCATCTTCTTGGACTAAAAGATACCACAATATCAAGGAATGATTTGAAAGATAAAAAATCTAAACCAAAGTTATGGCCAGTTTTTAGACATCGACAAGAAATGACTTATGCACCTACTCCTTGGGTACTTACAACAAAAGAGATACAGACTATCAACAATAGAATTCAATTGATTAAGACTCCTAAAGGATATGGAACATCTTTTCAAAACATGTTTACTATGGATGATAAGAGCTTATCTGGATTAAAGACCTATGACTGGCATAACTTTTTGAAACATATTTTACCTTTGGTTATCGATGGATGTACAACGAAAGGAGTACGAGATGTGATCTATCATCTTGGATCACTTATAAGGTAATTATGATACTTTTATATTTAATATGTATGAATATTGGATATCTTTTATTTTTTAATTAACTTCTTTATAATTGTTTTTATAATATGTATAGGTGGATTACATCCAAAGAGATTGACAAAAACTCAATCCCACAAAAAAAACGTGAATGCAAAGAGCTACTATGTTTGATGGAGAAAGAACTTCCTACTTCATTTTTTGATATTCAGGTTCATTTATTAGTCCATCTTGTAGATGAAATAGAGATTGAAGGTGTTGTCAACACTCAATGGATGTTTTGGGTCGAGCGATTTATGGGAGTATTAAAAGGTTATGTGCGACAAAGAGCGAAACCAGAAGGATCCATGGCAGGGGGTTGGATGCTTGAAGAGTGCATGTATTATGTTAGTGAGTACCTTGAAAGAGTTCATGAAGAAGCTCCACGTGCATGGACCAACGAGTCTTCTTCAAAAATAGTAGATGAGGTATTATCAGGTAAGGGGGTTCCACTTACATTTCAAGAAAAAAATGATGTTTCTACTTTTGTAGCATATAATAGCGAATGCATGCAAGCATTCCTTAGCGAGTACGAGGAACTTCAAAATCTCTGAAGTAAAAGGCGAAAAAACAAAAGATTTAGACGTAATCTCGATAATAATGAGATCACAGATATATCTTCTTTCACGGATTGGCTATATAGTCGTTTGCAACGTGCCAACACAAATAATGAAGAAATTTCAGATGAGCAAAGAGAGTTAATGATAGGTTGTGAACGAAAGATAATTTTATTAAAATAATATTTTTTTTTCATATATGTATGTTAGTTTCTATTTACTAATTGAATTTATTTTGCAGGCTACAATTCACTAATATGTGGGCTTTTGGACAACACATTAGAATCAAAGCCATTGATTCTTTACGTAAAACAGAGGATTCTAGTATTGTTGCTTCTTTCAAGCAACTATCACGTGCTAGCTCAAAAGACACGAACCTTATAGATAGCGAACTTGGTTACGTAGGAAGTATTGTTGGTATCTACGAAATTTCATTTCGTACATTCAAGCAGGTAGAAAAAAGTTTATATTTTTTTATAGAGTTAGTTATTTTTTAAGCACCTAATAATGGGTTTTTGTTGTTATATATTTTGATAGGTCATATTGAAGGTTGACTGGTTTCGAGTGGAGTATAAAGGTAGTAATTCCACATTAAGAAAGGAATTATCTGGGTTTTGGGCAATTGATCTTCCAAGGTAATGCGATCTACTAAAGAACCATATATTCTTCCTAGGCATATTGAACAAGCATTTTTTTGTAAAAACCCAGATGCTCATCCTTGGTGGCAAGTCATTCATGTGCAACCTAGAGGTAGGTCATTGTTTGAACGGTTTATTGTTAGAGAGATCGAAGAAAGTCCTCTTTGTTACACTTATGTGTTCCTCGAGTAGATTTGATGTGAACCTTTTCCCTATACATGGGCACTTTTTACTCTAGTGTTGGCTAGAGGTTTTTTCCCCATGTTACCACATACTTGATACTCTCATATGTCGTGGTACTTTGTACTTAGGGATATTATTTAGCTCTTACTTCAGTTCAGTTCATCAATCAATAGAGAGAGCTATTCCAGCCATCGTCTTCTCCGTGTGTCTTGCTGCATTTGTGCTCCTTGTGTGTGCTTCTTGTGTGTCTCTCGCACTTCTACACACAGCTAACAGTGGTATCAGAGCAGGTTCAGCCTCTTCTCAAGTTTCGATTTTTCGCATTGTGGCGCGCGTGCACTTTAACAGTGCAAATCGACTTCGGAGCATAGAAGTGTGAATTTCAGCAGCCCGGAAACATTTCCACTAGGTACGCTGGGGTTTTACCCCCATTTCGAAGCCCTTCGTGTAGTCAGAATCGCCATCAGAGTGACGGTTTGTGAGCTGAAATTTCAGCACTCATATCAGTTTTCGTCGAAGTGAAGATTTTGTCACATTCTTGTTCCTTAGTGAAATGGCGGGAAGCAATGACTTGTTTGGCATGCTTCAAGCTGAAGATAAGCTTGATGGGACCAACTATCCGATGTGTTCTTACATGATGAAGCACGTTCTTGTTGCAAAACAACTTTGGAACATAGTGGCAGATGTAGATCGAAGACCGGCAGGTGCTTCTACTTCACAGTCTACTGTCATAGATGGAGCTTCTTCTTCGAGTACAGTGGTTTCTCCTTCTCCACCTACACAGGAGCAGCTTAGATGGGATGGAAAAGATGCTCAAGCTCATGCTTTGATTGCGCTTTTAGTGAAGCGTCATATAGTTCCACACATTCGGTCATGTTCTACATCACGACAGGCATGGGACACTCTTGCTTCTTTGTATGCCGTGCGTAATGAAGCACGTGTTGCATACTTGAGGAAGCAACTTGAGGATGTATGTATGGCTGAAAATGAGTCAGTGGATGTGTATGTGACACGCATCAAGGACTTGAAAGAGCAATTGGCAAACATAGATGAGATCATTCCGGATGCATCACTCATTTCTACATTGTTGAAAGGATTACCAGAATCTTTTCAAAGCTTTGCTACTACACTTCATTTGGTTGCAAAAGGAAATCCTGATATGTATGCATTTGATGAGGTTGTGTCTCTTCTTTTGCAAGAAGAGGAATCTAGAGTGAATAGGAGTGGTTTGATTGAAGGAACGCAAGCACTTGCTATCTCACAAAAGGGGAAAAGCAAGTATGGTTCAGCTTTTGGTTCATCAAAACCAAAGCCTCAAGCTTCCTCTTCCACTCATTCCTCTAATGATGGTGATTTGCAAAAGAAGAAGAGATGCAAATATTGCCAGAAGGCTGGTCATACTATTGATGAGTGTAGAAAGCTTGCTAAATGCAATGAAAAGAAGAAGGAATCGGGCATGTCTATTGCTGAAAATTCAGAAAATGCAAAGAATGATGAAACTAACATGGCTCAAGATTTTTTTTTTTTTAATGTAAAGGAAGTTTGGCAATAGCCTACTCTCCCGGACTTGAATTAAATTAAGAAACAAGGGTACAAAAGAAGGGGACTAGTGCCCACGGGACCCCCCAAATCCCACAAAGCAGGGGAACTAGGTTGATTCCTAGGTATGGCTCAAGATTTTTGGGCATGTGTTGTTACATGTCATTATGATGCTTCTTTACATTCTAAATGTATGGTTGTGAGTGAGGCTGATTCGGATTGGTTCTTCGATAGTGGTGCTTCAAAGCACATAACATCATGCAAAAGATTTTTTGCCTCTTTGAAAGATGCACCTAAAGGAGGACATGTGGTGTGTGCAAACAATGCCTCTTATCCTATCATTGGAGTAGGAGAAATTGAGCTTACGACTGCAAATGGAGGTGTGATTCTCTTGAAAAATGCATTGTATGTGCCCGGTATCAAGAAGAACTTCATTTCAGTTCCGTTGATTGCCAAAGCTGGACTTCATGTACAGTTTATTGATGATAAGTGTATGGTTCATGATTTTAGCAATGGCGATGTTATCGTGATGTCCGGTACATTATGTAATGGTTTGTATCGCATGGATACATACAAGAGGGCTGCCTCGAATGCCTTAGTTGCTCATACTTCTTCCATGGCTGAAATGGAGCTTTGGCATGCTCGTTTTGGTCATTTAAACTTCAATAGTTTGCTCTACTTGCAAAAGAAGGACATGGTTATTGGCTTGCCTACACTTGAGTCCATTGAAAAGCATGCATGTGAAGGTTGCATTCTTGGAAGAATGCATCGTGCTTCTTTTCCAAAAGATAGTCACACACACACTACAAGAAAATTGCAACTTGTTCATAGTGATGTATGTGGTCCCGTCAAGACTCCATCTTTTGGGAAGCATGTATATTTTGTTACCTTCATTGATGATGCTACTCGCTATCATGGGTGTATCCTATGAAAGCAAAGAATGAGGTACTTTCTTGCTTCAAAGCATTTTTAGCTATGGCTGAAAATTTTTCTTCACAAAAGCTTTTGACTCTACGCACGGATCGTGGTGGTGAATACATGTCACATGAGTTTAATGCTTTTCTTCGTGAAAGAGGTATTTCACACCAATGTACGGTGCTATATACACCTCAACAAAATGGTGTTGCCAAGCGTAAAAATAGAACTCTACTTGAAATGGCACGATGTATGGTTAAAGAAAAGCATCTTCCTCATAAGTTTTGGTTTGAAGCGGTCATGTGTGCAAATTATGTGTTGAATCGCTGCCCTACAAAAGCATTGAGAGTCATCACTCCTTATGAAGCTTGGAATGGTCATAAGCTTATGGTTAGTCATATGCGTGTGTTTGGTTGTTTGGCATATGCTCTTGTGCCATCAGAACAATGTCACAAACTTGATGACAAGGCAAAGAAATGTATATTTGTTGGTTATGCTGAAAGTAAGGGATATCGGTTGTACCATCCATTGACGAACACAATTATTGTGAGTCGAGATGTGGTATTTGCTGAAAATTCTGTTTTCCCTCTACTTGAATGCAAAAAACTGCCAACAGTTAGCTCACAAGATGTGTTCGATACACTCATGCCTTTGTTCCAAAATGGTGTGCTTGACTATGGCCATGTAGACCAGCCAACTGAGGTTCAAAGGGCTGAAAAATTCCAGCCAAATCGGGCTGAAAATGCAGAGAATTTCTAGCCAAACATGACTGAAAAAATTCAGCCAAAAATTGCCAAAACTGTTGGAAATTTTCAGCCACATATGGCTGAACATTTGCATCCAAATATGGCTGAAACTGAGTACGAAATTCAGCCCACGCATGATGTACATATTGAAGATGTTTTACATAATGAATGCATGTCTATCAAGAGTGCACAATCTATGCCAAAGTGGCTGAAACAAGCTTTGCAGAAAAGCAAATTGAGTGCACCTTTACTTGGTAGAACAAGATCAAGCTCTCACCATGCATCAAGTAATTTTGTGGATTATTCTCTTATTGCTACAGCATGTAATGAAGAGCCACTTTCTTTTGAAGATGCATGTGACGATCCACAATGGATGAGTGCTATGCAATCAGAAATGGATTCCATACATAGGAATGGTACTTGGGAGTTATGTGAATTGCCAAAAGGAAAGAATGACATTGGTACAAAGTGGGTTTATAAGATTAAGAGAAAATCTGATGGTAGCATTGATCGCTACAAAGCTAGATTGGTTGCCAAAGGATATGCACAGCAATATGGCATTGACTATGAGGAAACTTTTGCACCTACTTCACGCATGACTACCATTCATACCGTGGTTGCATTGGCTGCCCATCGAGGTTGGAAAGTGCATCAGCTGGACATAAAAACAGCCTTCTTGAATGGTGATTTGCAAGAAGAAGTCTATGTGAAGCAACCTCCTGGATTTGCTATGAAAGGGAAAGAGCATATGGTTTGTCGCTTGCATAAAGCCTTGTATGGTCTCAAGCAAGCTCAACGTGCATGGTATGACAAAATACATAAGCACTTGATTGCTCTTGGCTTCACATGTAGTCCGATTGAAAGCACACTCTATGTACACAAAAATGGGGCTGATCTTATAGTGCTTGTTCTTTATGTTGATGACATACTCTTGACTGGGTCATGTGATGCAAAACTTGACATTCTTATGGCTGATTTGCAACATACTTTTGATGTCACTTATCTTGGTCTTTTGAGCTACTATCTTGGCATCCAGTTTGTATCCGTTGAGGGGGGAATTTTTATGCATCAATCAAAGTATGTTGAAAAACTACTTCAGCATTTTGACTTTGAGGATTGTAAGCCAGTTTCCACACCAGTTGAGATAGGATTCAGGTTCTCAGTTTAGGATTCCAGTGATGCATTTGACACTTCTCTTTTTCAGCAAGCTGTGGGATGTCTTATATATGCATGCAACACAAGGCCGGATATACAGTATGCAGTTTCCCAGTTGAGTCGATTCATGCATAGCCCTGGCACTAAGCATTGGCAAGCGGTGAAACGTGTGTTTAGATATCTTCGAGGCACTTTGAGCTTAGGTCTCTTTTATGGCAGAGATGTTCAGCCATGCTTGCATGCTTTTACAGATAGTGATTGGGCTGGTTGTTATGATACTCGCGTGTCCACTAGTGGTAATTGCTTTTTCCTTGGAGACTCATGCTTATCTTGGTTGAGTAAGAAGCAACCTACAGTGGCGACATCGAGTTGTGAAGCTGAGTACAGGGCAGTTTTCACAGCTACAGTGGAGTGTATATGGCTGAGATGCCTATTGATGGATCTTTGCATGGAGATTGATGCTGCTACACATATTCTCACAGATAGTCAGAGTGCTTTGGTTGTTGCACGAAACCGAGTGTTTCATGCACGGACCAAACATATTGAGGTGCATTATCACTATGTGAGAGAGCGCCTTCATTTAGGAGATATTGATTTGGTATATGTGCCTACACAAGATAATGTGGCAGACATATTCACCAAAGCTCTTCCACGGGAAAAGTTTGAAGCTTTTCGCAAAGCTTTAGGCTTGTTACCTTGTGGGGGCTGATCTGTCACTCCCTGTATGTGTTCACTTCATTCGCTCCAGGGGGGTTTGTTACACTTATGTGTTCCTCGAGTAGCTTTGATGTGAACCTTTTCCCTATACATGGACACTTTTTACTCTAGTGCTGGCTAGAGGTTTTTTCCCCATGTTACCACATACTTGATACTCTCATATGTGGTGGTACTTTGTACTTAGGGATATTATTCAGCTCTTACTTCAGTTCAGTTCATCGATCAATAGAGAGAGCTATTCCAACCATCGTCTTCTCCGTGTGTCTTGCTGCGTTTGTGCTCCTTGTGTGTGCTTCTTGTGTGTCTCTCGCACTTCTACACACACCCAACACTCTTGATGATTCAGCATTAGATACAGATACATCAACATCTGAAATAGAAATTAAAATCATTATATGTGATAATGATACTAATCTTTTTGATGAAGAGGATAATTCTCTACATGCTGATTCTACTGATGAGGAAGAGGAATTACCAGAAATAGATATTAATCCATCAATAGATGATGTGATTCATGAGAACATAGATTTAACAATAGAAGAAATAACTGAAATCAATAAGGATAATGAAGATGAGACTATATTGATGTCTTACCAAAATGATGGCAATAATGAAAACATATGAGCAGATTAGATAGTAAATTCTACTCTAGTTATCGATCAATAACTTGAAGCTTCTGAATGGATATCAGATAATAGATTTTTTTATTAACTTGAATAACGATGAATCCTACTAGAGAGATGAAATCATGTTCTTCTAAGTTAGAACATGAAGCTCGGGGGTATGCCTAATTATTTTATATATAGCTTTATCTTCGAGGAGCAAATTTTTATCATGTATGTATGCATACGTGTGTGTATTCACGTGTATTATATGTATACATATGTTAGTATGCATATATATGTATTTGATGTATATGTATGTGTTTGCATGTGTGTGATATATGTATACATGTGTTAAATATGCATATGTGTATATATTCATGTAATATATGCAAATGTTTATAATTGTGTACATGTATATATGTATATGTGTCTATGTGTAAATATGTACATGTAAATATGTATGCATGTATATACATGTTTATGTGTGCATGTAGGCATGTATATGTGATGTGTAGATGTATATATATGTATATATGTCTATGTGTAAATGTGTACATGTAAATATGTTAGTATGTATATATATATTTATGTGTGCATTTAGGCATGTATGTGTGATGCATAATATATCTACTCCATTTTATATTTATGTATCCTATCTACATGATGTGTATATATCTTTATATATATTATGATCCTCGTTGATTCGAGTAGCTATATATAGAGGCATAAGGTTGGGAGGAGAGACATCTCTCTAGTAGGACGTAGGAGGAATAGATGCAATGTGTACATATACTTCAAACATATGGCTAAAAGGTTGAATTAGAGTTTTTAAATTAGGGTTTTTAAAACCCTAATATCGAAATTAGTGTTTTCAATTTAGGATTTTTGAAATAGGATTTATTTATTTATTTATGCGAATGCATGTGTTGTGTATGTACGTGTATCTATATGTGCATATGCATGTGTTGTGTGTGTATATATGCATGTGTATATGTATACATGCATGTAAATATGATTATATGAGTCTATGTGTGTGTACATATGATTATGCATGTGTATGTGTATGTGAGTATGTGTACGTGTATGTGAGTATGTGTATTCATTATATGTGTGTAACTGCATGCATGTATATGTGTGTGTAAAAATGTGCATGTATGTGTGTGTATGTATAAATGTGCATGTATATGTATATGTGTGTAAATGTGCATGTATGATGTATATATGTGTGTATGTGTGTATTTATACCTCTAGTATCACTCTTTTTCTCTCTCTCTCTCTCATATACATACATACATGCATAAACGCACATACTCATATCCACATATATATATACATAAAAGCAGTGCATACCATGCATTATCCCGACGATGAGCCATAAGTGTCCGCATCTCTTTTAGACACCACTTAAGCGACCATCCTCTCCCAAACTCTATCTCAAGTGAACTAAGTATGTATTTTTTATCCCTCTCATCATGCTGACTACAAAAAAAAAACATAATGTAAATAAAACATAAGATATTTATTTCAATTTATATGTAAAATTTTTACTTACTTCCATGGTAAGTGGACAAAGCGCAGGTAAGAGTCGCATAGTGCCCGCATCCTTCTCTTGAACTCCAATCCATTCCCTATGTACACAATGTTCCCATCTGGCTCTATATCACACTCTAGTCCTAAGGTGCCTATGCATGTCCTCATAGGCAACTCTGCTCTGCTATCACATGCTGAAGGTGGTATAGGTGTCCTGAAAACAAATAGATAAAAATAAATAAAAATATGTGTTATAATATCATTAAAAAGGTTTATGAAAAAAAAACATACCTATGAGCAGATACCTCTCTTCCTTTATGTGGAGCCACATAAGAGCCCTCGTATGATCGTTGGGTAAGCATCAGGATCGTATAGTCAAGCTCCTCATCAGACATCTCTGAGTAATCACGCATTATGGCCCCTAGAGTATGAGACGGAACTCTTGCTCTCATAAGACTTTTTATGAGAGTGAGTTTCGCCTTTCTCTCTCTACTGGAATCCATAATACCTAACATATAAAACAAAATGGTTAGAAATCAATATATATATATATATATATATATATATATATATATATATATATATATATATATATATATATATATATATATATATATATATATATATATATATATATATATATATATATATATATATATATATATATATATATATATATATATATATATATATATATATATATATATATACGTGTACATATGTATGTGTGTATGCATTAAGTATGTGTATGCATGCATGTGTGTGTGTATGTATGTGCATGTATGTGTGTATGCATATGTATGTGTGTGTATGCATCATTATGTGTGTATGTGTCTATGTGTGTGTGTGTGTATGTGTGTGTGTCTATGTGTATGTGTGTGCATCTATGAGTGTGTATGTGTTTATGTGTGTGTATGTGTCTATGTGTGTGTATGTGTCTATGTGTGTATGTGTATGCATGTATGTATGCATATGTGTGTATGCATTATGTATGCATATGTGTGTATGCATTATGTATGTGTATGTATGCATGTATGTATGTATGTATGTATGTATGCATATGCATTATGTATGTATATATATGCATGTATGTGTATGTGTGAGTATGTCTTTCTATGTGTGTGTATGCATATATGTGTGTGTGTATCCATATATGTGTGTATGTGTGTGTACATGTGTTTGTATGTGTGTATGCATGTGTATGTGTGTGTATGCATCATTATGTGTGTATGTGTGTTTGTGTGTGTGTATATGTGTGTGTGTCTATGTGTATGTATGTGTGTCTATGAGTGTGTATGTGTTTATGTGTATGTATGTATCTATGTGTGTATGTGTCTATGTGTGTATGTGTATGCATGTATGTATGCATATGTGTGTGTATGCATGTGTATGTGCGTGTATGCATCATTATGTGTGTATGTGTCTATGTGTGTGTATGTGTGTGCGTGTCTATGTGTATGTGTGTGTATGTGTTTATGTGTATGTATGTATCTATGTGTGTGTATGTGTCTATGTGTGTATGTGTATGCATGTATGTATGCATATGTGTGTGTATGCATATGTATGTGTGTGTATGCATCATTACGTGTGTATGTGTCTATGTGTGTATGTTTGTGTGTATGTTTGTGTGTGTGTATATGTGTGTGTGTATGTGTATGTGTCTATGTGTATGTGTCGTTATGCGTCTATGAGTGTGTATGTGTTTATGTGTGTGTATGTGTCTATGTGTGTGTATGTGTCTATGTGTGTACGTGTATGCATGTATGTATGCATATGTGTGTATGTGTGTATGCATTATGTATGCATATATGTGTGTGTATGCATTATGTATGTGTATATAAGCATGTGCATTATGTATGCATGTAAGTATGTATGTATGCATATGCATATGCATTATGTATGCATATGTGTGTATGTGTGTGTATGCATTATGTATGCATGTGTGTGTATGCATTATGTATGTGTATGTAAGCATGTGCATTATGTATGCATGTAAGTATGTATGTATGCATATGCATATGCATTATGTATGCATATGCATTATGTATGCATATGCATTATGTATGCATATGTATGCATGTATGTGTATGTGTGTGTATGTCTCTCTATGTGTGTGTATGCATATATGTGTGTGTATATGTGTATGTATGTGTGTATGCATGTGTAGTATGCATCATTATGTGTGTATGTGTGTATATGTGTGTGTATATGTGTGTGTATGTGTGTGTGTGTATGTGTGTGTGTGTGTGTCTATGTGTATATGTGTGTATCTATGAGTATGTATGTGTTTATGTGTGTGTATGTGTCTATGTGTGTATGTGTCTATGTGTGTATGTGTCTATGTGTGTGTATGTATCTATGCATGTGCATTATGTATGCATATGTGTGTATGTGTGTGTATGCATTATGTATGCATGTGTGTGTATGCATTATGTATGTGTATGTAAGCATGTGCATTATGTATGCATGTAAGTATGTATGTATGCATATGCATTATGTATGCATATATGTGTATGTGTGTGTATGTCTCTCTATGTGTGTGTATGCATATATGTGTGTGTATGTGTGTGTATATGTGCCTGTATGTGTGTATGCATGTGTAGTATGCATCATTATGTGTGTATGTGTGTGTATATGTGTGTGTATGTGTGTGTGTGTCTATGTGTATATGTGTGTATCTATGAGTATGTATGTGTTTATGTGTGTGTATGTGTGTGTATGTGTGTATGTGTGTATGTGTCTATGTGTGTGTATGTATCCATGCATGTGCATTATGTATGCATATAAGTATGTATGTACATTGTATGCATATGCATATGCATATGCATTATGTATGCATATGTATGCATGTATGTGTATATGTGTGTATGTCCCTCTATGTGTGTGTATGCATATATGTGTGTGTATGTGTGTATGTGTGTGTATATGTGTCTGTATGTGTGTATGCATGTGTATGTGTGTGTATGCATGTCTATGTGTCTATGTGTCTATGTGTCTATGTGTGTATGTGTGTGTATATGTGTGTATGTGTGTGTATATGTGTGTGTATGTGTGTGTATATGTGTGTGTGTATCTATGAGTGTGTATGTGTTTATGTGTGTATGTGTCTATGTGTGTGTATGTGTGTATGTGTGTATGTGTATGCATGTATGTATGCATATGTATGTGTATGCATGTGTATGAGTGTGTATGCATCATTATGTGTGTATGTGTGTATGTGTTTGTGTATATGTGTGTGTATGTGTGTGTGTCTATGTGTATGTGTCGCTATGCTTCTATGAGTGTGTATGTGTTTATGTGTGTGTATGTGTCTATGTGTGTGTATGTGTGTATGTGTGTATGTGTATGCATGTATGTATGCATAGGTGTGTGTATGCATTATGTATGCATATGTGTGTGTATGCAATATGTATGTGTATGTATGCATGTAAGTATGTATCTATGCATATGCATAGGCATTATGTATGCATATGTATGCATGTATGTGTATGTGTGTGTATGTCTCTCTATGTGTGTGTCTATGCATATATGTGTGTGTATGTGTGTATGTGTGTATGTGAGTATGTGTGTGTGTATATGTGTGTCTATGTGTGTATGCATGTGTATGTGTGTGAATGCATCATAATGTGTCTATGTGTGTGTGTATATGTGTGTGTATGTGTGTGCTCGTCTATGTGTATGTGTGTGTGTCTATGAGTGTGTATGTGTTTATATGTGTGTATGTGTCTATGTGTGTGTATGTGTATGCATGTATGTATGCATATGTGTGTGTATGTGTGTGTATACATTATGTATGCATATGTGTGTGTATGTGTGTGTATGTGTTTATGTGTGTGTATGTGTCTATGTGTGTGTATGTGTATGCATGTATGTATGCATATGTGTGTGTATGTGTGTGTATGTGTGTGTATGTGTTTATGTGTGTATGTGTCTATGTGTGTGTATGTGTCTATATGTGTATGTGTATGCATGTATGTATGCATATGTGTGTATGTGTGTGTATGCATTATGTATGCATATGTGTGTGTGTATGTGTTTATGTGTGTGTATGTATCTATGTGTGTGTATGTGTCTATGTGTGTGTATGTGTATGCATATGTGTGTGTATGTGTATGCATATGTGTGTGTATGTGTATGCATGTATGTATGCATATGTGTGTATGTGTGTGTATGTGTTTATGTGTGTGTATGTGTCTATGTGTGTGTATGTGTCTATGTGTGCATATGTGTGTGTATGCATGTAAGTATGTATGTATGTACTCATATGCATATGCATTATGTATGCATATGTGTGTGTATGCATGTAAGTATGTATGGATGTACACATATGCATATGCATTCTATATGCATGTATGTGTATGTGTGTGCATGTCTCTCTATGTGTGTGTGTATGTGTGTGTGTGTATGTGTGTATGTGTGTGTATATGTATGTGTATATGTGTGTGCATGTGTATGCATTATGTGTGCATGTGTGTATGCAACATTATTTGTGTATGTGTGTATATTTGTGTGTATTTGTGTGTATGTGTGTGTGTGTCTATGTGTATGTATGTGTGTCTATGTGTGTATATGTGTGTGTATGCATATGTATGTGTGTGTAAGTGTGTGTGTGTGCGCATACCTTGCAAGTAGATGTCTCTCTCTCTCTCTCTCTCTCTCTCTCTCTCTCTCTCTCTCGGTCTCTTCTTGGTCTCTCGCGTCCAAATCCCAGCACAAATGTGCCAAGAGAAATCGAATTTTTTTTTTTACATTCCAGAGCGTTGCATATGCGACGCTCTTCAGTTTGCCAATGTCGCAAATACCGTCGCTCATTAGCGATGGTATTTGCGATGCTATTAATTTAGCACCGCATAAGCGATGCTAGCATCGCTTATGTGACAGCTGCCACTTAAAAAAAAAAAATCGAAAAACTGACCGTCGCTTATTGGACACAAGCGTTCGGGGGCGTTGCTACGCCCCCCTATTTCTTGTAGTGATCATTCATGCAAATGTAGTAGGAGCATGAGTAAGTCCAAAGGGCATTACCATAAATTCATAATGGCCTGTTTGAGTTTTAAATGCAGTCTTAAAGATATCACTTTGCGTCATAGGAATCTAATGGTATCCC
This sequence comes from Ceratopteris richardii, assembly GCA_020310875.1. Lineage (NCBI taxonomy): Eukaryota > Viridiplantae > Streptophyta > Polypodiopsida > Polypodiales > Pteridaceae > Ceratopteris > Ceratopteris richardii. The sequence continues at coordinate 136,681,478 of CM035411.1, forward strand.
AATTTTAGACCAATTGTACTAAAGACACGAGCTCCTCGTAATTTATCTAAAAGATCATCGATTCAAGGAACAGGGTATCTATTCTTTATTGTGATCTTGTTAAGGGCTCTATAATCAATGCACATTCGATAAGTTTTATTCTTCTTCTCTACTAAAAGAATTGGTGCTCCAAATGGGGAAGAACTAGGCCTTATAAGTCCTTTTTGTAGTAGATCTTTTACTTGGTTTCCTATTTCCTTTTCGTGTAGTGGGCCATGTCTATAAGGTGCTTTATGAGGAGGAGAACTACCAGGGAATAAGTCTATGCTATGGTCAAATGATCCTCGAGATGGTGGTAGTTCAGAGGGCTCAGACATAAAACAATCCTTATAAGTAGTCATGAAAGGTTTATGTGCATCAGGAAGTGTATGAGTATAATCATTGATGACATTGACAAAAACAATGCATGAATTAAATCCTTTCCTAAATGCACATTTTACTTGAGTATGAATAATAAATGGAAATGGCTCAAAATCATGCCATGGAGATAAAGTAATGATTTGACCTTTAAATTCAAAGTTAAAAGTATGTGTGTGGTAGTCAATGCGTGGGTTATAATGATGACAAAAATGCATACCTAGTATAACATCATAAGATTGCAAAGGTGCAATTAAAAATGTTCGTGAATCAACATATGGGCCTATGTTAATCGTAACATCTTGCACTTCTCGTTACATTATAACGATTACCTTGAAATGCAGCTTTTACTTTATACAAAGAAGGAAACGTTTTTAATTTAAGTTAATAAATGTGAAACGAATCCATGTAAACTACCATCGTCATGTAAAATTTTAACAAGTTTATTGTTTATAGTACCCTGCGTGCAAAGTAGGGAATGAAGAGAGATATCGTTACCCAGGGTACTTAAGTCCTTCTCCAATTATTCCTCTGTCCAAAGAGGAGGAATTTCTTCATTATGGGCCTCCATGCTATGTAATTGAGCTGCAATAGGTTTCATGTTAAGAGGTCGCAATCGGCACTTTGTTTTTGTATGTCCAGGTTACCACAATTCCGACAGGTGATTCGTGGTCGCTTCTATTGGGCATCCATCACTGAAGTTTGTAGGGTAGATGGTTTGGTAGGTTGGAGAGATGAAGCAATAGGTGTAGTTGAGTAATTGGATTGCGGTGGACGAGGAAAACTAGGGTAAGATGGGGCATTAAAAGTATGTTTCATGGGAAGATGTGGTTTAACAAAAAGTGGTCGTTGACGTGGTTGTTACAGACAGTGTGACTTGGTTATGGATTGGAATTCTTTCTCTGCATCATAGGCGAAAGATATAGCCTCGTTGAGGGTTGTAGGTCATAAGGTGTGAAGTGTAGCTTGGATTCCCACCTCGAAACCATCTTCATATTTCCGCTGCAAGCTATCCTCTGGTACATCTTCAAGCATTCGAACCAATAGTAAATTTTGCCACAACCGCTCCATGTAGGTAGTAACTGTATCACCCTCCTTCCATGTAAGGGTCGTCCATGCACGTCGAACATGCAAATGGTATTGAGGAGGAAGAAAAGAATCCTTCACTTTCTCTTGGAAAGCCTTCCACATTGTTGGACGCTCAGTACTGTGCTGCAGGACATTCCACCAGAGTTGAGCTTTTCCTACTAAATAGTTAGTGGCAAATTTGACTTTTTCACTTTCAGCATAGGTTTCATCAGTATAAAAATCATCAAACTGTGAAATCCATGAAAGGATTAAAGGGCCATCCTTATTGGTCATCAAATCTTAAAAACTGGTAATTCTTAATAGCGATCTTGGAATGTGTGCCATCCGACTAGGTAGAGACAATAGCTTTGACCACCCTCGTAAGGTTGTCTTCATCAGTTTGCATCTTTTCGAGTATCTCGTCGCACTGTCGGATCTCATTCTGAGTGCCTCGTAATTCATGCCGCAGGAGCTCTAGTTGTTGCTCGAGTCTGACCTTGGGTAGAGATGATTCATCGAAATCCTCCATGTTGTTCATAGGGACCATGAGGATGTAGGGACAAAACCCTCTTGCTAGATATGTAAAAACAATTTTTGAGTTTGTTTGAGTTAAAATGTAAACAGAATGGTTGTTCTTGTGAATTGAAAAAGTCAGAAAGAGATGAAAGTTGTGTTAAATATAAAAAAAGAGAAGTAGAGTGACAACACAAAGAGATAGTGTAGTGGTAAAACACTTCCCTTGTGTGGGTGAGGTTGTGGGTTCAAATCCTCCCACCTTGGTGAATCTAAAAGTCCTTATTGCCACTCATACATTAAAATTGGTTCGCGTGTAGCCAAGAGCTGCCAACGATCGCCAAGGGAGCCTTGGGTGCCAAAGTAATGCGTTAGTTATGCCTTAAGTTATGCATAAGTTCTATGCCTTGGAGTAAATGTACGTGTAAACGTAGGTTCTGGTTCTATAACTAGAACAGAAACTGAAACGACAATGGCAATGGCAACGGAAACAAAAACAGGAACAAGAATCAAAATAAAAAACGGAAACTGGAATCGGATTTGGATTTGGATCGCGAACAGAGAACAACGAACAGCGAACAACAATCAATTCCCCAAAACAAACAGGAACAGATCCCTCCGTAGTGACACGTGCAAGGCTCTGCTACCACTATTAAAAGGATCTTGCTCACACGCACACAGAGGTTGCAAACGCAGAAAATACATAGAAAAATAGAGACATCAAGAGATGAGACTGAACATAGTATTGGGTGCAATCTCCCCCCATGCAATCTGTTTCAACACTCCACAGAGTGCATGTATTTATAGGAATTTTTTATTACGTCGAAAAGAGTGGTTACATGAGAGCGGCTTTGAAAAGCATGCGTGTAACTAAAAGTTGGTGACTTTCATAGAAAGCCTTTTCTTTTAATATCAAAAATTGCGGTCTACAATGATGCTTATTCTAACCACTATTTTTATTACTATTTCTAACAATAGAACCTTCCATGCAGATTTATTTACAAACTAAATTATAAGTCGGATTTATTGATGTCCGCCCTAAGGTTGGATTATTGATGTCCTCCCTTTCACGCTTTCACGCCCTCACGAACCTTCAGCTGCTATATCAAAAAACACCAAAAACACATTAATACATTAATAAATTATCACTCAAACAATGCATTGTTCAAAATATTCCATAATGTATAACACATTATCCAAGTTGTTCTCTAGAATTTGTAAAGGATGTAAAAGACCTTGTGTCTTAACCCTTTCTACCTTGTCCACATGGTACATAAAGCATTGTTGAACATATGTATGTACATCTATGGCTAATCGAGTCTACCAAAATATTCTTCTAATAAGGTGAATGGTTTTTTCAACACCGGGATGCCCTGCACAAGGAACATCATGGTTATCAAGCATGACTTTTCTTCTCAAATCCTAAGAATCTGATATGTAAACCTTTCCTTTTTGTTTGACTATTCCATTCTCCATTGAGAAATTGGAATACGTACTTGACTTGTTTGCTTTAATAGGGGAAAAAACTACTAATAATTCATGGTCCCTTATAATAAAGTCATCAATGATGGCTCTAATGATCTATAAAAAGTGTGGATCTTTGACTTGTGTGTCCTTTCTTTCTTGAAGCAATGAGCTTTCTAGAACTATAAAGATCATTTGATACGTTATTCATGATCATCCATCAGCTATAACATTCTGTATGCCTCTTTTATACAGGATTTCCATGTGAGACTCCTGCATGAGCTCAACCCAACGAGCATGTCTACCTCGAAGATCTGGTTGATTAAAAAAATACTTGAGTATATGATGATTCGTGTATACCTTAAAATTTGCACCATAAAGATAGTGTCTCCAAACTTTTAAGGGCATGCACCACTACATACAAATCCTATCCATGCACTAGTGTATTGTGTTGTGCACTACTCAAATTTTTGCTTTTAAAATCTATTGGCCTCCCATCTTGGCTCAAAACTGCCCTTATGGCTATGCGAATAGCATTTGTCTCTAACTCAAATGGTTTTTGTGGACCTACCACTTTGAGTATTGGTGCCTCTAAAACAACTTGCTTTAGAGTATAAAAATTTCTTGTTGCTCTTGTGTCCATGCAAAATATACTTTTCCTTGAAGCAAATTTGTCATAAGTGCTGCTATTGATGAATAGGATGAAATAATTTTTTGATAGAAATCGGAAGGTCCTAGAAATGACCGTAGCTTCCCCTCATCTTGAGGAGCGGGCCATGCTAAAATAAATGAGACCTTCTTGGGATCCATCTGAACCCCATTGGTCGATACCACATGCCCTAAATACTCTATCTCTAGAAGAAACAATTGAGTCTTATCTCGATTAACAAACAATTGATTTTCCATTAGTTTATTCAACACTAATCTTAAGTGACTTTCATGCTCATGTATGGACCTACTATACACTAAGATGTTATCTACATGTGAAATATCATTCATTACTATCATGAAAGTAGAAAGTGAATTAGTCAAACCATATGACATAACTAAATACTCATAATGCCCAAAACGGGTCTTGAAAGTTGTTTTATATACATGTTGCTCCTTAGCTCTAATATGGTGGTACCCACTTTTTGAATCTATTTTACTATATACAATTGATCTACCAAGAGCATCAAGGAGATCATCTATCTTGTGCATGGGATACTTATGCTTGAAGGTAATCTTATTGAGTGCTCTCTAGTCGAGGCACATCCTATAAGATCCATCTTTCTTCTTCACTAGAAGAACAGGTGATACAAAGGGTGAATAGCTTGTTTTGATAAGCCCTTTCTCCATATACTTGTCCGTGACCTTGAGTACTTCATTTTCCTTATGCAAGATCATTTCAAATGGCGATCGAGTGGTGGGAATCGTTCCTGGTTCCAATTCGATTCTATGCTCAATATTCCTACAAGGAGTAAGCCCAAAAGTAACTCTTTTAAAAACAACTCTTGGAATTTTGCTCTTACTTTATCTGAAAGTAATTGAGCATTCCAATTGGAGTTTCTTTGATTGCTAGAATCCATCACTACATAAGATGAATACACAAAATAATTAAAAAAAAATCAATCTTGAAAAGCTTGGTTGTAGTCATCAATCACATCTCTTGGAGATCTAGCTCTCCATGGATCAGTAATCAAGTTCTCTCATGCTCAAACTGATAAACATGTGAAGAAAAGTCTATGAATCGTCATTTCCTGGTGTAATAAAGTAAGTCTATGATCTAAGGGTCTGGCTAGTTCAGATAGATCTAAAATCGGATACCATTTGGTCACTCGTGTGTATGACCAAAGATCTCGAGAGTAGACTTACGTAGCAAGTCATGTGCCCTTGTAAACAAGTGATCCTTTTAGCTTAGTGGTCAAATCTCAAGGGTGTGAAGGAGGAGGTCTTAGGTTCAACCCCCATGGGGTACATGGGGAGAGTGTTTTGCCCAAAGATATCTAGAGCCTTCTAGAGACCTCCATGTGAGTTAACTCTAGTTAGCTGGGACACTTGGCACACATGTAGTTACATGGCTGACACATGGATGGCTAGAATCCACCTGCCTAAGAAGGTAGTCCCTTGGAGAGAGCTATATATAGAGGCATATGGTTGGGAGGAGAGATAGCACATGGTAGTCATAATTTGTGTCTCTTACATTGATATTAGAGCCTAGGAAGTAGGCTTGGGAAAGGTGGATTGACCCAATGGCCTCCGAAAAAAAGGAGCTTGAGTGCTCTATCATGTGAAAGGGTAGGAATTAGGAAGGCAATGCTTTGAGAAAGAGAGATTGGGGTGTATCTCTCAATCCATAGGTCAGATTAAAGCATGTAAGATACCGTTGGAAAGATCTCAAAACAAACTTTCCAAATATAATGAGAAAACTTGGAACTGTGAAGTCGTTTGAAAACCTTGGGTGGCACTTGATTGAGTGTTCGAGATACCAAACATGGGTGAGAACAAGGTTCAAGATACTAAAGTTGAGAATAGGGTTCAAGCCACCAAGGTTGTGAACAAGGTTCAAGAAACTATGCGAGATTGAGGATATCAATTCAAGGGTACAAAGGGAGTTCAAAAATAGAGGGATAGAAGAGTAGATCATTGAGGACAATGATCAACTAAGGGGGGAAGAATGTAATAAAGTGATAGGTAGGAGATGGTTGAACCACACCCTTCAAAGATAGGATATGGTTGAACTACACCCTAAGAGGGAGCATTACTCAACCATGGCTTTTGGGGCAAGTGGTTAGCCCATCACATTCCTAAGCAAGAGGTTGTGAGTTCAAATCTCCTATAGATTCTTACACCTAGGATGCCACTTCTTACTTAGGACTACATCAAAATGAGTTAGTTGTGCTATCTCAAACTCCAATATGTCCTCATAAAATTGGATCTAGATGGCTAAGGCAATTTCCCATGTCTCTGTACCCTTCATATGGGCTAACTCCACTATGTAAGCACTCTCTAGCTGCACAATGTCTAAGTGTAATCATGTCACAAGTTGGGAGTTGATGATATTATGTGTGGAACTCGTATCAAAGAGAACTTTGATAGGTTGTCCTAACATGAATCCTCTCATAACAATGACTTCCATATAAGAGAACTGGTAACCTTTCTGTGCCACTGGTGAAAGCACAACATCTGGCAAAAAAGGCACCTTCTTCATGATTGTCATGGCCACTATACAAGATGATATATGAGATTGAGAATCTCCAAAATCCTCATCTACATCACTCCCTGCCTATGTAAGGTTTATTACTATGGTGGTCGCTATCTTTTTCTTCTTAGGATAGTCTTTAAATTGATGATCCTAAGAACCCATAGCATAACTCTTCTTTCATTGCCTTCTCCTTCTGTTGAGGAGTAAGGATAGACTTGTTATAGCCCCTCTCAACTAGAGGATACACCTTTCTCTTAGCTCCTAAAATTATATTGATCATGTGCGCCTTCTTAGCCTCTTTTTGAGGTTATGCACTTGTCAATATAGGAGTCCTAGAGGAAAAGGACTGACTCATCTTAGTCCATGAGGATCTCTAGCCCTGGGAGCCTATGCCCTTATGACCATCCTCATAGACTAGAGCCATCTCTGTGGTGTGTGCCAAAGAGTGACACCTCTCCTTTCTTACTAATGATCAGATTGTTTCTCTAAGTCCCAAGACAAGCAATTTTGTCTTTTTGTGCCAAAGATATATACAAATTTTGGTTTGCTAGTATAAGCACCTCAAAGCTGCTATAGGTTTAGAAGAATTCAACAGGGTAGTTCTATTCAAACTTTTGGGATACAATCATTCTTTTGCATCAAGGTATTTTAGTCAGTGGCCATGGTTGAAAGCAGTGATGTATTCCATATGTTAGCTATTGAGGATAAGTTGGACTGTACCAATTACCCATTATGGGCTTATATGATGCATCATGTATTGGTTGCAAAAGGACTGTGGAATATTGTGCAGGGTGTTGACAAACATCCTATTACACCTAGGAACATAGTTGTTGAAGGTGATGCAGATGATGTTGAAGATGACAATATTCTTCATGTTCCTATTCGTGTTGCGGTTCCTGTTGCACCTGCTATAGAGCAAATTTGTTGGGATGGCAGAGATGCTTAGGCACATGCATTGATAGCCTTGTCTATCAAATGTGCAGAATAGCTAAGGATGCTTGAGATACACTTACCACTTTATACCACTCAAGGAATGAGGCTCATGTTGCTTACCTCTAAAAATAGTTGGAGAGTGAGAACATGAATGAAGGAGATTCCATGGACAATTTTCTGACAAAGATTGAAGATTTGAAGGAACAATTGATTTGTGCTAATGAAGTCTTGCCTGACAGTTCACTTGTGTAGACTGTTCATAATGGTCTTCTCGATTCATATCAGAGTTTTGCTTTTACTCTTCGTTTGATGATGAAAGACAATCCAAATGCCTTAACATTTGAGTACATACACTTATATATACATACAAATACTTACACATACATATGTACATACATACACACACACATACATGCATACACATACACGTATATCGAGAGCTTAAAGCAAATATCAAGTTGAATCTTGTACCAACCTTTAAGCATCGACAATATTTTTTAGAGAGTGTTGATGATGACACAGAGATGCCATTCATTGTGCTTCCTAATAGGACTGGATCACATGGTGGTCATATGAGGAACAACAAAGAGTGCATCCATGTGTTTTGCGAAGCATTGAGATTCACAAGAGAAAGGTGGATCAATGCTTTCAGAAATTGAGTAGAGGTGAGGAAGAACATGATAGACCTATTAATATGAAGAAGAAAGAGGGAGATGAGATTGTACAACTTGAAGGGGAAATAGAGTCATTGCGGGTGCGAGCTTAGGATTTACATGGACTTAACATGTGGAATCTCATCGAATCTCGTCAAATCTATTTGATGTGTTAACTCCATATAAATCCTAAGCTTTCATCCATAATGACTCTATTGTCTCTTCAAGCTGTACAATCTCATCTACCTCTTTCTTCTTCATATCAATAGGCCTATTTTGTTCTTCCTCACCTCTACTCAATTTCTGAAAGCATTGATCCACCTTTATTTTGTGAATCTTAGTGCTTTCTAAAATGCACTGATGCACCCTTTGTTGTTCCTCATATGACCCATCATGTGATCTATGATGTCCTGTTAAGAAGCATAGTATCTTGATGGTACATGAGAATGATTCTAAGTTTGGAAAAAAGGTTGGAACATGGAACTCTCAACACTTTGAGCCTCTAAATAACTTTACCAAATACCAATTTGAACAACATAAGATAACTATTCAAATGTCTAAGCAAGAAGCACAAATGTGTGAAGCTTATGATAACAAAGAAGCACAAATACCAATTTGAACAACATAAGATAACTATTCAAATGTCTAAGCAAGAAGCACAAATGGGTGAAAGTAGTGATGATAGTGGAGGATGGTGAGGAAAAATGTGCATACATAGGCAATGATGTGTCAAAAGAGGAAGAAGAGAAATTTAAGGATTTATTCAAAAAGTATAGATGTATTTTCATGGATTTAAACATGTCTCAATGGAGTATATTCAAATATTATTGCTCATAGAATACCAATGATTCTAGATGCAAAACCCTCAAAGAAAATGCCATACACATATATTAATGCTTATTAAACCAAGATCAAAGAAGACATTGGTAAAGTATTAGCTATAGGATTCATGTATGAGATTGGGCACACAAAATGGGTATCTCCCATAGTTGTGGTGCCCAAGAAGAATTGAAATCTAAGAGTTAGTATAAATCTCAATAAAAACATTTCCACTATTAGAGATATTGATATATTATCGATCACTTACCATATTTTTGAAAGATTGATAGACAAGGAAGCGTATAACTTCCATGGTGTTTTTTGTGTTATAATAAGGAAGAAGTTTCTCTTGAGAACCAACAAAAGATTATTTTGGCCATTGACTGGGTAATATATGCCTTTAAATTAATGCCCTTTGGACTTATAAATGTTTCAACTACTTTCCAAAGATTAATGTGTCATGTTTTTTAAGGCTTATTTAAGAAAATGCATTGAATTATATGTGGATGAATTATATGATTATTCAACAAAGAGAGTAGCATAGGTTCTAAGCTTAGAAATGATCTTTGATTATAGAATGTGGATCAACCCTAAATAATATGTCTTCATGGTAAGTCAACGAAAAATTTTGCACATGTGCCTAAAAATGGAATTTCAAGAGACAAAGACAAAGTAAGGGCAATATCAGGAATGGAAAAAACTACAAAAGAAGTGTGAGAATTTATGGATCATTGTGGTCAATATCAAAGATTTATTCACATGTATGTAATAGTTGTTAGGCCTTTGTATGGGATCATCACTAAGTTTTAATGGATGAAGGAATGCAACAAGGCTTTTGATGAGTTGAAGAAAATTACACTTTATACCAATCCTCAAAGTTGTTGGAAATTATTATGGTTAGAAGGTATCCATGATTAATCCTTGATGTACTTACCTACATTATTTCTATTCATTTATTATGAATCATAACAAATGTTAGTGTGGTGAATGAGTCAATGAAGCAATTATCTATGAAGATAATGGGAGCCTCTACTGTGTAGATTGACCAAAGACTTTGTGTATGTAGGTCTACAATTTTCTATTGTTCCTTATTCCCTTCCCCTTTGTTAAAATATTTTTGAAATTACTTGTTTTCACTATCTAAGTGTAGCCTACTATGATCCTACAAGGTGTGCATTTGTGATATTATCTTTCTAGTATTCCTATTAGTTGGCATAAAACACACTCCTTAGGATGTTTTTAGGTTTCAAGAATCTTTGTTTGTGGTGGTTCTAGTGTATGCTACCGAGCATAGCCAATAACTGGTATCAGAGTGAGGGCTCATATGAAAGGTCAATAATAATGCTCAAGGATAATATTGTCAAGAGATAACAACAATATCAATCTTTCTTTGAGAATTGCAATAAGGGCAAGTTTATACTCTACCTCACAACTATAAGTGGCTATCGTAGGCTTCGTCTTGCTCAATCAAGATATGCTTGAGCTACCAAGCATGAAGAAAAATTCGTTGGTGGATACACAAGTGTCATAACAAACAACCCAATGTAAGTAAAAGAAAGCATGTAAAATTGACAGCAATGATTCCTCTTTGGGATAAAATGATCCAAATATTCGGGTACAACCCAAGTAGCGAAAGATGAGCTTAATTGCCTAGCGATTCTTGAAGCCTTGAAAATGCATAAACCTACTTATTTGGGGGAAAAAAACTAAATATCAAGCCGGGTTATGCATAAGTAAATCAAGCATCCAACAACCTACTGATAGAGAATGATATCAAATGCATCTCGAGCATCATGAAGTCTCAATTGTCATAGCTATTCACCCTTTGTAGCACCAGTTATTCTAGTGAAGAAGAAAGATGGATCTTATAGGATGTGCCTTGACAACATAGCACTCAATAAGATTACCATCAAGCACAGATATCCCATGGCTAGGAAGGATGACCTCCTAGATTCTCTAGGTGGATTTGTTGTATATAGTAAGATAGGTTTGAAAAGTGGCTATGACTAGATTAAAGTAAAGGAAAAGATGTATATAAAAGAGCTTTCATGACTTGTTTTGGGCATTATGAGTATTTAGTTATGTTAGTTTGACTAATGCACTTGCTACTTTCATGATTTTAATGAATGATTTCTACGTCTGTTTATTGGAAAGTTTGTTGTGGATTTTGTTTATGAATTATCGATGTATAGTAGGTCTGTACATGAACATGAAAGTCATTTAAGATTAGTGCTAATTATCAGCTGTTTGTAAATCTGGATAAGACTTAGTTGTTCCTTCCAGAAATAGAGTGTTTAGGGCATGTAGAATCGGCCAATGGGGTTCATACGGATTCCAAGAAGGTCTCAATTATTCTAGCTTAGCCTACTCATTTTCAATTATGGTAATTTCTAGGACTTTTCAATTTCTATCAAAAATTCATTTCCTCTTATTCATCAATAGCAACACCTATGATAAACTTGCTTCAAGGCAAAGTATCATTTCCATGGAAATAAGAGCAACAAGAAAGTTTTGATACTTTGAAACAAGATGTTTCAGAGGCTCGTATACTCAAAATGGTAGATCCACATAAACCATTTGAGTTGGAGATAGATGCTAGTGGCAGAGCCATAGTTGAGTAATGCATAGTGCATTTGGCGAGTGCATGATCAGGATTTGTGTGCAGTGGTGCATGCTCTTAAAGTCTGGAGACACTATCTTTATGGTGTAAACTTTAAGGTATACACAAGTCACCACACACTCAAGTACCTTTGTAGTCAGCCAGATCTTTGAGGCAGATAGGCTCATTGGGCTTTGTTAAATGTTATAGTTATTCTATTCTTACTCGTGGATTCTTCGGATGGTCAAGGGTTTGATAATTCAGAAGCCCTATATGTATTTTCCCAATTCACTGCTTAGTTTCCGATTATCAATTTCATTGATTAACCTCAGACATATACAAAAGATGCAACTACACTTCGGTGCATAACAATCTTAACGACACCGCAATTATGTACCCAACACTCTCACTCTCTCTTTAATATTACTACTACACTTCACCTCAACACAGTAAATAGTAACACAGTACCTGTTCTACTTCAACTTCGAATACAGACTCGTACAGACAATTCTGCAATTAATATAACTTCAAAACAAAATTGACTTTAGAGCATCGCCCAGACCGAGCAGGATGGCGATTCCCTGTCATCTCTTCCACGCATATTCTATTGATTAGAAAGAAATGATACAACGTTTGTGCTACACCCTTTCGGTGCGTGACTTTTCTAATTACAAGGATTCTTCTAAGTAATATTCCGGCGGCATTAACACTGGCATGCATGGTGGACTCGAACCTAGCAGGGATAATTAAAATGTTTAGGCATCATCAATAATGCCTTGTATGTACATAGAGCGGGCTAATTTAAAAGTGTAGGATATCTTCTGTTTGAGTGACTCTAGCATCTCTATCAAAATTTGTGGTTCAACCAGATGTGCATCAGTTCGCACAGAGCTGGCAGCGATCACCTAAGTAACAAAGTGGTCCGCTTGAGACTACATAAATGCTTCCTAAAGGTAAAAATCATTGGCAAGCGCGGCATCCCGTCGTAACTTCACCTCTGCAGTTTCTACATCGATGTGAGAAAGTCGCTCAAGCTCCTAGGATTAAAATTGCATGGGTTTGAAGAAGTCTTGTCCTTCTTTTTTAATAGCTTCAACTTCCTTCTTCAAGGTGATGATTCTTCCTATTTCTTCTGTCAGCGACTGACTCTTCGCGAAAAGTTCTTTAGTGACCTGCTTCAATTCTGCTTCAACATTCAAAACTTTGGCGGCCAGTTCTTGATAATTTTGTTCGGCCGTCACACATTGAGTGCGGGTAGTTTCAAGCAGATCGCCCAAAGCCTTCATGGCGTCATCCCTATCAATGATTGTTTGATTAAGATGGCGGATTTCATCATCGTGGGCTGCAACGATGGCATCCTTCTCCATCAGTTGTCTTTGTAAAAGTTGAGTCTGTTCCTGCAACAGACTAGCCTCAGCTTTGGCGGTGAGAACTTCTTCCTGGAGAGGTGCGATATCTGCCTCCAGGAGATCAACTCTGGACTGATACTCCGTATGCATGGATTGCTGAGCGTCTTGGAGTTGGTGAGGGAGGTGCTTGGATAGGCGGAGAAGATAAGTTCCAATATTGGCTAATTGCACCACGGAGTCAAAAATTCTAGGGGTAGAAATGGACTGAGAGGGAATCGCCGAAACCGTGGCGGAAGAAGAAGGTAGTGAATAATCGGGGGAGGATAGGAGGAGGTTGGCAGTGTTGAGGGCTACCGACTGTTTTGGTGAAGGAGGAGGGTTAGGTGGCAAAAGCACTTTGGACGGTGAGATGGGAGGGTTATTGTGAGGTGAAGACGGCAGGGCCAAAATAGTTACCTTGAGAGACGGTAACTCCTGTGCAACTACTTCTTCCGCGATGTGCAATTGCTCTGCGCTCTGCACAACCTCGGTGACCTTGGTGAGCGCATCTTCTTGGGACTGAGGTTGTGGTAGAACCATCGAATCATTGGGGTCAGCAACTTCCATTGCGGTATCGAGAGCGGCGTGATTCTGAGGAGACGATGGGAAAGAAATGATCTTGGTAGAAGAAGCAGTATCCTGCACTTGGACAGAGGAAGAAGGTTGAGCTTGATTGTAGGAGGGGCTCAGTTTTCAGCACTTCCCCTTAAAAAATGCAGCAGGTCAGCATCATTGTCGTCCTCCACAACCTGCACAGATTCTTCATGAAAAAGGAGAGTGTTCATTGGAGGGGGTTGGACGGGTTGCATCACGGGGAACAGGAACATGAGCAGTTGAGGGAGTCTGGTATGAGGAATGTTGCCCTTAGCCATTTGTCGTAAGACCGCTTGACATTCTTTGTGGATTCGTCGAAAGAAGAACAAAGCAAAATTAACGGCTTCCTTCGCAGCAGCATCAATCATCGAATAGAATGGTCGGGAAATGTTGTACGTCCATTTTTGGAGAGGTTAAGGGCTGCTACTAAAAACTGGAGGGCGGAGCGCTCCAATTCAGGGCGACAAAGGATGGCGAATTCATTGGAAGAGTGGCATGGAAATAGCTCTTTCATGGTGGGGCAGTTCAGCGAAAGCCAAAAGCCCACGGTTGCACAAGAACTCGCTCAATTCCGGAGCAAGGCCAACACGGAAATTCACAATGTTAGCCAGAGCTTCCATGGCGAATACAAGAGCACGAAGACACTAGGGAACATAGAATATGCAAACACACAAACATAGAACACCAATAGCGGAAAAAAGAGGGAAGAAAGAGATTAAGTAAAAACACCGAATGAACATGCGGGGAGAAACATAATCATCACACAGTGGTGGAAATATATAGACATAATGGTGACATGCAAGCATTAACAGAATCTCAGACACATAAGGCAACTGCTAATCATGGTTAGGTAAGAAAATAGAAATATTACAATCAGTCGCTCAACCGGAACACGTGGACAGGAAAGAAACATCGAATCAGAACAGTGGTATAACCAAGGCGGAGAATAAAAATACCAATAAAGCATCACAATGAAGAAGGCGGGGGAAAATAGGGGCGAAGCTTTGATCCATTGATTGCCTTAGGGAGAAGGGTACCAGTTAACGTGGATAACCGGAACATAGCAGGTCCAACCTGCGATTCAATACAGTAAGGACCAAACCACCGAAGTTTGAACTTGCCCACTGATCGATTAGATTTAGCATTATAGAACAGAACTAATTGGCTTTTGGTAAAAACAGGAGTGTGGAGAAACCGATCATGTGTCTTGGCTTGTCGCAGTTGGACTTCTTGCAGCATTAGAAAACTTTCCCAGCATTGTTCATACAAGGACCGCAACACATCCAACCGGAAAGGAAAAGAGTCCTCCAATAAGAGCTTGTGTTCTATTGCCACCCTGAGGTTAGGTACCACCAACTCCATGGGTGCAATGGCCTCCAGCCCATATGCCAATTTAAAAGGCGTATTCCCTGTAGCCACTTTGTACGTAGTGCGGTATGCCCACATAATTGAAGGAAGGAATTGATCCCAATGCTCTGGACATTCCAGAACTAATTTCTTGAGCATGGTAAGTAGGGTTTTATTGGTACTTTCAGCAAGACCATTAGCACAAGGGTAATATGGAGAGCTAAATTTATGAACAATCTGTAGGGTGCATGTAAGTGCTTGCAGTAAGGAATTAACAAAATGTGTGACCTGATCTGAAACAATCTTTAAGGGAAGACCGAACTGAGGGAACAAATCAATCATTAAACATTTAACCACGACAGTCATAGTGGTAGACTGTAAAGCCCAAGCTTCTGCCCATCGAGTAGCATAATCCGTACAAGTAAGTATATATCGATGATTAGTAATTGTAGCCGGAGGTGTAATGGGACCAATGAACTCCAAGCTCCACTTTTGAAAAGGTTTAAGGGGAGCAACAGGCTGCAATGGAAAATGATGCCGTTGTAAAGGCTGTCCCGAGCGTTGGCAAGCATCAAATGTTTTAATAGAAGAATGGGCCATTGCAATAATCGAAGGAACTTCATGGGGTGGAATACACCGTAATAGTGCACCAGAAGGATCCATATAATATATACTGCTTGAGTATCTACTCCGGAAATATATACCATGTTGGCCATTGGATTCTGTCACTTATAGCATTAACAGTTGGCCTGGCTTGTAATTTGGCATTATATGGACACATTTCGGTGGAGTGACTCGCCGTATTACAAATAGCATAGTACATTTGGTTCAATGCACATGCAAAAGCAGTGTGTGCCGGGTTCTTACATTTTGTGCAATACACTTGTTTCAATGAATCTTCACTCGTACCCTTGATTGCCTTCAAACAGTCCAAATCTTCAGTGAATCCACCCACCTTATGTTCCAACTGTAATGCCATAGCTATGACCGCATCCACCGTCATTCCACCCACACATCGTATGATCATTACTTGTTTGAGTTGAGGGTTTAACCCATTAATAAAACACTGGGTGATCACATCATCCGGTAGGTTGGCATGCGCTGGCGGCAGTTGTCATAGATGAGTACGAAATAAAGTGGCATACTCCTACACATTCTGGTGCGGTTTTTGCTTATTATTTTGCAAATAGTCAAAAATCTCAGCTGCATTTTTCTTCAATCGGAATCGTTGTAAGAAGGCATCCTTAACATCATCATACTGGCCAAAATGGTTAATGTCATATTCAGTTAACCATCAAGCAGCCTCATTAACCAGTGTACACTGGAACACTATAGCTTTATATGCCGAATCTGCTGGGTAGTTGAGTACTGCATAATTAATTTTGAAAGTTCTCACATGTGCATTTGGATCATCACCGAGAAATCTACCAAATTTTGTATTGTAACTCCCGCGGGTATCGGTCGTGGTGGTATGGCCTGCTGCTGCTGTTGTTGTTGTTGTTGGTGTTGTTGTTGTTGCGAACCACTCATAGTGTTTGAATCAAGAGGAAATGTTACTGCCAAATGACTTGAACCAGTTACACCTAATTGCTGTTGTGTTGCCCCATCGTCTTGCACACCCTCCGGTAATTGAATATTGTTAAGTCATTCCCACACGCCTTTAGCCAATTGCCCTTCATCGTAATGGACTTCTGTAGTGAGCTTTTTAGCAAAACTTTCATTCAACAATAGACTAGTTCCCTCAAAATCAGAAGCGAGAATAGAACTTTCACAAAAATTTGGCAATCTGGCCCTGAAATTATCCGAGGTTCCACCAGAATTCCACAAACTACTACTGGAACATTCCACATTGGCACGGAACCAGTGCTTACTTCACCAGTCTTACTTTCTAGAGATGGGGTTGGTTGCACTTCTTGTATATCTTATAATCCTTGTACAAGGAAATGCTGAGGTGGTACTTCACTGGCCCAAATTTCGCGCTTTCCTTCCAACGTTTGTCCATCACCACTGCTACTTGGAGGTGTGTCAAATGCGCTAGGCATTTTCCAGGGATGCTGATCCCTTTTGTACTTCAGGTATGATTCTCCGGAACATGTTATAGGCACATATCATCTGATTCTTCTCAATTCTTAATCTATGCACCGATTGATTACTCCATGCCCCATGGACGGCGCCAATGTTAAACGTTACAGTTATTCTATTCTTACTCATGGGTTCTTGGGATGGTCAAGGATCTAATAATTCAGAGGCCCTATATGTATTTTCCCAATTCACTGCTTAGTTTCGGATGATCAATTTCATTGATTAACCTCAGACAATTACAAAAGATGCAACTACATTTCAGCACATAACAATCTTTACGACCACCACGATTATGTACCCAGCACTCTCACTCTCTCTTTAATATTACTGCTACACTTCACTTCAACATAGTAAATAGTAACATAGTACCTGTTCTACTTCAACTTCGAATACATACTCGTACAGACAATTCTGCAATTAATATAACTTCAAAATAGAATCAACTTCAGAGCATCACCCAGACCGAACAGGCCGGCAATTCCCTGTCATCTCTTTCGCGCATATTCTATTGATTAGAAAGAAACGATACAAGGTTTGTGCTACACCCTTTTGGTGCACGACTTCTCTAATTACAAGGATTCTTCTAAGTAATATTCTGGCGGCCTTAATAGCTTGTTTGGCTTAGCTCATGCAGGAGTTTCATATGGAAATCCTGTATAGAAGAGGCAAAGAGAATGTTGTAGTTTGATGCACTATCACAAATAGTGTATCAAGTGACCTTTACAATTTTAGAAAGCTCATTGCTTCAAGATATAAAGGAAGCACAAGTGGACGATCCACATTTATTACAGATCATTAGAGCCATCAACGATGACTCTATTATACGAGACGAGGCAATTATAGTTGTTTCTTCTTCTCGTCAAGAAAACAAGTTAAGTCCGTATTCGGATTTCTCAGTCAAGAATGGAATAGTTAAATGGAAAGGAAAGGTTTGTGTACTAGATTCTTGGGATTCGAAAAATAAAATTCATACATGATAACCATGATGTTCCTTGTGGAGGCCATCCTGGTATTGACAAGACCATTTAGCTTGTTAGAAGAACATTTTGGTGGCCTGGATTAGCCAGAGATGTCCACACATATGTTCAACAATGCTTTATGTGTCAGGTCAACAAGGCAGAAAAATGTTGTATAATTACATGGGTCTAAGTGGTAGAACCCTTGGGTTTCTAGGTGTGAAACCCTTTGGATTTATGGTTTATTTAGCCCTTTTAGATGGGTCTTGAACCTTAGGGTTAATTCTCTAAGGTTGAGTACCTTAGGCTTGATTGGAAGCTTCTCCTAGCCACTTGGTTTGTATGTGAGAGCTTGGAGAGCCTTCTTTTAGAAGCCATGTGATTTCATGTGATTTCACGTGATTTCCTAAGCTTGGAAACCATGTGAACACCTTAGGGACCCATGTGATGGAAGGTACACATGTCCCCTTGAGAGGGACTTACCCCCTTGGACTTGGAGCTATATATTGGAGGGGTTGGTTGGGTGGAAACACATCTCTCTTCCTAGTTGTGAGTCTAGTTAGTTAGTATTGTTAGTTTGTGTGAAGGCTATGGAGCTCTCACACAATAGTGGCATCAGAGCCAGGTTGTTTGAACTTCATATCTAGTTGAAGTGTTCATGTAAGGACTTTAGCATTTAGTTATTATCTATCTGTATGACTAGAGATGCGGTCGAGAGTCTTGTGCTTGCAATTTAGAGTTGCAAAAGCCATGTGAATCACCTCTTTTATTGTAAGGGGCATTTATTCCTTCAATGGTCGGCAGGTAACCCATCCGCGCTCTCTGAGAAGAGATCCGTAGAGGGGCGCCGCATTGAATCCTCTCTTAACTCATGATTGAAGAGACCGTCTTGTCTTTTACTTATAGACTGCTTACCGAGTGTAATACTAGCATGTGGGATTAATCGGCCCTGCTGGGACTTCATGGAGTTTTCGATAGCCCACAGGTACTCATCGTCTGGCCCTTCAAGTGGGCATGGGATACCTCAACTCGGGTAGACTATTCAATAGTCTGGATGCAATCTATACGAGCATAGAAGCGATGGATCAAATAACACTAGAGTTTGTAGTTGTGAGAAGGAAGGCCTGCCAACAGCTCCTCTATTCCTCTTCGAATTGATAGCAGCACCTAGAGGGCTGCCTGGAAGCAATATCATAGGCAACTTCCTATGAGGTGAATAAGAAGGGATGCACCTCATAGCAGCCCCCTCTCTCCTCACATCAAGGAGTGTTTGGAGTCTTGCTCATGTCAACCCACCTCATAGACAACTTGCATGCAACCTTTCAACCTTCTTGATCAGAGCATTAATAAAAGAGGAAGCCTCTTTCTTTTTCCTATCATTTGGAGTTTGAAAAAGTTTTGAGATTGAGAGAAGAAGACTTGAAAGATAGGAGCATACAAAATTGAGGATTCACTATTCCTCATCAAACTATATCAAGGACGTAAGATAGTATTATTTCTTTGTATATTCTATTTCCCTATTTTAGGCCATGCATATTTTTGTTTTATGGCATTATTGCGAACTTTTCATACACAAAGAACAATTTTTATGATTATCACTAGCACATGCATGTATAAGAACATGAGTTTATTTGAAAAAAATTATTTTTCAAAATGAAGCATGGCTCTTTTCAGAAACTTTATTTTCCAATAGTAAGGGGCACATGTGTGTGATATCTGTTAGCCATGCATAGAGATTGCACCAATAGAATGCATACATCAATGCATAAGTTCTAAAAAGCAATGCACTATGGGGCAACCATAAGTTCTGAAAAGCTCCTCACCACGATCGAGAGAAACAATGAGGTTTGGGTAAGTCTTTCATTAAAGTTTCTTCTCAATTTTCATGATATCCCATGCATGATTTTAAGATGCACACATATGGGCATACAAGTAAGTATCAAAATGCCCAAGGACAACTTTAATATTGGATGAGATGGGATGGCCCAAGCCTGCTTCATCACCATGAGAACAATTAAGTATGGATGAAGTGCCAAGATGGAAGGGAAGGAGTGCAATGGCCCAAGCCTACTTCATCACTTTGAGACCAATAAAATAAAGTCAAGGGATGGATGAAGCTTAATTTCCAGGTAAGTATTTGCATCTCTTTCTTTTCCTTGCAAATTAAAGAACATACACTGCCTGTCATAATAGACATGACTATGAAGTGGATGCATAGATTCAGGTTGTCCTATTTGTTGGATCACTTGTACACTTAAGCCATAGAAATGATTTGCACTATGCATCAAAATATGGTTTTGGAAAAGAAAGATTGATTGTGCATTTTAATGGACATGATGTATGAAGTATACACCATAGCGATTTAAATACATAAAAAGAAAGGTGTGTGGAAGTTTTGCACCATCCACTAGAGGAACAAAGTTCCAATTTGGAACTTTTGCATGCTTTAAGGAGGGGTTCAACTTATGAACCTTATGCATGCAATGCCTACACTAAAGTATGCATTTGGAATATATTACATGGGTTTTTGAGTTGAGAGGGAGATTAAGTTCTTGAAGCTAAGCTTAAGTAGGGTTTGATTTTATTAGTTTCTAGGAAGAATGGTGATGAGGCCAATTGGCCACTATAAACCATTTAATTTCTTTATGTTTGGCTTAGTAATTAAAAGCCAAATAATCCTAACTTCTTGAAAATACCTTAAGCTTAAAATCCCTCCTATGGAATTTTAAATTCCATAAAAACCCATGGCATGCCTGATCAGCAAGGCCATAGACTTAAGGTAGTAATACAAAAATTTTCTCTTAAAAACACGATACAATGGTGGTAACTTAGAGCACTATCTTCTCAAAGCTCTAAGGAAGAGAAAATATGGTATAACAGAATCTTAGTTTTGGAAGATAAAAGTATTAGTGCTTTTGTTCAAGAAAAGTTCTTTGTTCGAAAGAACTACATAACTATTTGGAGCTTTACATTATTCTTCCAAGCAAATGCAAGGCATGAAGAGAAGGTAAAATTCAAGGGTTTTAATAAACCCTAAGTACCATTTTCTAATGTCCTAGAAATAAAGCACTATATAGTTCAACATAGAGATTTGATTGGCAATTCAATTACTCTTTCTCAGATTACTCATTATATCATAAGAGATAATATCTAGTTGAGTATAAACTAGCTCTATTATCAAGTGACATAAATTGATCTTTTAGGGTACATCTAAACAAAGGAATCATTGAAAAACCAATCTTTGACATTAAGTCTTGTCAAGTTGCAATTACAATTGAGACTTGGTAAGTTGAAAGTCCATTGTAGCATATGCGATACATATGCTCTATAGTGGAAATAATACTTACAAGTCCAAGAAGTAATAGATCTTACTTGATTAGAAGAAGTTTTGATCCCAAAATTCAAGTTAAAGTTATCGTTACTTAAGTTGAAGTGTAAGTCGGATGGTATGGGACATCTAGGGTTACATTACCACTAAAGTTGATTCGGTGGTATGGGACATCGAATTTAGAGTAGTTCAAACTGGAACATTGGGGTATTAGTTCTATAAGCTTGGAGAAAAGAAAGCAAAAATCTCTGAATAGTTCTTTTAACTAGGGGGAATAATAAAAGATTGAAAATAAACTCTTTCAAATACTTCTGAAAGAGCACAATTTTCAATTTACTCTCAGGTAGTTTTCGATGATGAAAACTCTTAAGGAGGGGAGAAAGTCCCCAAGAACTTGTATCTTATGCTTTGAAAAGACCAAATAGGGTATTGCAAGGTAAAAGATATGCAAGAAATAGATAAAGTTGAAGTACTTCCTTGTATTCTAGTACTTCATATATCTTTCATTACATCTTCCAACTAAATGAAGTTCTCAAAGATTGGGAATTCTCAAAGAAGACCAATGCAAGAGAAGACTTGCAGACACCATAATCCCTCATTGATAATTGAGGACAATGATATTTAGAAGGGAGAGAGAGTGTCATACATTGGTCTATAGAGATCACTCCATGTGTGTGTGGGACAAAGGCAAGCCATAGCCAAGGTCCCAAGCTCGGGGCATATCCTAAGGTATTCAATAGTAATGGGGATGAGTGTTGGATGATGACCACATGGCGACACTAGATCATTCCAAAGCATTACTGTTTTGGATGCAAGAGGATATATTGGATGGAAGGACAGTGGCACACACATTATTCACAAGTCTTAGTCTTCAAGTTTCCAAGAGAGAGTTTAGGCAAGTCTAGTCAGACATTGTTCTGTAGAGACCACTCCATGTGTGTGTGGGACAAGGGCCAACCATAGCCAAGGTCCCAAGCTCGGGGGATATCCTAAGGTATTCAATGGTAATGTGGATGCACCACATGGCAACACTAGATCTTTCGAGAGCATTACTATTTTGGATGCAAGAGGATATATTGGATGGGAGGAGAGTGGCACACACAATATTCACATGTCTTATTCTTCAAGTTTCCAAGAGAGAGTTTAGGCAATTCTAGCACATTTATTCTTTAGATGATATAAATGGTATCTTTTGCTTTCAGAATTGTACCCAACAAGAATATACTTCACTAGCTTGTCATCTAATTCTTTGCATTATTGTTCAACTAGTAAAGCATATGCCAGACAACAAAAAACACGTAGATGAGCAGCAGATGGCTTGCAATCATGCCAAGCCTCATATGGAGTGATAGACTACAATGCTTTAGTGGGACACATGTCAAATACATATGCTACACACATAACAACCCCAAGCCAAAAGCTATGTGGTAAAACCTGACCTTTGACAATACACCTTGCCATTTCCATGAGAGACATGTTCTTCCTCTCATGAAATCCATGTTCTTGAGGTGTATATGACATTGCACATTGATTTTTTATCCTATAATCAACCATAAGTACATTAAAATCATAAGACATATACTCCCTCCCTCGATCTGAATGGAGGGTGCCCATTTTATATGATGATATATTTTCATCCATAACTAGGAATTGTTTGAAGAACATAAACAATTTCAACTTTTCTTTCAATGAAAAAAGCCATGCATGCTTGGAGATGTCATCAATGAATGTCACAAAGTATAGATATTTCCCAAATGAAGGTGTGCACATGGGATCACAAACATGACTATGAACAAGCTGCAATTTATGTGTAGCTCTAATTGAACCATCTTTTGCGAAGGAATAGTTATTCATTTTACTCAAAATACAGTCCTCACATGCATGCTTAGAAGGTGACTCAAGTTTAGGGAGAGGGGACACCGTTTTAAATTTTTGCAAGTGAAGCAAACTAGCAATATTCATATGAACAAAGCATGAGTGCCAAAGTTTTGCATCAAAAATAGCACAAGCGTCATGAAACTACACATGCTGAATCATTCTCAATTTT
The DNA here is from genome assembly GCA_020310875.1 of Ceratopteris richardii. Lineage (NCBI taxonomy): Eukaryota > Viridiplantae > Streptophyta > Polypodiopsida > Polypodiales > Pteridaceae > Ceratopteris > Ceratopteris richardii. The sequence continues at coordinate 136,704,849 of CM035411.1, forward strand.
TGCATGAGCTTATAGGGCCCATGACTTAAAATGCCAAAAGAAATGTTAACATCACCATTTGAGACATCATGAACAATACATCTATCATTAACAAATTTAACAACCAAGCCAATCTTGACTAGTGTCGAAACTAATAACATATTTTTCTTGATCCTTGGCACATTTAAGGCTTCTAACAATGCTTAACCGCCTACCAATGCTTGACACCTCGACAATGCATAAACCCGCTCATTTGTGAGACAACAAACTAAATATCTAGCCGAGTAATGCATAAGTAAAGTAAGCATCCAATAGCCTCTTGATAGAGAGAGCAACATGAAATGCATCTTAAGCATCATGAGGACTCAATCGTAAGCATGTCTCCATGGGAGTGGCAATAGGTTTGCAATGTTCAAGGACAAAATGCTACAAGAATGTGTCAATATATTTGGTTTGACACAAAGTTATTCCACCATAAACTTGCATAAATTGAATGCCCAAATAATGATGCAAATGCCCCAAATCTGACATCTCGAACGAGGCATGCAGATCAGCCTTAAAATTAGTAATATGCTTCTCATGAGGACTAGTGAGAAACATGGCATCAACATACACAACAATGACTAGAAGCACATCATTTGCACGCTTAACATATAAGGTGCTCTCAATTGGAATGTTCTCAAAACCATGTGCAATCAGATAGCCATGTATCTTTTCATACCAAGCATGTGGTGCTTGCTTCAAACCATATAATGCCTTCTTTAACCTACACACTTTTTTGTCATGCCCTTTTTGCACGAAGCCACACGGCCGAAAGGCATACACTTCCTCATGCAAGTCACAATTCAAAAATTGTTGATATATTTAGGTAGTGATGTGTGTGAACACACTAGGAGCGTCGGGGCACTTTTTTCCCTCTTTAGGAGATTTTTTTCCCCCAGATTGTATATATGCCTATTGCCCTAATGGGCTACTTATCTTTTTACATTTCTCTAGTAATACATTCAATATTGTGTGTTGTGCTCCAAGCTTCTTCTTCTTCCTTGTGCTGTTCGCGTGCTTTCGCAGACATCTAACTCCAACAATTGGTATCAGAGTAGGTCATCGCTTCATCTAGGGCACCGTCAACACTCGCAGTCTCAGAATCGCATGAATTTTGGTGAGCATACTCAGCATGTTTTCGAGATCAAAACATCTTTGCTCTATGGTGCCGAAATCGCGATCTGAGCTCATTTCGGCCTCCGAACGCACTATCACAATGCTTGTGTAGGCTATTTCATCTTTTTGTGCCAAAGGTATATACCAGTTTCTCTTCGCCAATTTAAGCGTCTCAAAGTATGCTAGATGTGTAGTGGAATTCATCTTGGCAATTCTGTTCAAATTTTTGAGATACAATCAGTTTTTTGCATCAAGGTATTTTAGACACCAGCCATGGCTGAAAGCAGTGATGTATTCCGTATGTTGGCTGTTGAGGATAAGTTGGATGGTACCAACTACCCATTATGGGCTTATATGATGCGACATGTATTGGTTGCAAAAGGACTATGGAACATTGTGTAGGGTGTTGAAAAACGTCCTATCACACCTACAACTGTTACAACTGCATGTACAGAAGTTAAGTCTGAAGGTATCGAAGATGATGATATTCTACATATTCCTGTTCGTGCTACGATTTCTGCTACACCTACTGCAGAGAAAATTTGTTGGGATGGCAGAGATGCCCAGGCACATGCATTGATAACTTTGTCTGTCAAACGTGCCATCATTCCTCACATACTCTCTTGCAGAATAGCTAAGGATGCTTGGGATACTCTTACTACATTGTACCAAGCTAGGAATGAGGCTCGTGTTGCTTACTTCCGAAAACATTTGGAGAGTGAGCACATGAATGAAGGTGATTCTATGGATAGTTTTCTAACAAAGATCAAATACTTGAAGGAACAATTGATTTTTGCTGATGAGGTTATACCAGATAGCTCATTTCTGTAGATCTTTCTGAATGGTCGTCCTGATTCATATTAGAGTTTTACTTCTTTTCTTTGGTTGATGATGAAAGGCAATCCAAATCCATTATGCGTGTTGTAGATCAAGCTTTCTTGGCTAGTCAGAAGGGCAAAGGAAAATGAAGCTCTTCTACTAGTAATAAAAAATCTGCAAATGTTGCACATTCGAAGAACCAAGATAAAGATGAGAAAAAAATCAGAAAAGCAGAAATTGTTTTGCAAGTACTGTAAAGGGAATGATCATATCATAAAGAACTGTCCAAAACTGGATTTCTAAAGAGGCAAAGAAAAAAGAGGCTTGAATGGTTGTTGCAGAGGCCTCTACACCAAAAACAGAGTCTGCTAATCTTGTGCAGTAAGAAGAATGGGCGTTTACAATTGTTTGCAGTTTTGACCCATCTTCTCATGAGCAGTGCATGTCTGTAGTAGACTTAGATGTTTGGTATTTCGATAGCGTAGAGACCAAACATATTACCTCGCAGTGCAGTTTCTTCTCTTCACTCGAGCCTGCCCCTACAAGGAATACTATTACATGTGCTAACAACTCCTTTTATCCTATCATAAGAGTTGGTAAGATAATTTTGACTACTGTTGATGGTAGTTCTTTCACTTTGTCAGATGCTTTATTTGTGCCAGGGATCAAGAAGAACCCATTATCAGTGTTTGCATTAGCCTAGATTGGCTTGGTCGTGAAATTTGTTGATGACAGGTGTACAGTTCATGATCTGACAAATGGCGACATGATTATTATGTCTGACATTTTATGTCATGGGCTGTATAAGCTCATAGACTATGAAAGATCTCTGAATGATTCGACATGTGCAGTACATGATTCTTAGGCTGTGTCAGATGCAAAGCTTTGGCATGCACGCTTTGGTCATCTGAATTTTGCTAGTTTGCTATGCTTGAAGAAATCTGAAATGGTGTCCTCTTTGCCCAAACTTGAGGCACCTGGAAAACATGTCTGTAAAGGCTGTATTTTGGGCAAAATGCAGCGTTCCTCATTTCCAAAAGATGGTTCAGTTTGGGCTACTTAGAAATTTCAGCTTGTACATAGTGATGTCTGTGGTCCTATGCGGACACCTTCTTTTGGAAATTATCTTTACTTCGTGACTTTCATTGATGATTTTTCCAGGCATGCATGGGTATATCCATTGAAGGCAAAGTCCGAAGCGTTCATGTTCTTCAAACAGTTTTTGGTTTTGGCTAAAAATCTGTCAGCATGTAAACTGGGCACCCTCTGTTCTGATCAAGGGGAGGGGGGGATATATGTCTTCTCATTTTAATGCATTTCTGGCTGAACATGGGATAAAACACCAGTGTACAGTGCCATATACATCTCAACAGAATGGAGTTGCTGAACGAAAGAACAATCTATCTATCTATCTATCTATCTATCTATCTATCTATCGATCTATCTATCTATCTATCGATCTATCGATCTATCTATCTATCTATCTATCGATCTATCTATCTATCTATCGATCTATCTATCTATCTATCTATCTATCTATCTATCTATCTATCTATCTATCTATCTATCTATCTATCTATCTATCTATCTATCTATCTATATATCTATCTATCTATCTATCTATCTTTTGCAGCCAATTTTGGACAATTCTTTCTGACATGATCATTTCCTTTATAGTACTTGCAAAACAATTATCTGTTTTCTTCTCATCTCTCTCATCCTTCTTTGATTTGCTGAATTAGCAGATTTTTTCTTAGTAGTAGAAGAGCTCCATTTACCTTTTCCCTTCTGACTAGCCAGGAAAGCTTGATATGCAACACACATAATGGGCCTGTTCTGCTTAGACTGATCTTCTTGCAATAGAATAGAGACTAACTCCTAAAATGTTAAGGTATTATTTATGTCTATAATTAGAGTGGACTCTTCACCATATGAGCCATCGACATCAATTTCTATTCTTTAGCCTCATCATAGTTGTTCAAAACCTTAATCCCTTTGTCATCCACAGAGACATGATTGAGGAAAATGAGCGTATCCTCTCAATCCTCAACATCTCTCCTAAATTGCATTCTCACAAAAGAATGAAAAAAAAATGCTCTCTTCTTTCATAGTTTGAACCAAGGAAGCAATGGCAAAGGGATAAAAAAATACACTTGATTTGAAAATATTTATGAAAAAGTAATGATATTTTTAAAAATAATACAACTTTTGACTTATGTAGATAGGGACACGCATTTGGGTAGGGACAAGGAAGTCATAACATTTTACTTTGAATGTGAAGCGACGTAGCAACTTTCAAAAGCACAATGACCTAAAAAGGGACAATGACCTCGAAGCTTCATAGGCGGACACGGCTTCCACTTTGTGTGAACAAGAGCTTCCAATGTTATCTCCCCTTATCACCATTTAGCCTCAAACTCAAGTAAAGAAAAAATAAATAAATAATTAAATGGAGGTTCAAAAAGTGCTTACTTCTCTTAGCTTTAATTTTGAAAGAACAATTATACACATGAATGGATATAGTATTTGCGGGACTCTCCCATATTTTGCAAAATAGGGGTTAGACAAGATTACAACTAACTTGTTCGAGCCCACATAGTCTAATGACTGATACCTTGAAACTGTGGGAGGAAATGCTCAGTTCAAGTCTTAGCTAGATATGTCCATGAGTCTCTCATGATGGGTACCTCTACCTTACGAGGTTGGGTGTGTGAGTGTGTATTTCTAGTTCATTGTACTCTTAAAAAAAAGTACAGCTAATTTCAACTGATTTAGACTAGCCAAAGCCATTACATATCCAATCTGAAGGTTGAACTCTGAACCTCTGTCTCAAAAGATCAAAGATTCAACCTCTAGACTCAACCTCAAAGTCAAGTTGATCTTGACTTTGATACAGAGGAGTCAATAATCAACACATATATGATGTATGCCTCATACTATTTATTTGTCATTACTCTGAATGAATGATCTAGCGATGAAGTTCAATGCGAAGTTGAAGAAAAGTCTTTGCGGTGTGCCTCTCACGGTCTGTCTCGACTCTCACCTTCCAGGTTGAACCGACCCACGAGGTGTGATGAGTTCTGAGGCTCCGACGATGTTGTTTGGCTATGGTTAGTCGTACATACAGAAAGGGAGGGAGACAATTAGACGGAGGGGACGGAAATTGGAATTTTTTGTACCCGTCGGGGAATGGAATCTGGAATCTCAAAAGAAAGAGGAGATGATAATGTCGCTCCTAAAGCAGATACGCGGCATGATGCACGAGAGAATACAGGCTAATCATGTGATGTATGCATGGTGATATCCAAGACAGAGACGGACAGAGAGGAGAGAAACATATGCAGAAGAAGACAAACTGATGATCACAATAGAATTCGCCTTCCTTCTCTCTACAGAACGTTGTATGACGTGTTTGGACTCGGTAATGAGTCCGCGGAGATGTCCCGAGGCCATGACTCCCCGAGTCTCGTCTGAGCCACGGTCCATCATCGCTTCCCTCTTTCTCTCATCTGGGATCCTACCCTTTGTAAGAGAAAGAACCCCCTATCTCAGTTAAAACTTGGCGATGTATCTGACGAGTCACGACGAAAACTTGTCTGTCCGCCTCTTCAGCTACCAATTTTTCTGTTCACAATGCTTCTTCTCATCCCTGATTCTCTCTGTCTCCATTCTTATTGTTTTGACCTTGTTTTCGAACCTTCGACTGATGTATTCAGTATTGACTCGTAGATTTGTTCAGACTTTTCATAGTAGATTTGGGATTTTTCCAATTCGCACTACAAGCAGCAGCCCTGCTTTTTTCGCAACAGACTTAGCCACGGCTGGCCATACGCGTTTGTGGTGCGTTTCACACGCTGCCGAAGGCTAGACCCTTCCCAAGGCAAGCCAAGGGGCGCCTCTATCGCGATCACTATTATTGAGTCTTCAGCTTCTCATATGATTTCAGGCAGCTGAATATTAAGGTGGCGAGTGTCCTTCCAGCAAGGGGATCATCGTCTCTGTAAAACCTAAAGCGTCTGTAAATCTAAAGCGTTGCCACGCTCTATCATTTCCAGGAATTCGACCGCTTTGACTGTGGATTTTATACAAGAGTATACCTGATTAATTCGCTGCTTTACCTTTTATCCAGGGGACAATCTTTTTCCCCTCGTAGCGAATCTTCCGCGTTTTTCATTCCTGCTTCTCATGTTGGCAATCTGATCTAGATACGAACGAGTCGAATCTACAAGCTCCATCTCTCCTCGGCGTCCTTTAATCTTTCCGGGACTTAGGAGGTTTGTGATTCTAAAATCAGCTTCTTTGACGCTGCATTTCAAAAATGGAGTGATTCGAGAGGGAGCGGCAATGGGCTTTAACATCAGAGGGGGTGACAAAAGCTCTCTGGCTTTGCTATCTAACAAAAGAGGGAGAGCGTACGCAAGGACAAAAGCTGACGAAGCCTTTGCCCTCCCGTCATTTGCTGATGCGGTCCCTGTCCCTGCTGCAGAACCACAGAGGCAAACAAATGTTCTACCGTCGAGCGATGAACCATTAAGTAAGGCATCATCAAGTGCTGCATCATTGAATGGTCCACAGTTAAAGAATCTGACGTCAAATCATGCACCGAAACCAGAGCAATTTCCAGAACGTAATGTGGAAACTGTAAAGCAGACGATGCTTCAGCATGAATCCGTATTCAAGGAACAGGCAAGTTCCTCATACATTTATAAAAGCATGATGCTCTCACAGTGCTTATGGTTCTTGCTTTTTGGCAACCTGTGGTGTAGTGGTTAAAACACTGGACCCTGGACCTCAGGGTCGAGGGTTCAAACCGGGTATGGCCTGGCGTATAACCGGGTTTGGCAAGTCTGGGATATGATGCTCTTCTCTTAGGGAATGGGAGATTGCTGAATTTGTGTTTCATAAGTTTAGAGCTTACATATGAGTGGTTTTCACATTTGTTTTTCATTCTGACTCGAATATATTTTGTTTGTATGTTAAAACAGTTACACGAGCTGCATAGGCTTTATCAGAAGCAGTGCGTATTGATGGCAGAGTCGAAGAAGGATGTTTCCTCCACCAGATTTTCAGAACCCTCGTCCTCAAACAGCTCACATTTATCGAGTCCAAGGTTTGCTCCATCTCAGGATTGGACGAGCTTGAAGAATTCAGATGGGGTGAAGACATATGAGATGCACAGCGTTCATTTTAATAGGATAGGGGATGTAAAACATTTGGAAAATTGTGGAACAAGAAAAAATGTAATCAACAGCCACATATCAGGAATTCATGGATTGGGCCCCAGAAGCGACTATCTGTTCACATGTGATAAAATTATTTCTAAGCAGCCGATTATTGATCTTGAGCGCCCTGCTGAGGAGTTAATGGATACTGAAATACATGGACGAAAATCTCAAGTAGTAGGCTGGGATTGTAAGTCTGACGGATTTTCTTCCGCTTGTGGGAAGTTTTCAATCTCCAAGGAGCCAGAAAATAAAACTGAGATTCATTCAGAGGAATGCAGTGTGCCAGAGAGTAGTAGATTATTTGGTCTTCAGTTAATGGATGACACAAGAATGTTGGGAAGCCTTCAGGGAATTGAGGAGATGCAGATGGGTGAAGGGCAGCAGAAGCAACTCGCAAGCAATCAATCGGCATTCAGTAAATCTCAAGTTTCTTGTCAAGGATCAGCTGCAGTTCTAGCTTCTCTGAAACATGGACATCAGTCATACCTTCAGGAATCTTCATCTGCTTCAGGATTTTCCCAGGCTCTTCCTGACCTCAACACTAATATTTGTCAGGTAGAAGAACTATCATCCTCCATGCATGGAATCCCAGAGGAATGTATGAAGAGGAGTGAACAACAGTATATGTACTTACAAGGTGACTCTATGTCATGTCTGAGCACTCCACAACTGCCACATTGGCTTCGTCAGGTAAATGAACCTGCAGAAAATGTATCTTCAAGTTTGAGGTTTGACTGCATGCTATACCGTACATGACAGCAGTTTCAAGGCCTCAATGCCTTATGATCATGTCCCGTTCTTGTCTGCTTCATGATCAAAGAACTTGTTTAAAACGGACTAATTGATTTATCATACTCTTTCCTTTGGTCGATTGTTGCGTTGATTCAAGTTTTAGCTGCATATGATGCGATTGTATAGAGGACTTAGGTGTATCTTATTGAGAAGCTCATTCTCTTCTTTGTGGCCCATTGAGTATCTCATGCACATCACCATCACAAAATTATTTCTGAATTAATTCAAGTTGTGTGGCATTACAGGCAACCTTGTCAAAATCATCATCTCTGCATGTTTCTGCAGAGATTCTACCCTGCTATCACAAAACTTCTGTCTTCATCCCACAGTTTCATAGTGGAATAACTGAAGATTTATCTTCTTTACATAGACTGCATGAGGAACCTAATTGGTCTGGGAATCACTCAATTAAAACAGCAAAGGATTTGGCTTATCTAGAGCCTGATTGTCCTAGGCTAGAAGGCACTAGAGACCTCAGGTATGGAAAAATCTCTCTCGGAGAGCCTCCTAGTGCATTTTTATCCCAGATTTTTCATCATTCAAGTGTTGGTGCAGTGCAAAGATCAAGTCCAGCACTTTATGGGAGGGGTTACATGAGTAAAGGTATCCCTTTCTTTGACTCTAATTCAAAGGAAACTGACCCAGTGTGTATAACGGGAAGAACGCCAAATCCTTGTCATGATGTCAAGGGAATTGAATTTGAGAGCAATGATCCCTCTGTAGAGCCTGTGCTAAAGATAGTATCTGGGGTTTTTGGCAAGTTCCCAGCTGAATCTCTGTGGTACCAACAAAAAGAGTCTTTCTCTCAGCTGCTGCAAAATCCACCCAGCCCTGGCCCCTTTTCCAATGAATCATCACTTTTGAATCCATTAAAGGCCACTTCAGATTGTCAAGCTCCAGTTTATGGCGTTGATATTGGGGATGGTGGTATCCACATAATGAACTGTGCCGAAGAGTCTTCACCTCAATCGAATAGAACCGTGCCAAGTCATACAGTTGATTCTACATGGACAGGTCGGCAACTTGGGGGGGCACCAGAATCTATCCTTCAGGTAAACCAATCCATGTCAATTAAGCCATCAGAGACTTCACTGGCCTCTAGCTGCAAACATGAACTTGATTTTAACTCAGGGGGGCACTTTTTCGATCTTATTGTGGATGGTGATGATTTCATGCCTCTGGATGGTCATGACATCTCGAATGCCAATAAAAGATTGAGTAATGCAAATCAAAATTGCTGCAATCATGAAAGCGAGAGTAGGAGAAATAAGGTCTGGCAACCTTTGAATGGGTCCATGGAAATGGGGCCCAACATCAGCAGTAACATGGCAGTTGAAGGTGCAGCATTTGGGTTTTTATCTGATAATAAAACAAAGTATTTGCATAGACAGACTTTCTACACTTTAGAAGGAATTGATAATGGAAGCTCCAGAGGGGAGATTCATAGAAATGATAGCTGCACTGGTTATTGTTCTGGGGAGGATGAGACAGAAGGTGGACTTGCAGGACTTAGGAGCTCAGATGGTTCAGGCTTAACAAGTTGTGAGAGTAGAGACATGGTCCAATTGGAGACAATGAAACTGAGAGATGACTCAAACATCAGTAGCAGTGATGCATGTTACAGTAGAGAATTAAGGATATCTGAAAACAAAGAGGATCTGGCCTCTCTACCAAGCTTACAAAGAGGCAATGATATCGATCTAGGCTGTCCAGTGAATGATGTTCCAGAAGATCAATGTGGGTCATTTTTATCTCCAAAAATTGATGATATAACCATGCATCATCACACCAAAGTGAATCATGCGGCTCATAAATTTATGGACTTAGATTGCAGGTGTCAAGCTGCCAATGTTGTTACCAAGAAGGATTCGTTTGATGCTGTTGAAGCTGCAAAGCTCTTGGTAAGCTTGGAATCTGATGTGCACTTAATGGCAGGGGGTGTCTCCTCTACCAGTGCATGTGGGAAGTGTCTTGACTGGTTGGCTGATGTGATTCCTGATGAAGATTCTTGTCGACAGAAATATTTGAGTATTGAAGTGATTTCAGGGGAGAAGAATGAAATAAGGAGCAGTATGGAACATGTTGTGGATTCTTTTGAAGCGGCTACATTGGCCCTCAAACCAATCGATCCTGATTCAGAATGTTTAGTGGAACCAGTTACAGAGAGAGGCAGTATTATTACAGAAAATGAGTCGTCATTGCGCCGCAGGCCTTGCCGAAAGGGCAGATCAGGGAAGGATTTTCGGAAGGATATGTTTCACAGTATTATCTCTCTCTCCAGGCATGAAATTACAGAAGATTTTCAAATTATCCAGGGGTTAGTCAAATCTGCTGCAGAGACAGAAAGCTCATCAGTTCCTGAAGATAAGGCTCCTTCAGATCCAGAGCAAGGTTGCTTTTTGAAGAATGTGAAATGGAAGGATTCAAAGTTATGTAAAGATAAAAAATCTAATGGCTTATATGTTTGTTTGTGGGGTGGTTCTACAAGACGTAAACGTAAGAGGCGGTTGCGAAATCAATGGCAGTCATTGCCTCTGGGAGTTCGACTAATTCTATTCTCTGGAGAGACTGCAAATGCCTATTCTTAGTAATACCTGACAGCTGGCACATATAATAATATCTGCACATTTTTCTTCACTGTTGTTTGGATATATATTCAGAGTTTGGATACATTGATACGAGCGTGGACACTGGAGTCAGCTCTTGTTGTGCAAGGTATTTCTCTTATGTTGAAGCTGGCTGAGTTTCATGAGTGAAACAAGATGGGATTTTGTAGCCAGGTATACTGTAGCCTTCCCTTTCAGAATGAATCATCAACTTAAAAGCTTCGCTTTATTCAATCTCAAGAACCGATTGCCTCTACGAGATGTGAGTCTACTGATAGCTGTTTCTGTTTGCAGTCATGAACATTCATGGAATGATATATTCGATGTTGGATCTTGAAAGAGGTCGATAAAAATGGATTCTATTACTCATATTCATACTTGGGCCTGTAGTGATCACTGTGCTGCCAACTTTTTAACTTCTATTGTATAACTGAGCTTTAAACTATGTTAAAGCCTATCTAAAGCAACATAGCAGGTAAATTCAATGGATTTCTCTCCACAGTTGTACAATTTAAATACATATCAGCCATTGAGCTGGCCTCTGTAGATGATATGCATCCAAAATATTGATATTTTAATTTATAAAAAAGTTTGTGGCATTGAAGGATGCTTATTCGATAGCAACAAACAGTATGAAAAATTCTTCTGAAATCACTCTTCTATACTTAATCAACATTTTGCAATACATGCAGAGGTGTTTGAATCCGCTTCAATAGATAAGTCTATATGACTGGATACTAATTTCGTAGCACTAAACATTGTAGGACAGATCCTTGTGGAAGATCTACAGGCTATGAAATTTGATTTTGAACTAAATAAGATGTCATAAATGTAGAACTATATAAATTCTTTTGCTGTTTCTAGATAACTTTGAAATGCCATTTGTGCACTATTCTCATCCGTTATTACAGGGCCTAAGCAAGTTGTCTGCTTTACTTCTTGGTTTGTTGGCTGCAGAATAATGTTGTGTAAACTCCTGGAATGTCTTAATGATTTATCAGTGCTGCACATTGTGATATTGGCTGTAACATCGAAGGTCATAAGAGTTCGGTCTCAGACCTACTTTCCTGGGGCTTGAATTATTTTAGAGTGCAGAGAACATTGAATGTGCATAAAATTTGTGGGACCCCTTTGCCTCAAGGCATTCAACCTGAAGATTTTATTACAGGGTATGGATGGTGCAGATGCCAACTACTTCTATCATAGAGGAAACTCAGTCTGTTGTCCTTGTGTGTGGCCCATCAATGCTGTTTTTTCTCGCCTTCTTGATACTGTTCTGAAGGAGGGTACGGGAGTTTCCAATGGAGTTATTTTGGGGTTATCACAAAAGTTGGCCACATCTTCTATTCTTTCAAATCCTCTACATGGGTCTCCTTCTAAAAGATTTCCATAAGAAGCCCAACGTTAGGGTTAATATCACGGAAATCGGTCACGTTTTCTATTCTCCCAAATCTTCTTGGGTTCCCTTCTAATAGCTTTCCACAGGTAAGCCAAACATTCCGTTGCTACTTCAAGAAGGGCCTCGTTGTCAGCAGATCTTTTTCCTTCTGCTTGTTTGTTTGTTTGTTTTTTTCCCAAGTTTTACAAGTTGTAGAAGTTCCTTCAAATTCTTTTGTACCTTGCAGCTTTTAGGAGAAGAAGAGATATCCTAGTCATATTGGCTGCTCAGGCTTTAGTCTGATTTCCTTTTTGACTGGTTTGCCAAAGGAGATCTTATTTCTTTCTCTCAGCGAGAGAATGCTAAAAGTCTTTAGAACTTCAGTTTGTATCTCACTTTAGGCCATTTTTCTAATCTTTTTTGTGGGTTCATATAATTGTAATGGTTCAAGATCTTGTGAGTTTCTCCATGCACAGAGCTGGCAGAGACGCCCAGCTAACCGTTGTTCAGTAATGTACGGTGTTTCTGCCCATTTGTTGTTTGTAAATCCAACATAGACCGTTTAGTAGTGTTATGTTCTTCCAGAATGTCTCTCCACTTCGACGTTAGGCAGTTCAAGATATGATTCACAGAGCAGTGTGAGCAAAAAGGTATTCAAACAGTATGATAAGCCAAAAGTTGGAGAACATGTATAATGCATATAGTACATGAGCTCTGGATGCGCAATAGGGATTATCAAGGAAAACCATCCGCATATGTAGAACTGGAACCAATGAGATATCTTGCCTGTGAGAACATTAGATAGACGTCGCGTCTAGCGGAGGGACCTCATAGTCAGGGCGTTACTAGGAAGAAAAACCATCCTGTTCCATGGAGAACGCCAGAGAAAGCTTCACGTTCAGGGAACAATACAATAGGGTTGTCCTTTGCTCTGCACAGATAGGGAGGGCACGCCGCACATGCATGTTTCTCGGGTGACCGTGCATTAGCACATATATCAGGGCTCATTGGACTTCCCATGATCGGAATTGAAATCACAAACCTCTCCTCGCCCTTTGCACAAGTCATACATATTTGTTATATGTTGAATACAGGTGATAAGATTTATTGCGAACAATCTCAAAAGTCTATTCTATTCCAGACACCGTCTGCAAATCGAGCTCACCACTTATTTTAGATATTTTACACAGTGACATATACGTTAGTTCTGATTACAGGTAAGTGCATGCAGTTCGAGAACTCCCAAGTGCTGCCAAAGTATGTATATCAAGAAGTTGAGGACTCCAAAACACTGCCAAACTGTAGATCAAGGACTCCAAGGTAAGTGCATGCAGTTCGAGAACTCCCAAGTGCTGCCAAAGTATGTATATCAAGAAGTTCTGATTACAGGTAAGGGCATGCAGTTCGAGAACTCCCAAGTGCTGCCAAAGTATGTATATCAAGAAGTTGAGGACTCCAAAACACTGCCAAACTGTAGATCAAGGACTCCAAGGTGCTGCCAATTAGATTTACACCATCTATATTGTAAATCTTCAAACAGAGTGCTGCAACATACTCTATTGAGTCCGCGTGCATTAGGCTAGTGGTTGGGCCTTTCGTCTCTTGAGACGGGGGTGACATATACGTTAGTTCTGATTACAGGTAAGTGCATGCAGTTCGAGAACTCCCAAGTGCTGCCAAAGTATGTATATCAAGAAGTTGAGGACTCCAAAACACTGCCAAACTGTAGATCAAGGACTCCAAGGTAAGTGCATGCAGTTCGAGAACTCCCAAGTGCTGCCAAAGTATGTATATCAAGAAGTTCTGATTACAGGTAAGTGCATGCAGTTCGAGAACTCCCAAGTGCTGCCAAAGTATGTATATCAAGAAGTTGAGGACTCCAAAACACTGCCAAACTGTAGATCAAGGACTCCAAGGTGCTGCCAATTAGATTTACACCATCTATATTGTAAATCTTCAAACAGAGTGCTGCAACATACTCTATTGAGTCCGCGTGCATTAGGCTAGTGGTTGGGCCTTTCGTCTCTTGAGACGGGGGTGACATATACGTTAGTTCTGATTACAGGTAAGTGCATGCAGTTCGAGAACTCCCAAGTGCTGCCAAAGTATGTATATCAAGAAGTTGAGGACTCCAAAACACTGCCAAACTGTAGATCAAGGACTCCAAGGTGCTGCCAATTAGATTTACACCATCTATATTGTAAATCTTCAAACAGAGTGCTGCAACATACTCTATTGAGTCCGCGTGCATTAGGCTAGTGGTTGGGCCTTTCGTCTCTTGAGACGGGGGTGAGGTCTCAACCCCTCCCTACGGCAAGATAGCTTGTGGGCCTGAGGTCAGTGTCATCAGTTGAAATTAGTGTAACCCCTGTTCTTGAGGGATAAGAGGGTCCCGCAGGTCCTATGTCCAAACCTTCACCTTGTTCCATTGTAATTTTAAAGTTAAAACCCAAGGGAGTAGGCTTTGCTGAACCTCCATTGAAAAAATACATACTCGATTGCATACATAGGGTAGCGTTATTATATTGCTAAAGGAGTATACTCTACTGCATATGAAGGGAAGCTTTATTATATTGCGTGACAAAAGTAGGTTGTATAGAAATTTTTTTTGAGCTATCAGGTGACCCGAACAGAGTGTTTTGCAAGGTGACACTCTAAACGGAAAATTTAGCAGGGTGACACTTTGTTCGGGTCATCCGATAGCTCACCATGCATGTCATTAATCACACATGGCCACATTGGCAAAATGATGGCATGTGTGACCAAACTTCCGGTCACCGGACCCTCATGTGCTCTCCGTAAGATAAAAGTAGCGTAATAAGAATGGGTATTCATGAGAGGAAGCATGGAAAAGTATTGTATCATGAATATCTTGTGCCCCATGATGTCCAGTACTGGGAGGATGTCCCGAGTTCAATCCCACATGGGCTCGACATATCCATATGGGAGTATATGCTGAGGGCTGCCTGCCCCTAACTTGTGGGATGTAAACAATGCCTCCACCTAACGAAGTTGGATGTGTGTCTTTCCAAATTGTTTGAATGTTGAAAAGTAATGACAACATGGATATTTTATAGGGTATACCAGATTTAGTGTCTAAAGCAGAAATCATAAGAAGGGGATCAAAGAAAGTGTTTTCAATCGATATCAACAATACTTAACATGTACAATTAGCCCATTCACTTGTACAATTGTTATTTCTATTAATTAAAGTTTGGGAGAGTAGGCTATTGCCGAACTTCGTTTTGAAAAAAAATAAAATACTTTGGGGAAAAAAAGAAACAATACTCAACCGGTACAAATGGGTACTATTCAATGGATTTAATTCGAGATTTGAACCCAATCATCTATTTTTTAAGAAACAAGAACTTGTTCATGCTTATATTCGGTTTATTAACCATATTCTTTCAGCCTTGTGAAGGCCATTGTATATTGTTTAATATGGACGTTGTTCCCTCATAAACATCAATAAAGAGAACATGTCCGATAAGAAGGATTGTGGTGCTCCCGAGATGTCTTCCTCTTGTTCTACTTCAAGTATGTGTTCTTGATCTTCTTCAAGTCTATTGTTGGGCATCCTTACGATTTCTCTCTTTTGTTGACACATATGGATTGTTTTTAGATCGATAGACACTCTTTTCATTTTGATCACCATCTAAACTTAAAATGTTGCATCCCCTTTCTAATTTCAAAGGTAATAGTTGAAGTCACTCTATGGAAACATGTCAAGGCTTGCATATGGAGATTTTTATTCACTACCATTTGTAGAATAACAAAAAAGGGAAAGAACCATTGACCATTTATGATATTGACATTTTGTATGATAGCATTCTAAGAAAGCAAAGAAACGAAAAAATTAAGGAACTCCCGTAATAGAAGATTTGCACTTCATCAGATTTAGGGTGATAGACAGCCATATTCAAATCATCTTAAGAAAACTTGTGCGAATGAGCATATTCCCCCTCAAAATATTGAGAACTTGCTTTAGATGAGCATCAAATTCCTCAAAGATAGAACAATGAGAGAGTTAGATTGGACATTGTTTTTTTTTTTTTTTCGAGAACCACTCTGCTTCTTGATTGAAATATACAAACTAGGCATAAGTATCTCCCCAGAGATCAATTACTTGAGAGATCCACTTTGAATTTTGCAAAAAGAAAACTATCTATGTTTGATCTCCATCAAATTCTGAACTATGACCCCAAAAAGTGAGAAATATGATTGAACGAATAATTTATGTCAACTTCTTTCCACCGCAATATCAACTTCTTGTTTGTGCAAACACTAACAAAATTACCTTGTCTAGATTGCTAAATGAAATGATCGTTTGAGCCTTGTTATATCTTTGAATCACTTTGTTCAAGATTAGTACATCTTTTTTACGAATTTCAACTACTAAGATAATGTGAGAGAAGTTTCAAATACATTGTCACTCACTCTTAAGTGAATATGACTAAATGAAGAAAATAAACAATGATATGGATAGTAATGATCTTTCATTAGATCAAAACTTTGTGAATATTTTCTTGTCACCCCAAAAGACATTGTGTATTGCAAATCTTCAAAATATTCATCTAGTTGTGAACTTTCCATGTTACAAGAATGTTTTTTTTTGCATTGGAAAATATGATGATTTCTTGTATAGGTCTTAAACCAACTTTTCCGAGGATTTATTGTGGAATATGTGGTTTTTGTTCCATGAGTTGGACTTGGGTTTCCTGTAATATATATTTTTTAAAATCTTGAATCATCTATAGAAGTCTCCCGAATCTTATGTCTTACCACCCTTTTTTTAATGGTTCATGCTTTAAATTCATAGATAAATTTCAACACTCACTGGTTATATGAGGGATTCACTTTATTCACATCCCTATTTGGATCATATATGCATATGAGGGATTCCTTTCTCCAAAATTATTTCATAGTTTGTTACCTATTCATTTGTGGATGACCTTAGTTTGTTCTAGCTCATTGGTTATCTTTGGAAACCATCTAGTCATTTTTGGTGTTATCTTACCTCACTCAACCCACAATGATATTTGGATTATTTTTCTTCCAAGTTATATCCCTCAATTTATTTTTCATTTACTATCACCCTCTTTATTTAGAAATATTGATTTCAAATCTTTGAAACTACTTTATTACTAGATTATATACTAAAACGCAAAGTTCAAGAGGAAGTATACCATTCAAGGAAAATTTTAAGGTTTTGCAATTTAATGTTCTCAATTTGTTTTATAAAAAACTCTTGTATAGCCTAAATTAGGGCCCTACAATGTTTTTTTGTACAACTAAGTATTCTTATATTCTTAGTCTAATTCCCATCTAATTTTGGAAGAGAGACCAATTTTTATAGAATCGTTCTGATCTAGAAAGGGAGTCCAATTTCTCAAGAATTGGTCTCACTGGTGTAAGCCAAGGCAAAAGAGACCAATTTCATTGAAATTGGTCTCATGGACTAATTTTCTCATGGACTTATTTTCCCAAAACTCAAATTTGTCCAAAACACAAATTTGTCCAAAACACAAATTCATCCAAGACAAAGACTACAATGTTTCTGAAGGCTAAATTATTTGGAGTAGAGTAAGTGGACAACCAGTCTTAGCCACTACAAGCTGATGAATCACCAAAAGTGGCCGAATAGAGAAAGAGAGTGGGGACCTGAGTACCAGATTTAGCAGAATACCGAACTTAATAGAGTACTAGAAAACTGCAAGCCAGAGTAATAGTGGAGGTAACAGAGTAGTGCAGTAACCGCCTGGAAGAGGTGCCTTATATAAAGAAAGGAATTAGAGTATCAGAGATATCTTTTCATGCTAGATGGAGAAGGAGAGTACATTGAAGAGTGAGAATCCTTGAGTGCACGGAGCCGATACAAGCTCAAGCTTCAACGACTCCAAGATTTTGACTAGAGTCTTTGGTCTTATCACAGAGGGTGGACGAGTGGAGTGAGTCTAGAAGGTCTCAATGCTTCAACAGGAAGCTTGTGTGCTTTAGCAATACATTGGAGGTTGGATTGTGTGACTTAGCAGTGCATTTGAGGTTGCTAGTCTGCGTCAAGATTTGCCCTTAGAAGCCACTGCCCCCTTCCATTATTATTGTACCGTGTATCTTGTATACTTTCCATGCTTGAAGTTAATATAGTAATGCTTTTGTGACTCTTAAATTTGGCTATTATTTTGACATCCCTATCTCGCTTTATAATATCCTTGTGGTTTTGCGCACATAGTGCATACTGCATTGAGTAAAAGAACCCATATGGAGCACAAGAAGCACAATAATTTCCTTTACAAGTGCTCAATTTGGAATGCACGGTGGGATCTTTCTTTGCACTTTTCTCATTACTGTTCTTCTCTTTACTGTTCTATCTTTAGGTGATGGAAAGTACCTCTATGCACGCGACATTTCGATCTTTGTCTTTAGTCGCTATTTTCAAAATTATTATTTTAGAATTATTCCAAATCAAAAGTCCAATTTTTCATCTGAATTTATATCAAAATTAGTCCAACTTTTTAGTCCAATTTTCTCATTTAAATTTTATCTCAAAATTAGTAAAATTTTTCATCCAACTTTTTAGTCAAAATTTATTGTCCAAAATTTTAGTCCAATCTTTAGCCCAAGTTCTAGTACAAATTTTTAGCCCAAGTTTTAGTTCAGTTTTTAATCAAACCTTTTTAAGCTGAATTCTCACCCTCTCTATGAGTTCATACAAAGTTAAAAAAATAATGATCAAAACTAATGATGCAGTAGAATTAGGTCATTAGGTAGAGTAGTGAGAGGCAAAACACGCTAATGGAAATGTACACAGATAGAGAGATAGAGAACTCAAATTATCTAATTGCCAGCAACAATGTACATACAATGATGATATTGTCTACCTGTGCGCCCCCACTGTAGAGCTTCAATGCCAATGTAGATAGATTCTAGATGAAGGGGTTTATAGTGTGCATAACTGTGATTTCTCCTCAGTAAATAGGCCTGCCTAATCCTCTGATTTAGGCAATATTTCTAGGACCACCCGATGCTATGTTTAGGCATAAGCATTAGGTAATTTCAAAACATCCCAAATTACGTAATTACCACACTGAGTAAACCACTAGATTGAACACCCACAAGTATATACACCCACTAGACTGGACCTCCATAGTTCCAGACAAATCATTGTAAGTCCAGATTGGACACCCACCAAACTGGCCACCAAGACCACTGAACAAATCTGGAGTACCGAATTGGTCACTGTAGTTCCGGACCAGTTGTCTCTTGAACTGGCCATTGTAATTACGGACAAGTTGACTACTGAATCGTCATACCTCTGAACTTCCTCCAAGATTCCAAACACATCATTGTGATTCTAGATTGGTTGACTAACAAACTATCATACCTCTAGAATCTTGGAAAAATCACCATAATTCTAGATTGGTTGACTATGAACTATCATACATTTGGAATTCCGATGTGACTAAAGTATACACCCTGGCTAACCTTTTGACTAGACTCACATAGATCATCTAGAACTTTTGCTGGTCTCATGTAGACCTCATCACAAATGTCTGAACTCTCATAATGGCTTATCCTCATAATGGGGGCCGCACAACTTAGAGTACTGTTAGCTCAAGAAATGGTTGGTTTTTATGCACTAATGTGCTTCTATTTGGCAGGAAAATATGTTTGATTTCAGGTACTTGAAAAGTGATCAAATGTTTGAAGGGAGGTATTTGCAACTACATGACGACATCATGATCAAAATGGATTGGAAACTTGATACTGCTGTTGGAAATGCATTGATAGACATGACATGCAACAACTTCTGTTTTGGATTCAGCTAAGAGCAAGCAGTTGCATACACATGTGCTTGTTGTAGATGGTAGAGTGGATGTTGTTGTGGGGAGCTCACTTATAAGCATGTATCATACATGTGGGGACTTGAAGAGTGCAGGAACTTGATTGATGTATGGATGAGCGCAACTCCGTGGCATTAACTAATATGTTAACAGTATGTGCTAATTTAGGGGCTTTAACTGAAGGAGAGTGGTTACACATACACTGTTCAGAGAAATTGCAACCGAATGTTGTCATAGATATTGCTTTAGTCAACATGTAGGACAAATGTGGCCCGCTAGATATTGCATGGGCCATATTTCTTGACAGGTTGATCGAAAGGAAAAGTCATGGAATGCCCTTGTTCCTGGTTGTGGATAAGGGTAGGATGTTGTTGCACTTGCATCCCACGAATGACATGTAATTGGATTGGTTACCTCGTCAATAGCCCTTGGAGAAGCCCAAAAAGTGGTGGCATAGGAGAGAGTCTGGTGCCACTGAACTTCATTGTGCAGATCTCTTTGAATATAAGCTGAGAAATTATTTTCACCTAATTGGTGATTATACGTGATGTACCTGATATCCATTGGTGTGCGATAGCCATATTTGTGACTCTCAAAAGTATCAGAAAGGAGGGGGAAGTGTTCCTTCAGTAACACATGCTTGGGGGGAA
This sequence comes from Ceratopteris richardii, assembly GCA_020310875.1. Taxonomy (NCBI): domain Eukaryota; kingdom Viridiplantae; phylum Streptophyta; class Polypodiopsida; order Polypodiales; family Pteridaceae; genus Ceratopteris; species Ceratopteris richardii. The sequence goes on from CM035411.1 coordinate 136,725,297, forward strand.
CTCACGATGAGGGTGTGCGTTCATTTCAGGGAGTTTTTTAGAGCCTAGCTCTCCTCATGTCAGATTGCAAGATACGGAGAAGGAAAAAATCGTGTAGCACGGGGGGGGGGGGGGGGGGGGGGGGGCATGTCCGTCCTTATCTGCAAGGGCAACCCCACAAAAGGGGGGTTTGTTTTTTCTTCTCCGTTTTTTTTTTCGGCTCTTCTGGGACTACTCGAAAAAACGGTTCGATTTTTGTCACTGTTCTGACCGAAGAAACAGAAAAGGGGGGAGGTTTTTTTCTGTCAGGGCTCGGCTCATCTTTTCTGCAGATGCAGGAGGCTGAGAGGTGTCAAGGGAGGACAAAGAGTAGTAGTTGGGGGCTCGCTCTGTTTCTCTATCCGTGCAGAAGACGAGGGAAGGAAGAAGGAGAGACGGGGAAGGTAACGCTGATTGCAGCAGCTGTGGCTTGTAAGGGGGGAAGATACTGGCAAAGGAGAAGGTCGTTGCATCAGCTGGCTTGGCATGCTTATCCATCAGAGAAAGTGGATATGACATGTTGCAAATCCTATGGTGATCTCAAAAGTCTCAAGAACATCCGCTATAGACGGTATGTGCTCCAGCCCAATTGTTTAAGTCATAGATCGTCACTAGATTGATTATTAGTGGAAGGGAAATAGGGAGGAAGTTCTCCGATGGCTGCATGGAGGAATTGAGCTTGGAAAACGGGTCAGTCCCCTTGCAGAAAATTTGCGAACAGCAGGGATATTAGAGGTGAAAAGAAAAGGGGGCGAAGGGGAACCTTCATCCTTATGGAGTGGCAGTTTTCGAAGAGCTGAATGTTGTGATAAGTCTTCAGTATATGTTCCTATGTGGTCGTTATTATGATATGTAAGATGCAGACCAGGATTTTGCACTTAAGCTTGCACACTCAGCTTTCTCGATAACACCCACCTATTCATGGTTCCACTCATGATGCCTCTGTTGCGGTATTTTGCATTGAGTATGATGCCTTGTAACTGTCCTACGAATTTGTATTGGCATATAGTAAGAAAGGATTGTTCACAGTCTGCTAATATGTGAATCGAAAAGGAAACCATAGGAGTTCATATGATCGCCATTTATTCACTAGCATTGCTTATGCCAAATTTTACGAATGATAGTTAACTCTCTAATATTTCCTCCTTTTCAAATCGGTGTGTTACACGTATTTTACTTGTTGTGGTTGTCGTGTCTGTTTGATTAAAATCATCTTGTTATGTCAAGATATACAAGGATTATTGAAGATATGTTCAGAACCTAAGGGTAGAATGGGTGCATGCACTGATTAGCTAAGACCTGGTGTTAAGGCGTTCGGTCTATAGGAGTAAGAAGTTGGGAGAAAACGGGTTGGGAATGTGATTTGAAGAGCTATACGTCGCTCATTGAACCGATTGCCCATTGGGATTGGGAACTGCACTTGTGGAGATGAAGTTGAAAGAAGAAAGTGTTGTAGCTTCTGTGATTCATCTGTTCATCAAGACTTCAACCGATTTTTGAAGCGGGTGGTTCTACAAGGTGGTACCCATGGTTTTTTTAAGTGAGTACAATATGCTTGATTTTGGGTGGGTTAGATGATACAGGAAGTGAATAGGATAATCGAATGTGCACTCCATCAACAACTGCATTTGGCATGGGTTAATTCCATCGCGCATTAGATTACCAAGGACAATGTTTTATTGGAGGAGGATCTCACCTAGAGAGAAGTGGATGCTTGCACGTGAGGGTGAAACGATCCATGTAGGAAACTCATCAAAGAGATGCATCCATGTTTTTGGTGTCCGTGTGTTCTCCAGTTGTGATAAAATACGAAGGAACCTATTCCAAAGCATATAGGTCTTAAGGAGAGAATTCGGTTGCATAATTGGGCTTCAATCGATTCAGTACTCACCACCCATGGGCATTCATGTATGAGCCTTTCTCTTCAGCATAGCGGTTGCATGTTAATTTGATGAAGGCAATAGTTTTAATGCAGGACACTGCTTCACGAATTCTCTTTGAGGGAATGTTTTGAATATTGCAAGAGGCATAGTAGTTGTGGGTCACTTGGATAACTTTTGTGCCAACCAATTCACATCAATTTCATTCACTGAAGGGAGATTTTAGGACAATGCTCACGGGAACTTGTTCCATTCTAAGGGGCCGTATAGCAAGTTCCAACGCGAGTTACGGGAATTCGGAACATAGCAACCATTTCAGGGTCACACCTGGATCACCATTGAAAGAGATAGTAAGGGTGAGAAAAAGGAGAAGAAAAGAATGATGGAGATACAGTGAGGAGTGAGAAGGGTGCGTGAAAGCTGGAGAAAAGGAAAAGGGAGATAGGAGGACAAGAGCGTGTGAGACTTTGAGAGAGAGAAAATTAAAAGAAAGCGGGGTGAGAGGGTATGTGTGAAGGGTGTGCTTGTATGAATGTGTTTGTATATGTGTGTGCGAAAGCGAACGTGAATAGTGAGACAAGGGATAAATGAGTATAGGAGTGTGTATGCATGAGAAGGACAAGACTGTGAGAAATAGTGGAAGGAAGGGTGAGCGGGAAGCAGATGAGCTAGTGCCCACTGCATAGATAAAGGAAGTATCAATCGAGAGATAATTGAGGCCTCCAGGCAATCCAAGTGGACTGATTCCGAGGGATTTGAGCATAATAAAAGTTTGTATAATCATTTTCCACGTGGGCATTAGGACTATTCATTTGGTGATCCTACTGGGGATCCCAACCGAGAAGACATTCGAGGGCCATTGTGGACTTAAAGCGAGAAAAGGTGGCAAAGTACGCAGAAATGGGGCAAACATAAGTGTGAGTAAGACATTTCCCCTTGGGACTAGAGAAGAAACATTTTGGTGCGTCTGCCGGGAAAAGCTTGGCACGTCTGTATAAGAGAGTGCCATAGGTTCTCCTAGCGCCACATGTTGGTCGAGCTTGCGGACCCAAGATCTAGTACATGAGCGAGGGGAGCTCATCCTCAGGAGCAACACAAACGCAAAGAGAGGAACGCACTCACAGAAGAGCCCTTGAAAGAGAAAGGAAGAGGTGAGAATCGCAAGGTGAGTCTACCTCGACTAGCTCGAAGAAATCTGCCAAACACGTGTACTCCCGTAGGAGAGTCGCGAATCAAGTGCGAAAGTTTGAAGAAGGGATCCTGAGGCCACGTGCACTAAATTTCTGGGATCGAAGTGATATTGACATCACACCTCTGTTTGAAATGGCTCAGTGGATTTCGGTTCATTTGGGGGACTTTACCAAGTTCTCAGGTGCTTGGGACGAGGATCCGGATAGTTTTATCTAGCTGTTTGAGGTTACTTGTGAGGCCAATGAGGTAGTTGACCAGGGTCAAAGATTAAGAATTTTTTCGGCTATTCTCCGAGATGAGGCAGCCAACTGGTATGGGAATTTGACACCACAAGAGCGTGGAACTTACCAGATGCTCAAGGAAGCCTTCTTGGCAAAGTTTTGATGACAAGGCTTCCAAGATAGATTGGCCAACAGATGGATTATTTGCGACAAGGAGTCAATGAAAGCATCGATAACTACATTCAGAGAATGGAAACCTTGGTAAGAAAAATGGGCGCGAATGCCCCGAACGATGAGACATTGAAAAGAAGATTCATTGCGGGATTGAGAGATCCTACGGCGCAGCAACATATGAGCCTGACAAGACCTGCAACTTTAATAGATGCTAAGGAACAAGCAAGGCTTTGGGAGGAAGTACAATTATGTCAACAGAGGAAGATGGAGCTCTTATACGAGCCAATGGGAGGCCAAGGAAACATACCGATGAAAGATCCTGGCCAAGTAAGTCCCGCATTGACGACCCCAGCTTTTGTAGCTACCACTAGCATGCCAGGCGAGGTAAAGCCTGCGCTAACTGAAGAACGAATATTGGAGTTGGTCACGCAAGCTATAAAAGCTGCCACAATGACCCAGGAAAGTGCCATGGTTACGGCCATTTGGCTTCAGAATGCCCTATAGTCTCGAGAGTATTCTCAGATAGGTCGCCACCTAGAATGCGTTGCACTTTTTGTGGAAGGACAAATCACACGGAGGACCGATGTTACAACAAGAGAGCCTATGAGGAGTGGACCATGAAATCGGGAGATACAAGAGAAAGATCCTACACGGGATTGCCCGCTCAAAGTGTCCCACCTACATCTCGTTGGGAAAACAAACCGACTTATGGATATGGTGCTCAGGGTTAGGGAGGAGACTACCCAAGAGGGGCCGCACGCGATCAAAGAAGAGACGGTCCAATCCAGTGTTGGAGGTGCCATGGCTTTGGCCATACTCAATCTAGATGTCCAAACGAAAAGAAACCAATTGATTATACCCCACTATGTAGGTACTGTAGTGGAGAGGGCCATTTTGATGAAGATTGTCCAAAATGAAGAGCTTCCACTGGCAAGGATAAGGGACCAGTAGGGTCCTCAAATTATGTTGATACTCAGATGCATTCCACAACGAGAGCTCAAGAGCACGTTCCTACGATCGGAATAGTGTTCAAGACACCGAACCCTCAAGAAGGCTCTAGCTCGTCGATGCACTTCGTGGATGCTTACCAGACCAAGAAACCACATAAAGAGCCCACTGTGGCAGTAGTCACAAGGACCCAAGAGTATTCAAAGAAACATCGAGAAGGCGAAAGCGAAGAAGCGAGATCAGAGAAGATAGCTGAGCATGGAGAGGTAGAAAACCAAGTTGGAGCATTTGCTGAGCAGCAAGAGCTTGAGGGTGGGGAAGAGATTGAGATCCTTCCACCAATGACCAAGGAGTTTGTGCCAGGCATAGCACCATTCCCTGAAAGATTAAGGGCTCCAAAGTGTAAGAAGGAAAGACAAAGTTCGGAAGAAGTTGACATCGTAAAGCTGCTCGCTGACACAGAAGTCACACTGGACATTGGCACATTGCTGAAATGTTCACCTGCATATAGGAAACAATTCTACAACGAATATATTAAGAAGCCGAGGAAAGCTCGAGATATAAAGAGACAAGCTAAAGAGGTCCAAGGTATGATTCAAAGTATTACGACGCAAATTGATTCGAATGCTCCAACTGTGACAATCGAGATTAAAGGATATGCAGTCCCTGGGGCTCAGTTCGATAGTGGAGCGGGAGTCAACTTAATGACTGAGTACATGATGAAAGCTTTGGGCCTAAACCACATGGAAGAAACTCCAATGTCCTTGAGGATGGCAGATCAAACGCAAGTAAAGCTTGTAGGTCTTTTGAAGAATGTAAGCACAGTTGTGGGCGGTGTAGAAATTAAGGTTGATTATCTGATAGTAAGACCAAGGACCTCAGAGGCCACCTTCTCGATCTTACTTGGACGGCCATGGCTTATGCAAGCCAATTGTGTGCATGACTGGCGCACATGTTTTATTTCTATAGGGCCAAAGTGTGATCGGATTCAAATCCAAGTATCCCCAAACTCGATTGACAAGAAGAAGACAATAATAGTCGATGAGATGGAAAAGAAAGAAAAGGAGAAAGTAAGGCAAGAGATGGCACGAGCTAGGTTTTCTTTGAAAACGGACACCTACAAGAATCTGCTTCAAGACGGGTTCAACTTGCAGCTCTCCAAGAATCAAGACACGAAGATGGGAGAATATCAAAATCCATTGCTCTATAACGACGATTCCGATCAGGAACTGCTAGGATGGTTGGCAAGTATAGGCGATGCTGAGTGCTATACAATGCACATCGACCCGATGGAGAAGGAGAAGAAAATGAACCAGATGGTGGATCCTCATGCAAGGAGGGAAAACTCTTCGAAAAATAGAAAATGCTCTTTTGGAACTCGTGATCGAGGATATCATCAAAAGTCGACAAGGAACCAAGACAATCAGCTATCCTCTAGCACCAGGAGAGTACATGACGCCATGAGCAAGGGTACATGCAAGGGAGAGCACGAGGGCAAAGGGAGATCCGGGAGAGAAAAGTGGTGTGTGGACCACGACAGTTCTAGTAAGGAATTAGTTGATCGAAAGGAGAACCTCTTGAAAGGAAGAGATAAGGAGAACCAAGATGGTGGTGAAGAGAGGATTTTCAGACATGAAGGATTGGAGAAAGAACATGCATTAGGAAATGCGCCAAAAAAGAGTATAGTGGCTCATGCCGAGCATGCCAGAGTTATTCGAAGGGGGTTTGATTGGATTAGATGTCAGGATAGCGAGCAGAACGTACAAGGATCGATAAGTGAATGTGCATGGAAAGGACTTCGAGTGAGCTGTTGGATGATGACACTTTTTTGGGTGATTTGGATTTTCTTACGAGAGATCTGTGGTTGGATACGAGAACGAAGCGAGAAGGCCTTTCTCTACTTTTTCATTCAATTTACCTTCTGTTTGCAGGAATTGCAGAAATTGGTAAACCGAGTGCGTTACTCTGCCGGATCACTGAGGACTAGGCGACCAATGGCTGATCAAGTATACCAGAGCGCTCTGTTCGACCTTGTCGTATATTTTTCAGATCAAGCATTAGAAAGCATGGAGATATCGGTTGAGAGCTTGCGGACAAACTATGACGTGGAGGAGCCACACTGGCTTGTACGCTTTTGGAATCAAGGTATGGACATTGACTTTCCATTTCCCAAATTCGAAGCGTATCTACTTAGTTGGGCTGGATATGCCAAGGATCGGTACTTCTACTACGACAGCACGATGGAATTGCCTAACGAGGTAAATGATATCTATTGGGCTTGGGCAGATCTGTTAACGATAGGAAGCGATGACGGAGCTCCTGAAGTTGAGCCGGACTCGCCCTAGGGAAGTCGTTGGGATGCGAGTACGAGGTGAGGCTATATGAGACATCCTGGAGACCCACATTCTAGATCATCTAAAGATAGGTATATAAGGGACCAAGGCATAGCCGGTTGTAGTTACCTAGTGAAAAGTCAAATCGATGAATACATATGTAGTGTCTGTAATTGAGAGAATGGAGTGAAGAGGTGGTTGATCTGTCAAAGGCTGGAGTGTGTATGTTGCATGTATGTGTGGGAAAAGTGGGGAAAATCCCTTTCTTCCTCTCCCTAATTCTCAGGACTGGGGCGAATTAATTAACTATAAAAAAAAAAGAAAAGAAAAAAAAAACATTGTGTTGTTGTCATCGTACCAACGCGCTATGGTGGGCTAGTAGGTGGGTGGATTTATCCTAGCCGGGTGGTTAGGACCACGAGCCGCAACTAGCTTCGCCATAGGCTTGGGATGTGTATGTTTGTGACTTAGCTACACGCCATAACGGGTTGATAGGTAGGTGGAGCCATTGTGGCCGGGCGGTCACGACCACGAGCCGCATCCAGCTTCATTATGGGCTAGCTAATATATGTTATGTGTTATCATTGTGTGGTTGTGTGTTGTGTGCTGCATTGCATTGGTAGATGGGTGGAATCAACCTGGTCGAGTGGCCAGGGCCACGAATCGCATCCAATGTCAACGTAGGCCGACGTGTGAATATAAATAAAATTTGCATATGAAATTATTCCCCACTCCTGAGGGGGAGAGAGAGAGAGAGGAGAAGGAGACGATCGCCTGGAAGGGAACGTTATTTGCTTGTGTGATTGGTATGGTGGCTTGTGACAGATAAGCTCACTCTGAATCAACATTCTCAAAGGCACGGATACTGTATATGTACTTATAGATGAGACCTTTAGCGAGGTAATGCAACGGTTTGCTTTATAACTTGTGTGCTTTATCCGAGGGTTTTCCAGAGTGTGGGACACTCCAGGGTTTTTATGTAGATCTTGACTTGTACTCGGGTCTCGATGACTTTTGTAGGACGACGATGGGGATTCTTCGGAAGTGTCTAGTCATGGAATATGTGTACATAGCGAATAGTAGGTGCAATAATGGGGTATGCATTTTGGGTATGTTGCATCTCCGATTGGATTCATTTCAGTTGTCGTTGTTCATTTCCGTATTTTCTTTTCTGTTTACCGCAATGATAGTTGCATGTGTAAAATATGGAAAGGTATGAATGTGTTATTTTGGTTGAGACTATTTTCATAATGGAATGCATGAGCAATTTGATGCATGTTGGAAATGGAGTTGCATATATATGCGTGTTTGTGAATCGCTTTGTAAATAAATGGTTTGTATGTATTCATGATTGATTTTTCTGGCACTAATAACTTCAATGAGTGCAGGTCCAGTGGGAATGATGGCTCGATGAAAAGGTATGCAAACAAGTTGTACACTGACATTTTCATGGATGTTTTGATTATATTGCAGCGAGAGTGGCTCGTCGAGGACAACTTCGCAAATAAGAAGAGGGGAGTATGTTAGCTCAAGAAATGGTTGGTTTTTATGCACTAATGTGCTTCTATTTGGCAGGAAAATATGTTTGATTTCAGGTACTTGAAAAGTGATCAAATGTTTGAAGGGAGGTATTTGCAACTACATGACGACATCATGATCAGAATGGATTGGAAACTTGATACTGCTCTTGGAAATGCATTGATAGACATGACATGCAACAGCTTCTATTTTGGATTCAGCTAAGAGCAAGCAGTTGCATACACATGTGCTTGTTGTAGATAGTAGAGTGGATGTTGTTGTGGGGAGCTCACTTATAAGCATGTATCATACATGTGGGGAGTTGAAGAGTGCAGGAACTTGATTGATGTAATGGATGAGCGCAACTCCGTGGCATTGACTAATATGTTAACAATATGTGCTAATTTAGGGGCTTTAACTGAAGGAGAGTGGTTACACACATACACTGTTAAGAGAAATTGCAACCGGATGTTGTCATAGATATTGCTTTAGTCAACATCTAGGACAAATGTGGCCCGCTAGATATTGCATGGGCCATATTTCTTGACAAGTTGATCGAAAGGAAAAGTCATGGAATGCCCTTGTTCCTGGTTGTGGATAAGGGTAGGATGTTGTTGCACTTGCATCCCACGAATGACATGTAATTGGATTGGTTACCTCATCAACAACCCTTGGAGAAGCCCAAAAAGTGGTGGCATAGGAAAGAGTCTGGTGCCTCTGAACTTCATTGTGCAGATCTCTTTGAATATAAGCTGAGAAATTATTTTCACCTAATTGGTGATTATACGTGATGTACCTGATATCCATTGGTGTGCGATAGCCATCATTGTGACTCTCAAAAGTATCAGAAAGGAGGGGGAAGTGTTCCTTCAGTAACACATGCTTGGGGGGAACTCACGATGAGGGTGTGCCTTCATTTCAGGGAGTTTTTTAGAGCCTAGCTCTCCTCATGTAAGATTGCAAGATACGGAGAAGGAAAAAATCGTGTAGCAGGGGGGGGGGGGCATGTCCGTCCTTATCTGCAAGGGCAACCCCACAAAAGGGGGGTTTGTTTTTCTTCTCCGTTTTTTTTCGGTTCTTCTGGGACTACTCGAAAAAACGGTTCGATTTTTGTCACTGTTCTGACCGAAGAAACAGAAAAGGGGGAGGTTTTTTTCTGTCAGGGCTCGACTCGTCTTTTCTGCAGACGCAGGAGGCTGAGAGGTGTCAAGGGAGGACAAAGAGTAGTAGTTGGGGGCTCGCTCTGTTTCTCTATCCGTGCAGAAGACGAGGGAAGGAAGAAGGAGAGACATGGAAGGTAACGCTGATTGCAGCAGCTGTGGCTGTAAGGGGGGAAGATACTGGCGAAGGAGAAGGTCGTTGCATCAGCTGGCTTGGCGTGTTTATCCATCAGAGAAAGGGGAGGATAGAACGTGTGGAGTTTTGAACACCTCAGGAGCACGAAAATTATCATAGAGGATGAGCACATCAAACGTAGACACCTGTGCGGAGCATTTGGATGGCAGTGGATAGGATATGTTGCAAATCCTGTGGTGATCTCAAAAGTCTCAAGAACATCCGCTATAGACGGTATGTGCTCCAGCCCAATTGTTTAAGTCATAGATCGTCACTAGATTGATTATTAGTGGAAGGGAAATAGGGAGGCAGTTCTCTGATGGCTGCATGGAGGAATTGAGCTTGGAAAACGGGTCAGTCCCCTTGCAGAAAATTTGCGAACAGCAAGGATATTAGAGGTGAAAAGAAAAGGCAGCGAAGGGGAACCTTCATCCTTAAGGAATGGTAGTTTTCGAAGGGCTGAATGTCATGATAAGTCTTCAGTATATGTTCCTATGTGGTCGTTATTATGATATGTAAGATGCAGACCAGGATTTTGCACTTAAGCTTGCGCACTCAGCTTTCTCGATAACACCCACCTATTCATGGTTCCACTCATGATGCCTCTGTTGTGGTATTTTGCATTGAGTATGATGCCTTGTAACTGTCCTACGAATTTGTATTGGCATATAGTAAGAAAGGATTGTTCACAGTCTGCTAATATGTGAATCGAAAAGGAAACCATAGGAGTTCATATGATCGCCACTTATTCACTAGCATTGCTTATGCCAGATTTTACGAATGATAGTTAACTCTCTAATATTTCCTCCTTTTCAAATCGGTGTGTTACACGTAGTTTACTTGTTGTGGTTGTCGTGTCTGTTTGATTAAAATCATCTTGTTATGTCAAGATATACAAGGATTATCGAAGATATATTCAGAACCTAAGGGTAGAATGGGTGCATGCACTGATTAGCTAAGACCCGGTGTTAAGGCGTTCGGTCTATAGGAGTAAGAAGTGGGGAGAAAACGGGTTGGGAATGTGATTTGAAGAGCTATACATCGCTCACTGAACCGACTGCCCATTGGGATTTGGAACTGCACTTGTGGAGATGAAGCTGCAAGAAGAAAGTGTTGTAGCTTCTGTGATTCATCTGTTCATCAAGACTTCAACTGATTTTTGAAGCGGGTGGTTCTATAGGGTGGTACCCATGGTTTTTTTAAGTGAGTACAATATGCCTGATTTTGGGTGGGTTAGATGATACATGAAGTGAACAGGATATCGAATGTGCACTCCATCAACAACTGCATTTGGCATGGGTTAATTCCATTGCGCATTAGATTACCAAGGATAATCTTTTATTGGAGGAGGATCTCATCTAGAGAGAAGTGGATGCTTGCACGTGAGGGTGAAACGATCCATGTAGGCAACTCATCAAAGAAATGCATCCATGTTTTTGGTGTCCGTGTGTTCTCTAGTTGTGATAAAATACAAAGGAACCTATTCCAAAGCATATAGGTCTTAAGGAGAGAATTCGGTTGCGTAATTGGGCTTCAATCGATTCAGTACTCACCACCCATGGGCATTCTTGTATGAGCCTTTCTCTTCAGCATAGCGGTTGCATGTTGAATTTGATGAAGGCAATAGTTTTAATGCAGGACACTACTTCACGAATTCTCTTTGAGGGAATGTTTTGAATATTGCAAGAGGCATAGTAGTTGTGGGTCACTTGGATAACTTTTGTGCCAACCAATTCACATCAATTTCATTCAAAGAAGGGAAATTTTAGGACAATGCTCACGAGAACTTGTTTTATTCTAAGGGAGGCGTATAGCAAGTTCCAACGCGAGTTACGGGAATTCGGAACATAGCAACCATTTCAGGGTCACACCTGGATCACCATAGAAAGAGATAGTAAGGGTGAGAAAAAGGAGAAGAAAAGAATGATGGAGATACAGTGAGGAGTGGGAAGGGTGCGTGAAAGCTGGAGAAAAGGAAAAGGGAGATAGGAGGACAAGAGCGTGTGAGACTATGAGAGAGAGAAAATTAAAAGAAAGCGGGGTGAGAGGGTATGTGTGAAGGGTGTGCTTGTATGAATGTGTTTGTATATGTGTGTGCGAAAGCGAACGTGAGTAGTAAGACAAGGGATAAATGAGTATAGGAGTGTGTATGCATGAGAAGGACAAGACTGTGAGAAATAGTGGAAGGAAGGGTGAGTGGGAAGCACATGAGCTAGTGCCCACTGCATAGATAAAGGAAGTATCAATCGAGAGATAATTGTGGCCTCCAGGCAATCCAAGTGGACCGATTCCGAGGGATTTGAGCATAATAAAGGCTTGTATAATCATTTTCCACGTGGGCATTAGGACTATTGATTTGGTGATCCTACTGGGGATCCCAACGGAGAAGACATTCGAGGGCCATTGTGGACTTAAAGCGAGAAAAGGTGGCAAAGTACGCAGAAATGGGGCAAACATAAGTGTGAGTAAGACATTTCCCCTTGGGACCAGAGAAGAAACATTTTGGTGCATCTGCAGGGAAAAGCTTGGCACGTCTCTATAAGAGGGTGCCATAGGTTCGCCTAGCGCCACATGTTGGTCGAGCTTGCGGACCCAAGATCTAGTACATGAGCGAGGGGAGCTCATCCTCAGGAGCAACACAAACGCAAAGAGAGGAACGCGCTCAGAGAAGAGCCCTTGAAAGAGAAAGGAAGAGGTGGGAATCGCAAGGTGAGTCTACCTCGACTAGCTCGAAGAAATATGCCAAACACGTGTACTCCCGTAGGAGAGTCGCGAATCAGGTGCGAAAGTTTGAAGGAGGGATCCTGAGGCCACGTGCACTAAATTTCTGGGATCGAAGTGATATTGACATCACACCTCTGTTTGAAATGGCTCAGCGGATTTCAGTTCATTTGGGGGACTTTACCAAGTTCTCAAGTGCTTGGGACGAGGATCCGGATAGTTTTATCTAGCTGTTTGAGGTTACTTGTGAGGCCAATGAGGTAGTTGACCAGGGTCAAAGATTAAGAATTTTTCCGGCTATTCTCCGAGATGAGGCAGCCAACTGGTATGGGAATTTGACACCACAAGAGCCTGGAACTTACCAGATGCTCAAGGAAGCCTTCTTGGCAAAGTTTTGACGACAAGGCTTCCAAGATAGATTGGCCCAACAGATGGATTATTTGCGACAAGGAGTCAATGAAAGCATCGATAACTACATTTAGAGAATGGAAACCTTGGTAAGAAAAATGGGTGCGAATGCCCCGAACGATGAGACATTGAAAAGAAGATTCATTGCGGGATTGAGAGATCCTACAGCGCAGCAGCATATCAGCCTGACAAGACCTGCAACTTTAATAGATGCTAAGGAACAAGCAAGGCTTTGGGAGGAAGTACAATTATGTCAACAGAGGAAGATGGAGCTCTTATACGAGCCAATGGGAGGCCAAGGAAACATACCGATGAAAGATCCTGGCCAAGTAAGTTCCGCATTGACGACCCCAGGTTTTGTAGCTGCCACTAGCATGCCAGAGGTAAAGCCTGTGCTAACTGAAGAACGAATATTGGAGTTGGTCACGCAAGCTATAAAAGCTGCCACAATGACCCAGGAAACTTACACAGTAAAACCAGAGGTAACTACAAACCCCAACCAAGTGTTTAGATCGAATACATGGTGTGGAAAGTGCCATGGTTACGGCCATTTGTCTTTAGAATGCCCTACAGTCTCGAGAGTATTCTCAGATAGGTCGCCACCTAGAATGCGTTGCACTTTTTGTGGAAGGACTAATCACACGGAGGACCGATGTTACAACAAGAGAGCCTATGAGGAGCAGACCATGAAATCGGGAGATACAAGAGAAAGATCCTACACAGGATTGCCCGCTCAAAGTGTCCCACCTACATCTCGTTGGGAAAACAGACCGACTTATGGATATGGTGCTCAGGGTCAGGGAGGAGACTACCCAAGAGGGGCCGCACGCGATCAAAGAAGAGATGGTCCAATCCAATGTTGGAGGTGCCATGGCTTTGGCCATACTCAATTTAGATGTCCAAACGAAAAGAAACCAATTGATTATAACCCACTATGTAGGTACTGTAGTGGAGAGGGCCACTTTGATGAAGATTGTCCAAAACGAAGAGCTTCCACTGGCAAGGATAAGGGACCAGTAGGGTCCTCAAATTATGTTGATACTCAGATGCATTCCACAACGAGAGCTCAAGAGCACGTTCCTACGATCGGAGTAGTGTTCAAGGCACCGAACCCTCAAGAAGGCTCTAGCTCGTCGATGCACTTCGTGGATGCTTACCAGACCAAGAAACCACATAAGAGCCCACTGTGGCAGTAGCCACAAGGACCCAAGAGTATTCAAAGAAACATCGAGAAGGCGAAAGCGAAGAAGCGAGATCAGAGAAGATAGCTAAGCATGGAGAGGTAGAAAACCAAGTTGGAGCATTTGCTGAGCAGCAAGAGCTTGAGGATGGGGAAGAGATTGAGATCCTTCCACCAGTGACCAAGGAGTTTGTGCCAGGCATAGCACCATTCCCTGAAAGATTAAGGGCTCCAAAGTGTAAGAAGGAAAGACAAAGTTCGGAAGAAGTTGACATCGTAAAGCTGCTCGCTGACACGGAAGTCACGCTGGACATTGGCACATTGCTGAAATGTTCACCTGTATATAGGAAACAATTCTACAATGAATATATTAAGAAGCCGAGGAAAGCTCGAGATAAAAAGAGACAAGATAAAGAGGTCCAAGGTATGATTCAAAGTATTACGACGCAAATTGATTCGAATGCTCCAGTTGTGACAGACGAGATTAAAGGATATGCAGTCCCTGGGGCTCAGTTAGATAGTGGAGCGGAAGTCAACTTAATGACTGAGTACATGATGAAAGCTTTGGGCCTAAACCACATGGAAGAAACTCCAATGTCCTTGAGGATGGCAGATCAAACGCAAGTAAAGCCTGCAGGTCTTTTGAAGAATGTAATCACAGTTGTGGGCGGTGTAGAATTTAAAGTTGATTATCTGATAGTAAGACCAAGGACCTCAGAGGCCACCTTCTCGATCTTACTTGGATGGCCATGGCTTATGCAAGCCAATTGTGTGCATGACTGGCGCACAGGTTTTATTTCTATAGGGCCAAAGTCTAATCGGATTCAAATCCAAGTATCCCCAAACTCGATGGACAAGAAGAAGACAATAATAGTCGATGAGATGGAAAAGAAAGAAAAGGAGAAAGTAAGGCAAGAGATGGCACGAGCTAGGTTTTCTTTGAAAACGGGCACCTACAAGAATCTGCTTCAAGACGGGTTCAACTTGCAGCTCTCCAAGAATCAAGACACGAAGATAGGAGAATATCAAAATCCATTGCTCTATAACGATGATTCCGATGAGGAACTGCTAGGATGGTTGGCAAGTATAGGCGATGCTGAGTGCTATACAATGCACATCGAACCGATGGAGAAGGAGAAGAAAATGAGCTAGGTGGTGGATCCTCATGCAAGGAGGGAAAACTCTTCGAAAAATAGAAAATGCTCTTTTGGAACTCGTGATCGAGGATATCATCAAAAGTCGACAAGGAACCAAGACAGTCAGCTATCCTCTAGCACCAGGAGAGTACATGACGCCATGAGCAAGGGTACATCCGGGAGAGCACGAGGGCAAAGGGAGATCCGAGAGCACGAGCCCAATCACTGTGAAAAAAAGCATGCAAATCTGGCGGTAGTGATCCGCCCTTGGGATAAAACAATCCAAGTAGCCGGGTATAAAACAATCCAAGTGGCCGGGTACCACTCAAGTAGCAAAAGATGTGCTTAACCGCTTGCGAGTGCTTGACACTTGGGCAATGCATAAACCTGCTCATCTGTGAGACAGCAAACTCAATATCTGGCCAATTAATGCATAAGTAAATCAAGCATCCAACAGCCTGCTGATAGAGAACATTATGAAATGCATCTCCAACATCATGAAGACTCAATCATAAACATGTCTCCATAGGAATGGCAATAGGCTTACAGTCTTCAAGGCCAAAGCGCTGCAATAACGTGTCAATATATTTCGTTCCACACAAAGCCATTCCACCATCAACTTGCATAAATTGAATGGCCAAATAGTGATGCAAATGCACCAAATCATACATCTCAAATGAGGCATGCAAATCAGCCTTAAAATCAGCAATATGTATGTCATGAGGACCAGTGAGCAGCATGTCATCAACATACACCACAATGAACATCATTAACATGCTTAACATGCTTAACATATAAGGTGCTTTCAGTTGGACTGTTCTCAAAACCATGTGCAATTAGATAGGCATGTATCTTTTCATACTAAGCATGTGGTGTTTGGTTTAAACCATATAATGCCCTCTTTAACGTGTACACCTGGTTTTCGTGCCCTTTCTGCACAAAGCCATGGGGCTGAAAAGCATACACTTCTTCATGCAAGTCACCATTCAAAAATGTTGTTTTAATGTCCAACTGATGTATATTCCAACCATGATGAGCTGCAAGTGCATAGATGCTACGAACAGTAGTCATTCGACAAGTAGGAGCAAAGGTTTCATCAAAATCAATGCCTCTTTCCTGTGCATAAACCTTTGCAATGAGCCTAGCCTTATACTTGTCAACTGTTCCACCAGGTTTATGTTTCAGCTTGTATACCCACTTAGTGCCAATGGTATTCTTGCCAGGAGGCAAGTCACATAGCCAGGTACGATTTTTCATGATAACATCATATTCAGATTGCATTGCAGCCATCAAATGTTCAAAATTTTGTGCTTCATCAAACAAAATAGGTTTAGTCTCATCACAAAGACTAGAGGCAGACATAGCACAACAATCTGATCCAAAAGAGGCACTATGAGAGCCTGAATGAGTACGATATGAGAGAGGTGCAATTTGCTGTCACGCAAAGTCTGCATCATCCAATTTTGGCATAGTTTTTGCCTGCTCAATATCAACTCTCTCATCAACAAGTGCATCATGTAAATCTACATCAGAAATAGAAAGATTTGCATCATCACATGAAACCTGCAAGGGGTCAAAAATTGCCTCATTAGGACCAACACTAGACTGTCCACCTGTAAGAGCATTCACATACATCATTACCTAAATATATCAAAACTAACACAAATAGTTGGGAGTTGAGATCATCAACCATTTCTAAGCATGAGGAGAGAAAGTACCATCAATAAAATTGCCTTAACTATCCTTTACACCTTTATGTAATAAACAACAAGCATACCAATGCTTACATGCTTAAACATGATCATATATTCATATATTATGTGCAAAAATATCTTTGACCTATCCATCAAGATGCTCCTCAAGACTTTAAACATGATTCACGGTTGCCTAACAAGTTTTGATAATTAAAACCTTTTGGATATTGATGCTTTTGTATTCCAAATCAATCCACAATGCTTGCTTGTTCACCTCTCGATGGAACCAATCTTACAATTCTTGTGTTCTTATAACTCTTGTCTCACGCTTTTATCATCTCAATACATTGGAGACATTCAAATGCAAAAAAACTATATATGGAAGTTATAATTAGAAAGACACACTGAACAATTCATGTGAATACAAAATATAGGAATTAGAAAAAACACTACGACTATTAGATAATCAATGCAAACTTCAAATCCTTACATATATTCCCAATAGAGTAGTGAGACTTGCAGTATAACCATGAATTGTCCCACTATGAAGGAAATCCTTTTGAGAACAACTAGACTTAGGAGGTGGGAATGTTACCATGTCATATTCAATAGAAGTAAATGAAGTACTAGGCATAATTTCTTTTGCATAGTTTTGGTAGTATTGAAGCGTTTAAAATATAGTGGTAGATTCTTTTTGTACATATAATTGAGTATATTTTCATATTTTTGGTCTTTTTGAACATAATGTAAGGAAATACCAAGGCTTTCACTTGTATAAAATTTTTGCGAGTGTGAGTAAGAGAGATATTCTTCTTACAAATTTCATGCAAAGTCTTTCTCTCCTTCTTCATCTGTAATGTCTAGGTTTTTCAGGTATTTTAATTCTTAATCGCTTTTTCCATAGCTCTTTACCTTGAGGCTAATCTTTTATGGGTGTTTTCTCTAGTTTACAAGCTCTATTTATGCATGGAAGTCTTGTAGGTCACTAAAGAACAAGAGACATATACTCAAGAAGACTCAAGGAGAGATTCATCTAAGGATCAAGGAGCTGAAACACAGCTATCCGAGCTAGGAAAAATGCAGAGGAGGTCATTACATGCACAAAGGAGGGGCTATCAAGCCCACACTCCCTCTATTCTCTGGTACGTATAGACATATTCTGCTTATAATAGTTGTAACTCCTTGTGTACATATCCAATTCAAGAGATTTAAAGTGCATTCAGTAGCTACGCTTACATTCCCTAAGAGGTCTTCTTGAAATCAATTTTATGTGCAAAAAATTGGTGTATCTCTGCAACCCTAATTTCTGCATATTCTACATCTTGTCATAGTCTGTATTGTACAGAGTTGTTGATTGATCTAAATAGATCCGTTTGAGGTGTTCCATAGCTTATTGAAAAGATTATGAACCATACTAAGGTTGGATAAAACCTTAAGTGATTTGGATCATTGTAAGGTAGGTGCATTGGAGTTTTTCTCTAGGGTAGTAGAAAAGGTGTATGAAGGGACCTAGGTATTGGGTTCATTTTCACTTCTAGTGTGCAAATCTGAGGGAGTAAACTCCATCAGTTGGTATCAGAGCAGAAAACATCCTTTGAAGACTCTAGGAGAAGGACACAAATTCTTGGACATCGAGACTAAGAGGTACATTTCAATGTAACACTGATTTCCCATTCATTATGGCATATTTAGGTCAAAAATTGGAGTTGTTTGACAAAGAAAACTATCAGCCATGGAGGTTCAGAGTCATGAACCAGTTCATGAGCAAAGGTTTATGGCCTATTGTGTGTGGATATGAAAACAAGCCTGATGTGGATCCCAATGATCCAAAGATAAAAAATCAAGAGTTGAAGACGTTGAAGGATTGGGAGGAAAGGAATATGAGAGCTATCTTCTATATATCACAGGTAATCTGTAACACTATGATTGGTCATATATTAGAGTCTGATCATGCTAGAGATGTTTGGGAGACCTTAGAGAAGATATATGCCACTTCCACAAGAAGCAAAAAGATGTAGCTTAAGAATGCACTCTATTCCTTGAAGAAGGGTAGTGATCAATCTATTGTTGATTACACCTTGAGGATGAGGGAGTTGAGGGATCAATTGACATACATTGTCTGCAAAGTAGATGAGGAAGACCTTGTGAAGATTACTCTCAATGGATTGAGAGGGGAAGACAAGTGGAAACCCCTTATTACTACCATAGAGATCCTCTACCAACTCTTGAGGAGTTGATCCCACACCTACCGATAGAAGAAGTTGCCATAGGAGACACATCCAAGAAGCACTACAAGAAATAGGGGGGCATAGCGATGCCCCCGAAATGAAAAAAAAACGAACATCGTCGCTTATGCGATGCTAGTGTCGCATAAGCGATGGTGCTGTTTTCGGATTTTTTTTTCGGGTAGTAGTCGCATAAGCAAAGCTTGCGTCGCTTATGCGACACTAAGTTTATTGCGTCGCAAATACCGTCGCTAACTAGCGACATTATTTGTGACGTTGGAAAACTGGACAGCGTCGCATATGCGATGCTCTGGAATGTAAAAAAAAAAAATTCAAAATGTGCCGGGATTTGGATGCGAGAGCAAGAAGAGACCGAGAGAGGGAGAGCGCATGAGAGAGAGAGACGCATCTCGTTGAAGCAAGGTATGCGCACACACACACACTTACACACACATACATATGCATACACACACATAGACACACACACATACACATAGACACACACACACATACACACAAATACACACACATATACACACACATATACACACACATATACACACACATATACACATATACACAAATAATGTTGCATACACACATGCACACATAATGCATACACATGCACACACATATACACATACATATACACACACATACACACCTACACACCTACACACACATACACACACACATACACACACACATACACACACATACACACATACACACATACACACATACACACATACACACACATATATGCATACACACACACATAGAGAGACATGCACACACATACACATACATCGCATATGCATATGTGTACATACATACATACTTAAATGCATACATAATGCATATGCATATGCGTACATACATACATACTTACATGCATACACACACATATGCATACATAACGCACATGCATACATACACATACATAATGCATATGCATACCTAATGCACATGCATACATACACATACATAATGCATGCACACACATATGCATACATAATGCATACACACACATACACACACCTATGCATACATACATGCATACACATACACACATAGACACATACACACACATAGACACATACACACACATAAACACATACACACTCATAGACACACACACATACACATAGACGCGCACACACATACACACACATATACACACACATATACACACACATGCAACATAGACACATACACACATAATGATGCATTCACACACATACACACACATATACACACACACATACACACATACACACATACACACACATATGCATACACACACACACACATAGAGAGAGACATACACACACATACACATACATGCATACATAATGAATATGCATATGCATACATACATACTTACATGCATACATACACATACATAATGCATACACACACATATGCATACATAATGCATACACACACATACACACACCTATGCATACATACATGCATACACATACACACATAGACACATACACACACATACACACATACACACACATAGACACATACACACACAAACAGATACACACTCATAGACGCGTAGTGAACATACACATAGACACACACACATACACACACATACACACACATATACACAAACACATACACACATAGACATATACACACATAATGATGCATACACACACATACACATGCATACACATACATATGCGTACATACATGCATACACATACACACATAGACACATACACACACATAGACACATACACACACATACACACATACACACTCATAGATACACACACATACACATAGACACACACACATACACACACATATACACACACACATAGACACATACACACATACACATGCATACACACATACAAACACATATACACACACATACACACATACACACATATGCATACACACACATATGCATACACACACATATGCATACAAACACATAGAGAGACATACACACATATACACATACATGCATACATATGCATACATATGCATACATAATGCATATGCATATACATACAATGTACATACATACTTATATGCATACATAATGCACATGCATAGATACATACACACACATAGACACATACACACACATAGACACATACACACATAGACACATACACACACATAAACACATACATACTCATAGATACACACACATACACATAGACACACACACACACATATACACACACACATACACACACATACACACACATACACACATACACACATAATGATGCATACACACACATACACATGCATACACACATACAGACACATATACACACACATATATGCATACACACACATAAAGAGACATACACACACATACACATACATGCATACATATGCATACATAATGCATATGCATATGCATACATACATACTTACATGCATACATAATGCACATGCTTACATACACATACATAATGCATACACACACATATGCATACATAATGCATACACACACATATGCATACACACACATACACACATATGCATACATAATGCATATGCATATGCATACATACATACTTACATGCATACATAATGCACATGCTTACATACACATACATAATGCATACACACACATATGCATACATAATGCATACACACACATACACACATATGCATACATACATGCATACACATACACACATAGACACATACACACACATAGACACATACACACACATATACACATACACACTCATAGATGCATAGCGACACATACACATAGACACATACACACATAGACACATAGACACATACACATAGACACATACACATAGACACATACACATACACATACACACACACAAACATACACACATATACACATACACACATACACACATAATGATGCATACACACACATACACATGCATACACACACATATGCATACATACATGCATACACATACACACATAGACACATACACACACATAGATACATACATACACATAAACACATACACACTCATAGACACACACACATACACATAGACACACACACACACATACCCACACACATAGACACATAGACACATACACACATAATGATGCATACACACACATACACATGCATACACACACAGATGCATACATACATGCATACACACACACGCATAGACACATACACACACATAGATACATACATACACATAAACACATACACACTCATAGACACACACACATACACATAGACACACACATACACATATACACACACACAAACACACATAGACACATACACACATACACACATAATGATGCATACACACACATACACATGCATACACACATAAAAACACATACACACACACATACACACATACACACATAAATGCATACACACACATAGAGAGACATACTCACACATACACATACATGCATATATATACATACATACATAATGCATATGCATATGCATACATACATACATACATACATGCATACATGCATACATACACATACATAATGCATACACACACATATGCATACATAATGCATACACACACATACACACACATATGCATACATACATGCATACACATACACATAGACACATACACACACATAGACACATACACACACAAACACATACACACTCATAGATGCACACACATACACATAGACACACACACATACACACACACATATACACACACACATAGACATACACACATAATGATGCATACACACACATACACATGCATACACACATACACACACACATACATGCACATACATACACACACATGCATACATACACATACTTAATGCATACACACATACATATGTACACGTATATATATTGATTTCTAACCTCTTTGTTTTATATGTTAGGTATTATGGATCCCAGTAGAGAGAGAAAGGCAAAACTCACTCTCATAAAAAGTCTTATGAGAGCAAGAGTTCCGTCTGATACTCTAGGGGCTATCATGCATGATTACTCAGAGATGTCTGACGAGGAGCTGGACTGTACGATCCAGATGCTTACCCAGCGATCAGAGGAGGGCTCTTCTGCGGCTCCACATGTAGGAAGAGAGCTATCTGCTCATAGGTATGTTTTTTTTTCATAAACTTTTTTAATGATATTATAACACATATTTTTATTTATATTTATCTATCTATTTTCAGGACACCTATACCACCCCCAAATCATGATAACAGAGCAGAGTTGCCTATGAGGACATGCATAGGCACCTTAGGACTAGAGTGTGATATAGAGCCAAAGGGGAACATTGTGTACATAGGGAATGGATTGGACTTCAAGAGAAGAATGTGGGAACTATGCGACTCTTACCTGTGCTTTGTCCACTTACCATGGAAGTAAGTAAAAATTTTACATATCAATTGAAATAAATTTCTTATGTTTTATTTACATTATGTTTTTTATTTTTGTAGTGAGCATGATGAGAGGGATAAAAAATACATACTTAGTTCACTTGAGACAGAGTTTGGGATAGGATGGTCGCTTAAGTGGTGTCTAAAAGAGATGCAGACACTTATGGCTCATCGTCGTGATAGTGCACGAGATACGCATAAATAAATAAATAAATAAATCCTATTTCAAAAATCCTAAATTGAAAACACTAATTTTGATATTAGGGTTTTAAAACCCCTAATTTAAAAACTCTAATTCAACCTTTTAGCCATATGTTTGAAGTATATGTACACATTTCATCTATTCCTCTGACGTCCTACTAGAGAGATGTCTCTCCTCCCAACCTTATGCCTCTATATATAGCTACTCGAATCAATGAGGATCATAATATATATAAAGAGATATACACATCATGTAGATAAGATACATAAATATAAAATGGAGTAGATATATTATGCATCACACATACATGCCTAAATGCACACATAAATATATATATACATGCATACATATTTACATGTACATATTTACACATAGACATATATACATATATACATGTACACATCACATATACATGCCTACATGCACACATAAACATATATATATATACATGCATACATATTTACATGTACATATTTACACATAGACACATATACATATATACATGTTCACAATTATAAACACTTGCATATATTACATGAATACATGAATATTTTACATAAATGCATATGCATATATACACATATGCATATTTAACACATATATACATATATCACACACATGCAAACACATACATACACATGAAATACATATATATGCATACTAACATATATATACATATAATACACATGAATACACACACATATGCATACATACATGATAAAAATTTGCTCCTCGAAGATAAAGCTATATATAAAATAATTAGGCATACCCCCGAGCTTCATGTTCTAACTTAGAAGAACATGATTTCATCTCTCTAGTAGGATTCATTGTTATTCAAGTTAATAAAAAAATCTATTATCTGATATCCATTCAGAAGCTTCAAGTTATTGATCGATAACTAGAGTAGAATTTACTATCTAATCTGCTCATATATTTTCATTATTGCCATCATTTTGGTAAGACATCAATATAGTCTCATCTTCATTATCCTTATTGATTTCATTTATTTCTTCTATTGTTAAATCTATGTTCTCATGAATCACATCATCTATTGATGGATTAATATCTATGTCTGGTGTTTCCTCTTCCTCATTAGTAGAATCAGCATGTAGAGAATTATCCTCTTCATAAAAAAGATTAGTATCATTATCACATATAATGATTCTAATTTCTATTTCAGATGTTGATGTATCAGTATCTGATGCTGAATCATCAAGAGGACTTTCTTCGATCTCTCTAACAATAAACTATTCAAACAATGACCTACCTCTAGGTTGCACATGAATGACTTGCCATCAAGGATGAGCATCTGGGTTTTTATAAAAAAATGCTTGTTCAACATGCCTAGGAAGAATATATGGTTCTTTAGTAGATCGCATTACCTTGGAAGAATCAATTGCCCAAAACCCAGATAATTCCTTTCTTAATGTAGAATTACTACCTTTATACTCGGCTCAAAACCAGTCAACCTTCAAAATGACCTATCAAAATATATAACAACAAAAACCCATTATTAGGTGCTTAAAAAAATAACTAACTCTATCAAAAAAAATATAAACTTTTTTCTACCTGTTTGAATGTACGAAATGAAATTTCGTAGATACCAACAATAGTTCCTACGTAACCAAGTTCGCTATCTATAAGGTTCATGTCTTTTGAGTTAGCACGTAATAGTTCATTGAAAGAAGCAACAATACTAGAATCCTTTGTTTTACGTAAAGAATCAATGGATTTGATTCTAATATGCTGTCCAAAAGCCCACATATTAGTGAACATTAGAGCCTGTAAAATAAATTCAATTAGTAAATATAAACTAACATACATATATGAAAAAATAAAATATTATTTTAATAAAATTACCTTTCGTTCACAACCTATCATTAACTCTCTTTGCTCATCTGAGATTTCTTCATTATTTGCGTTGCCGCGTTGCAAACGACTATATAGCCAATCCATGAAAGAAGATATATCTGTAATCTCATTATTATCGAGATTACGTCTAAATCTTTTGTTTTTTTGCCTTTCACTTTGGAGATTTTGAAGTTCTTCGTACTCGCTAAGGAATGCTTGCATGCACTCGCTATTATATGCTACAAAAGTAGAAACATCATTTTTTTTCTTGAAATGTAAATAAGAATGGAACCCCCTTACCTGATAATACCTCATCTGTTATTTTTGAAGAAGACTCGTTGGTCCATGCACATGGAGCTTCTTCATGAACTCTTTCAAGGTACTCACTAATGTAATACATGCACTCTTCAAGCATCCAACCCTTTGCCATGGATCCTTCTGGTTTTGCTCTTTGTCGCACATAACCTTTTAATATTCCCATAAATTGCTCGACCCAAAACATCCATCGAGTGTTGACAACACCTGCAATCTCTATTTCATCTACAAGATGGACTAATAAATGAACCTGAATATCAAAAAATGAAGTAGGAAGTTCTTTCTCCATCAAACATAGTAGCTCTTTGCATTCACGTTTTTTTTGTGGGATCGAGTTTTTGTAAATCTCTTTGGATGTAATCCACCTATACATATCATAAAAAAAATTATAAAGAAGTTAATTAAAAAATAAAAGATATCCAATATTCATACATATTAAATATAAAAGTATCATAATTACCTTATAAGTGATCTAAGACGATAGATCACATCTCGTACTCCTTTCGTTGTACATCCATCGATAACCAAAGGTAAAATATGTTTCAAAAAGTTATGCCAGTCATGGGTCTTTAACCCAGATAAGCTCTTATCATCCATAGTAAACATGTTTTGAAATGATGCTCCATATCATGTAGGAGTCTTAATCAATTGAATTCTATTGTTGATAGTCTATATCTCTTTTGTTGTAAGTACCCAAGGAGTAGGTGCATAAGTCGTTTCTTGTCAATGTCTATAAAAAACTAGCCATAACTTTGGTTTGGATTTTTGATCTTTCAAATCATTCCTTGATGCTGTGGTATCTTTTAGTCCAAGAAGATGCTGCCATAGTGAATAACCAATATTTTTGAATATATGCATAGGATTAAGAAAATGACATACTTTTAACTCTTTCCAATACTCCAAAGAATACCATATTGATATGTTCTCTGCGAGTGCCAATTTTCCTTTACCTCTGTTCACATACTCATTATCTGAATCATCACTGAAGATTTCTGATTCTGGATCTATCAAAGGTCCATCTGTCCATTTTTATACCAATCCATAGGCGTCATAGGTTTTGGACACTGACCCGTTTCAAGCTTTCCATTAAAATGTATTGCTTCTCTTTTAGATCTTAATGGATGATCATCAGGCAAGAATCGTCGATGTCGAAGATAAATATTTTTGTTGAGATTCTTACTATAGATTGATCTCAACCAATCATCACAATATGGACAAACTTTATAACCCTTAGTAGATATTCTTGCATCATGGAAAATGATAAAAATAGAATTAGATTAAATCATATTTATTTACATGCATATTGAATAAAAAATTACATCAATACCTGAACAAACACCATATCCTAGAAAATCGTGAATACTCCAAGCCACAATACCACGAACCATAATATGTCTTTCATTGATGCTTTTCGATACATCAATGACAATAATACCTCTCCATAACGCTTGAAGATCGTCAATGAGAGGAGCAAGATATATATTCATATCTTTAACTTGTCTTTTGCCTGGGATTAAAAGTGAAAGCATTAAATGTTCCTTTTTAATGCTAAGATATGGTGGAAGATTGTAGTTTATGACTACCACTGGCCATGTTGACCATTTACTGGATTTCATGGAGAATGGATTAACCCCATCTAATGCAACTCCTAACTTTAGATTCTGTGGATTTTGTGCAAATTCAGGCCATGTAGAATCAATATGCTGAAAAGCAACACTATCATGAGGAATTCTGATTATTCCATCAGTGCTTTTGTGATCATGTCCCCAAGTGAAAAGCTTTGATAATTCGGGGCTTTGAAACATATGTCTAATCCGTGGAGCCAATGGAAAATGTCTCAATACCTTTTTTGGGATTTTACCTTCTTTGCCCTTATATCGAGGAGATTGACATTTGGGACATGTCAAAGAGTCTGCATATTCACCTCTATATAAAATACAATTGTTAGGACATGCATGTATACATTGATAATCTATACCAAGATTGTTGATTATCTTCTTCATTTCATCATGTGAGGTAGGAAGAATATTCTAAATTGGTAAAAAATTTTCAGATAATAACCTGTAAGTTTATCAAAAAAATATATATTAAAAAAAGTAAATAAATAAATGCACACACACACACACACACACACACATATATATATATATATATATATATATATATATATATATATATATATCTATATATATATATATATATATATATATATATATATATATATATATATATATATATATATATATATGTGCATATAATTTTATATATGTGTATGCTTATGTGCATCTTTCAAAATATTCGTGAAAAATTTGATTGTTTTGGATGGGAGGATACGATTGTTTGTTTTGGAGGATATGAAGTATGTACCTTCATTGAATGATTTGTCGATTCTATCATATGTTTAGTTTGAAAGTGTGAGAAGCGGGTTTATAATTGCTATTCAAAGAATTTGGCACTGTTTATAGGCCATACGATGGTGAACTGGATAGAGCAACCTGATTATAAGGGATTAGTGCCAGCAGGATTCCTGGGGTATGCAGTAAACCTCTTGCATGTCAATGATGGGCATCTGAATTTTAGGATACAAAGGGGAAATCATGGTGGCTTGAGAGAATCACTTTTATACAACTTGTTCAAAGAACTTTAGGTTTATGACACTGAAGGTTTTTGAACAAGCTGTATAAAAGTGATCCTCTCAAGCCACCATGATTTCCACTTTGTATCCTAAAGTTCAGATGCTCATCATTGACATGCAAGAGGTTTACTACATAACCTAGGAATCCTACTGGCACTAGTCCATTATAATCAGATTTCTCTATCTTGAGTAATCTCTCTGCATGCGATTCATCCAGGTCACCATAGTATGGCCTATAAACAATGCCAAATTCTTTGAATAGCAGTTATAAATCGGCTTCTCACACTTTCAAACTGAACATATGATAGAATTGACAAATCATTCAATGAAGGTACATACTTCATATCCTTCAAAACAAACAATCGTATCCTGCCATCCAAACAATCAATTTTTTTGTGAATATTTTGAAAGATGCATTAATAGTTTTAAAAGATGCGCGGACAAAAAGTGTCCATTCAATTCAAGTTCTTGTTCTTACCTTATCTAAAGTAAGAATAAAAACCTGCATGTATATATATATATATATATATATATATATATATATATATATATATATATATATATATATATATATATATATATATATATATATATATATATATATATATATATAAATAGATAGAAGATTTAAAATTATACCTTAATAGTGTCGAAACAGATACATTACTCCATCCAAAGCGATTTTGAAGGTTGAGAATAAGTAAGCTCGCACTTAGTCATGTCAAACGACTTCCTTCATATACATGCTTTAGACATTCCTCTCGAAGATATTTCTCATTTTTAGAAATATCAATGCTCTCACTGTCATTTTGATACCAATCCTCAATAAAATCTGCCATGCCATCATCTTCATCATTGTCACACAAATCTTGTACTTTATTGTCTTTTGAATATAGATCTTTCAACTTAACATATTGCACAGGATTAGTTTTATGTAGCCTCCTCATGGAAGCTTTTGGTAAATGAGGCCTTACTGGTAATTGTGAATGCTGTGGATGAATATCATCAACATCATATGTTGGAATCTACACATATAAATAAAATTCATTAGTATTCCATAAATGAATAAAAAGTAAACTTTTAAATATAAAATTAAGTATATAACTTATTAAATATGGATAGAAAATTTTTATTCTCTCTAGCTAAAAGGTGCTCTTGGAGGTCTACGCCATCCATAATTCACTAATAGTTCATCACCGGCATGTAATGTAGTAATAACATTGACAACTATGTGTCTTGATACATCTCTACTCATGTATGGTGATTCATGACTATTTTCACGCTCCTCAAATGTGCAATTAATCCTTGAACTATTATGTAACCCTCAACTACTATTATTAAACCTGCTATATTTCCATGTGTGTAAGGTCTTCCATCAATATAACCTTTCATTTTCTGCATGTAAAATCCTTCTACTAGTAAGGAATGCTGCGTTCAAGCATATTCCATAAGTACTCATGCTTTGAACATAACGTGAAAGTCGATGCCAATCTCCCCGTCCATATATAGGACCACAAAATGACATAAGAGTGACTTCAGAGTTCAGGGGCACGTACAAATCCTCTACAATAAAGAGACCACGACCAACATTAGTAATAGTGGACAGAGCAATCATATAGCGATTACCCCAAAAGTTAAAAACCTCTCCATCTAAAGGAAGTGGTCCTCTATTCCATCCTCCATATCTTCTTCTATAATATGTTTGTACTAAAGAATGATCACGAGCTGGCAATGGATAATCTCCAGCCGTTTCATTCTCTAAACCAGGAGGTAGAGGATTTCTAGAAACCTCTACTTGTAATTGATGAACAGCAAGTCCATGATGTGTACGAGGTATATTAACATTATGAGAAAAATTATCATCATCATCATCCTGTATATCAATAGTAATTTGATTTTATATATGGTTTTTAAATAAAATAATGACATTAATATATATAGAAAATACATACCCATGCATTATCACATTGAAGAGTTACACCAACATATAATATGCTCTTCATAGTAAAATTCATCATAATTCCTATCGGAGGACACTTGTGAAGTCGTTGCATGGGTAGGAGGTGGTGGAGTACCCTCTGATTGATCAGAATCTGCACATAATAAGAAACAAAAAAAAAAAGTTATGTATCCATCAAATATATTTAAAATTAAATGTTTGATATACTTACAGTATAAAGTCGTTGCACGATGAGGAGACGGTGGTGGAGTTCCATCTGATTGATCAGAATCTACAAATAATGGTATTTGATATTAATAATCTGATTATCTACATACACAAAAAATTCACATATACATATTTACACATACACACATATTCACATATACACATTTACAGATACACACACATTCACATATACACAACTACACATTATTTTGGGATAAATGCATGTATTTTGTATGAATGATTATATATGCATGCATGTGTGTGTACGTATATATGTGGATATGTATATGTGTGCTTATGTTATATGTATGTATATGTGTATATGTATACATATATGTATGTGTATATGTTTGCATGTATATGTGTATGTGTGTCTATATATATGTATGTATTCTGATTTTTTTTTCTGTTTGAGATTAAATTAACAGGAGATATTGTATGGTGGAAAAAAATAAGAGGCGAGCTAACATAACACCTGAGACGTGGTAGTTTTTTCGTAGACAGCTACGTATTCAGGAGTCATTTCCTCAGCAGAAGGTACACAAATTAATAGTTTATATTTATAATTTCTATATATTTTAGTAAATTTTTACATTTAATTTATGTATCTTTTTTCTTGAATAAAGAGGTTGCTGCAAAGAAGAGAGTGGAGTCGGGCCACACATCGCACCTAGGCCAAATGGGCCATAATGGTTTTGTAGCTACATTTGTAAGTATATGTGTTATTGTGAGTATATTTTTTATTTTAGTTAAAATGCAAGCAACTAATCTTTTTTATTTGTTTCAATGCAGCGGAAGGATTATGGCCGATATCCTACGAAACATGAGATCGAGTATGCTACACATTTAGGATATCGGCATTTGAGCGAGTATATGCAAGATCATCCTGATGCCTTTGTGAGTATTTTTAAATTTTATATAAATATTTTCTTTTTTTGAATGGTTTAATTGTTTTATTTATTTATGTTTGTTATATGTAATACAGGAGTATTATGGAGAGACAAATATGGATGAGGTGGAGAGACAGACACAGGAGGGACGATCTCAATCGTCACAGGGTGATCATGACGATGAGGATGAGGAAGATCAGGATGATCATGATATTGTTGATGATCATGATGATCATGATGATTAGGATTTTCGTTGATTATGACATTGGATTATATGTATTTACATTGATATATATATAGATATATATGTGTGTGTGTGTGTGTATATTATCTATATATTTTTCATTTCAATTCTGTTTTAAATGGTGTGTATGGTATTAAGTAATGAAGAGTTTTGTTCTATTGATTGTTATTATTGTTCATATTAAGCATGTGTTTTAATACTTTAATTATATAATTCATGTGTGTACCTAAGTGTATATGTATGTTTGTGTATATGTATGTATGTGCATGTGTATGTGTGTGTATATGTATGTATGTGCATGTGCATGTGTAAGTGTATATGTGTGTATGAGTATGTGCATGTGCATGTGTATGTGTGTGTATATGTATGTGCATGTATATGTGTAACTCTATGTGTATATGTGTGTATGTGCATGTATATGTGTATATGTAGGTGTGTGCATATGTGTGTGCATGTGTATATGTGTTTTGATACTTTAATTATATAATTCATTCATATGTGTGTACCTAAGTGTATATGTATGTGTGTGTATATGTATGTATGTTCATGTGTGTGTGTATATGTATGTATGTGCATGTGCATGTGCATGTGTAAGTGTATATGTGTGTATGAGTATGTGCATGTGCATGTGTATGTGTGTGTATATGTATGTGCATGTATATGTGTAACTCTATGTGTATATGTGTGTATGTGCATGTATATGTGTATATGTAGGTATGTGCATGTGTATGTGCATGTGTATATGTGTTTTCATACTTTAATTATATAATTCATTCATATGTGTGTACCTAAGTGTATATGTATGTGTGTGTATATGTATGTATGTGCATGTGTATGTGTGTGTATATGTATGTATGTGCATGTGCATGTGCATGTGTAAGTGTATATGTGTGTATGAGTATGTGCATGTGCATGTGTATGTGTGTGTATATGTATGTGCATGTATATGTATAACTCTATGTGTATATGTGTGTATGTGCATGTATATGTGTAACTCTATGTGTATATGTGTGTATGTGCATGTATATGTGTATATGTAGGTATGTGCATGTGTGTGTGCATGTGTATATGTGTGTGTACGTATGTGCATATATATGTGTATATATGTGTATATGTATTCCACATGCATTCATATATGTTAATGTATATATATATATATATATATGTATATATATATATATATATATATATATATATATATATATATATATATATATATATATATATATATATATATATATATATATATATATATATATATATATAATGCATGCATGTAACTCTTTTTATGTGGTTGTAGAAATGTTTGTGCATATGCATGTGTATATGTGTGTATGTCTAAGTGTATGTGCACATGTATCTGTGTGTATATATGTGTGTATGCGCATGTGTATATGTGTATATGTGTAAAAGTGCATCTTCATCATGTAAAAGTGTATAAGTGCATATCAATAAGTGTGAGTATGCTATCTAATGAAAATAACACAATTCAAATGATATACAAAGAATAGAAATTGTACTTACAATGGTTAGCCATACTTTTTGCTTGGTTAGCTTCTTGAATAACCTGCAATAAAGAGAGAAAGGAGAGAGAGAGAGAGAGAGAGAGAGAGAGAGAGAGAATTCAAAGAGAGAAAGATGTGGAAAGAGAGAAACAGAGACACAGGGAGAAAATAAGAGAGAGCTTAGGCAAAACAACAATCCTGCATATACTTGCTTCAACTCATACGCATAGCGCAATTGTGAACGTTGGAGAGCTCTTTGATCATATGTGTGAAAATGCCGATCGAAGAGCCTCCATGTTTTAATTTTTTTCTGTCAACAAACCGTCGTGTAAGCAATGCTATGCATCGAGTTGGCATTGCATAAGCGACATGTTCCTAGCATCGCTTATACGACGGCACAAAACATCGCTTATGCGACGCAAGAAAGAGTCGCTTATGCGATGCTATTTAAAACCGTCGTGTTAGCGATGCTGTATGGGAGCGTCACATGAACCCCGTCGTGGCATAAGTCGCAAAAAACATTGTTTGCTTTGTCGTTTAATTGACGGTCCACGTGCGACGCTCATTACGACGCATGTTACAATTTTATAGCGATGAAATTCTATCGCCTTAACCGTCGCTATACGCCCGTATTCCTTGTCGTGAAGGACAGTCACTCACATGTCCTTTACGCTAGTAAAGACAAAGGCAAGAGTGGCAAGAAGGGAAAAGGAGAAAAAAGCAAGTGGATGGAGTCCAAGGAAGAAGATTAAGATTCAGAAGGAGATAGCAAGGCATCATCTTCAAGGAAGGGCAAGAATGGCAAAGGGAAGAACAACCCTCATCAAGGTAAAACTTGTTTTATATGTGGTAAGCAGAATCATATTTCTTCAAATTGCTGGCTCAAGGATGACAAAGGCAAGAAGAAGAAGGAGCAAGGGAATATGCTAACAACTCCAAGAAGGATGATGAGTTGGCACAAGAGGATAGGACATATCAATATTCCCAAGTTAAAAATCATGTGCAAAGTAGGTTTAGTGTAGGGACTACCAAAACTTGAAGGCCAAGGTCTACTTTAATTTTGTGATGCTTGTCAGCTAGGTAAGCAAGCAAGGAAGCCATTTCCAAAGAGTGAGTATAGAGCCTCTAAGCTCTTGGAGCTTAAACAATCATATGTATGGTTCCCTAGTAGAGAGGCTTCATTGGGAGGAGTGAGGTAGTTTTTCACTTTCATTGATGACCACTCAAGAAAGGGATGGCTATATGTTATCGAGGAAAAAACAGAAGTGTTCTCATGCTTTCAAAAGTTTAGATTCCTTGTTGAGAAAGAATGTGATGCACACATCAAGACACTGAGGTCAGATGGAGGGGGAGAGTATTTCTCCAAGGAGTTCACAAAGTACTTGCAGGACAATGGCATAAAGAGGCATTTTACATGCAGGCACACCCCTCAACAAAATGGTGTTGTAGAGAGGAAGAATAGGCATTTGGTTGAGATAGCCAGATGTCTCATAAATGAAGGTATGTTACCACTCTATTATTGGGCTAAGGCTATGAATACAACTTGTTGCTTGATAAACAGGGTTCCAATAGATGGTGTGCATAACTTGACTCCACATGAAGTCTATTATGGCACGAAATCAACCATGGAGTACCTCAAGATATTTGGATGTGTATGCTTTGTTCATGTCCCTAGTGAAGTGAGAACAAAGTTAGAGCCGAAGAGTGAGAAATGTGTGTTCATTGGCTACTCAAATGAGCAAAAAGGCTATAGATGCTACAAACCTCTTTCAAAGAAGCTATATCTTTGATGAGTCAAGGTCATGGTATGGAGACAAGGGCAAGGCAAAGTTGGATGAAGAGGATCAAGGGGAGTATGTAGACTTTGATGTGTAGGCTCAACCTCAAGATTCAATCACAATCAGTGGACCAAAGGCTTCTACATCTAAGGTACACTCATATGATCACTCTTACACTTATGATTATGAAAAATCATCCCCTACTTCAAAATATAAAAGCCTGCAAGAGATAGACTATGACACTAGGGAAGCTCAAGAGGAGTCAGAAGAGGAAGAGATTGAGGAGGCCATTAATCCTAATGCAAATCTCAATAGACTCAAGAAGCAATATCCCAAAGGTCAGGAGAGGAGGTCTACAAGGAAGAAGGCACCCCCATAAAGATATACATATGATTCTTTCATGGCAAAGCACTATGCATACATGATGAATGTCATTGTAGATCAAGAGCCATATTCTTATGAGGAGGCAAAGACCAAACCAGAGTGGAGGAAGTCTATGTATGAAGAGTTCAAAGATCTTAAGGAGAACGACACTTGGGAACTAGTACCCAAGAAGGAAGGCATGAAGATAGTCCAAAACAGGTGGGTGTACAAGACCAAGAGGAATGCAAATGGTAGCTTGGCAAGGTACAAGGCTAGACTAGTAGCCAAAGGCTTCACACAAACACAAGGGGTGGATTATGATGAGACTTTTAGCCCTATGGCAAACAAGGCTACCATTAGAGCTCTCATAGCCCTATGGACATAAAGAATGCTTTATTGAATGGTGAGTTACAAGAAGAGGTGTTCATGGAACAACCTCAAGGGTATGAGGATCCACAACATCCTACCTATGTTTGCAAGTTGAAGAAGGCCTTGTGTTGCAGAGCTAAGAAGAGCAAAGAGGCAGAGAAAAAGAGGGGCCCCAAAATTTTTTAGATTTGGACACACTGTTCTTGTATTATAGCCATTTTGTAATATATTCTCCGTTGTAAATGCACTAGAGGAGTCCTCTAGATGCATACCCATAGAGAGTTGTAGCTTACCTTTGTAAATTAGTAGGAAAGTAGCCTTTCAGTTAATAAAGTTCCGATCTCTTGTGTGAAAGGACCATTTTTAGGGCACATGTATATAAGTCAATTTGTGACTCTTTGGAGAGACTTTTTGCCATTATGACAATCAAGAGCACAGAATTTCGAATTTGTGTCTTCTCCTCTCCGTATCTTCTTCTTGGTGAGCTTGTATGCATGAGTGATGCTTGGAAAGAGTGCTTGGGAGTGTTGTCTATCCATGAAAGTGCTTGTTTGCTATTGGTAAGGTGTGTGTGGAGTGTAGGAAGTGTTGAAGTGTAGGAAGGTCATTCGTGCAACTCATTATTTTGCTCATAAATTGAATCAAGAGCGTCAGAATCAAGTGAAAAGACCACTATTGGATGCGTCTTCTTGAGAGCTTCGAAACGAACCCGCTGTTCACTATAATCAAAGTTCGGAGCTGAGAGAAAAGCTCGATTTACTATTGACTGCTACTCCAAGTGTCGTGACATCTCAACGGATCCTTGAAACTTGTTTGGAATAGATTTAGACTTATTTGCACTCTTTGAAATCTCACTTGCATTGATCATCATTTGAATGCATGTCTTCATACACTCGGCTAGATTTTGATACTCCTCGGATTGATAAATAAAGTGTGAATCCCCACTATATGCACTTGAGGGGGATCAAGGTATAGTCTCTTTCTCCACAAGTCCCTAAGTTGGTACTTAGGTACACACCTTGTATGGCCTAAAGCAGGCCCCAAGGGCTTGGAATCAAAGGCTAATGGACTTCTTAAGAGATGTGGTTTCCCTCCAAGTGATGCAGATCCATCCTTGTATATGAAGAAAACAAATAACAAGATATGTTTGATATGCATATATGTAGATGATCTCCTTGTGATAGGTGATAATGATGCAGAGATGAGGACCATCAAAGAGAATCTTGGAAGAGAGTTCAAAATCTCAGCTTTAGGTTTGCTTAAGTACTTTCTTGGCATTGAGGTGATCTATGGGAAAGAAGGTATCTATCTTTCTTAAAAGAAGTATATTCTAGATGTGTTGCTTAGGTTTGGCATGACAGATTGCAAACCAATAGCTCAACCTATGGATTCAAATGTCAAGTTAAGCAAGGAAGATGGTAAGAAGCTCGAAGACCTTACATTATACAGAAGCATTGTGGGATTATTGATCTATGCTACACTCACAAGACCTGACTTGTGCTACATAGTTGGAGTTATATCTTAGTTCATGCATGCAGCCATAGATACACATCTCAATCACGCAAAGAGAGTGTTAAGGTATGCAAAGAGTACAATTAAGCACGGGTTGCTATATAGGTATGATGAAGAACTTCAAGTATGAGCATGGAGTGATGCAGATTGGGCAGGGAGAGCTGACGATAAAAGGTTAACTTTTGGCTATGTTTTCATGCTAGGTACAAAAGCAATTTCATGGATGAGCAAAAAGCAACCCTTAGTTGCATTGAGTTCAACAGAGGCTGAATATAGAGCTTTAGCCCTCACTACATGTGAAGCAATGTGGCTTAAGAAGTTCTTCAAAGATGTTGGTATACAACTTGGACTAATTCCAATTTATGGAGATAGCATGTCAAGCCTACATCTTGCTAACAATCCCATGTATCAGACAAGGAGCAAGCACATTGAGGTGCATTATCATTATGTAACTTGGGAAAATGTTGCAAGTGGGGACATTAATGTTCATTTTGTAGGTACAAAGGAACAAGTTGCATATATCTTCACCAAAAGCTTGGATGTGACCAAGTTAACAAAGTTTGCAAAAGCTATGGGCTTACTTGATATGGACACTACCACCTTAAGCTTGAGGGGGAGTGTTGAAAGTGTGAACTATGCAAGCTTTAGGTGGATAAAGGGTTCAAAAGACCTTAATGTCATCAAAATTCATGACTTAGATCACTTTGGCTAGTTTCAAGGTTGGGCAAGTCAGACCTAAGGTGATGGAAAAGTCGGGAGAGTCATCCAAAAGCTATCAAAGGAGGTGAAGATGCATCAAATGCATGGAAGTCTTATTGGTCATTGAAGAACAAGAGGCATACACTCAAGAAGATTCAAGGAGAGAGTCATCCAAGTCTCAAGGGGCTGAAACACAATTGTCAAAGCTAGGAAAAACATAGAGGAGGGAATTACATGCACAGAGGAGGAGCTATCAAGCCCACACCCCCTCTAGTCTCTTGTAGGTATAGGCATAATCTTCTTATAGTACTTGTGACTCCTTGTGTACATATCCCATTCAAGATATTTATAGTGCATTCTATAGCTTATATATGTGTCTTACGTTCCCTAAGAGGACTTCTTGAAATCAGTTTTATGTGCAGAGAAATTGGTGTATCTCTATAACCCTAATTTTTGCATATACTACATCTCTACATAGTCTATTTTGTACAGAGTTGTTGATTGACCTAAAGAAATTCATTTGATGTGTTATATCACTTCTAGTGTGCAAATCTAAGGGATTAGATTCCATCAGAGATGAGAGATATATGAACATTTTAGTGATTGACTCTCTTCATCCAATAGCCTGTGTGAGCAAGAAGTTGCACTTGGAGATGATGATGAATGTGTTCCGATTTTAGATTATTGAGCATGTATGTTCCAATAATAATTGGTGTTTTGGCTAGTTGATTGACAACAATTCTTTTTTGGTATGGCTTTGGTGGGTTGATTGCTAGTCTTGGATAAGATTTTGGTTGTGGAACATGCATTATCTTATCCAACAATTGTGTAAAATTACGGACGACTGTGTGCATGGCTGATTGATTTCTTTGGAGCTTGACAAGTGGCCTTGCAACATGTGCACTTATCATAGCCTTGATTTGCAGTTATATCAGTTCTATGCTTCACGAATTTATTGAAGAAAGGTGTATAATGCACCTTCTTAATACAAGCCAAACATGGATATTAATCCAGAATTGTTCATGGATGTTTACAAAAGGTTGTTTCTTGTATATGATTGTAGATGGAATTTTTTTTTCGGAGACTATTCTTGGTCAAGCTAATAATATGGGCTTGTCTAGATGTGGTTGGACTTCCACTCCATAGTCTATGTATCTCCTAATAAGCTCAAATTTAGGTGGAGATGTGTGTTGTTTAATCTTACCTCCCACATTGAGGTTAAGATGTCAAGCAATCTCTCAAGCCACATCTTTAGGATTCTAGTGAGTTTTTGTGTTAAATTGGACGACTAAAATACAGTTCTTGGCTATGATTTTCTTCCAATTCGGTTTCCTCCTTGATGCACATGTTGAATATTTTCCATTGCCTAAAGTACACGAAGGCTCTTTCATTCTTATATGTATCTAGTACTATGCCTGGATATAAGGAGATGATCTTTGCTTAGGTTGTCGATTCCTCAATACAATAATCATCTGCATTATTTCCACCTAGATGGAGATATTGTCAGTTTGTATACACACATTGTAATTTGACATTGGAAAATAAGTTAGTATAGGTGAGCATCCTAGCTTACTTTATACTTTGAAAATATTATCTACTCTCTCTCTTTCTCTTGTTACTCATCTTCTTTTTGAGTCTTAAGGTGTGTATGCTAAGGTTCATGTGTTGGAAGATCCTATAAACCTATGATTAATTGTTGTTGAAGCCCACCCCACCTCCAACAAACCTATCGAGTGACTTATTCTCTAGTGCATTTGTTGGCCCCATAATTTAGTCAAATAAATCTATCTTTGGCCCGAATTGAAATAATGAGCCCATTTAACAACTAGAGGAGTCTTCAAAGACTTATTTTTCTCTCTATATTCATTTGAGTTAAATTGGAGCTCAAAGATTGATGTGAAAAGGAACTTTGAAAATTGTTGACTTTTTGCCCAACAAACTGGTGATTTCCTACATGAAACCCTATGAAATTGTTCAAGAAATTTTGAATTAACTTAATAAATTTGCATGCATTGATCGGATTGCATTTGACTTGAATTTTCGGATATCAAAAGAGCACCATGTATATTTCCCTTGTTACATATCAATTGAAGTCAACCATTTTTTAATTGTGGAAAAATGAGCTTTTTGTTTGAAAGACTTAGATCCATGTGAACCTAACATAACAATGTCAATTTTTTATGAAAATTGTTGTACATGCACTCAAGATTGTGTAGAAGATTAGGACAAAGGATTTTGGTGAGGAGCCATATCTCTTTAGTTGAAGGTAGTAACACACTCCCAAGTCATTGACATGTGAGAACAACCAATACTTAGTTGGATTTTGATTGTGATAAAATCAACATCTTAAGATTTACATGGCGCACAACTAAATTTTGATCAATATGATCCTTCTAGTCAAGATTATCACTTGATTTTGTAGTTTCACAATTATGAGGATCATTGTCTACTTAGATTGTATAAATTGGAAAGTGGTTAGGCTTTGAAACCCTAAGTGCTTGACCATCACCAACTTCAGAATCACAAAACATTATGGTGACGTCTATGAAGATAAAGAGGGGATAGTTTACATGCTTTCACTCGACCTGTACCACACAAACAAGAAGGTAGAGATAGTGAGAGAATTGGACTCTAGCAATGATGAGGATGAATTCAAAGAAACTCCACCCACTTCTAGAGGTGGCTACACCTTGAAAAATATCATCATAGTATAGCATTCTCATCTCTATCCTTCTAAGTGATAGTTGGTTGAGAAGAGTATGGAGTATGAGTACCAAACTTATTTATCTAAGATGCCAAAAACAATCGCATGTCTCTATTCTTCACTCGGCTAATGGGGGAGATGCTTGTAATGTAATAGATACAAAGAAATTATGAAACTATAAGGACTCTCCTATTGGGAATTGAACTCACAACCTCCCGGTTAGGAGTGCGATGGGCTGACCACTTGCCCCCAAAAGCCATGGTTGAGGATTACTTCCTATTCCTCTCTCTTAAGGCATGGTTTAACCATCTTCTACTAGGATTATGTGACATTCCTTCCCCCTTAGATTGAGCATTGTCCTCAATGCTCACTTGTGGACCCTTCTAACTCTTGGACCCACTTTCCATGCATGAGCACTTTCACGAACCTCAAACTCCAGCACATGGACCAAATTTGGACCTATCCCACCCTCCGTGGGTGCCTAAATGCCCATGCGCCTTCATTCAAGTCCAGTTTCACACTCACCACGGATAAACACTTTTTCCAAGTGCCCCCAAATGAGGTGCGAACCTGCATCTCGCCCAATTTCTCAACTAGGCTTTGATACCAATGTTGGGAATTGAACTCACAACCTCCCGGTTAGGAGTGCCATGGGCTAACCACTTGCCCCAAAAGTCATGGTTGAGGATTACTTCCTAATCCTCTCTCTTAAGGCATGGTCTAACCATCTCCTACTAGGATTATGTGACATCTCCTTAAAATCAAATGAAGATAAATGAAGGACAAAGTGTCCTTCCAAAAGTGGTTTGTTTTTTTAAGTGTGGGTTGAAGTTGATTTTGGAAGGACTGCTATCTTTTTTCTCGCATGGGAATCCAACAGTCTTTACGCTTTTGTGGACGGAAATCAAGCTGTCAGGAAAGATCCAGGGATAACTGGAGAATTAGGAAGGTTCCGAAACGAGAAAGCTGATAGTTCTGGTTTTTTGCACGGCTTTAGTTTTTCGGGAAGTGGAACTGCAAATCGACGGGGGGAAAATTGATGGAGAACGCCAAATTGGGGGAATCCAGGTTGATGTATTCAAGAAAGAAGGAAGGAGTTCATGCATGCAAAGAGGACACGTGATAGAAGCTAAAGAAGAGGAAGGGGTTCGTTTATTTGGTATGATGTGGTAGAACGCGAGCTGAGAAGAAAGTACACATTGCTGTGCGGTGGGGGGCAAGATCTTCAGAGGGGTGACAACAGAAGGACTTCGCTCATTTCTATGGAAGAGATGCAAATCCCCCTAGAGAGATATGGTGGATGCGCATGTGGAAAATGGAAAATTGAAGAGGATGTCGCTAAGGTTTTGGTTTCATTGTCATTTCTTCTGGAATAGCACGGAGAAGCACAATAGAGAAATGAAGATAGCTACTTATTTACTGCTTCGGTGTTGAGAGAGGAAAAATCTCATACACAGAGGGGAGAGAAGGAAATGAATGTGCAGTAACAAAAAAACTTCTTCATCGTTCCTTGAAGGAGTAGAGAAAAGTGAAAACAGGAGTGGAGGAGGCTTCAAGACCTGACGCAACCGGGGGAAAGACAGAGAGAAATAGAGCTTCTGGAGGGAGATCAAAGAGAAAGGTGTTGTTACATCAACGGGGACAATCGTGCTAAAAGGAGAAGGAGATTGCTTTGAGATTGTTGGCAGATTATTATGTTGATGAACAGGAGAAAAACAGATGCCATAGTTGCGGACATCTGAAGAGAAGATCGTTCAAGCGCGGAGATTTGCAACGACTAATGATTTTAATGCTGATGGCGGATTCCCATTCTGTACTTTCAATAGTTTATTTTTCTTTCTTTTCGGACATTTGCGCCTTCTTCGACTGTTTTATTCTTACAGAAAAATCCGTATATAAAATACGTTCAGAGATGTGGTAGTTGAACGGGCATATGATTTAATAAAAATCTATTAAACTCTGTTTGTTGCGCTTCACTGCTGTTAATCCTCGGAGCAAATTGTGCTTGCAAAGAGATTCAAACGATGATTGTTTTATAATGAATTCATCAATCACGTTGAAGAGGTATTAAGAGCTTCGAAATTTGGCACTACAGTTTCTAGAAAATATATTTGTAGACAAATGCTGAGACTGTTTGACATTGATTCATGCTTCTTCATGTTCCCCTTGCATGATTTTAGTGAGAAAGCTTGCAAGTGTTCTTTTGGCCTTTGCTGTAAAGTTAAGCGAGTCTTGCTACATAGCTTTAATAGGTGAACAGCGAGGCTTGTGTCCGTCTTTTAATCTGTCCATTCTCAAAGAGTTATCTGGAAGTGCAGCGGAAACAAAAAGATAGCATGCACAGAAAGGAGAAGAACATTCACAGACTTTTGCTTTTAAATCAAATACTGCATATTCGCTTAAAATATGGGAAATCAATGGAGCTGTGAGGAAGAAAACTTAGAATGCTCATTGAGAGATTTTGGATGAATTGTTTGCCTATCGTCAGTAGCAGTAAAGAGAGACCGAATTTGTCTGAATGTAGCAACAGACTATCGTCAGTAGCAGTAGAGAGACCGAATTTGTCTGAATGTAGCAACAGAAGATCGCATTAATGGCAA
The DNA here is from genome assembly GCA_020310875.1 of Ceratopteris richardii. Classification (NCBI taxonomy): domain Eukaryota; kingdom Viridiplantae; phylum Streptophyta; class Polypodiopsida; order Polypodiales; family Pteridaceae; genus Ceratopteris; species Ceratopteris richardii. The sequence goes on from CM035411.1 coordinate 136,768,490, forward strand.
AGACATGTTCCAGAATTGAATATGTGCAGTCTAATATTTGTCAACATGTGATTCCCTTATGGTCATGTTTGTGTGTGTGAGCATTGCATACATGCCTTACATGAATTGCAAGAGTGATGAAAGTAAGCGAAAGCTGGGTTCGATGTGCAGAGAGAGAGAGAGAGAGAGAGAGAGAGAGAGAGAGAGAGAGAGAGAGAGAGAGAGAGAGAGAGAGCTTACATGATGAAAAGGCCTCCGAGGGCTTAATTCTAGAAACAAATTCACGTTGTCATCTTGATTGATGTAATGAATCGTTTGAATACTGTGTGTGCATTGAATAGAAGGGTAAAATCATTAATTAAAATAATTTCACTTGGAACCAAGTTTCATTTTTCTATACAAGTAACTCTGAAGACATTACACCTCTAGAAAACCATCACATATAGAAGTCACAAGATTCCATTCTGCTAAACAAAATGAGATGATCACTTAGGAAAAAAACCTCAAAAGAATCCTCATTTCTGGCTTTTCAAACCTCATACCTCGAGAGAGCGTGACTCCAAAACATGAAAACAAATGAAGTACAAAAGCGTATGCTTTTCTCCCGTTCACTATGACAGCTGAGTATTCGCCCGTATGATGTGTTAGTGCATTGCGCTTATTTGAATGTAGAAACGAATTCTTTTCCGACTCTAGAAAACCTCTTTCTCTGACGAGTTGACGGGAAAATCTGTTGCTAGGCACCGAATATGTGGGAAGCCCATGTTTTTTTCCATTCCCGTTGTATTCTGAACACAGATTAAGAGAGACAATGTAATTGTGCCTTGGTTCATTACATGATAATATTGTGTGTGCATTCAGTCATTCTTGAGCCTCCATAAAGCTAGGAAACTTTGGAACGAAGGTTCCGTTCTTGGAAGCATATCTCGAATCAAGACACAAGTCAATGGATTAGATTTGAGACATTGACTCAACAAGGAGAGTGAACTATGAAGATTGATGTCTGTTATGGAGCATATTTAATGCTTGGGATTGCTCGAAGTCTCGCTCCTTATTGAGCACGATCCGTCGTGCGTGAGGGTCTAAGTTGGCACAATGACAACACACTTGATAATATTCTGAGATTCAAAAAGAATGTGGACATTCAGATCTCCTCAATAGGAGGTGGTGTCTGAATTGGTCAAGTTTAAGGTGGGATTTCAAGTTCCAATCCCTTTGACATCCCCTCGTTGAGATAGAAAATTTTTTTCTTATGTGACAAATCCTCCACTGCAGAATTTGGACCAATGTAAAAGCTAAAAAAATCTACGGAGCTCCTCCTTGGTGTAAATGTTGCCGCCATGGCAATGAGTACTTGGGGCACCTCTTTTTTCTGTGCCTCAAGTCAGTGTTGATCTGGAAGGCCCTTAGGCGAATCTTGTTGCTATAAGGACAAATCAACTAGAAACAAACGTTATTGGATGAAACGATTGGTTGTTCATCATTGTGGAATGCTATAAGAGTCGAGGCCCTCTAGGAGATCAGGAAAGAGAGGTGTGCTGCCAACTTTGATAACCCTCCAAAAGAATCGTCAATCGAAAGATCTCTTCCTTATAGGTAAAAGAATTTCCAATTGTAAGAAATCCCCACCTTTTAGACATCGTAAATGTTGATATGTTTAGGTGGTGATGTGTTGAACACACTAGGACTGCCGAGGCACTTTTTTCCTTCTTTAGGAGGGCTTTTTCCTCGGCTTGTCATTGAGATATCAAGCTCAACATGTGATGATCCAGGATGACACGTATCACTTTTTCATTTCTCTGACATGTATAGTAGTCATGCCGATATATGTCAGGGATACTTCATTGAGCTATACTAGATTTATCCACCGAGAGTGATTGCACATTTGTTTCTTGCCAACTCACTCATGCGCGGACATTAGGTTTTTCCTTATGTACTCTTCTTTATACTGTTCTTTATATATTGCACTTGTTGTATTCTTGTTTTTAGGTCATTTTTGTACATTCCTTTTATGAAATAGAAGAAGAAGAAGATCATTCTTCCTTGCCTCAATGTGTGTGTGTGTGCCTCTCCTTGATTGTGAGAGTGTGTGTGAGCTCTCTTCCTTATCTCCTTCCTTGTGACATGGTATCAGAGCCAGTGTGGCTACAGAGAGCTCGTGGAGAAGGCCGATGGTGAAGAGTACGCAAGAAGGCGTGGAGAAAGTGCGATTCACAAACAACCAAGGATTCCTATGAAAATTGGTGTGAAGGTAAAAGACCTCAAAATATTTTTGAGAGTCATCCCTTTAGGATCACTTGTTTTTGTCAGATTGAAGTTTTGGAGCCATCTCAACCCCCGTTTTGAGCCCATAAGGTGGGGCCCACAAAAAAACCGGGTCAGTTTGCAAAATTGTAACTTCCATCATGTTCAACAATACTCATATGTTCTAGATCTAGAATTTAAAGTGATTCCGTGTACTGTTGATACACGAAAACTATGTTTTTCTGAGATCGAATTGTCACGTCATAGTGCGATAGTGTTCAAGCAGAAGTGTTGCTTGTACTATTTTAATGTGTTGTGAATAGTTGCAGAAATGGCAAACGTAGATGGAATGAGTTAGCTTATGAGTGATAAGCTGGACAAGAACAACTTCCATGCTTGGAGATTCAGGATGACGAATTTCCTGATGGCAAAAGGCTACTGGAAGTACATCGAAGGAGAGAATGAAAATGCTCTGCAGTTACCAGAGAGGAATCGAATTGCAAACTTGTTAAGAGCGTCTGAAGGATGGAATCAAGGAGCACGAAAGGTAATGTATTGGTTATCTGTTAGCATACATGATAGCATGATTGGGCACATACAGGATGCCAAGACTCTAAAAGAGGCTTGGAATAGTTTGGTCACATTGTATGAGACTAATACAAAGGCACAAAAATTGCAACTCAAGAACGAGTTGCATACATTGGAGATAAAGATCATGTCGACAAGTGACTACACGTTGAAAATCAAAAGCATATGTGAGTCACTTGCATCTATTGGCATGAATGTAGATGATGATGATAAGGTGGAAGTATGCCATCGTGGTTTAGGAGCTGCATATAAGCAGTTCGGAACTTCTATACAGACCAGGGAAAATATTCTAAATTTTGTCGATCTAGTATCTATGCTAATTATTGAAGAAAAGAATCTTAGTGAGGATTCCAACTCGCAAGGAAAACCCAATTTTGAGAAGGTATTCTACTCTAGAAGAGGAAGAGGTAGAGGTAGAGGCTTCAAAAGTGGAAGAGGACAGAGTAACCAAGACCAAGGTCAACAATACAATCATGCAAGAGGAAGAGGACAATTTCGAGCCAGGGGGAGCCAAAGAGGTCACACAAAATTTCCAAAGAAGTGATTCAAGTAATGACAGTAAAGCATGTTGGAATTGTGGTAAACCTGGACACTTTGAACGTGATTGTAGGTTGAAGAATCAAAATAACAGAAGGCAACAAAACATCTATGCATCTACAAGTGCATATGATTATATGAAGCTATTCATGGTTCAACATCATAATGATGAATACGATGTCTGCTGATGTTTCAAAATCGAATGGTAATGTCTGGTATGTTGATTCAGGTGCTTCAAATCACATGATTAGTCATGCGGAATGGTTTAGTAGTTTGCAAAAATTGCCAGTTCTTGGATATGTTGAAACAAGTGATGACATATCACACCCTATTGAGCATACAAGAAATATAGCACTGTCTATGGAGGATGGGAATGCTGAATGTTCCAAATATAACAAAGAATCTGGTTTCGCTTGGACAAATGGTTGACCAAGGATTACAAGTCAAGTTCAAAGCTGATGAGTTATATGTAGAAAAGTACAAACAGGGTGGAAAATTGATTGCCAAAGGAAACAAAGTGGGTAGGTGTTCACCCTTGGGAGTGATGTAGTGAACAAGAAGTGGGCACTCATGTATAAGGAAGTTCCAAGCTATGTGGTATCAATCTACAAAAAGAAGTAAGCCAAAAGCTTTGCAAAAAGCTTTGCAAAAAGCTTGAAACTAGCCAAAAGCTTTGCAAAAAGCTTTGCAAAAAGCTTGAAACTTCTCCCTGGGTAGAGCCTTTTTGAAAAGGTTTGCAACGTTCTCCTGTGTGGGCACATATGCCAAAGTGATCTGACCAACACAGAACCTCTCCTTGACATAACGATAGTGCATCTCAATGTGCTTAGTGTGAGCATGGGACAGAGGGTACCTCACAACTCCCAATGCGTTCTCACAGTTAGTAAAGATGGTGGTGGCAAAAGACTGATCAACACCCAAATCAACCATAAGCCATCTGAGCCACACACACTCAGCATTCATTGTGAAAGTTGTCCCATACTCAGCCTCACAACTAGAAGTGGCCACAACATGCTGCTTCGTGCTCAACCAAGATATGCAGGAGCTACCAAGAATGAAGCAAAAACCATCGGTGGACACATGATTGTCATAGCAACTAGCCTAGTCAGAGTCAAAAAAATTATGTAAATATGGTGGTAGTGATCCCTCCCCTTTGGATAAAATAATCCAAGTAGTCGAGTACCACTCATGCAGCGAAAGATGCACTTAACCACATGCCAATGCTTGACACTTGGGAAAAGCATAAACCTGCTCATCTACGAGACAACAAATTGAATACTAGCCAAGTATGCATAAGTATTCCAAGCATCCAATAGCCTATTGATAGAGAACAACATCAAATGCATCTCCGACATCACGAAGACTCAATCGTAAACCTTGTACCTGCTTATTGATCCATCAAAATTTCTCTTGATCTTGTAGATCCATCTAGAACCTTCATAGACTCCTTCTTTGGTACTAGCTCCCAAGTATCATTCTCCTTGAGTGCTTCAATTTCTTCGTCCATAGCTTCCTTCCATTTTGTCTTGATCTTGGCCTCTTCATATGATGATGGCTCTTCAAGTGACAAATCTTTTGCAAGATAAATAGAATGCTTAGTAACTAAAGAAGTGTCATATCCCTATCTGATTGGCTTCTTGCTCTCCCTTTGTGATCTTCAGATTGCTTGGTTGGATGATTCACGTATATCCTCCAATTTATTCATCTTGAATTTGCCTTTGGATTTTCCATGCCTTGAATTCCTCTAGGTTGATGATGTTCTCATCATCTGATTTGATGTCTTCAATTTGGTTTGGCTCCGCGTTGGTGAGGCTTGGAAATTCCTCTTCCAAGTCATAAGGCAACTTTACTTTCCTGTATTCACTTTCAAACCAAGAATCATTCTCATCAAAGACAACATCTCTACTGACCATAAATTCTCTGTTGGAAGGATTGTAAAACCTATATCCTTTCTGATTCAAGTCATACCCTATGAAGATGCACTTCTCTGCCTTAGGGTGTAGCTTACCTCTGATTTGAGATGGTATATGCACATAAGCAACACATCCAGAGATCCTGCAATGGTCAAGTGAAGGTCTTCTACTATGCCATGCTTCATATGGGGTCATCCCATCAAGAGATTTTGATGGCAACCTGTTAACAAGATAGGTTGAAGTAGATACACTTTCTGCCCATAAATAATTAGGTAATTTTTTCTCATTTAGCATTGACCTAGCTATTTCAACATTTAATCTATTTCTTCTCTCTACTACCCCATTTTGCTCAAGGGTATACCTTGTTGTAATTTCTCTTTTGATTTCTCTATCCTGCAAGAATACATCAAACTCATTTGAGAAGTACTCACCTCCTCCATCTGACCTTAGCCTCTTTAGGCTTCTTCCTATTTGGTTTTCCACAAGTGAAAGATACTTCTTAAAGCAACTGAATACTTCATCTTTGTGCTTCATAAAATATAAGATAGTCCACCTGCTAAAATCATCAATGAAAGATACATAATACCTTGATCCAAAAATTGAGGGATCCTTACTTGGTCCCCATACATCTATATGGACAAGCTCTAAGTAGTCCTCATGCATTTATCCTTTCTTTGAGAAGGGTAACCTGTGAGATTTTCCAAACTAACAAGCACCACATTTATAGATCATCTGTTGCTTGGATACATTAGGTATCCCGAGCACACATTGATCTCTACATATTTTCTTTAAGGTTCTCTCTCCAATATGCCCTAATCTCTTATGCCAAATTTCAAGATCTGACAATGTTCTCCTTTGGTAATTCTCTTGAATCCATATTGGGGATCCTCCACAAATGCTCCATATTTTTTGAACCTGACTTGCAAACCCTTTTCCACAATCTTTCCAACACTCATCAAATTCTTGGTAATTGTGGGTACATATAGAACCCTACTCAACAGATTTCTATTTCCATAAGAGGTTTTAACATTTCCTACCTTGATCACTGAATGCTTGGTGTCATCACCTGTCTGTACCTGATGTTTTCCCTTAGGTTTCTCAAGGTCAAAGAGAAGAGCTACATTTCCTGCCACATGGTTTGAGCATCCTGAGTCAATGTAGAAGAGATGGTCATCATTCATTCCTTGCTTTGAAGTCATATTCATGATCAAGAGAGAATCCTCTTGTTCCTCTGTATAGTTGTTGTAATCGTTCCTTGATTTGTAGCCTCCGTGGTAGTTGTTATTGTAGTTGTTATTGTAGCCTTGATGATGGTTTAATCTACCTCTTGATTGTGTATATCCACCTCTTTGGAAACCTATACCTCTCTGATTCTTGAAGTTCTTGTAACACTCATCTGTAGTGTGATTTGATAAACCACAAATATTACATGGGAAAGAGTTGAAAGATCTCTGCCTACCTTGCTTACCTCCTCTACCCGTACCTCTTGATTTTCTACCTCTCCCTGCATAGTTGACTTGAGAGGTAGCTCCTTCATCCTTAATATTCTTGCTTTTCCCTTTATCTTTAGACTTGCCTTTATCTATGTATAGGGCAGAAGAGCTATTACCTCTTGATGAATCTCCATTTTTATTGAGCTTGGCTTCATGGGTAAAGATTTGCCCCATGAGTGTGGTAAGATCTGTAATCTGCATGTCCATGTACAAGTCCATAGCAGTTGTGAAGCTCTCCCATTTGTCATTTGCCTTAATACCATTGATCACTTGTCTCACAATTTGCTCCTCTTCAATCTCCTCTATTGATCAGCCACATCCTTGACTTTGGTCACATACTCTGAGATGCTTTGCTTGGGTTGCTTTCTTTGAGTGGTAAACTCAATCGACAATTGGTTCTTGCTAGCCCTTGTGTTGGAAGAGAAATATGAAGACAATGTTTCCCAAGTCTCTTGGGATGTCTTACAGTTCCTAATGTGTGGAAGAAGAAAGTCAGAGATAGAGTTAAGTAAGCATGACCTTGCTAATGCATTTTGGCACACCATGAATTTTCTTGTAGGTTGTCCTTTGGTTCTGAAAATGGGCACCATGCTTGGTAGTTGTTCCTGTCCAATTTATCAATGAAAGAAGGAAAACCATCTCCCATTTTACCTTAGCTTTGCTCTGATACCATTTTCGGGAAAGATGGATGGACACTCCAGAAAATGAGTTGGTACTACTAATCCGTGCTTTGTACCAGCCCTCTTTCACTTCATAGTTGAGTTGTAGGCCCTCTTAAATTTCCAATGACACTAAATAAGTGCCTATGTACTTTGGAAATGATGTAAGTAATGATTAATTTAAAATAGACTACTTCCCAATTCACAATCCATGGAAAACCTTCTATTTTGGTTCACATACTTGCTACTTGTTAAGCTCAGTGCTCCTAGTACAGTAGGAATTAGAAACATTCCTTAGGGAGATATTAAATTAGCTTAAAGAGCTAATGTTTGCAAGTGGAATCACTTAAAATGATTGACTATACACAGAGCAATCAATCTTGCAAGTGTAGCATTACCCTCGATTTTTTAGGACCTCTGCAAGGAATGGCCAGTGACCACTTCGACGTATTTTTCTCCAAATTCTCTGCATGGAATGTCTTGAAAATTTTTCAACACGTAGTAGACATAGATCTGATTCCAACAAGCCATAGAGAATTGAAAATGGTGGAGTAATGATTGAGATATAAGCAATACAAGATAATTGTTCTGATTGACTATAACAGAGAGACCAACATATATAAGAAATGATCTATTGTATTATATGACAATGTTGTACATGATCATTGGCATGATCATCAATGCCCAATGATAGATAGAGGTCGAGGCTATAGAGTGAGCCTATCTATTACATCAAATGACAAACTCTAAGCTCAGTAATGGGACCTCTATATCCACCAGTTTTTGAATTGATCTTTTATCATGTTGTTCTTCAAATCTGAATTTGAATTCAAATTTGGCTCTCACTAAAAATGATCCCCTAATCTAGGAGATATTCTCTCTAATGAATTTGTAGCTTTTCAATCCATATAACTCCATGAGTTTAGTGGCTTTTACAAATATTCCTTCAAGTCATTTGACTTTTACAAATGGTAAAAGAAAAAGAATCCATAGCAATGGTTCACATGGGACTTCAATTGTTCCACATAAGGTCTTCTCATGCCTAGCCATGTGTAGGCTTGGCACTTGTACCAACAATTTGTTCCTCATCACTATTAAGATCATGGATAGAGAGCCTCAAATCCCTGTGATGACTCAAGACTTTAGAATCTTGCATGAAATGCCAAGCATAGTGGATGTGGACACAAGCTGGAATTGAGTCCGATTTGAAGCTTCCTACCTACAAACCTGACTTTCAAAGGTTCACCCAAGTCATGAATACTCTGCATCCCACACTTGATAAACCATCCATTCTTGAAGCTATGGTATTAGATCACAATGGGGAGTCACAGACTATTCACTTCACACATGAGTTGATCAAGGCAACCTTACAATACAAGGCCACAAGTACCATCAATCAAGTAAGCAAAGAACATCACAAGCAGCCAAGAAGGCATTGCAACAAGAAAGGTATAAAGAACTGGGGTTAAATAATTCAAGCTCAGAAAATGAATCATTAGATAGTCCTTTATATTCAGCTTCAATTGATGAGAGCACAATAGTGGCTTGCTTCTTTGAGGACCATGAAATTTGCTTTGTACCTACATAAGTGAGGTATCCAGATGTATTTATCCTATCATCTTTAGAGCCTGCCCAATGTGCATTAGAAAACGCTTGATGTCCATATAATATGTATATGGGTAGTACAAACCTTCATTGATGGTTCCCTTCAAGTATTTGAGTATCCTTTTGGTTGCTTCCATGTGAGGTTTCCAAGAAGTGTGCATGTATTGACTTAAGACACTTACTCCATAGCAAATCTCAACTTTTGTCAAGGTACCATAGTTTAGGCTACCAACCAGACTTTGATAGCTACTTATATCTTTAAATTTCTGGAGCATTTAACTTCAAGTCCATCTTCATAAGTGTACTTGGAACCTTTGAATTCTCCATTTTGAACTTTGCAAGCATGTCTTTGATATACTTTCCCTTTACTTAAGCTACATACCCTTTATTGTATACACTACTTCCAACGTTGGGAAGTATGTGAGTTATCTTAGGTCACTAATTTTGAGCTCTTCTTTCATTTGAAGCTTGATCCTTTGTATACCTTCAGCATCATTACCTATAATTATGATCTCATCAACATATACACAAAGATATGTGATTTTAGATTGATTCCTCTTGATACAAGGGAAGGATCTACTTTGCTCAGAATGACTCATCTATCCTTCAAATAAGTGACATTGGAAAAGCCTATGATTCCAAGCCCTTGGGGCTTGCTTTAGACCTTGTAAGGCCCTCCTTAGCCTGCATGCATAAAGGAATGATGAGTCTTAAAAACCAAGAGGTCTAGCCATATATACCTCTTCAAATATCCATCCATTTAGAAATGCAATTTTTACATCCATTTGATAGATCTTTCAATTCTTGGAAGCTGCAATGCTCATAAGCACTCCAATAGTTGGAATCTTTGCCATAGGTGAGAAAATCTCTTCATAATAAATCCCCTATGTTTTTCCATATCCTTTGGCTACAAGTCTTGCTTTGTACTTGTTGATAATTCCATCAAAGTTTTTCTTTACCTTGTATATCCACCTTGATCCTATGATATTCATAGGTGAAGTGTTGGGTACCAACTCCCAAGTGTGGTTTTCTTGTAGGGCTTCAATTTCATCCTCCATGGAAGTCATCCACACAGGATTTTTCTTTACTTCCTCATAAGATGAGGGTTCCTCAAAGTTTGAAACTTGTGCTAAATTAATTGAGTGTTTACTGAATAATGATGTATCATAGGCATACCTTTTTGGCTTCTTCTTCTCTCTAGTTGACCTTCTCATTGTTTGTTGAGAGAATTCTAGAACATCCCTCAAGTCTTGCACTTTGTCTTTGTCTTTAGAGTTCAACGAGTTGATTTCTCTCCTTGGATTCTTTTCATCATCTTTAGAATCACTTGATGTTTCAAGTGTGTGCTCATTCCTTTTTGACAGAGTTGGAAAGCCCTCCTCTAGGTCATAAGGTAGCTTGATTCTTCTGCAACCATCTTCAAACCATAATTTCTTTTCATCAAACACAACTTCTCTACTTACAATGTATCCTTTGTTGCTTGGATTGTATGACTTATAACTTTTTTATTAAGGTTGTAGTCAATGAATATACATTTCTCTACCTTAGGCTCCAATCTATGAAGGTATGTGTGTAGATGCAATGTACACAAAGGTACTGCAATGATCCAAGCTAGGTATTCTTCCATTCCATGCTTCATATGGAGTCATGTCATCAAGAGCCTTTGATGGAAGTCTATTCACCAAATAAGTGGCACTATTGATACTACCTCTACCTACAAGTAGATGGGAAGTTTCTTCTCATTGAGCATGGACCTTGTAACCTCTACAATTTTGCTATTTCTTCTCTTTGCCACTCCATTTTGCTTAGGGGTATATCTGGTGGTGATTTCCCTCTTGATTCCTCTCTCTTGGAGATAAGAATCAAATTCATGGGAGAAATATTCTCCCCCTCCATTTGACCTTAGTTGTTTTAGGGTTTTACCTATTTGGTTCGCCACAACAACTAAGTACTTTTTAAAACATGAAAATAATTCATCCTTATGCTTCGTGAAATACAAGATAGTCCATATGCTACGATCATCTATGAACGACACATAGTACCTTGATCCAGAGATTGAAGGTTCCTTGCTTGGTCCCCAAACATCTGTGTGGACCAACTCCAAGAGGTCTCCATGTATGTAGTCTTTCTTGGAGAAGGGTTGCCTGTGTGACTTACCAAATTGACAAGCACTACATTTATATATCATGTGTTGCTTTGATATGTTGGGTAATCCAAGTACACTCTGATCACTAATAATTTGTTTTAGGCTCTTTCTCCAATGTGAGCTACTCTCTTGTGCCAAACCTCTTAACCCTAATACAGCTTGTGTGCCATAATTCAACAAAGCATTGTTCTTAGTGTCTTGGATTTCAAAAGTGAATAATCCACCTATCTTCTCTCCTTTTGTTATCTTCTTGAATCCCTGATATGGGTCTTCAACATATGCTCCATGCTTGGTAAATCTTACCTACAAACCTTTCTCAACAACAACTCTGCTTAGCAAGCTCATGTTACCATTTGAAGTCTCCACATTACCTATCTTCTGAACTGGATGTCTTGTGTCCTAGTATATGTATCTTTTACTCCTATAGCAAGTAATGTGCATGCCAAGAACATGTTTGGCATCCCCCAAATCCTTCATATCAAATGTCTCACTCAACTTCTTTTTGAGCAATGACAATTCAACAAAGGGCTTCCCAGCAATCAACATATCATACACATAAAGCATCAAACATATCAAGCCACCATTCAAGCATCTCTTTATGTAGAGACAATGATCCTTATTTCTTTGAGAATAGCCGTGAGATTGTATAAAAGAATCAAACTTTTGGTACCATTGTCTAGGGACTATTTGAGTCCAGATAAGATCTTCTTTAGCTTACAAACTAGAATTTCTTTGCCAAGAACTATATAACCCTTCAGTTGTTCCATATAGATCTCATCTATAAGATATCCATGCAAGAAATCAATTTTCATATCCATTTGGACTAGCTCTAAGTCCTCCATTGAAAAGGATCCATGAAACATGCGCAATGTAGTCATCTTGACTATTGCAGAGAAGATTTTGTCAAAATCAACACCATGTTGTTGCTTAAAATCCTTTCCAACAAGTTGGGCTTTATACATTGGAGAAGCACTATCTGATGTGAATTTTAGCTTATCTACACATTTACATGGTAAAGATTTCATGCATGTTGGAGAAGGTACTAAATCCCAAGTACCTTTCTTGTGAATAGAATTGAATTCACTCTTCATGGCATGCTCCCACTTGACATGATCCTCTGTTTGCATAGCCTCTTTGCATAAAGAAGCCTCACTAGCATCTATTAGCATAATAAATTCAAACTTGGAACATATCTATCAGGTGGATGCAAGACATGTTGGTGCAAATGCCAAGCCTTCACACTTGGCTAGGCATTGGGAGTATTATGTGCAACTCCTTGAAGATCCACATGAACCATTGCTTATGGTTTTTACCATTAATTTTTTGTAAAAGTCATTTGACTTAGTAAATCCCACTAAACTCGTGGAATTAGATAGAATGAAAAGTAACGACTTTACTTAGAGAGGATATCTCATAGATTAAGGGATCACTTTTTTAGTGAGAGCCAAATTTGAATTCAAATTCAACTTTGAAGGAAGCATCTATAAAAGCACTTGGAAATCTCAAGGCCATGTCACTCCCTTGGGGAGCCATTCATTGATCATTTTGTAGAGGTTGAGTAGCACATCTCATTGTTCACTCACCTCACTATTATTTGGCATTATTCCATTGCCAATGACTTTGTAAAATCATGTTCCATAATACATATACATCACTTAGTATCTCTGTTGAGTTCTCTACCATTGTCTCTTAGAATAGTGTACTTATGTTGATCATATCTCAGTGAGTTGTTATTTATTTTCAGTGATCTATAGCTTTTTGGAACATCCTCAAAGTCTACTACAAGCTGTCAAAGTTTGAAGAAGTTTCATTCAACCAATTGGGAGAAAAGCTCCTTGAAGTGGTTACTCATCATTCTCCGCAGAGTTCCTAAAAAGTCGAGGGTAAGCTTCTACTTGCTAAAGATATTGCTCAACGTGTACTCTATCATTTTAAGTGATTCCACTTGGAATCATTAGATACCCTGAGAAGGAATTTTTCTATGCTAATTAGATACCCTCAGAAGGAATATTTCTAATTGCTACTGTAGTGTGAGTACTGAGCAATACGTCCAATAGGTATCAAGACCAAAATAACAAGATTTTGGTCATAAGCTAGATGCAAACTTATCTCTTTTGATCCTATTTTTTGAAGCATAATCTCCAAAGTAAATAGGCACTTATTTAGTGTCATTGGAAATCTAAAAGGGCCTACAAATCAACTCTGAAGTAACATAGGGCTGGTACAAAGCAGGGATTAACAGTACAAACTCATTTCTTGAGGTGTCCATCCATCTTTCCCAATAGTGGCACCAGAGCAATTTGAGGTAAAATGGGAGATGGTTTCCCTTATTTTATTGATAAATTGGACAAGAAAAACTATCAAGCATGGTACTTGAGGATGAAGACATACTTGCAAAGAAGGAGTCTCTATGGATACATATCAGGAGATGAGGAGGAGATGCCCATTTTCAGGAGTAAATGACAACCTACAAGAGAGGTTCTAGAAAGACTCAATTCATGGTGTGCCAAAGATGCATTAGCAAGGGCATACTTACTTAACTCTATCTTTGACTTCCTTCTTCCACATATTAGGCACTGTAAAACATCCCAAGAGACCTGGGATACATTGTCTTCATACCTTTCTTTCAATAGAAGAGCAAGAAAGAACCAATTGTGGATTGAGTTTACTGTTGGATGTGATGGCTGGATGCACTCAAGAGTTGAGTTGGTGCTGCAAAACCTGCTTCACACCTGTCCTCCTTTCTCTTCAGATATACTTAGTAGACTCCTTGAGCTTCCAAATGACACCAAAATATGCTATGTGTACTTTGGAAAAGGTTTGAGTAATGACTTGATCAAAACAGACTACTTTGCAAATCACAAGACTTGAAAACTTTCTATTTTGGTCTTGATACCTGCTCAGTATTATGCTCAGTGTGACCAGTGTAGTTACAATTAGCAAAATTCCTTCTAGAGATATTCTATTAGCCTAGTAAGCTTCCATTTGCAAGTGGAATGAAGGAAAATGATAAACCACACTCAGAGAAATCACTTTAGCAAAATAAGGTGTACCCCGATTTTTTAGGAGACTTACAGTCACAGACCAGTGAGCACCCCGACTGAGATTTCTCTGTGATGGTAGATTCAATGGCCTTAAAATTTGTAGGAGTATAGTAGACTTTGAGCTGAATCCAATGCACTTTGAATCATCCAATTTGGTTCAGTAGATCTTGAGATATGCCTCTTTGAAGTTGACAGACTTGAAGGTAGTCACTCAGAGAAAACAGAGACTATGAATATATGTATATTGATTAAATCTAATGATTGTACATTCCCATTGGCATGTAATGTGATGCTCAATGGTACTCAGAGGTGTAGGCTATGGTGTAGCTCTCACACACTCAAAGATTGACTCAGAATTGCCTCGGGAAGAGTGAAGTATACCGCGACTTTTTACTTGTAAATTATATAGAGATTGAGTGAGATTTTGAATTTCAAAATCATGTCAATCTCCTAGAATCTTGTACCTAAAAGTGAATGAGATATTCTCTCAATCATTCACCTATTCAATCAATCAAAATTTCCACGACTTTCTCAGTTAGGTATGATTACATGAGTGATTAAAGTCATATTGACTTTTACATTGGATAAAAAAGTAATAACCAATTAAGCATTGGTTCCTATGGTTCATGATTCATGTGAATACATTCTTCAAGGGTTCAAGCTTTAGCCTTAAGGTTCCAATTTTCCAAGCCAATGTGTGTAGGCTTGTTTTGCACCAACAGCTCCTCCTCAAGCCAAACACTTTGGCTCAAGTCTTCATCTCTAGTCTTCAATTATTTCCTGCAATCCAATCATGGATTTAAACCTGCATAGCTTGCTTCCATCCAGAGCTTTAGTAAGCAAATCTGCACATTGTATATTAGTAGACACATATGATAATTGAATTTCTTTGCTAAGTAACTTCTCCCTCACATAGTGATAGTGAACCTCTATGTGTTTTGTTCTAGCATGATAAATTGGATTAGCTGCTAGGTGAAGAGAACTTGTGTTATCCCCAAATATGATTGGTGGCCTTGTATGTAGGCCCAATTCTGAATATAAAAGCTTCAACCATATGGCTTCTTGAGTGGCATTTGCTAGTCCTCTGTACTCTGCCTCAATAGATGATAGAGCCATTGTGGGTTGTTTCTTGGATGACCAAGAAATTGGTTTATCACCTGCAAAACATATGTAACCAGATGTACTCCTCCTGTCATCCTTGCAACCTGCCCAATCTGCATCTGAGTATACCTTAATATCAATGTTTGATGAATATGGAAAGTACAAACCATGATTTTGTGTTCCCTTTAGGTACTTTACTATCTTCTTGGCTGCCTCCAAATGTGGTACTCTTGGTTTATGCATAAATTGGCTAAGTACACTAACACCATATGATATATCAATCCTGGTTAAGGTAGCATAATTAAGACTACCTACCAAACTTTGGTAACCTGTAATATCTTTGAGTTCTTCTCCTTCATGTGCACTGAGTTTGTGGTTGACCTCCATAGGAATGTTTGAGACTTTAGCTTCCTGCAAATTAAACTTCTTGACCATGTCCTGAATGTACTTCTTCTGAGTAATAAAGATCCCTGAATTTGTGTAGACCAATTCAAGTCCTAGGAAGTACTTCAATAATCCAAGATCATTGATCTTGAATTCCTTCATCATCTGTCCTTTGATGTGTCTTATTCCCTGAACATCATTTCCTGTAATAATGATGTCATCAACATAGACACACAAGTATATTACCTCTGAATTGTTCCTCTTTATAAACAATGAAGTATCTGCTTTACTCATCACAAATCCTTGATCTAGGAGATAGGTTGTCAACCTGTAATTCCATGCTCTAGGTGCCTGTTTCAATCCATACAGAGCCTTCTTCAATTTACAAACATGATTTACCTTATTGGGATCTTCATAGCCAGGTGGTTGTGACATGTAGACCTCTTCAGATATCCATCCATTCAAGAATGCATTCTTCACATCCAATTGGTACATGTTCCAATTCTTGGATGCAGCTACACTCACCATAACTCTGATAGTTGGCATCTTGGCCACAGGAGAAAATGTCTCCTCATAATCAATGCCTTGGGTTTGTGCAAAACCCTTGGCTACCAACCTAGCTTTATACCTGTTTATTGTACCATCTGAATTCCTCTTGAGTTTGTAGATCCATCTGGATCCTATCACCTTCATGGAGTCCTTCTTGGGTACCAAGTCCCAAGTATCACTCTCCTTGAGAGCCTCCATTTCTTCATCCATTGCTTCCTTCCATTCTGGTTTAGTAATTGCTTCTTCAAATGTACCTGGTTCTTCATTCAAGATATCCTTTGCAAGATATACAGAGTGCTTGGTTACAAGTGAAGTATCATACCCATACCTAATAGGTTTCTTCTTTTCTCTTTGAGATCTCCTCATAGCTTGAGTTGAGGATTCTGGATTGTCTTCTAGTTGCTTCATCTTCATCTTCCCTTTGGGTTTCCAAGCCTTGAACTCTTCAATGTTGATGGTGTCTTCATCATCTGAGCTTGTGTCCTCTTTCTGAATTGGTTCTTGCCTGATAAGCTTGGGAAAGTCTTCTTCCATATCATAAGGTAGGCTAACTTTCCTGCACTCATTTTCATACCATGAATCATTTTCATCAAAGATGACATCTCTGCTTACCTTGAAGCCTTTGTTTGAGGGGTTATAGAACCTGTATCCTTTCTGATTCAAATCATAACCAATGAAGATACATTTTTCAGCTTTAGGGTCTAGCTTTCCCCTTACTTGTGAGGGAATATGCACATATGCAACACACCCAAAGATTTTGCAATGATCCAGAGATGGTCTCTTACCATGCCAAGCCTCATAGGGTGTCATTCCATCAAGTGTCTTTGATGGCAACCTGTTAATCAAATATGTGGCAGTAGATACACTCTCTGCCCAAAGATAATTTGGCATTTTCTTTTCATTTAGCATAGATCTAGCTGTCTCTACAATGAGTCTATTTCTCCTTTCAGCTACCCCATTTTGTTCAGGTGAGTACCTCGTAGTAATCTCCCTCTTGATGCCTCTTTCCTGCAAGAAATCTTCAAAGTCATTGGAGAAGTATTCTCCACCACCATCTGATCTTAGTTTCTTCAAATGTCTACCTGTTTGATTTTCAACTAATGCAAGATACCTTTTGAAACAATTAAATACTTCATCTTTATGTTTCATGAAGTATAAAACAGTCCACCTGCTATAGTCATCAATAAAGGACACATAGTACCTTGATCCAGATATGGATGGCTCCTTGCTAGGTCCCCAAACATCTGTATGCACCAATTCCAGATAATCTTCATGCATAAAACCTTTCTTGGTATAGGGCAACCTGTGTGACTTACCAAATTGACAAGCCCCACACTTGTATATCATGTGTTGCTTGGATACATTAGGTATCCCAAGCACACATTGATCCCTACTCATTTGTTTTATGGTTCTCTCTCCAATGTGACCTAATCTCTTGTGCCAAATCTCCAATTCTGATAGGGTTTGGTCCTTATAGTTGTACAAAGCAATATTCTTAGTGTCTTCAAGTTCAAAGGTAAACAATCTACCTGATTTCTCTCCCTTGGCTATCCTTCTGAATCCATGTCTTGGATCCTCCACATATGCACCATGTTGAGTGAACCTGACCTGTAGACCTTTTTCTACAATCTGACCTACACTCATCAGATTCTTGGTGATTGTTGGAACATACAACACTCTGCTTAGTAAATTCTGATTACCATCACTTGTTTTGACATTGCCTACTTTAACAACTGAATGTTTAGTGTCATCACCTGTCTGCACTTGGTGCTTGCCTTTGGGTTCTTCCAAATCAGAGAGTAAGGCAACATTTCCAGCTACATGGTTAGAGCAACCTGAATCAATATAGAACAAATGATCATCATTGATACCTGACTTAGATGTCATGTTCATAATCAACAAGGAATCATCTTGCTCCTCTACATAATTGTTGTAGTCTTTCCTATTCCTGTATCCACCTTGATAATTGCCATTGTGATTGTAGCTATTGTTGTAATTATTGTTGTAGCCATGGTAGCCTTGAGATTGGTTGAATCTGCCTCTGCCTTGAGAGTATCCTCCTCGTTGGTGACTTCTTCCTCTTTGGTTCTTGTAGTTTTTGTAGCATTCATCTGTAGTATGGTTAGACAAGCCACAAATATTGCATGGAGATTGGTTATAGGGTCTCCCCCTACCTGACTTACCTCCTCTGCCCCTACCTCTAGATGATCTACCTCTCCCTGCATAGTTTGCTTGGGAGGTAGAGCCTTCTTCATCAACCTTCTTGCTTTTACCCTTGTCTTTAGTTTTCTTATCAGTATATAGGGCAGAGGGATTGTTACCTTTTGATTGCTCTCCACTCTTTGTGATCTTTGCTTCATGTGTAAAGAGTTGTCCAATCAGAGTTGTTAGATCAGGTGCTTGGATGTCCATGTATAAGTCCATTGCTGTGGTAAAGCTCTCCCACTTTTCATCTGCCTTTAGTCCATTGATCACTTGTCTGACTATTTGCTCTTCCTCAATTTCTTCTCCAACACTTGCAAGTTGATCTGCAATGTCTTTGACTTTGGTGACAAAATCTGAGACACATTGTTTTGATTGCTTCCTAAGAGTTGTAAACTCAATCCATAGCTGATTCTTTCTGGCCCTTGTGCTTGATGAAAAGTATGTTGACAAGGTTTCCCAAGTCTCTTGGGAAGTCTTGCAATTCCTTACATGAGGTAGAAGGAAATCAGAAATAGAGTTTAGAAGATATGACCTTGCCAAAGCATCTTTTGCACACCATTGGTTGAGCCTCTCATGTTCATCCTTTGTAGGTAGGCCTCTAGTCTTGAATGAGGGCAACTCCTCATCTCCTGAAATGTATCCATACAAGCTTCTTCCTTGTAGATAGGTCTTCATTCTCAGAGACCAAGCTCGGTAGTTGTTCCTGTCTAATTTGTCAATGAAGGAAGGGAAACCATCACCCATGATTACCTTATTTGCTCTGATACCGCTGTTGGATGTGATGGCTGGATGCACTCAAGAGTTGAGTTGGTGCTGCAAAACCTGCTTCACACCTGTCCTCCTTTCTCTTCAGATATACTTAGTAGACTCCTTGAGCTTCCAAATGACACCAAAATATGCTATGTGTACTTTGGAAAAGGTTTGAGTAATGACTTGATCAAAACAGACTACTTTGCAAATCACAAGACTTGAAAACTTTCTATTTTGGTCTTGATACTTGCTCAGTATTATGCTCAGTGTGACCAGTGTAGTTACAATTAGCAAAATTCCTTCTAGAGATATTCTATTAGCCTAGTAAGCTTCCATTTGCAAGTGGAATGAAGGAAAATGATAAACCACACTCAGAGAAATCACTTTAGCAAAATAAGGTGTACCCCGATTTTTTAGGAGACTTACAGTCACAGACCAGTGAGCACCCCGACTGAGATTTCTCTGTGATGGTAGATCCAATGTCCTTAAAAATTTGTAGGAGTATATTAAACTTTAAGCTGAATCCAATGCACTTTGAATCATCCAATTTGGTTCAGTAGATCTTGAGATATGCCTCTTTGAAGTTGACAGACTTGAAGGTAGTCACTCAGAGAAAACAGAGACTATGAATATATGTATATTGATTAAATCTAATGATTGTACATTCCCATTGGCATGTAATGTGATGCTCAATGGTACTCAGAGGTGTAGGCTATGGTGTAGCTCTCACACACTCAAAGATTGACTCAGAATTGCCTCGGGAAGAGTGAAGTATCCCGCGACTTTTTACTTGTAAATTATATAGAGATTGAGTGAGATTTTGAATTTCAAAATCATGTCAATCTCCTAGAATCTTGTACCTAAAAGTGAATGAGATATTCTCTCAATCATTCACCTATTCAATCAATCAAAATTTCCACGACTTTCTCAGTTAGGTATGATTACATGAGTGATTAAAGTCATATTGACTTTTACATTGGATAAAAAAGTAATAACCAATTAAGCATTGGTTCCTATGGTTCATGATTCATGTGAATACATTCTTCAAGGGTTCAAGCTTTAGCCTTCCAAGGTTCCAATTTTCCAAGCCAATGTGTGTAGGCTTGTTTTGCACCACCATTTACCACTCAAAGGACTTGTACATGGACATGCAGTTTCCAGATCTTACCACACTCATGGGGCAACTCTTTACCCATGAAGCCAAGCTCAACAAAAATGGAGAACTTTCAAGAGGTAATAATTCTTCTACCCTATACACAGATAAAGGGAAGGTGAAAGACAAAGGAAAGAGCAAGAAAATAGAGGATGAAGGTACTACTTCTCAAGCCAATTATGCAAGAAGAGGTAGGAACTCAAGAGGTAGGGGCAGAGAAGGTAAGCAAGGTAGGGGGGAGACCTTTCAACTCTTCCCCATGTAATATTTGTGGTTTATCAAATCACACCACAAATGAGTGTTACAGGAACTTCAAGAATCAGAGAGGTAGAGGTTTCCAAAGAGGTGGCTACACACAATCAAGAGGAAGATTCAACCATCATCAAGGCTACAATAACAACTACAACAACAATTACAATAACAGCTACCAAGGAGGCTACAAATCAAGGAAATACTACAACAATTACACATAGGATCAAGAGGATTCCCTTCTAATTATGAATATGACTTCAAAGCAAGGTATGAATGATGACCATCTCTTCTATATTGACTCAAGATGTTCAAACCATGTGGCAGGCAATGTAGCTCTTCTCTCTGACCTTGACGAACCTAAGGGAAAGCACCAAGTGCAAACTGGTGATGACACCAAGCATTCCGTGGTCAAGGTAGGAAACGATAAAACCTCTAATGGAGATAGAAATCTATTGAACAGGTTCTATATGTACCTAGAATCACCAAGTACTTGATGAGTGTTGGACAGATTGTTGAAAAGTGTTTGCAGGTCAGGAGCATTTGTGGAAGATCCCCAACATTGATTCAAGAGAATTACCAAGGGAGAAAAGATAGGTAGATTATTTACATTTGAACCTGAGGATACAAGGAATATTGCACTTTATAATTAGAAGGATCAAACATTATCAGAGCTTGAGATTTGGCATAAAAGATTAGCGCATATTGGTTAGAGAACTTTGAAACAAATATGTAGAGATCAATGTGTGCTTTGGATAGCTAATGTATCCAAGCAACACATGATCTATAAATGTGGTGCATGTCAGTATGGTAAATCAGACAGGTTACCCTTCTCAAAGAAAGGCTACATGCATGAGGATTACTTGGAGCTTGTCCACATAGATATGTGGGGACCAAGTAAGGACCCTTCAATTTCTGGATCAAGGTATTATGTATCTTTCATTGATGATTTCAGTAGGTGGACTATCTTGTATTTTATGATGCACAAAGATGAAGTGTTGAGTTGCTTTAAGAAGTACCTTGCACTTGTGGAAAACCAAACAGGAAGAAGCCTAAAGAGACTAAGGTGAGATGGAGGAGGTGAGTACTTCTCAAATGAATTTGATGCATTCTTTCAGGATAGAGGAATCAAAAGGGAAATTACAACAAGGTATACCCCTGAGAAATCGGTGTGGTAGAGAGGAGAAATAGGTTGATTATTGAAATAGCTAGGTCAATGCTAAATGAGAAAAAATTACCTAATTATTTGTGGGCAAAGAGTGTATCTACTGCCACTTATCTTGTTAACAGGTTGCCATCCAAATCACTTGATGGGATGACCCCATATGAAGCATGGCATGGTAGAAGGCCATCAGTTGATCATTGCAGGATCTTTCGATGTGTTGCTTATGTGCATATCCCATCTCAGATCACAAGTAAGCCAGACCCTAAGGCAGAGAAGTGCATCTTCATAGGGTATGATTTAAATTAGAAAGGTTACAGATTTTATAATCCATCCAACAAAGGTTTTATGGTCAGTAGAGATGTTTTGTTTGATGAGAATGATTCTTGGTTTGAAAGTAAATAGAGGAAGGTTAAATTTCGATATGAATTGGAAGAGGAGTTTCCAAGTCTCACCAAGGAGGAACCAAATCAAATTGAAGACATCAAATTAGATGATGAGGAAACCATCAATTTGGAGGAGTTCAAAGCATGGAAATCAAAGGGCAAGTCAAGATGAAGAGATTGGAAGACATACCTGAATCATCCAACCAAGCAATTAGAAGATCACAAAGGGAGAGCAAGAAGCCAATCAAATATGGGTATGACACTGCTTTAGTAACTAAGCATTCTCTTTATCTTTCTAAGGATCTATCATGTGAGGAACCTACCTCATATGAAGAAACAAAGACCAAGGCAGAATGGAAGGAAGCTACGGATGAAGAAATAGAAGCACTGAAGGAGAATGATACTTGGGAACTAGTGCCAAAGAAAGAGTCAATGAAGGTAATTGGATCTAGATGGATTTACAAAATCAAGAGAAACTCAGATGGAACCATAAACAAGTATAAAGCTGGACTTGTGGCTAAGGGTTTTGCACAAACCGAAGGAATTGATTATGAAGATACTTTCTCACCCGTGGCCAAAATGCCAACCATCAAGGTATTGGTAAGTGTGGCTGCATCAAGGAATTGGAATATATAACAATTGGATGTAAAAAATGCTTTTCTTAATGGTTGGATTTTAGAGGATGTTTACATGGCTCAATCTCTTGGTTATGAAGACCCAAGCAAGGTAAATTATGTGTGCAAACTAAACAAAGATCTTTATAGATTGAAGCAGGGACCTAGGGCATGGAACCATAGGTTGACTACATACCTTCAAGATAAAGGATTCATCATAAGCAAAGCAAATGCTTCTCTATTTGTCAAGAGAAGTAATTCAGATATGATATATCTATGTGTTTATGTTGATGATATCATACTTACAGGTAATGATGCCAATGGCATCAAACACATTAAGCATCAAATCATCCAAGAGTTCAAAATCAGTGATCTACAATCACTAAAGTATTTTCTTGGACTTGAATTAGTCTATACAAATTCTAGAATTTATATTACTCAAAGAAAGTATGTGTAGGATATGTTGAAGAAGTTCCACTTGGAGAATGCCAAAGTAGCTAACATTCCTATGGACGTAAATCAAAAGTTAAGTACTCATGAAGGTGATTTGCTTGAAGACATTGCAGGATATCAAAGCATAGTAGGAAGCCTAAACTATGCTACATTGACAAGGATTGATATTGCTTATGGAGTAAGTGTCTTAAGTCAATTCATGCACAAACCTAGAGCACCTCACTTGGAAGCTGCTAAGAGGATTTTGAAGTATCTTAAGGGTACTCAAAATCAAGGCTTATACTTTCCATATACTTCAGATTTGTATATCAAACTATACTCAAATGAAGATTGGGCATGGTGTAAGGATGATAGGAGGAGCACCTCAGGTTATCTTTCATTTGCAAGTGATAAGCCCATTTCATGGTTGTCCAAGAAGCAACCCACTGTAGCTTTATCTTCAACACAGGTAGAATATAGAGGATTAGCCAATGCTACTCAAGAAGCCTTATGGATCATATTGCTATATTCAAATTTGGGACTACACTCTAACTCACCACTGGTCTTTGGTGATAGTAATAGTTCTTCACATCTTGTAGCAAATCCTATCTATCATGCAAGAACCAAGCATATAGAAGTTCACTATACTATGTGAGAGAGAAGCTATTGAGAAAGGAGATTCAACTTGCATATGTATCAATTAATATGCAATGTGCATACTTATTGACCAAAGCACTTGATGGTACTAAACTTTGCAGGTTTAAAGCTATGATTGGACTGGAGGACATTCAAGAGGATTGATGAAGAAGGCCAAGCCAAGATGTTTAGCTTGAGGGGGAGCTGTTGGTGCAAATGCCAAGCCTTCACACTTGGCTAGGCATTGGAAGTATTATGTGCAACTCCTTGAAGATCCACATGAACCATTGCTTATGGTCTTTACCATTAATTTTTTATAAAAATCATTTGACTTAGAAGAACTTTGTAAATGCCACTAAACTCGTGGAGTTAGATCGAATGAAAAGTCATGACTTTACTTAGAGAGAATATCTCCTAGATTAAGGGATCACTTTTTTAGTGAGAACCAAATTTGAATTCAAATTCAAATTTGAAGTAAGCATCTATAAAAGCACTTGGAAATCTCGCGGCCATGTCACTCCCTTGGAGATCCATTTATTGATCATTTTGTAGAGGTTCAGTAGCACATCTCATTGCTCACTCACCTTACTATCATTTGGCATTATTCTATTGCCCATGACTTTGTAAAATCATGTTCCATAATACATATGCATCACTTAGCATCTCTGTTGAGTTCTCTGCCATTGTCTCTCAGATCAGTGTACTTGTGTTGATCATATCTCAGTGAGTTGTTATTTATTTTCAATGATCTATAGCTTGTTGGAAGAAGCTCAAACTCTAATACAAGCTGTCAAGGTTTGAAGAAGTTTCATTGAGCCGATTAGGAGAAAAGCACCTCGAAATGGTCACTGGTCATTCTCTGCAGAGTTCCTAAAAAGTCAGGGGTAAGCTTCTACTTGCTAAAGATATTGCTCAGTGTGTAGTCTATCATTTTAAGTGATTCCACTTGAAATCATTAGCTCTCTAAGCTAATTAAATACCCTTAGGAGGAGTTTTTCTAATTGCTACTATACTGTGAGTACTGAGCAAAACTTCTAGCAAGTATCAAGACCAAAATAACAAGTTTTTGGTCATAAGCTAGATGCAAACTTATCTATTTTGATCCTATTGTTTGAAGCATCATCTCCAAAGTGCAGGTTACTGATTCTTTCCTTGGTAAGAATCATAAAGACTATATGCATCTCCACTATATATTTTGTATATTTTGTAAGTACATGCACGTTTGGGCACACAAGCACTTCTTACTAGTGTTTTTTGTGTGTGCCCATACTCCTCTAACTCCAACAATTGATATAAGAGGATTTCACCATTTTCTTCAGGGCATGGTCGAAGCCCTCTCAATCACATTCCGAGAATCGCATGAAAATTGGTGAACATGTTGGGCTAATTGCTACCACACTCATGTATCCATTGGTGGTTTTTGCTTCATGCTTGGTAGCCATGCATATCTTGTTTGAGCAAGAAGTAGCCAACTATGGCTACTTCTAGTCGTGAGGCTAAGTATAGAAAAGCTTTCACAACTACTCTTGAGTGCATGTGGCTTAGATGCCTTTTGGCTCGATTGGTGTTGATCAATCTTCTAACACCACCATCTTTACTAACTATCAGAGCAAATTGGAATTTGGGAGGAGCCTTGTGTTCCATGTGATGGGGGATGATTCTAACACCCCAATGCAAAAATGGAAGATGGTTGCCCTCCACTAGGTCCACAAGCAGTGATATATGCTCACTGTAACTTTTCTCTGCACCAGTACAGAGACTTAAAATGAAATTTTGCACACTTGTAGTAGACTATAAGAGCCACCCAAAAAGCTTTAAATCATCCCAAATGGATATTCCAGCTGGGAGAACCACCCTCTGCAAAACAGGCTACCTGTTTGCAACACTCTCTGCCTATGTGCAGAGATATACCTTCACAAAGTTGGCAATTTCTCAACTCACTCAGCCAAATAACTTGAAACTTTGGCAAAGTTCAGGGCACAATATGAGAGACCAAATGAAGCTTGAAATCAATGAAAATGAGTATAATGAGAGAGAAAACAATGCTCTGCAATTTGGTACAATTAGATTTGGAAAAGCCTAACTACACCTCTAGATAGAGCAGAGCAAAATCATGAGAAAATGAGGTAAGCAAGCAAGGGGGCTGCTTGCTAGAGTTTATGACTTCACTAAACTAAGTGGGAAACTCGTGGAATGCATACAAATCAACAAAAAAAGGCAAGATGATTCTTATATAGACTTTTACTTTTCCTACAATCTAGCTATCCACCCACCAATCAGTTTAGGTGCACTTTTTGGTGGCTGATTTGATGAGATTTGAATTCGATTGAGTTTGGTGGAGCTTCTAACTTTATTCCATGACTTTGGGTCCTCCTTTTTTATTGGTCCACTTGCAAAACTCGTGGTTGAGCCTTTTTGCATGATTGAGACTTGATTTTCAACACTTCCCCTCTCCAATGCTTTGGTAAACATATCTGCATATTGATCCTTTGTATTGACATGCTCCACCTTGACATCCCTTGACATGATCTTCTCTCGAATAAAGTGGTAATGCACTTCTATATGCTTCGACCTTGCATGGAACACCGGATTTTGAGCCAAGCATATGCTACTTATGTTGTCACAAAAAATAGGTACTTGCTTAACCTGCAAATCAAGATCAACAAACAACTTCTTGAGCCACATAAGCTCACATGAGACTTGTGCTAAGCCTCTATACTCAGCTTCGGTCGATGAAAGATCCATGGTTGGTTGTTTCTTTGACATCCGTGAGATGGTCTTCTTCCCTAGCATGATAACATATCCACTAGTGCTCCTCCTGTGATCTTTGGCACCTGCCCAATTAGAATCACAATAAGCTTGTACATTTAATCCATCATCAAATGGATAATATAGACCTTCATTCACTGATCCTTTGAGGTACCTAAGTACCCTTTTGGCTGCAACAAGATGAGGTACTCTTGGTGCTTGCAAAAATTGAGATAACACTCCAACTACATGTGCAATATCAGGTCTTGTCATAGTAGCATACAAGAGAGAACCAATTATTGACCTATACATGGTCACATCCTTCACTTCTTCACCTTCATGAGCACTTAGTTCAACATTTACTTCTAATGGATTTGAAATGGGCTTGCAATCACACAAGCCAAACTTCTTCAAAAGATCAAGAATGTATTTCCTTTGCATCAAGTATATACCTTCCTCTTTATATAGTACTTCAATCCCAAGGAAGTACCTTAAAATCCCTAAATCTGAGATTTTAAATTCACATACAAGCTTCCTCTTTATGTCCTTGATGTTGGCTTCATCATCCCCTGTAATGATCAAATCATCAACATATATACAAATGAAAACAATTTTGCTACCTTCCTTCTTCACAAAGAGTGATGGGTCTGCATGACTCTGATTGTATCCACATTGTACTAAGTAGTCCACAAGTCTTTGGTTCCAAGCTCTGAGGGCTTGCTTGAGTCCATAAAGAGCCTTCTTTAGCCTGCATACATGATGTGGAAACCTCTCATCTTCAAAGCCTTGGGGCTAGTCCATGAAGACTACCTCTTCAAGCTCTCCATTTAGGAAAACATTCTTCACATCCAACTAGTACATCTTCCAACCTTTTGAGGCTGAAATTGCAATCAAACTTCTGATGGTGGACATCTTAGCTACTGGGCTGAATGTTTCCTCAAAGTCTATGCCATAGGTTTGAGCAAAACCTTTGGCAACCAGCCTTGCTTTATACCTAGAGATGCTCCCATCTGCATGCCTCTTTACCTTGTACACCCATTTGTTGCCAATGACTTTCATGTCCTTTGTTCCTTGCACCAATGACCAAGTATCATTTTCTTCAAGTGCTTTGACTTCCTCCTCCATGGCTTCAATCCATTCCCTATGCTTATTTGCTTCTTCAAAAAAGTTAGGTTCTTCACAAGCTATAACTTGACTCATGTAGGCATAGTCTCTTGCAATGAATGAATCATAAGTTAACCTTTGAACAGGGTATTTAACTCTATTGGATGACCTTACCTCACCATTAGGTGGTAGGAATCTCCTCCTCCTTGGTTTAGATGCTCTAAATCTTGGAGTTTCTAATTTTTCCATATCTTCATCACTTGTAGATTCCATATCTACCCATCGATGGTCTTTGTCATTTGCCTTTTCCTTTCCTTTGCTACTTCCTTCACTTGAATGAGCTTCATTCCTTTTCTTTCCATGCCAAGCTAATGTAGTATTCTCCTCTGATGGTGTTCTTGAAGTGGTTGGACCACTTATTTCCATGCTTTGTTGCTCTTTGAACTTCTTCTCGGCTTCATATGCATCATCAACCTGTAACGCATCTTTGCTACCATACCAAGGCAAAAACTCATCAAATATTACATCCCTGGATACCTTAAGCTCTTTGGTGCAAGGGTTATAGCATCTAAAACCCTTTTGCTCTGAAGAATATCCAAGAAATATACACCTATCCGCCTTCGGGTCTAACTTGTGTCTCAATTCATGAGGTATGTGAACATAACACACACAACCAAATACTTTGAGATGTGAAAGATTGGCTTTCTTACCACGCCAAGCTTCATAAGGTGTAACTCCATGTACTCCTGAGGTTGGACACCTATTCATAATGTATATGGCTGTATTTGTTGCATCGGCCCAATAACAGTTAGGAACATTCATTTCATTTAACAAAGATGTAACCACTTCTGCTATGTATCTATTCTTCCTTTCTGCCACCCCATTTTGTTGAGGTGTATACCTGCAAGTGAATTGCCTTTTGATGCCATGGTCATGTAGAAAATCTGAAAATTCATTTGAAAAATACTCTCCCCCTCCATCCGATATGAGAGTCTTTATATACTTCCCTGTTTCTTTCTCCACTAGGTTTTTGAACCTCTTGAAGTGGTAAAACACCTCTGAATTTGACTTCATGCAATACATCCAAAAAAAGCTTGAATGATCATCTATAAATGTGACAAAATATCTATTACCTCCAACGGATGGCTCCCTTGTAGGTCCGCATACATCTGTGTGTATGAGATTCAACACTTCATTGCTCACATGTGCTCCCTTCTTGAATGGCAATCTGCTTTGTTTTCCTAATTGACAAGCATGGCACAAATGTTGCATATTTTGAGATGTAAGATCAGGTCGACCACTCACCAAGCCCTTCCTTTGCATGTTCTTCATCCTTTGTAAGTTTATGTGCCCAATTGTTTTATGCCATAAGTCAATTTCTGCAATCTGTTTATTTCCAATTGACAAGTAGACAGTGTGAGGGGTTGATGGCTTTACCTCCATGGTGAAGAGTCTTCCTTGCTTCTTTCCTTTTGCTATGAGCTTGTAGTCCTGCATGGGGTCTTCAACAAAATATCCTTGCTCATTGAACCTCACCTCATAACCTCTTTCAACCATTTGACCTACCGAAACCAAGTTCTTTGTGATGGTTGGCACATGCAACACATCCTTCAACACCTTGGAGCTTTGAGATCCATTCAATGCAACATCTCCCACGTGTGTAATCTTGTGCTCAGTGTCATCCCCTGTCTCGACATGTCCTTGAGTGATGGGTGAATCTAAATTAAAGAAAACATCTTTATTGCAACTCATATGGTTGCTACAACCACTATCAATGTACCATGTAAAATTTGAATTGACTCTTTCACTTGAACCATACATCATAAGCAAGTTCTCATTTTCTGAATTTGTTGAAGTACTAGCATAATTACCTTGGTTCCTTTTGTATCCTTGATTGCCTCCTCCTTTGGACCAACAATCTCTTGCATAATGGCCCGGTTTTCCACAATTGTAGCATTCTCCATTGGATGCTTCTCTTCCATGTGATCTTCCTCCTCTTCCTCTACTCCTTCCTCTTCCTCTTGATCCATAGCTTTGGTTGGAGCCTTCTTGGTTGCTTGAGCTTGAGCTTGAACTTCCTTTCCCTCTACCTTGGGAGTTTTGTCCACCTCTTTTGCCTTTGCCTCTACCTGCATAGAAAACTTGGACTTGGCTACCCTTTGCTTGTGAACCTCCTTGGTTCATCTCCTCGATCACCATCAATGTGACTAATTGATCAAAATCTGGTAGGGAATCCCTCACATAAACTGATGTGGTGAATGCTTTCCACCTTTCATCCTCTCTCAAGCCATTGAGAGTGTGTGCAACAAGATCATCGTCTTCGATTGTGCTCCCAATTGAGCCTAAAGCATCTGCAAGTTCCTTAACCTTCAAAATGTACTCATTTATGTTAGTACTTGGTGATTTCCTAATATTATTTAGCTCATTCTTGAGCTGAATCTTCCTTGCCTTGGTTGATGAAGAGTACAATCTCCCCAAGGTCTCCCAAATCTTCTTGGATGTGTCCAAGTCTTGTATATGCCCTATCATGCTATTGCTTATGTGTTGGGATAGAATGAATATAACTCTCCTATCCCTTTCTATCCATTCATTAAGTGCCTTGACATGCCCTTGAAGTGGTGGACCATGTACATGAGGCATTGGCTTTGTGCCGCTCACTAATCCCCACAATCCTTTGCCCATAAGGTAGTTGCTAACTCTAAATTTCCATGGTTGATAATCGCCTTTCTCTAACTTCTCTATTTGTGCATTATACTCAGCCATACTGAGCTCTAAGATGCTCCTCTAGCTTCTCCTCAAGTTTTTGTATGCTTTAGAAGGTATGGATATTACATTTTGATAGCTTCTCCCTCGCTGACCTTCGACTAGTTGAGATCTCAATCGACGTAGCCCCCTTTTGATGTCTTCTTGCTTTGATGAGTCCTCCTTGTGCTTCCACGAGTTGTCTTGATCCCTTCAAGTCTTCAATATGATGCCACTGATGTCTCAAAGCCTCCAAAATGGCTCTGATACCACTGATGGGGGATGATTCTAACACCCCAATGCAAAAATGGAAAATGGCTGCCCTCCACCAGGTCCACAAGCAGTGATATATTCTCACTGTTCTGAACTTTTCTCTGTACCTGTATAGAGACTTAAAATGAAATTTTGCAGAGTAGACTATAAGAGCTACCCAACAGGCTTTAAATCATCCCAAATCAGTATTACAGCTAAGAGAACCACCCTCTACAAAACAGACTATCTGTTTGCAACACTCTTTGCCTATGTGCAGAGATATACCTTCACAAAGTTGGCAATTTCTCACAACTCACTGAGCCAAATAACTTGAAACTTTGGCAAAGTTCAGGGCACAATATGAGAGACCAAGTGAAGCTTGAAATCAATGAAAATGAGTATAATGAGAGAGAAAACAATGCTCTGCAATTTGGTACAATCAGATTTGGAAAAGTCTAACTACTGAGGTAAGCAAGCAAGGGGGCTGCTTGCTAGAGTTTATGACTTCACTAAACTAAGTGGGAAGCTCATGGAATGCATACAACTTAAGAAACAAAGGTGGGATGATGCTTATATAGACTTTTACTTTTCCTACAATCTAGCTAACCACCCACCAATCAATTTAGGTGCACTTTTTGGTGCCTGATTTGATGAGATTTGGATTTGATTGAGTTTGGTGGAGCTTCTAACTTTATTCCACGACTTTGGGTCCTCCTTTTTTTATTGGTCCACTTGCAAAACTCGTGGTTGAGCCTTTTTGCATGATTGAGACTTGATTTTCAACACCATGCTCGTAGAAAGCACATTGAAGTGCACTATCATTATGTAAGTGAGAGATTATCTATCAGAGAAATCAATGTGTCTTATGTGCCCTCATAGGATAATGTTATAGACCTTTTCACAAAGCCTCTACCTAGTAAGAAGTTTGAAGCTTTTTGTAAAGCCTTGGACTTACTTCCTCTTGAGGATTTATTTCATTTCACATAGCTTGGTGTTGGCCTACAAGCAATGAAGAGATAGAGTGGTCAAGTATAATCCATCACAAAAGAGGCCTAATCATTTTTTTCATAACTTATTTTTAATCAAAAGTGATTTTCATCACTACACAAACATTGTAAATACCATTTTTTTTGGTAGATTAGGCTCCATTTTGTTCAAGCCAAGGAGTCATCAATCTTCAGCAATACTAGAAGCACCTATGTATCAATTTTCATAATTTTTAGACTCTGTTTTTCCCCTCAAATAAGCCCTAGAACCTAGTTATTAACTGGTGCAAACACTAGGTTTGGACAAGGCCAAAAGCTAGTCAAAAACTATAAAAAGAGCTAGAGAGGTCATTTTTGGGGTTAACTTCTTAGAGATTTGAGCTTTCATAACAGATTTCTTGAGTAATAGAAAGCACTCCACTGTTCCTCTCTTTGTTCTTGCCTTGTGTGCACATGTGTGTGTATATGTGTGCGCATGCTAGTGTGCTTCTCACTCATGCACTTGTGCCTTCACTTGATCATGGTCATCATACTAGTCCTCATGTCTCCATGGATTAACATTTATGAGGTGGATCTCCTCACATTGCTACTCACCACTATGTTAGAATGACACTAAATTTGGTGTCATTGCCAAGGAGAGAGCTTTGAGGATGAGCGTGTGATGGTAAGATGTAGAGTTGTCACATTGGAGTCATAGGTAATTTCTTCACTTTTCACTTTTTCCTTACTTCTTTCATCATCATCATCATCACCATCATCATCATCACCATCTCCTACACCTATCTCCATCTTTGCTGAATTTTCAGTTTTTTGGTCATATTTCCTTCCCCACCTCATTCCCCTCATTTCACTTGTGAGAGAGAGCGAGAGAGAGCTATTGTGCATTCTATTTTTGCATGTTTTTGAGCATTTCTTATAGGTTTCAGCAGTTCCATCATCTCCAGCAGGTTGTGCAAGTATGACAGACGTTTGCATAGGTCTTGAGACGATGACCTCTGTCTATCATGACAGATAGAGAAAGCTTGTGTTTCTTATTTTCATCCATGGCACGATAAACCGCACTACAAGAACATCCTAAATCATTAGAAACATCACAAAAATTTGCATTTTTTTTGTCTACTGCGATAGAACAAAACCACAATAGACGATAGACACCATCTATCACGACAAACAAAGACCACAATAGATGATAGACACAGTGTATCATGACAGACACCCATCTATTGCGATAGGAACCCATCTATCATGACAGACAAAGACCGCGATAGATGACAGACACCCGTCTATTGCGATAGACAGCCATGCACGATAGACACCATCTATCGTGATAGACACCCATCTATCGGGACAGAATCGTGATAGACACCCATCTATCATGATAAACAGAGACCACAATAGATTATAGACACCATCTACTGTGATACACACTCATCTATCGCGACAAACACCTGCCTATCATAATAGACAGCCACGCACATTAGACACCATCTATCGTGATAGACCAAAACCACGATAGATGATAGGCATTGTCTATCGTGATAGACAGAGACCATGATAGATGATAGACACTGTCTATCATGACAGACACCTATCTATCGCGATAGATAGAGACCACGATAGACACCGTCTATCACGACAGACACCCGTCTATCACAAAAGATAGAGACCACGATAGACAATAGACATTGTCTATCGCGACAAACGCATGCCTATTGTGACAAACAGGACCCCCATGACAGACGATAGACACCATTTATCATGATAGACCAAAACCATGGCAGACAATAGACACTCATCTATCGTGACAGACATGCCCAAGATAGACGATAGAGAGCATCTATTGTGACAGACACCCGCCTATTGCAACAAACAACATCTATTGCAATAGACACCCGTCTATCACGAAAGATAGGTCTATCGCGATAGACACCGTCGATTGCAATAGACAGCCAATTTCTACAAAAATTAAGGTTGTATTTCTTTTTTTTTTTTAATTTGAGGCTAATTTTGAGCATATTTACAAAATCTTTCACCTACACAATTACCAAGGACCTAGAAAAATACACCCATATCCTGAGAGGTCATGTTTGGCTATTTTAATCCCATGAACCTTGAACCAACATAACTTTTTCATATGAAATCCATTTTTTGAGCTCTAGAGCTCGTTGGAAACCTGGTGGTGAATGGTACATGGCCTCAGGTATTTTTCTTAATAATAATGTGTTGATTTCTATACAGGGTATTTTGAAGTTGATACTAAGAGGGATTAGGAAACCTAGGGAGCTCTAGAAAAATTTTGTGTAATATAAAAGGAAAAAAAGAGGTTTTAAAAGTGTTTGAATCAAATTGTGTGTCAATTGAAGTTGGAAGCTAGAGCTAAAATTTGAACTTTTACAGGAACATTAAGATCTCTTTGAGAAACCAAAGCAAGGTGCTAGTGTGTGTGAGCTTGGGAACGTGCATCCTAGGCATACAAGTGCAGCAAGGAGAAGCAACTTGAGGTTGGAATTTCTCTCAACCCCCTCAATCAATTTTTAGCATAAGCTAAGTGGTCGATTCTTAGCATAAGCTAAGTGCAATTAGTGGTGATTGATTACAATAGGAACGCTCAAGTTCTAAGAGACTCTAAATTCGCAAGTATAAGAATAGGGTAATTGTAGTCAAGGGACAACATAAGGGCAAATGATTTAATTTGATTGGATGAAAAACATCAAGTACAAAAAATTTAAGTGCTCATTATGATGCATATTCAAAGATAAGGAAATACATCGTAAAGAAATTAAAAGGAACAAGTGAATGATATCAAGGAATCAGTAACATGGTTGTACAAGGGTCATTGGGCTAATCAATAGGGCCTTTGAGCCTCAGG
Source organism: Ceratopteris richardii (assembly GCA_020310875.1). Lineage (NCBI taxonomy): Eukaryota > Viridiplantae > Streptophyta > Polypodiopsida > Polypodiales > Pteridaceae > Ceratopteris > Ceratopteris richardii. Next base: position 136,803,020 of record CM035411.1, read on the forward strand.
CTAGGTAGACACCTAGGGAGAGATCGACAAAGTATTAGATCATTTGAGGCTAATGTCAACCATAGAGCTTGATCTTGGGCCCAATAGCCTAGCAATTATCCGTATATACTCAATTAAGAAATGAGTGATTCAGAGACTTCCTTTAACATGGACCGATCGGCAGGGAGTGCAAGCATAGCTTATCTATAGACACCAAAAGCCCCCTATAATACATAGTTAGAATATATTAGGACCAATCGATTAGTGCATGCATCTATGAGGATGGCCCGAGGCGATCAATTGTCGAACTCAAAAATCACATCAACCCTTCGAACTTGAACACCCAGTGGTTAAATTCAAAGCGGGTTTGTACATTGATAAGCAAGGAACCATGTATGTGGTTACCAACTTACCAGACAGGATGAATGAGTTGGAAATGTCATACTTGAAAATGAGATCGGAGACCTAAAACAATGAGACCTAGGACGAGAGCCCAAGATGCCTCGAGGTAAGTCTATCCTGATGAGAGTAATTACTCTAGAGTGGGTCCCCTAAGACAAAAAAAGCATCGAAATCTTCTTGAATAGAGAAACGGAGGAAGCCTTTTGGAGGTTCAAGCCAGATCAGCTTAGTGAAATAGATGGAGTCACTATTTACGAGTTCAAGGACCCAGAACTACCTAGCAAAGTTTTATATCTAGATAACACATTGGAGAGAATGTTCTTGGTGACAGAGCATGGGAGACATGCATACACTTGGAAGGGAAAATTGATTTTCCCTCCACCAAGGTCTAATGTTTCCCATGGCCACTAAGGAGCAGGATCATCCAAGAATCATGAATCCCAGAGAGAAAGAGTTAGAGAGGGACCTAAAGTGGGCTTTGCAAACCCCTTAGGGAGAGAGCAGTCAAGAATAGATGAAGAAAGAACAGATCGAGAGAGATACAAAAATCTGAGATATCAAAGAGGCATGGATGAGTTTCCTTTGCCTAGGCCTAGAGAACATCCTAGAATCCAACCCAATTGATCAAATCCATTAAGAATTATTGATGGCACTGGAGATCCATACAATCATGTAGCAAAGTTTATACAAGTGTTGTGTCAGGAATATAGACCAATTGTTAGAAGCATTCATTATTGAATTCTCAAAAAGTGGCATCAGACACAATACTTCCTCATTGATACATAGCTTCAAGTAGATACCCAAGGAAATGGTTAGACTAGTAGGAAGATGGTTTAGACAATGTCTAGAGAGATGCTCTGTGCCAGAGTTACCCACACCTTCCAAACAAGTGGCTTTATTCCTAGATGGTTTGTTAAGTACCAAATTGAGATCCTATGTGTAGTTGAAGGACCCTAGATCCATAGAAGAGTATTTATGCATGTGCATAGATATTGAGGATAATCTAGGGGAGGAATTAGAGCTTTCAAAAATCTATAAAGATTCAGATAGCTCCACTCGTCTCACCTCCAAACAATCCATATCTATCGAGGAACTTGCAGAGAAGGTAGCTCAAAAATAAGGAATCTCTAGCAAGCAGATACCTAGATTTCCCCCAGCGAAACAATGCTATACCTGTGGAGGAGACCATATGGCTTATGCGTGCCTAATCATGACTCAGCCCCCAATAAATCCAAATAGCCAATATTGCACCATAGAAAGGAGGTACACTAACCACACTGCACAAGATTTCCCGTACAATAAGCAAGTGGTTAGGCAAAGTTACCCAAAGCTATATCCACAACAAGAGAGATACCAGAACCAGTACCCACTGCAGTAGTATGTTAGGCCCTAGCAACCCTCTCAACCACCCTATCAAGCTCAACAAAGACCTCAACCAGTTTTAGTTCAACAACCTTCACCTCCATCCAATGTGATCCCAATGAAGTATGCATCCACCAAAAAAAAATCTGAATAGAGCCTTAGTGTCGGCGTCACCATTGAAGACCCTAGTGAACCTAGTTGGGAGCTAGAATACTCTAATGTCATGTATACAAATCCTAACACTAGGCCCCAACCTAGACAGATAAGACCCCCAACTCCAAGAGGACCATGCTACAAATGCTAGGGAGATCACTTTATTCATGATTGCCTTATACCTGCACCTATGCAACCCCAATCAATGACAATTCAAGGTTTTTGTCCAAATTATGGGAAGGAGCACCTGTTATGAGATTGTCCTAAGAACACCACTAATGTACCAAAGATCACCCCTATTAATGTCATTGGTTTAGTAGTGGATTCTACTGGAAGTGTAACTTCCACTGCCCCAGTGCAAGTGGTCACTAGAGCTCAGGCAATACAACAAAGCCAAGACTTAGGCTAGGAAAAGAGTTTTGAGGTTAGTGAGACAGAAAACCTAACCAAGAAGAGGACAAGAGCTTGGAGAGAAAGTCACGAACGAATAAAGAGACAATGGGCAAAGAAGATGAGCAGACTTGAGGAAATACTAAGAGAAACAAAGGCCAAGATAATTGAAATCACATCTCAAACGTACTCTCACACATCGCTACCAGCACCATCCAATCGACCTCACATAAGCCCACCACCACCACCTAGAGTAGGATCAATCTTAGCATATCCCACTCCTGAGGACCTAGACATGATGCTTAAAGCATATGAGGCCAGAATTCAAGAAGGGCCAAATATGAAAGTTCATGAAAAGTGTTATCCCAGAGCTGATCTAGAGATTGAGTGAACCAAGCTTTGTGCTAAGATGGTAGAATTGGCTCAAACCATGTCTGAGGCTAGTTGCCTCTTCAATTGCTCTAGTTCAGCTAAGACACAGTTTCATTTTGATGGACTATTAGAAGATTGGAGAGGTTAATTGCAAAACCTAGAAAGGAAGCCACCTCCCAGGGTAAGGACAAGGCAAGTGAAAGAATGAGCATTCCTCCCAAGGAAGCTTATGTGCCTAATTCAATTGAACCAAACACCTCTTCTTCTATGAATCGATATTCACAAGATTTCTAAGAGAGATTCAAGAAGATAAATGGGCATGAGAAAGTGAAAATCCTCCTCCCATTGAACTTGTGGATGACCAACATGATCGATTCCCACAAGATATCCCTTCTATTTATGGAGAGCAAGAGGATAACCAATCAAGTGAATGATTAGACTTCGAGTCTAATCCTTACAAGAACTTCTGCATTTCATAGGCCCATGGGAAGAAAAGTCTACCTGCATGAGCGCACCCACTATCATGATAAGGAACAAAAACTTAGTTTTACCTAGGAATACGGAGGTAGTAAAGAACACTAAAGTGCAGTGCAATCTCACTTTAGAAGAGCTACTCAAAGTGAAGCTAAAATTGTGGAAACACATAGCAAATCAAGTGCCAAAGGTAGCTAAAAGCATTCCCAGGTAGGATCTCATAGAATAGTGCTAGAAATACCCTTGGATAAGATAGGAGTAATGAGCAAAGGAGAAGAAGCAAACACCTATCTTCCAATCACTCACTAAGGTTACACCACCAAGGTTATTTTGGACTCAAGTGCAAGAGTTGCAATTGCAACCACTTCCCTATGGAAGCGATGGGGCAAGCCAGCACTCAGGCCAACAACAATGAAATTACAAATGGCCGATGGTCCCATAGAGAGACCTTTAGGATTGCTAGAAGGAATAACTCTCACTACCTATGGTGTAGAGTTTGAGCATACTTTTTCCATATGTGACTTTAGCAAAAACGGGGCCTATGAGATGATTTTGGGAAGACCATTCATAAGACAATTGCAAATAGTACAGGATTTGAGAACCAATTCATTGTATTTACAACACTTAGGTGTTAAGACTAAAGTCAATCTCAAATATTACTCGCATAGAGACGTGCCCCGAATACAATGGAATCCCATCCAGAGAGCCACAAAAGATACAGAATCAGTGCATTCCATAGGATCAGGATCTTCTTGGATGCATGAAGACACTCCATTGTGGATTTGCAAAGTTGCAAAAGAAGAAGAGAAAAGAGAGAATGCCATAGAGGTAGGAGTGAAGGAAACTCATAGATCAATTCGAGACCCAGTCTATGCACCTCTAGTATTCCCACATGAAGAGTTTGAACCTCACAGTTGGGCAGAAATCCTAGCAACAATGGATGAAGCCATCAATGAAGAACAAGGGACACCACACTGTGATGAAGATGGCTATGACATTTTAGTTTTTACTATAGAACCAATCTTGTATGATTCAGTTATCGAGGAATGTGATCCTAGAATCGATGTACTTGAAGAAGCAAGTGACTCAGATCTAGAATCAATCATTATGTATCCTTTTTGTGCATCAAAAGAGGAATACTTGTACAAAGTAGAAGCTCACCCTCAAGGACGAGAAGAGCTTATGAATGATGTGAGGTCAACCACACATGTAACCACTAAGAGTGAAGGCAAGAAAAGAAAGAAGAGAGAAGTCTCACCAGATGAGGAGGAATCTTTGTTTGAGGTTCCAAAAAATTTTTAAAAGTATGAGATAGAAGATAGAAAGGTCATGATCAGAATGCCTAAAGAAGCACTCACAAGAGTGGCCTATGATAACAAAGCTATGACTAAAAAAATTGTTGTGACCATAGAAGAAGGTGAGGAACAATGCACGTACATAGGACATGACCTGATTGAAGAAGAGGAAAAGGAGTTAATTGATCTATTAAGAGAATATAGAGATGCATTTGCATGGAGTTATAAGGACCTAAAAGGACTAGACTCGGACATATGCTCAGATACGATTCCCATTACCTCAGAATCCAAACCCTCTAAGCAAAATCCATACACATATAATGATAATTATGTTACCAAGATCAAGGAAGAGATAGATCGATTGGTAGAAGCAAGATTTAACTATGAAATTGAGCACATTGAATGGGTTTCCCCCATTGTTGTGGTGCCTAAAAAGAATGGAAAGTTATGTGTTTGCATTAATTTGAAGAAGATTAATGGAGCCACTACTAGAGATAGTTATCCGCTTCTATCATTGAGCATCTATTAGAAAGAGTGGTAGGTAAGAAAGTCTATAGGTTCCTTGATGGTTTCTCTAGCTATAATCATGTGGCCATTGCTCTAGAAGATTAGCATAAGATAGATTTTGCCATAAAGTTGGGCATATTCACTTTTTGGGTAATGGCATTTGGTCTTAGCAATGTGCCAGCTACCTTCCAAAGGATGATGTGTCATGTATTTGAACATTTCCTACGTAAAAACTTGGAAGTCTATGTTGATGATCTTTGTGCTCATTCGAACATTAGACAAACACATATCCCTGAGCTGAAAGCTATCTTTGACAAATGTAGAGAATATCAAGTCTACCTAAACCCAGAAAAGTGTGTTTTTATGGTGAGGAAAGGCAAGATTCTAGGACACATAGTGTCAAAGAATGAAATATCCATAGACGAGGAGAAGGTTAGAGCTATTATAGAGCTACCTAGGCCAAAAAATTTCAAGGAAGTATAAGCTTTCATGGGGCATTGCGGCTATTATCGACGTTTCATTCATATGTATGCAATCATTGCAAAGTCTTTGTACTCTCCCTTGACTAACATTGAGTGGAAGGACAAATGTGAAAACTCCTTTAATGAGCCTAAGCGACGACTATGTTCAGCACCAATCTTGACTACACCTGATTGGAACAAGTCATTCCATGTTCATGTGGTTGCATCCAATTACGCTATTGGGTGTGTACAACCTACTGGTGAAGGTAAGATGGATCTTCCAATTGCTTATGCTAGTAGACAATTGAATGTCGCTGAACAAAATTACACCATGACTAAACGAGAAGGAATAGGCATGGTGTATGCAGTTAAAAAGCTTAGAGATTATTTTCTTGCAAATAAGTTTAAATTTTTTACAGACCATCAAACATTACTCTATCTAGTGGACAAACAATGAATACTAGTAGATTAGTAAGATGGTTCCTCTCACTAATGGAATATGACTTTGAAGTTGTGGTTAGGAAAGGTAGGACCCACCTTACAGTGGATCACCATTCTAAACTAACTTTAGGAGAGTCCCCTCAAGGAGTGTCAGATGACCTTCCTGATGCCTATTTGTTCAATCTAGAAGTAGTGCCTGACTGGGCAAAAGCTATAGTGCCTATTCTCACATTTGGACCTAAGCACCCTGTATTGAGAACTGAAAGCAAGGAAGTAGTTAGATCTCAAACATACCACATAATGGCAAGTAGCATGTATAAACACACTGATCAAGGCATAGTGGTTTGCTATGTAAATGAAGGCAAGCATGCAAAGTGGTTGCAACTAGCACATGTAGGTGCACTTTAGCAACATCACTCCAAACATAGAACCCTATAGACTCTGCAAAGGTTAGGGGTATGTTGGCCAATAATGGAAGCAGATGTCCATAGGATATGCAAGGAATGCTAAATATGTAGTATTAGAACACCAGTGGAACATAACACAATGCCAGATTGGAACAAACCTTTGGTAGAATTCTTGAGGACAAAAACATTCCCTTAAGAGATGACATTGGCTAGACGAAAGAGCTTAGAGCAAGAAGCACTAGACTACGCACTCAATGGAGATAATTCATACAAGCGAGAAAGAGATGGATATCTAAGACTATGTGTCCATGAGAGTGAATACCTCAAGATATTGGAGGTTGCCCACCAATGGGTGACAAGAGGACATTTTGGACTCAACCGGGTGATTAAGGTAATTTTATTCACAGGTCTTTGGTGGCCAACCCTTCACATGGGTGCACAAACCTATGTGAAATGGTGTGATATTTGTCAGCAAACTCACTATCCGATACGAAAGGATGAGATCCATGATGGATGGGTCTGCGTTCTCCAAGTGGGGAATAGACTTTGTAGGTCCTATTAGTCCCCCAGCTAAGAGTTCACATGCTCAATACATTATTGTTGCCACAGACTATCTAACCAAATGGGTAGAAGTAAAGGCCACAATAAAGAACAATGCTCAAACAATGGCTAAGTTCTTATTCGAGAATGTGTTCACTAGATAGGGATTACCAATAGAGTTAGTAAGTGATAGAGGCATGCACTTTTTGAATGAAGTCATTGAAAACCTTCTCCAAGAATTCTTAGTGGTACATAAGAAGTATGCCCCCTATCACCCACAACCTAATGGAAAAGCTGAGAGTGCAAATAAGATTCTATATAATGTATTGACAAAATTGGTGAATAATAAATGCTCTGATTGGGACAAACAGCTACATCATGCTATTTGGGCGTATCGAGTTTCCTATAAGATGGTACTCCAAGCCACACCGACCCTTTCATATGGTATTTGGCCAAAATGTAGTGCTACCATTAGACTGGGTCAAGATTGGATTTATGACCATGCAGTCAACCTAAACCTAAGAAGTGGACTTCTTCATGTTTGGATGGATCAAAACTGCATCACAATTGAGTTAGAAAATCAAGCACACCAGGAACCAGGAAAGGCACCAACTCCTAGTCCTTCTAGGAACACACATGATAATAACAATGATATTATTGTCCAAAGTTGTATGGTGCATAAGAAGGATACTCATGAAGGGGTGTAGAAGCCAAAATGGAACTCCCTTCTTTTCCAAAGGTGGCCCCAAAAAAACAACCAAGGCAACTCAAGAAGTAGAAAAAATAGATACCCAAGATGCATGCTCAACAATCGGTGCAACATAAAGTACCTCATGGAATGAAGCAGATCTGGGTATGCAAGGATGACCAACCCTCTGCTCTAGAGACAGGATCCCAAAGATGCACCATACCAATCGAAGATTACAAGGAAAGAATATTATAGGAATCTCCCAAAAAGGACCATTTCTATTTGGGTCCCAAAGTGATCGACGAAGGTTGACCCCAAGGCTGGACAAATCTGGGTGCCCAAGATCTATGTGCAAGCTCAAATAGCTTCACATGAACTCACAAGCTTGAATGGCCACTCAAAGACACTCACAACACAAATCTCGGGGCAAACATCTACACTCCACACCTTCACATCTCCGATCACATCTAGGATTATTTGGAAATGGGTACCCCCAACTCCAAGACGACCTAGACCAGAGACCTATACATGTCATCACTACCATAAGATGTAATCCCATGCTAAAAGTCTAGAGAACTAAAACCTGTATCAAACCCCCTGACCCAATTTTATAACTCAATTTGCACCAGAGTAGATTCATTCTAAGTACAATGCACATCCAAAGTATGCATCTAGGGAAATCATTGATCGACTAACCAATACTCATCCCACCAAAATACCTCACTCACTAACACCCTAGCCACTAAGGGTATCATATTGGTGTTGTAAAGGAGACAAAGTATCATCATGTTTTCATTGCAATGCTGATATGATCTCCTTTTCTAGTAGATTCAAAGAGAAACAGTACTATTTGCATCATAGCTAACACAACGGGCACCAATTCACAGGTAGGGACAAGTCAAACTGGAGTTAGTATGGAAAACCTACCCATTGAAGTGCCATTGATCGAGCAACCTGTAGAGTTGTGCCACATCCAATGAATACCGATTCCTAATCCACCTACAAGACTTACAGAGAAGGTTAGTGATCAATCTCATTGGTTCAATGGGATGCCCAGGCAGCTCGAAGATGCAGCATACATATGGGAGTCCAAGTGTGAATTTGGCAACATGTGGGGACGGTTTCAATTTTCTTTTAAGAATTTGAGACTCTCTAGAACACCCCAAAACTAAAAGTAATTTGCAATGTGTAGGGTTAGCCAAATATTTCAAGGCACCCATACCAAAGCCAGACTTCCAACACTGCTATTATTTAGTGTCCACCCTGTAGGCTAGCGGTGTGAAAGATCGACCAACCAACTTTGTCATTCCATCGTTTTCACGCAACAATGAGCTGAAGAAGTTTGAACTCACCCTAGAATTGATAAGAGATGCACTTAACATGCACAGCACGCATGTACCCTTAGAGAAAGATGCTTTGATACCTGACAACATGAAGAATAGAAAGCTATTGAAATTAAAGGATATGGTGGCACTTACACCTAATGTTTCTATTCTGCTTTGACTATGCATGCAACACTTTGAATTTCCAAGATAAGATAGATTCACTCAACCACACAAAACGATCTGGTTCAATCTTTATCTTGTCGAGACAGGCTCATTAACTATTACACTTCCCGTGTGGATTATGGAGCAGCTGAACGAAGCTAATAAAAGATGGTCTAGGAAGCTAGTGGAGAACAGTTGCCATGCAATTACTCGTAAAATATATAGGTGTTTGGCATATGATGTACCCATCAAACGTGCACTAACCTGGTCACAGTTACAGCTATTTAAAGGATGCAAAGCTTCAACACACAGATCCAAGAGAATGAGGGGCACCATTCCATGTGTCCAAACACAAGAAGTTCTTACGACCCCGGAGATCTCACCACGAGGGGAATCCACAGTGCCTCCCTTTACGATTCGAATTCCCTGATCTAACTCTAGAGACACATCATAAGGAGCTGCCTCTGCACCCCCTGTACATTCAGAGTTTGAATTCGGTACTACTCGAGACATTGAAGGGATGAGCACCTTTGATTTTGAATCCTTTCTGCAGACCACTCAACTATCCGATATAGAGTTCTTTTTCGATGCATAAGGATCTGGCACATCCACACAAAGAATGGGTAAATTAGCAGAAGGCCACCATGTCCACTGGGGAGATGACCAACAAAGGACCCTATCTCAGCAATTAGAATGGGAAGAAGAAGAAGAAGAAGAAGAAGGATAAGAAGAAGAAACTATCGAAGCCCTAGCCTATACTACAGAACTCTGCAGATTATACTAGATCATGGAAAGGGTGTGGGCACAACAATTACTTTCTAAACAAAGCAGTAGAGTGCTCATGGCCCAGCTCTTGGAAGAGGTTGGAGTCGACTCTGAATTCAATGAAACTCTATTATTTCTCATAGAAACATATGGTGTAGTGGAAGTCGTACGATCCACATTGCAAAGGCCTACCCTTCAATACGATCTACACAGATTCCAAACTCAATCAAGGTCCAGTAGAAACATTCAGATCTTCATCACCATTGTTGAGGCAATTACTATGGAAAATGAACCAATCAAGACAACATCCCAAGCAACTAGAACTCCTGGACATGAAACAATGGTCATCCATGAAGATACAACAGAGCCCCGACACCTCCACTATCACCCCCTCATACTGAGGTTGTAAATATTTTTCCTACCATCGATAATCGGGAGCAGCACTTCATCTTTGGTAGCCCCACTTCTAGTTCAACCCTATTTTCTTCTTTTGACAACCCCTTGTATCATACCGCCATTGTTACATCAAAACCCCTCATTGATCCTACTATGAGACATCCTGCCTCTACAATACAGAATAGAGGTCTGTCAAGGGCGACAAACAGTAGAGGGGGGAGTGTTGGCTTACAAGCAATGAAGAGATAGAGCATTCAAGTACAATCCAGCAGAGAAGAGGCCTAATCATTTTTTTCAAAACTTATTTTTAATCAAAAGTGATTTTCATCGCTACACAAACATTGTAAATACTGTTTTTGGTATAATAGACTCCATTTTGTTCAAGTCAAGGAGTGCTTGAGCTTAAGGAGTATTACATATTAATTTTCATAATTTTTAGACTCTGTTTGAGCCCTCAAATAAGCCCTCGAACCTAATTTTTAACTAAGCTAGACAGCAGGGCTGGACATGGCCAAAAGCTAGTCAAAAACTATAAAAAGAGCTAGAGAGCTCATTTTCGGGGTTAGTTTCTTAGAGATTTGATATTTTGTAAGAGATTTCTTGAGTAATAGAAAGCACTCCATTTTTCCTCTCTTTGTTCTTGCCTTGTGTGCATGGGTGTGTGTATATGTGCGCATGCTCGTGTGCTTCTCACTCATGCACTTGTGCCTTCACTTGATCACGGTTTTCATATTAGTCCTCGCATCTCCACGGATTGACATTTATGAGGTGGATCTCCTCACATTGGTACTCACCATTGTGCTAGAGTGCCACTTGGCACTTCCTTACACATGAGTGTCAATTCGTTGATATATTTTGGTAGTGATGTGTGAATACACTTAGGACTGTCAAGGCACTTTCTTCCCTCTTTGGGAATTCTTTTCCCCCAGCTTGTATATATTCCTATAACTTTTACATGCTATGTATCTTGTCTTGTATATTCACTTATTAATAAACTCGATGTTGTGTGCCAAGCTTCATCTTTTTCCTCATGTTGTTTATGTGGTTCCATATTCCTCTAAGTCCAACATTTTTTCCTTTTTTAGGAGGGTGTTCTTGATCCCCAAATTCCAACAATTAGTATCAAAGAAGTTCATTACATCATGCACATCATTGCCACATCCATAGTTTAGTTTCAAATTGCTACAAAGATTGATAGACATACTCTCGGTGGTGTATACTTCAAAAAAAATATCTTAGGAGATTTATGAGGGCTCAAAAGTCAATTTGTGCTTTTTTTAGCCTTTGAACGCATCATCACAAAAATTATTTTTCTATTCACTAGTATAAGTGTATCAAAGTCTTCTACAGGTCTAGCACAATTCCACTGGGTATATTTGCTCAACTTTTTTTAGATAAAAACATTTGTTTTCATTAGGATACAATCACTATTCATGGTTGAAAACATTGATGTGTTTTGCATGTTGGTTATTAAGGATACCTTGGATGGTTCTAAGTAGCCATTATGGACATAAATTATGTGACATGTATTTCTTGCAAAGGGGCTATGGAATATTGTGTAGGGTGTCCAAATATGTCCTATGATAGCTACAAATGTTCAGAATGTAGTTAATGGAGATGGTGTTGAGATGTAGATTCGAGTTCTTGTTTAGTGCTTTTTTTTAGTCCCCTTGCAACTCCCATTTTGACTATGTCAAGTACACCACTAGTACCCATAACTAGTTTAGAGGAAATCCAATGACAAAGATACATAGGAACATGCCTTGATTGCTTTATTTATCAAGTGTGTCATTATCCCTCGTATTCACTCATGCAAAATGGGAAAGGATGCTTGGGATAATCTTGCCACATTATATGAGGCTCGCTAAGAACTCCAAAGTACTAGGAAATTTCTTTGACATTCCTATGGTACTGGGAGCATTGGGATTCATGCCATATTTCATCTCAAAAGGAGACATTCCTATCACCTTGTGAGGTCTATTATTATAAGAAAAATCTACTAGTGGTAGATAACTATCCCAATTTGTCTATCTTTCAGACACATATGCTCTCAACATGTCCTCTAGAATCTAGTTGACCCTCTCAGTCTGACCATCTGTCTGTGGACGATCACCACTATTCATTTTCAATGACACTTTTAGTTTGTCAAATAGAAACTTCCAGAAGTGTCCTGTGAATTTGACATCCCTATCTGAAACTATGGATTTTGGTAACCCTACAATCTAGACATGCTGGATAAACAAGTTTGCTACCTATGGAACTTCTATCATCTCCTACATGGGTAGAAATGAGCCATCTTGCTCAGTCTATATACCACAACTAGGATAGTATCCCACTTTCTTTGGGTCCTTGGTAACCTAAATATGAATTCCATGATACAATGTCCCAGTTATGATCAGGAATTTGTAAAGGATGCAAAAGACCTGGTGTCTTTTCCCTTTCTGCCTTGTTGACTGGACACATAAAGCATCTGGCTAATCCATGCCACCAAAATGTTCTTTCAAAAAGCTATACCTCTTCTATATAGGATTTCCATGTGAAACTCCTATATGAGCTCAACCCAATGAGCATCTATGCCTCAAAGATTTGGCTGACTACAAAAGTACTGGAGTGTATGGTGATATGTGTATACCTTAAAGTTTGCACCATAAAGATAGTGTCTCAAGACTTTAAGTGCATGCACCACTGCATACAACTCTTGTTCAACCTCTTGCCAATTGTGTTGTGCACTATTTAATTTCTTTCTTTCAAAAGCTATTGGCTTGCCATTTTGGCTCAAAATTGCCCGCTATGCCAGTAGCATCTATCTCTAACTCAAATGGTTTATGCGGATCTACCACTTTGAGTATAGGAGCCTCTGAAACAGCATGTTTTAGAGTATCAAAACTCTCTTACTGCTCTTGCTTCCATGCAAATGGAACTTTGCCTTAAAGCCAGTTCGTCATACGTGATGTTATTGATGAATAAGAAGAGAGGAATTTCCCATAGAAATCGAAAAGTCCTAAAATGATCGTAACTACCCCTCATCCTAAGGAGTAGCTAAATTGAGATAAATTTTCAATCTATGCAAGTTTTGAATGAGACCGCATGTCCTTCCATTTTTTAAGCATTTATTCATGATGCGTTTATTAATGATAAAGCAAATATTAATAAGACAAGATATATGTCATAATGGTTGGTATAGACATTGAGAGATAGTAAGTTAAATGCACTTTTGTCTAATCATGCTTACTTGGGCCAATGGTGCTTCTTTTGCATATAATTGTTATGTAATGGTTGTTTCAAGCCTTTGTAATAAGAATGAGCCTATTTTCTTTGATGAAGCAAAAAATTGAAAATTTGAATGGTTGTTATGCGATCCGAATATGATGCCATTATGAAGAATGACACTTGGTCTTCATGTACTTGCCTCTTTGCAAGAGGCCATTGGCACTAAATGGGTCCACAAGATGAAATGCAAGCCTAATGGTACTATTGGTTCCTATAAGACTAGACTTAATGCTAATAGTTATAACCAAAAACGGGCATATATTTTGATAAGACCTTTGCATCTGCATGTTAATGATAAATTTTTGTAGCATTTATGCACTTGTAGCTCACAATTGCTGGAATGTACATCACTTGGATATCAAACTACGTTCTTGAATGGGACTTAAATGAAGAAGTGTATGTTTTTCAATCCCGTAGTTTTGTGCAAAAAAGATATAAAACAAAAAGTGAGCAAGCTCAAGAAGGCATTGTATGGATTAAAGCAATTTAAGAATGATATGCATGCCTCTTTTGAAATTTCATTATTTGGGCATTCAATTTATGCAAGTTGTTAAGGCACCACCTTTTGCCAAACAAAATATGTTGACATCTTATTGCAATGTTTTAGCCTTGAAGTAGATTAACCCATTGCCACTCCCATGGAAATAGGTTTTGTAGATGGTGAAATGGTATGGGTGCAGGGAATGCAAAATGCACTACTCCTGGAGCACGCTAAGCACATGGCACATTAAAGCACATTCCAATAATAAACACTTATCACCAAGCCTCCGTATCACCACTACAAACTACACTTAGGAGTAAGACTCACAACAGCAAGCATGCAATAGAAAAGATCACAAGGCAACACCCAACCAGAACAACCAAATGTAACACAATCCATGCAAGCCATCAGCTAATCATACCACTTATCATACAAACACAAAACAATGGAACAATAGAATTCAACCTCCAAGTATTCTCACATAAGTAGCATAAGCAAGCAACATAAGTAGGTCTCTACGAGCTCTAATCTTGCACTCCTCTCTCCAAGTCTCTCTCAGCTATAGTCTCGTATAGTGTGTAGTGTATACTATATGCCATGTCCTTTTCTCTTGAGGCTTCCCCTTTTTATAGGAGAGAGGTGAGGAACGGGTTATAATAGGAGAGTCTATTACATAAGAGTAATGGAAAGTTAATGCACTATGCAGTTTCAATTGTCAGCATGGCCACCAGTACCAGACTTTGTCTTGTAATGATGAGTGGTTGGGGCCCACTTGGCTGCCTTGTTGTCGTGCAGACTTTGCCCCTTGATGGCGCCCTTCTCTAGAACTTGGGCATCTTGGCATCCAACTCTACCATCAGGACGTCTTGGTGCCTAAATCCATCTTTTGGATGTCTTAGCGCCCAACTCTAGCATCTGGATGTCTGGGCGTCCAACTCTAGTATCTGGATGTCTCGACGCCCAACTCCAGCATCTGGACATCTCGACTCCCAACTCTAGCATCTAGACGTCTCGACACCCAACTTTGGTACTTGGACTTCTTGGCGTCCAATTTCGGTATTTGGTTCATTGGTGCAATCCTTTTCTCTGTTCCTCAAAAAATTTATTCTATAGGTTGCCCGCCACTAGTGTCTCTCCACCTCGGAGAGAAGGGAAAAATCAAATACTCAGTTGTTACAGCAAGAGAATAAATGGAGGTATTACATCAACATAAAGAATAGAGATGTGCCCATGAAGTGCCAAATATAATTTTGCAAAGAATGTCTCTCAATATAAAATGAAGTCCTATAACACTGGTACATAATAAAGTGCTAGGACACTATGCAGTAATAAAATATATGCTACTGGTCAAAATGACAAGTATGCTAGTCACAGGCAGGTTCTTTCCCAGGCCTTATGTTCTCAGCCAGATCATCCTCTTGATCTTCATCTTTTACTTCTGCTTGCGGGACATCCTCTATGTCTGAAGAAGACAGCAAGGATTTTAGGGCACTAAATTTGGACTTTAAGGCATCTTTTTGCATCTGCCTCTAGTTTTTTGTTCTCTTTCTTAAGTTCCTTGTTCTCAACCTTCAATTTCCTGTTCTTCTCTTCTTCATCTTGCAAAAATGCTTCTAGGTTCTTTGATTTTTGTTCAAGCCTGTTTGCATCCCTGAAGTACCCAGACAATTCTACTATTTGCATGTACATTTCCTTGGTGGCTAAACACACCTTGAGACATTCTTCATTCAGCATACTAACATGAGTCCATAGTCAATGTTCTAAGTTGACATAAGTTTTCCTATCTTCCAAAAGTTTATCAGTAATTTCCGAAAACCTATTCTTGGCAACATCCATTTCTGACATATTCTGTAAGTGATCCGGAACTAATGGGCAGATATGCAGTTTATACCTTTCGTTTGTGGAGAGTTATTGTGATTCTAACATGGTGGAGTGGAAAGAGCCTAGTATAGGATCTCGAGGCAATTCTGTAGTTGGGTTATGCCGACTTGGAAAGAACCTAAATGGACGGGGAAAGTATAGGATATTGAACGATGGTTATTGAATGGTGTGTTGATTGTGAGTCGGAGGGGCGGGTATATCACTTGGAGGGATAGTTGTTGGTGGTGGTTGGAGTGGCGATGGGGGGTGTGATGGTGCTTGTTTTGGGTCTAGCAATTCAGCATAACTGCCTGCTTTCTTCGTTTCTGGAATCTTTTCGCTACCTAACATAATGGCTAGTTTCTCCTTAGCGACCCTGCCTCTAGAAAGGGATGGAAATGATTTGAAGAGGTTCAGAATCTTTGTACCACAATTATGGGGGTCACTGAGGGAGGGCAGCGTGGCTTTTGCTATCGTGAGAGTCCCATAGTGCCCAATTCCTCTAAAGTGAAGGAGTTTCGAGCTTACTTGAAATGCTTAGATCCAACTTCAAGGAGAGTTCCCCTGGAATGGAGATGATGATTTCTCTCGTGATGGCCACATTGGCAATATTCGTTGATTGGGTCATGGTGTCCCTAGTCTGAGTGATTGTTGTAGATGTACCCTCATCTTGTTGATTCTCCTCTTCTAATGACTCGGATTCTGAAGAATTCTCTTGAGAGACCACATACAATGAATCGCTGGAGTCGCCATTGGAAGAGGATTGCTCTGATCTGCTCTCTGCATCTATTTTGAATTCAAAATATGTGTCTTCTATTGATGTAGCCACGCAATAAAGCTTTGTTGCAGAGTTATTCTGATTTCCTTGTTACCTCTGTTGTCAAGTTACTAGAGAATATTATTTGAGTAGACTGAATGTGCCTGGGTGGATGTATTTCAGATGGCCGTGTGAAGACTATCATTCCTGCAAGGGTTGGAGTAATACTTGCAAGGCACCTTAGTAATATGCAAGGCAATCACTCATATGCAAGGCAATCAGTCATATTGTCGATTGTGGAGACTAAAGGATTTGATTACTAATAGATGCATCATAGCAGTTGGTAGGAGGATTATTACCCAACCTATCCTAAGAGGATCCAGGTGAGTAGTCGACAAGACAATCTGACGTCAGAGTGAGCAAAGGCCAATCTCAAGTTTGATCAATCTTTTTTTTTTTAAGTCCTGATCAATTTTTCGATGATTGCACTTGAAGTTCCCTAGCAAAACAACGTTTGTTTTAGATAAGTGAATGCAGATTCTTCTTCTTCAAACCATTGAAAGGGAAAACTTCTACTAGTACATCATGAAAGTGGTTGTGTTGCCTCTGCGTACATGCATATGAACATCCGGTGATATCCCATGTGCCCCAAAAAGCTATGGACCTCCTCAGCATTTATAGGTCTTGGAAGCTTAAGAATTGATATTACCTTGTCTGGATCTTGATTCATCCATTTAGCAGAGACCACATGCCCTAACAAGGTGCCTTGGGTTACCAGAAAGTGGCATTTGTTATGATTAAGTTTCAAACATGTCTCTCTGCAACACTGGAATACTTGTTCTAATTGCTTCAAATGTTCTAGTACATTTTCTACTGCAGTGGTGCAAGCTTCCCCAGAGAAGGCTGAAAGTCATCCATAAAGATTCTTAAGAATTTTAGGAGCAACTTGTTGAAGATAAGATATACTGTCCTGTTGAAAGTGGCTAGTGCATTCCTAAGGCCGAAGGCCATTTTGGTGTAGATATAAGTTCCCTAAGGGGTTACAAAGGCTGTTTTTGGCTGATCTTCAGGATGGATTTCCAGTTGGTTGTATCCACTGAAACCATCCATGAAACTCTATAGCACATGTCCTGCCACATCTTCAACCACTTGTTCAGAAAAGGGTGTGGGAAACCCACCAAGGATGGTTACCTTACTTAATGCTCGGAAATCCACACAAACCCTGATCTTATTAGGTTGCTTCTTAGGTGTGATGACCATGGAAGACAACCATTCTGAATGTTCTACCAGAATTATGATACTGCTTCCTCCATTTTCTGGATTTCCTTCTTGACTGCATCTGCATAATTTGGATTTAGCCTATAGATTTTACCTCTAATTGGTCGAGCCTCTGCCACTAGAGGAATAGTGTGTATTTCCAGCTCTTTTCGTATTCCTATCAAATCTTTGTAACTCCATGCAAATACATCTTTAAAATTATTCATGAATATTATTACCTCTATGAGGAGCAAAGGATGGTCCCACAACCAACTTGCTAGTAGGAGTTTTTGTGGATTATCTTCTCCTCCTAAGTTGACCTCCTTGACTGGCTCCAGAGTTGCCCCTTCCTCGTCCTTAAACAACATTTCCTTGGTGAATGTTGGACCATCATTGATGGTGATTTCCTGTGTCCATCCCACTGGGACTTCCACCAGCGGGAATATGCTTTCTACTAGTTGTTCTTCTATTCGGCTACCTTGAACTCCTTTCAAAACTTTACCTCGTTTGCAATCTTTAGCTGGTTCTCGTAATACCACAGACTCCACAGTAGGTGGTTCTTCTTCTTTCTCCTTGATTGATATTGTAAAGCATGAAACATTATTAGTCTCCTCAATCTATTGCCTAGATCTTCTGTAGATAATTCTTCTCCTATATCAACTTCTTCCATAATGTTAGGTGATTCTATTTTAGTTGACTCTGTGTGAGGTTTCCCGTTGGGCCGCCCAACCAATTGTAGCGGTAGCCCAAGATGGAGGATAAGCTGTCTGTTTAGGTGCCTAGTGTGGAGGCCCTTGAGTAGAGAATGGAGCCCAAGCCTCTGGAGTGGCCTTGCTACTTGGGGCGGAGGAGCCCAGCTGGGACTAGGAGGTGGAGTCGCCCAGCTGCTTGGAGGTGGAGGAGGTGCCCAACTAGGACTAGGAGGTGGAGTCGCCCTATCTCTGCCTCTGGGAGGTGAATGCGCCCAACTTGAGCTAGGAGGTGTAGACGGCCAACTTGAATTAGGAGGTGGAGACGCCCAACTTGAATTAGGAGGTGAAGATGTCAAGAGAGGTGAAGGCACCCTTTTTTGTCCTGATATTTCCACATTTTCCAGAACCAATGGTGGAGGAGGCATGGCCCAAATGCTTTCTCTTTCTTGTCCGGTTTGTTCATCTTCTCCATTGTTATCTTTCTTGCTTTCCTCTGTAGTTTGCCTTGGATGGAGAACAACCTTAGAAGTACCTAGGGCTTCATCCGTTCCTCCTTCCATTTGAAGTTGCCTCATCACCTTATCTGTTCCAGTCACCCATAAGGTGTAACTACCCCAATCATGTACCGCTTTACTATGGCGCAACCATGGCCTTCCTATCAAGAGGGGAAATCCTCCCTTCGACTTTGGAAGTGTTATTACCACAAAATCCAACACAAATTTTAACTTATGAATGACGACTTCGACCTTCTCCATTATGCCTAGTGGGCTTACCTTGCTTTGGTCTGCCAATGATACTATAAAATGAGCAGCCGTAGTTGGCTTTAAGTTTAGCAATGTCATTGTGTATTCAGGCATCAGGTTAATCCCGGATCCCCCATCAACTATTACTCCTACCAAGGTAGTTCCCTTGATAGTTATAGTTAATATAGGGCTCTTGTAATCAGTAAGTGATGCCATCTTAGATGGTTCCAAGCTATAAGTTGAGGGTTTAGGTATTTGTTTAGAAATTAGAGAAGTGAAGCCTTGCCCGCCACTTAATATGCTACCAGGATCTAACCCATTTATGGCAGCCATTACTTCTCCTCTAAACCCAAGACTCATAGCTAACAGATTATATAGAGATACATGTTGGTAGGTGTTTTGCAAGACTTGAACTGCAGTGAGAAAACCTTCTTGATTGTTCCTTGAAGTAGCTCCATTCTGAAACTACCTTAGGTCCTCCTTAGATACTGCATACGCTTTGTCGATAACATGTTCGAGAGTATCTTCATTTCTTCTTACTCTTCCTAGTGAGATTGTCTCCTTGTCTTGGTTGTGTTTGGCTTCCTGAGAAGGTTCATGCTCCATGGTCCTTTTCCCCTTGTCCTTTGTTGAACAAGCTAGATCTGTTGTTTCCTTGGCAGCACCCTTCAAGGCTGCCTTTTGCCTTTGTGCCCTAGTCATTACTCCGAGAAGTTCCTCAAGCTGGACTACTCAGGCACTTAGATAGTCTACATTGCCCTCATCATTAGTTATTGTGATCATATATAGGGGGCAAGAGTTACCTTGTGTGATTGTGGATGGCATTGACTTCGGGCAGTCCATCGTGTAATGATTCCTTGTGTCAGGACAGTTTTTGCATGGTGGGACATCTTCAGGAAGGGAACACTTACTTTGGAAGTGTCCTTACCTCACATCGGTAACACATTATAGGCCCAGGTGGTCGGTTCTGATGAGGCCTACCTTCTTGCCATTGATGTCCTTGACTAGTATAAAAAGTTGTTACAGAAGGTGTTGTGGTGGACGGTAAGGGTGGTTGCCCTAACAAGGAGGACTGTGCCACCCCTATGCATTGAGTTGTTGGCGGTTGTCCTGGCATCATATTCTGGTTCCCAAGAGCCTTCAAAAAATAACAATCTTTGGCCTCATGGCCACCCTTTCCACAAAACTGGCATGTTAGCCTCCTTGGACACTCTTGTGTTGTGCGTCCTTGAGTAGTACAGAGAGAACACCATAGTCCAGTTCTTACCTCCCTTAATGTTTTGAGTTCTTCAAGCTATTGTCGTATCTGAGTGAGATCTTCTGAGGTACCTTTGTCCTCTTCTCGATTTCTTTGAAGCTTTAAGGCCTCTAGTTCCTTCCTCAAGGCTGTCACCACATCTTCATCTTGGGGAAAATTCTTACCTGGTTGTGTTCCAAAATGAACCCGTGTAGTCTCAATCCTTGTGGCAGCAGCTTCGAATTCTCTTAAAGTGGCATCCGGTCATAAAAGCTCTCTCAACTTCTATTGTGTGGATTTCGGCAAGGCTTTCTCCACCCATTTCTTGACAAGGAAATCCCCTGGTGGTTCCGGCAATCTTGCCACGAGTGATCTTGCCTGTGTCATAAGTTCTGAAAATGATTCTCCCATATGCAAAATTAGATTCTCAAGTTCATCTAATGTTCTTTCTGTAGAGTTACCTGGTCGGAATGCTTCCGTAAATTCCGTTCTCAATGCTTCCCATGTTTAGAGAGCAAGGAAGGCATCCTGTCGTTGTTGTAAGCCCCTGCTCTTACAAATTGAAAGAAATCTTCGTACATGATCTTCAAGATCTTCATTAGCACCACCATGAAATGAAGAAAATCTAATATTTATCCTTGACAGAAGAGCGGAAAGTTCCTCTTCCATAGCGTTATTAAGAAAAGTGTCTTGAGGTAAAGTTCTTTGAGTTTTAGCCCTGTCCTCTAATCCTTCTATTCTAGAAGCTAGGCTTGAGGCGGATAGACTTCTTACGGGGTGTTAGGTAAGGGTCTGGCCTTCTTCTGTGATAGCTTTTGATTGGTGTCTTCTTAGGGCTTAACTACTTCTCTTTGCTAGCTCTGGTGTGGGTCATGGACCATCTTGGGAACTACTTCCAAGAGAGGAATTGATGAGAGAGTGATTAGATGGGAGGAGGTGGCTCACCTTGTCAAAGAAGCTCTCGATGGAGAAGATTAATTGAAGAGGAAGTCGCCCAAATGAAAGAGATCGCCCAAGTGGAGGAGCTTGAGGGAAAAGGAGCGAAGGTTGGTCTCAAGAGAAGGTTGCTCAGGAGGAGTCGTCACCCAAGAAGCCAAAAAGAGAGGAGGCTCAAGAGGAGGAGTCGCCCAAGAAGCCAAAAAGATAGGAGGCTCAACAAGAGTCGCCAAGAAGCCAAAAAGAGAGGGGGTTGAGGAGGAGTCGCCTAGAAGCCAATGAAGAAGGTAGTTGCCTTGGGTTTTAGTGGTGGAGAGGAGAAGCTTATGAAGGGAGAGGTCGTCACACTCGGAAGAAGAGGTTGCAAAAGGAGAGGCGGCCCTGAGGAGGTCGCCCAGGGGAGGAGAGGTGGCCTTGAGGAGAAGAGGTGGATGAAGAGTCGCACAAGAAGAGGGGAAGGCTATGAAGTGGAAAATCTGGAGGAGACACTACAGAACCAATTTCGTATCAGACTAATCTAATCAACCATGTGTTGGAGCAGTAGAGGAGGCAGAGCTCAATTGGTATCAAGAGAGGTACTGAGACTAACCCAAGTGTGGCACCTAAAGTTCTGATTTCTCAAGGAAATCTCCAAAAGCCCTATCCCATCGGGCGTGCCAAATTTTCACCTGTAGATGGTGAAATGGTGTGGGTGCAGAGAATGCAAAATGCACTACTCCTGGAGCATGCTAAGCACACGGCATATTAAAGCACATTCCAATAATACACACTTATCACCAAGCCTTTCTATCACCACTACAAACTACACTTAGGAGTAAGAGTCACAACAGCAAGCATGCAACAGAATAGAGCACAAGACAACATCCAATTAGAACAACCAAATGTAACAAGAGAAGAGTATATCACTAGTCAACAACCAAATGTAACACAAGCCATCAGCTAATGGTAGAGTCTGGACATCTTGGTGCCCAACTCCAGCATCTAGACGTCTTGATGCCCAACTCTAGCATCTGGATGTCTCGGCACCCAACTCTAGCATCTGGACGTCTCGGCACCCAACTCCAGCATCTGGACGTCTCGGCGCCCAACTTTGGTACTTGGGCTTCTTGGCGCTGAGGTTTGGTATTTGGTTCCTTGGTGCAATCCTTTTCTTTGTTCTTCAAAAAATTTATTCTACATGTTTATGATTGCTAATTCATGATTTTATAGATGTATTTGATGCTGGCCTCTACAAGCAAGTTGTCCAATGCCTTATTTTTGTATGCATCATTGGGCCTAATATTCAATTTTTTGTATCTCAATTGTGTTCCATGATTGCACTAAGCACATTGGGATGCACTATCATTATGTCAAGGAGAGACTCCTTGCTCGAGAGATCAATTTTGCATATGTGCCCACACAAGATAATGTTGTTGACCTTTTTACAAAGGATCTATCTCATGAGAAGTTTGAAGCTTTCTGCAAAGCTTTGGGCTTTCTCCCTTTTGTGGATTGACCTTAGACCACATTTTCCTTATACATGAGTGTTAGCCTCTTATTCACTGCATCATTCCAAGGGACATTTATTGGTATATTTTGGTAGTAATGTGTGTGAACACACTTAGGATTATCAAGGCACCTTTCTGCCTCTTTATGAGGTTTTCACCCCCATAACCTCTATATATGCCAATAAGGTTTTCACCCCATATATATATATATATTTATGAGGTTTTCACCCCCATAACCTCTGTATAGGATCTCGAGGCAATTCTGTAGTTGGGTTATGCCGACTTGGAAAGAACCTAAATGGACGGGGAAAGTATAGGATATTGAACGATGGTTATTGAATGGTGTGTTGATTGTGAGTCGGAGGGGCGGGTATATCACTTGGAGGGATAGTTGTTGGTGGTGGTTGGAGTGGCGATGGGGGGTGTGATGGTGCTTGTTTTGGGTCTAGCAATTCAGCATAACTGCCTGCTTTCTTCGTTTCTGGAACCTTTTCGCTACCTAACATAATGGCTAGTTTCTCCTTAGCGACCCTGCCTCTAGAAAGGGATGGAAATGATTTGAAGAGGTTCAAAATCTTTGTACCACAATTATGGGGGTCACTGAGGGAGGGGAGCGTGGCTTTTGCTATCGTGAGAGTCCCATAGTGCCCAATTCCTCTAAAGTGAAGGAGTTTCGAGCTTATTTGAAATGCTTAGATCCAACTTCAAGGAGAGTTCCCCTGGAATGGAGATGATGATTTCTCTCGTGATGGCCACATTGGCAATATTCGTTGATTGGGTCATGGTGTCCCTAGTCTGAGTGATTGTTGTAGATGTACCCTCATCTTGTTGATTCTCCTCTTCTAATGACTCGGATTCTGAAGAATTCTCTTGAGAGACCACATACAATGAATCGCTGTAGTCGCCATTGGAAGAGGATTGCTCTGATCTGCTCTCTGCATCTATTTTGAATTCAAAATATGTGTCTTCTATTGATGTAGCCATGCAATAAAGCTTTGTTGCAGAGTTATTCTGATTTCCTTGTTACCTCTGTTGTCAAGTTACTAGAGAATATTATTTGAGTAGACTGAATGTGCCTGGGTGGATGTATTTCAGATGGCCGTGTAAACAATCTCTTATCTGTAGGATATGGTGTATCTTCAGATGGTCTGTGAAGACTATCATTCCTGCAAGGGTTGGAGTAATACTTGCAAGGCACCTTAGTAATATGCAAGGCAATCACTCATATGCAAGGCAATCAGTCATATTGTCGATTGTGGAGACTAAAGGATTTGATTACTAATAGATGCATCATAGCAGTTGGTAGGAGGATTATTACCCAACCTATCCTAAGAGGATCCAGGTGAGTAGTCGACAAGACAATCTGACGTCAGAGTGAGCAAAGGCCAATCTCAAGTTTGATCAATCTTTTTTTTTTTAAGTCCTGATCAATTTTTCGATGATTGCACTTGAAGTTCCCTGGCAAAACAACGTCTGTTTTAGATAAGTGAATGCAGATTCTTCTTCTTCAAACCATTGAAAGGGAAAACTTCTACTAGTACATCATGAAAGTGGTTGTGTTGCCTCTGCGTACATGCATATGAACATCCGGTGATATCCCATGTGCCCCAAAAAGCTATGGACCTCCTCAGCATTTATAGGTCTTGGAAGCTTAAGAATTGATATTACCTTGTCTGGATCTTGATTCATCCATTTAGCAGAGACCACATGCCCTAACAAGGTGCCTTGGGTTACCAGAAAGTGGCATTTGTTATGATTAAGTTTCAAACATGTCTCTCTGCAACACTGGAATACTTGTTCTAATTGCTTCAAATGTTCTAGTACATTTTCTACTGCAGTGGTGCAAGCTTCCCCAGAGAAGGCTGAAAGTCATCCATAAAGATTCTTAAGAATTTTAGGAGCAACTTGTTGAAGATAAGATATACTGTCCTGTTGAAAGTGGCTAGTGCATTCCTAAGGCCGAAGGCCATTTTGGTGTAGATATAAGTTCCCTAAGGGGTTACAAAGGCTGTTTTTGGCTGATCTTCAGGATGGATTTCCAGTTGGTTGTATCCACTGAAACCATCCATGAAACTCTATAGCACATGTCCTGCCACATCTTCAACCACTTGTTCAGAAAAGGGTGTGGGAAACCCACCAAGGATGGTTACCTTACTTAATGCTCGGAAATCCACACAAACCCTGATCTTATTAGGTTGCTTCTTAGGTGTGATGACCATGGAAGACAACCATTCTGAATGTTCTACCAGAATTATGATACTGCTTCCTCCATTTTCTGGATTTCCTTCTTGACTGCATCTGCATAATTTGGATTTAGCCTATAGATTTTACCTCTAATTGGTCGAGCCTCTGCCACTAGAGGAATAGTGTGTATTTCCAGCTCTTTTCGTATTCCTATCAAATCTTTGTAACTCCATGCAAATACATCTTTAAAATTATTCATGAATATTATTACCTCTATGAGGAGCAAAGGATGGTCCCACAACCAACTTGCTAGTAGGAGTTTTTGTGGATTATCTTCTCCTCCTAAGTTGACCTCCTTGACTGGCTCCAGAGTTGCCCCTTCCTCGTCCTTAAACAACATTTCCTTGGTGAATGTTGGACCATCATTGATGGTGATTTCCTGTGTCCATCCCACTGGGACTTCCACCAGCGGGAATATGCTTTCTACTAGTTGTTCTTCTATTCGGCTACCTTGAACTCCTTTCAAAACTTTACCTCGTTTGCAATCTTTAGCCGGTTCTCGTAATACCACAGACTCCACAGTAGGTGGTTCTTCTTCTTTCTCCTTGATTGATATTGTAAAGCATGAAACATTATTAGTCTCCTCAATCTATTGCCTAGATCTTCTGTAGATAATTCTTCTCCTATATCAACTTCTTCCATAATGTTAGGTGATTCTATTTTAGTTGACTCTGTGTGAGGTTTCCCGTTGGGCCGCCCAACCAATTGTAGCGGTAGCCCAAGATGGAGGATAAGCTGTCTGTTTAGGTGCCTAGTGTGGAGGCCCTTGAGTAGAGAATGGAGCCCAAGCCTCTGGAGTGGCCTTGCTACTTGGGGCGGAGGAGCCCAGCTGGGACTAGGAGGTGGAGTCGCCCAGCTGCTTGGAGGTGGAGGAGGTGCCCAACTAGGACTAGGAGGTGGAGTCGCCCTATCTCTGCCTCTGGGAGGTGAATGCGCCCAACTTGAGCTAGGAGGTGTAGACGGCCAACTTGAATTAGGAGGTGGAGACGCCCAACTTGAATTAGGAGGTGAAGATGTCCAGAGAGGTGAAGGCACCCTTTTTTGTCCTGATATTTCCACATTTTCCAGAACCAATGGTGGAGGAGGCATGGCCCAAATGCTTTCTCTTTCTTGTCCGGTTTGTTCATCTTCTCCATTGTTATCTTTCTTGCTTTCCTCTGTAGTTTGCCTTGGATGGAGAACAACCTTAGAAGTACCTAGGGCTTCATCCGTTCCTCCTTCCATTTGAAGTTGCCTCATCACCTTATCTGTCCAGTCACCCATAAGGTGTAACTACCCCAATCATGTACCGCTTTACTGTGGCGCAACCATGGCCTTCCTATCAAGAGGGGAAATCCTCCCTTCGACTTTGGAAGTGTTATTACCACAAAATCCAACACAAATGTTAACTTATGAATGACGACTTCGACCTTCTCCATTATGCCTAGTGGGCTTACCTTGCTTTGGTCTGCCAATGATACTATAAAATGAGCAGCCGTAGTTGGCTTTAAGTTTAGCAATGTCATTGTGTATTCAGGCATCAGGTTAATCCCGGATCCCCCATCAACTATTACCCCTACCAAGGTAGTTCCCTTGATAGTTATAGTTAATATAGGGCTCTTGTAATCAGTAAGTGATGCCATCTTAGATGGTTCCAAGCTATAAGTTGAGGGTTTAGGTATTTGTTTAGAAATTAGAGAAGTGAAGCCTTGCCCGCCACTTAATATGCTACCAGGATCTAACCCATTTATGGCAGCCATTACTTCTCCTCTAAACCCAAGACTCATAGCTAACAGATTATATAGAGATACATGTTGGTAGGTGTTTTGCAAGACTTGAACTGCAGTGAGAAAACCTTCTTGATTGTTCCTTGAAGTAGCTCCATTCTGAAACTACCTTAGGTCCTCCTTAGATACTGCATACGCTTTGTCGATAACATGTTCGAGAGTATCTTCATTTCTTCTTACTCTTCCTAGTGAGATTGTCTCCTTGTCTTGGTTGTGTTTGGCTTCCTGAGAAGGTTCATGCTCCATGGTCCTTTTCCCCTTGTCCTTTGTTGAACAAGCTAGATCTGTTGTTTCCTTGGCAGCACCCTTCAAGGCTGCCTTTTGCCTTTGTGCCCTAGTCATTACTCCGAGAAGTTCCTCAAGCTGGGCTACTCAGGCACTTAGATAGTCTACATTGCCCTCATCATTAGTTATTGTGATCATATATAGGGGGCAAGAGTTACCTTGTGTGATTGTGGATGGCATTGACTTCGGGCAGTCCATCGTGTAATGATTCCTTGTGTCAGGACAGTTTTTGCATGGTGGGGCATCTTCAGGAAGGGAACACTTACTTTGGAAGTGTCCTTACCTCACATCGGTAACACATTATAGGCCCAGGTGGTCGGTTCTGATGAGGCCTACCTTCTTGCCATTGATGTCCTTGACTAGTATAAAAAGTTGTTACAGAAGGTGTTGTGGTGGACGGTAAGGGTGGTTGCCCTAACAAGGAGGACTGTGCCACCCCTATGCATTGAGTTGTTGGCGGTTGTCCTGGCATCATATTCTGGTTCCCAAGAGCCTTCAAAAAATAACAATCTTTGGCCTCATGGCCACCCTTTCCACAAAACTGGCATGTTAGCCTCCTTGGACACTCTTGTGTTGTGCGTCCTTGAGTAGTACAGAGAGAACACCATAGTCCAGTTCTTACCTCCCTTAATGTTTTGAGTTCTTCAAGCTATTGTCGTATCTGAGTGAGATCTTATGAGGTACCTTTGTCCTCTTCTCGATTTCTTTGAAGCTTTAAGGCCTCTAGTTCCTTCCTCAAGGCTGTCACCACATCTTCATCTTGGGGAAAATTCTTACCTGGTTGTGTTCCAAAATGAACCCGTGTAGTCTCAATCCTTGTGGCAGCAGCTTCGAATTCTCTTAAAGTGGCATCCGGTCATAAAAGCTCTCTCAACTTCTATTGTGTGGATTTCGGCAAGGCTTTCTCCACCCATTTCTTGACAAGGAAATCCCCTGGTGGTTCCGGCAATCTTGCCACGAGTGATCTTGCCCGTGTCATAAGTTCTGAAAATGATTCTCCCATATGCAAAATTAGATTCTCAAGTTCATCTAATGTTCTTTCTGTAGAGTTACCTGGTCGGAATGCTTCCGTAAATTCCGTTCTCAATGCTTCCCATGTTTAGAGAGCAAGGAAGGCATCCTGTCGTTGTTGTAAGCCCCTGCTCTTACAAATTGAAAGAAATCTTCGTACATGATCTTCAAGATCTTCATTAGCACCACCATGAAATGAAGAAAATCTAATATTTATCCTTGACAGAAGAGCGGAAAGTTCCTCTTCCATAGCGTTATTAAGAAAAGTGTCTTGAGGTAAAGTTCTTTGAGTTTTAGCCCTGTCCTCTAATCCTTCTATTCTAGAAGCTAGGCTTGAGGCGGATAGACTTCTTACGGGGTGTTAGGTAAGGGTCTGGCCTTCTTCTGTGATAGCTTTTGATTGGTGTCTTCTTAGGGCTTAACTACTTCTCTTTGCTAGCTCTGGTGTGGGTCATGGACCATCTTGGGAACTACTTCCAAGAGAGGAATTGATGAGAGAGTGATTAGATGGGAGGAGGTGGCTCACCTTGACAAAGAAGCTCTCGATGGAGAAGATTAATTGAAGAGGAAGTCGCCCAAATGAAAGAGATCGCCCAAGTGGAGGAGCTTGAGGGAAAAGGAGCGAAGGTTGGTCTCAAGAGAAGGTTGCTCAGGAGGAGTCGTCACCCAAGAAGCCAAAAAGAGAGGAGGCTCAAGAGGAGTCGCCCAAGAAGCCAAAAAGATAGGAGGCTCAACAAGAGTCGCCAAGAAGCCAAAAAGAGAGGGGGTTGAGGAGGAGTCGCCTAGAAGCCAATGAAGAAGGTAGTTGCCTTGGGTTTTAGTGGTGGAGAGGAGAAGCTTATGAAGGGAGAGGTCGTCACACTCGGAAGAAGAGGTTGCAAAAGGAGAGGCGGCCCTGAGGAGGTCGCCCAGGGGAGGAGAGGTGGCCTTGAGGAGAAGAGGTGGATGAAGAGTCACACAAGAAGAGGGGAAGGCTATGAAGTGGAAAATCTGGAGGAGACACTACAGAACCAATTTCGTATCAGACTAATCTAATCAACCATGTGTTGGAGCAGTAGAGGAGGCAGAGCTCAATTGGTATCAAGAGAGGTACTGAGACTAACCCAAGTGTGGCACCTAAAGTTCTGATTTCTCAAGGAAATCTCCAAAAGCCCTATCCCATCGGGCGTGCCAAATTTTCACCTGTAGATGGTGAAATGGTGTGGGTGCAGAGAATGCAAAATGCACTACTCCTGGAGCATGCTAAGCACACGGCATATTAAAGCACATTCCAATAATACACACTTATCACCAAGCCTTTCTATCACCACTACAAACTACACTTAGGAGTAAGAGTCACAACAGCAAGCATGCAACAGAATAGAGCACAAGACAACATCCAATTAGAACAACCAAATGTAACAAGAGAAGAGTATATCACTAGTCAACAACCAAATGTAACACAAGCCATCAGCTAATGGTAGAGTCTGGACATCTTGGTGCCCAACTCCAGCATCTAGACGTCTTGATGCCCAACTCTAGCATCTGGATGTCTCGGCACCCAACTCTAGCATCTGGACGTCTCGGCACCCAACTCCAGCATCTGGACGTCTCGGCGCCCAACTTTGGTACTTGGGCTTCTTGGCGCTGAGGTTTGGTATTTGGTTCCTTGGTGCAATCCTTTTCTTTGTTCTTCAAAAAATTTATTCTACATGTTTATGATTGCTAATTCATGATTTTATAGATGTATTTGATGCTGGCCTCTACAAGCAAGTTGTCCAATGCCTTATTTTTGTATGCATCATTGGGCCTAATATTCAATTTTTTGTCTCTCAATTGTGTTCCATGATTGCACTAAGCACATTGGGATGCACTATCATTATGTCAAGGAGAGACTCCTTGCTCGAGAGATCAATTTTGCATATGTGCCCACACAAGATAATGTTGTTGACCTTTTTACAAAGGATCTATCTCATGAGAAGTTTGAAGCTTTCTGCAAAGCTTTGGGCTTTCTCCCTTTTGTGGATTGACCTTAGACCACATTTTCCTTATACATGAGTGTTAGCCTCTTATTCACTGCATCATTCCAAGGGACATTTATTGGTATATTTTGGTAGTAATGTGTGTGAACACACTTAGGATTATCAAGGCACCTTTCTGCCTCTTTATGAGGTTTTCACCCCCATAACCTCTATATATGCCAATAACCCTAAAGCACTATTAAACTTTGTGCATTTACAATGATACACTCTTTGTTATGCTCCTAAGCTTCTTCTTCTTCATTGTGCTCTCTCTGAGCATTCTCAATCCCCAAACTCCAACATTAAGGGTTGCAAGTTGATCTATGTTTGACCTCGTCGAAGAATGTTAAAACATTACTAAGCCCTTTGTTAGGTACTTAAAAGGGATATAAAGTTGAATGTCTTTATCGTAGAAGGGACTCATTAGGGCAAGAGTATCATAATTTGATAAGGCAAGTGACAATCTTTACTTTATTACATGGTAAAAACCGATTGGCAAGTGTATATTCATTCATACCTATAGAATCAATCATGGCATACAAGAATCTTAAGTCCTTCATCCTTCAAGAATTGTATGCTGTGGACCTCACCATCACACAATGTCATCATAGAAAAAGTAACATGTCAGCCAATCACGAAATAAAAGCTCTTGCAGATTTCCAAGCATTATCACTATGTAACACTTTAACAAACAAATATGGTAAGAGTGTTATCACTAAGCATCCTTGTAATGGAGTGCCTTGAACCCTTTCAACCAATCATCCATTGAGAGTATAAGCGAAACCATGCACAAAGATTATTATCATCAACAACCATCATTTGGCCACAAACACTTTGTCATCAATCACATCAACATTTTGCAAGCTTCATTTAAAGACCTCAAATGATTACAAGTCATAGCAATCATCAATAAGTACTTCCAATCCTATTGGAACCAAGATAAGCAAAGCTACACCCCCTCATGGCAGCCACAAATCAAGCATGTACTAGGAAGACATTATAAAATTGCGTGATATATTATCATCTGAAGATTCACTGGATCAAAATTGGGAATGCCAAGAGAGAACTGCACGAGATATAGAAATAATTACATTACTCATTGATTGGAGAGTCATTATTTAGTTGCCATCACCAAATCCCAATCATTGCCCAAGGCATAATCATCATCAATTCAATCATGATGTGTGCCACCATCATGAATAATATCATTCTAACTAGATCCAATGCCTTGTTAATTAGGCAGCCTCATTTTGAAACAGCAAAGGTTAATTGCATTAAATCCCAATCACGAGGATCAAGGCATCATAATCATCACACAATCATGCTCTTATTATCGCGGAATCGTCCTCTCAACACGTGAGAAAGCCATCATAACCAGATGTTATATCTCATCTAGAGTACCAGTCAGTGCTTCATTAGTCCAGATGATGCCAACCTGGTTGGCAAAAAGAAATTTATCTCCCTTAACGTAACAAATGAATGCACAATATATATAAGCCTCCCATTCAAAGAAAGGTGCAAAAAGAACCCGTAAACATGTTGATGGACGATCCTCTCGTGACATGTTCATTGGTGCAAGCACTAACAAAACACTGAACAGTTGAATACTTGGAGGACTTCAAAATCAATCATAAGTATTTGGCTTTACCTTGGATGAGTATGTGTTTCAACTTTTTGGTATCCAAAACTTTTCAAATATCCAAAAAAAAATCAATGAGATATATTGAAGAATTTTCAAACAGATACAACAAAAGACGATACTATGTTAAAGAATTTTGATAGATTCGTTAAGTTCTCTAATAAGAACTCAACGAATCTATCAAAAGAGAAGCCTTACGCCTCACAATAAAAACAGTATATTAATCATTGCACTCCTAGAGGATAAAGTTCAAGAGAGGCTAATTTCCTTATTCCCAAAACAGCTGTGCAAGAAACATCCCAAAGAGTACGCTTCACTAAAAAGATGCTATACGCTAGAAGTTTGTATTCAAGGCTCTATTGACTTTAAGAGTAAATTTTGAAATTTAGATGTAGCCTCACTTGAAGATTACCAAACAGCCTCAAAATGAAAGTCAATGTGAAAGAGTATATTCCACCAAGGAAACTGACTGTTCCAATGATTCCAAAAAAAGAAAAGAATTAAGGGAAAAAGGACAAAATCTAAGGCAAAAATCAGGTGCCCTATACGTTGTTTGAACCTTAGGATACATGGGGGGGGGAAAAAAAAAACAGAAAACATGCATACAGTAGAAAATACAGTACATGCGAACTTCGTACATTTTCTGAAATGGCACATGCAAAGAAAACAATAGCTGATTGAATCGTATTGTAGTGAAAATGGCAGAGGATGGCATATGCATACACTGATGCAATCTATCAGAATAAGGAACAAGATACTTTTCATATCGGCAAAATCTGTTCCGAGGGGATCGCAATGACCAGAAACAGTTGTCTTCCAAGCCGAAAGAATGGCAGAGCTAGAATGGCAGTTTATTCGTTCTAGTGAACCTGGGATTGGACATTACATTGTGGTAACAACCTGATGCCACCACTCAAACCATCAAAATGTTAGTACACATTCTAAGGTCATCAAACTGCAATAATGCAGTAATGTTACGATCCCAGAACCCACATCCTTGAAAGAAACAGGGATATTCCAAAGACTGGTCATTGATGTGAAAATACAGCCCATGACAACATGACTCTAAAGATGCCTCAAGACATCCAGAAGCATTGCACTCCATGTATCAATAGCACCTGGAAGACACCAATGAAGGCAATCATTTTGAACCTTTGCATTTTTGTCATGTGCAAAGGGCTGAAAATATCTGTATGGACCAGGATGTGCATCAGGCCTCAATATAGAAGCATGTATTGTATCTGCTAATCTAAGCTTAAAAGAATACTCTGCATCTCTCTGCACCAGTTTACCGAACTCTTCTAGCTGCATCTTATACATCTCCAATGTCATACCTTGCAAAGTCATTGTTTTGCTCTTAAAAGGAACTGTTCGTGTGCAATTACCACCATTATCCCAACGGCCATTTTCAAAGTGATCAGGTGTAAAAGTCCTAAAGAACACCACACCTTTGTAACCAGATGAGACAAGGAAATCAAAAACAGTTTTTAATGCCTCCCTGTATGCATTATAAAATCCAACTTCTGTGAGGTTCAAAGTTGGGCAGTAATGACAGCCAACAACCTTGTTTTGCATGAAGTATACTGACGATTTCAAGTACCACTGCCCTGAAGATAAGACAATATAGTCATACTTGTGCAAAAAGGGTGCCCAGCTCTCATCCACAATATCTAAGTGAAGTTTTTCAATCCCTTGAGCATAGCCCTCAACTTCATCCTCAGTGCCTTTAACCAAAAATGGAGCCCATAAAATAGCTAATGTGAAATTGTATGACTTGAAGTACCAATGCACATTACGATCCACACCATCATTATAAATACACTCGGGTATCTCAACCTGCATGTTGAAAATGAATCCCAATTGTTCAGTGTCATTTACAAAATGGTTTTTCAAACCAAACACACTCAAATAAACCCAGCCATTGTTCAATAGGAAGAAAATCTTTTTGAAATGCCGTAATTATCATAAGCATTCCTTACTATGCACACACTTATCTCCTATATGTCAGATGATAATCAAAACTGAAGTCCCACATAAATTCAGACAGTTAACCAAAGAAAACTCATAAAGCATCATCTAGAGAGCGCTTTTCTCATCCCAAGTTTCGAGTTTGCTTCTTAAGGTAGTTTATAGTTTCTACTCATTCTTTCGTGCCTTCTCAAAAGTTTTTCTTTCTTCTTTTGCAGGCCCTGTGGTTAATACCCCCATATAGCTTCATGAACGACTACCCCACACCCAATCCACTACCCTGCCCCCATGGCTTTATGATAGAAAATCTTCTCATTTCTTGAGATTTGTGGAACTATGTTAGCAGCAGCCATTCTCTGCCAAGTCAGGAACCTAAGCAAAGCTTAGAGGACTCCATCGACTGAGTTTAGAGACAGTGTTAATATGCCTATAGACTATGACACCTGATATAAGTCACTACAATGGCTACTACACTTACACAACAACAAAAATGTAAAGACTCTAGGAAAACATAGTGATTCCTTTCTTTTCTCTTTTAACAAAAGGTCAGACATTCTGCATTTTCATTTCTGATGCACTACAAGGTCATGCACCATGTAGAGCTAGAATCTCTTTATCATCACATGTTTGACCATGTGTAGCATTTGTCTCATATAGATGAAGCCTGTCAATATCACTTCAAATTCACTTCTTGAGTCGCATCATCCTTTAGAGAAAGAGAGAGAGAGAGAGAGAGAGAGAGAGAGAGAGATATGTGTGTGTGTGTGTGTGTGTGTGTGTGTGTGTGTGTGTGTGTCTAGACTCTATATATATATATATATATATATATATATATATATATATATATATATATATATATATATATATATATATATATATATATATATATATATATATATATATATATATATATATATATATATATATATATATATAGATAGATAGATAGATAGATACACACACACACACATACATATATATATATATATATATATATATATATATATATATATATATATATATATATATATATATATATATATATATATATATATATATATATATATATATATATATATATGCAAGTTTCTTAACTTTGTAAACCCATTTATTTCCGATCACTTTCTTACCATTTGGTTTTGGAACAAGATCCCAAGTCTTGTTCTCCTCAAGAGCTTTGAACTCCTCCTTCATTGCTTCTCCCATTGTTTCTTACCTTTTGCTTCACTGTAATTCTGAGGTTCTTCATCTTCCTTTACTAAGTAAGCATAGTTTTTCTGAGTCAAATAAGAAGTGTCATAGGAATACCTTGTTGGTTGTTTCCTTACTCTGTTTGACCTTCTTAGCTCATATTCTCCATGTGTATCTGAATACACATCTTCATCAAATCTTGGTCCATCTTCGTTTCTCATACCTGATCCGATCCTGGACGTACTTGTCTGCATATGATCTTCATCTCCATTCACCTGCATATGTGATTTACCTTTTTCATTGCTTCTTACCTCCTCTTCAATTGTTTCATCATTATACTCTATGTCTGTATACCAACTTTTTCCTTCATCAAATGTCACATCTCTAGAAACAGTAAACTGTTTGGTTAGAGGACTCCATAACCTATAACCCATCTGTTTTTCATCATATCCGATGAACACATATTTTTTAGCTTTTGGTTCAAGCTTATGTCTCAACTGTGATGGTACATAAGCATAAGCAACTGATCCAAACACTTTACAATGATCAAGTGTTGGTTTCTTGCCCCACCAAGCTTCATAAGGTGTCATCCCATTTAAAGCTGTACATGGTAATCTATTTACCAGATATGTAGTTGTATTTACAGCCTCAGCCCAAAGATAATTTGGACAATTCTTCTCCTTTAGCATTGCTCTTGCAAACTCAACTAGAGTTTGGTTTCTTCTTTCTGCTACTCCATTTTGTTGCGGTGTATACCTGCAAGTTATTTCTCTTTTGATATCTGCATTCCACATATAATCATTGAACTCTCGAGAAAAATATTATCCTCCTCAATCAGACCTTAGTCTTTTGAGTTTCTGTCCTTCAAGTCTTTCAGCATATGCATGAAAATGCCTGAAAGCTTCAAATACTTTTGACTTCCCTTTCAAAACATAAAGAGTTATCCATCTTGTTGCATCATCAATAAAAAGAACGTAATACCTTGAGCCACTGATAGATCCTTCTTTTGTCGGTCCCCATACATCTGTATGTATAAGTTCTAACACATCATCGTGTCTGTACCCTTTCTTCTGAAATGGTAACCTGTGGGCTTTTCCCATCTAACAAGCTTCGCAGTTGTGAATCATATGTTGATTCTTCATATTTGGTAATCCTCTCACGGATTGTTTCTCCACCATAGTTTTGATTCATGTTTCATTAAATTGTCCTAGCCTCTTGTGCCAGAGGTCTAACTCTGTAAATACCTCATCACCATGTGTGATCAAGGCTTGACCAACATTCCCTTGTACTTTAAGAGTAAAAAGTATACCTTCCTTTTTACCATGGACAATTTGATTGTATCCATTCTCTGAATCTTCAACAAATACTCCTTCATTTGTAAACATGAATTGAAAACCTTTTTCTACTATCTGTCCCACACTAATCAGATTCTTCGAGATTGTTGGAACATACAAAACATTTGTTAGTAGATCAGCTCCATTCTTACACTTTACTTTTCCAATTGACCTTACATTATGTTTTGTGTTATCACCTGTTTGTACTGTATGATTTGAAATACCTCCTTCAAGTTCTAATAACAATTCTATATTTCTTGACAAATGATTTGAACAACCAGAGTCAATATAGAATACCTTGAGGTCTTCATTCTCTGACATACTTATCGAGTTCATCATCAACGTTGTATCACTGTCATTCTGCGTATCATTCGCATAGTTGTAGTAGGTAGTGTTGTGAGACTGATTCTGTCCCCAACTTCTTGCTCCACCTCTACCATATCCGCCTCTTTGGCTTTGTCTTCCTCTTTGATATCTTCCGCTTCTGCCTCTACTCTTATTGTTCTGAATCTGACTTTTACCTCTACTTTTACTTCTGCCATTACCTCTTCCTCTTGCATAATTTGCTTGAGTAGTCATCTCTTCTTCATCTTTTTCTTTTCCTTTATCACCTTTCTTATTATTCTTTGCGTACATAGCAGAACTATGTCCTTTATCTCCGTCTATCTTCAAATCTTGCTCAAACGTTAGCATTAGTCCAAGAAGCTGATTTAAATCTGGTACAAAATGATTTAAAGAAAATTCAGTTGATAGTACGAAAGGTTTCCATCTTTCATCTCCTCTCAGTCCTGCAAGCACTTGTGCTATCAACCTGCGATCTTCGATATCTTCATCAATAGATCCAAGACTATCCGCCAAGTCTTTCATCTTAGTGACATAATCACTAATGCTTTGACTTTGCTTTTTCTTGAACGTTGTAAACTATGACCATAAACTAGCCTTCCTAACTTTCGTCGTATTTTGGAAATGATCTTCCAATGCACTCCATATGTCTTCCGCGTTCTCTAGACCTCTAATGTGCGGTAGTAAATGATCTGTAATGGTATTGTAGATATAAGTTCTTGCCGTTGCATCTTTCTTCTGCCAAAGCTTCAAGGCTTCTAACTCTTCTTTCTTTGGTTGACTGTCGTCTTCGAAAGTTGGCTTCTTTTCTTCTCTTGTCACATATATCATTAAGTCCTTACTCATAAGTAAGGCTTCCATGCGCATTACCCATGCGGGATAATTATCTCTGTCCAATTTGTCAATAGAGATATGATCTGCCATAATCTTCTTGTTTCTGTTGCTTTCGGTGAGTGTAACGTTAAAAGGTTTTACCTTCTACAAACTTTTACCCTTGAGAATTACTTCGGAACGTTTCTTGACGCCGTTTATTGTTGATCATCTCAGCTTTCACCTTTCTTGAGAAAGTTCTTCGAATTCTCTTGTATCTTCACTTTCGTTTACTCTTGAGGATCTTTCTGCTCTTCAGAATCTTTCTGCTATGATACCACATGTTGAGATCTAACAACGTATCATCAGCTGTTGAGCTCTTGTACTACTTGTTAACGCGGTGAGTAACATGAAATTACTCAGATTTCTTCACATACAAAGAATGCGCTCAAACTTCCACATGAACATGTGCTTTCTATTAGAGAAGATGTATACAAAATAGCTTGGCCTCACTTTGCTCATAGCTATGGAAAACTCTCCTACTCTGAGTAGTTATTCCTTACCATCTCTCTCATATGAATACCCGACAGTTAAGGTTCTATTATTCATCTCTACATACGCAATCTTTGGCGTCTTCTATATCACTATCCTCAGTTTCTATATGCGCTATTCTATTCCGGTTCTATGCGCTCTCATTCTAACTCATATGTATTATGATCTTCTACCTCATATATATACATTTTGGTCCGAGATTCAAAACTCGTATTTCTGGAAGTTTCTATGAACTAAATTACAGTCGTGAATTTGTCCCTTCACTAAAGCTTGATTTTCTGAATGCTTTGTTTCTGCTTCTCTTTGTCTTTCTTCGTCTTTATGTCTGTCTGTAAGTCAAATTCGTGAGTGATTCTTCAACATTATGTATATGTGTCCAAGGATAGTAGACACCAAAGTGACAAGGATTATGGATCAAGGATCAAAGATAACAAGCTCACAATCTCAAAATTGTAGTCTATAAAAAAAGAACCCAAAAAAAATTGGTTTTAACTCTCTAATTCTAGGCCAATCAGCTTTGATTATGACCTTATTGGATGGATTATACCAGATCCAACCAGACAAGTCTAGGTTGGACACATAGTTCGCATGAACTCGTATGTCATACGAGTGCAACCTTACTACAAGCAAATTCCTCTTATTCTGTATTGCTACTTGCCTACTTCCTTGATGTATCTTGCATAATTTATATTTATTAGTGTGAGCTTCTTTCACATCTTCCCTCTTTCTCTACCTTGATCATTGTGACCCTTCAAGAACCTTTACATTTCCTCCATAAGCTTTTCTTGCATGGGTTTCTTATTGTGGAAGCAACTTGTTTAATCATTAATGGCATCCTTGAGAAGATGATGGATTGACTAGGACAAGACAAGTACGTGTAATGATTAGAAATTGAGGTGACTTTATGGAAGACGATGTGCACCATATTGCGTACCAATTCAATGTGTAACTTCATTCTACAAGTTGCAAGTCAACCAGCATACTTTGTGTATGTGTGCCCTACAAGATGAACAAGTTGCAAACCCATTCTGCTTTGATCAGCTATGACAATAACCATGATTAGAAATGGATCTCAATGCTTTTGTTGGCAATCTTTTCTACAAGGTTTTCCCATACCTTTCATTCTTTTTTTAGTACTTGCAGACACAAAATCTTGAAGATCATGACTACAATGTCAAATTTAGAGCTTGAACGAGAAAGAAGGGAGAAAAATATTATGATTTTCAGGATGAGAACCTCAAATAATCTTGTGAACTTCTAGGAAATACTTACAAGGTTTACTTGCATTTGATGATAAGCTACAAGCTATTTTCTTGGTTATGACATCACTTGATTTTTGGGAGACATGTTGGAGGCAAAGTGGGCCCAAATTACACAGGGTCGCACAATCTTTCCAACACTAGAACCATGAACACATAGTACATACACACCTTGAACCGAACAAGATAAATGAAAGACAATAGGTTACCGAAGAGACAAGAAATTGGAACGAGTAGCTACTCTAAAATAAATGACTCCATGAAATAATAACTATACAATGTGTGTGTATACACAAAATTGCATAAAAGTCTAAACATAGAAATGATCTAGATACAAAATTTGAGAGAAGTGTACCTAAGAGTTATAGAAAGATAAGTGTGTCCTTGGATTGTGAGATAGAATAGGCTGATTATAGAGAAATCAGTTTATGCAGTTCATGTGTTGTGAGGAAGTGCCAAAATCTGCGACCAAACCGAAATATTGCTCCTATAATATAAGCAGCTACAAATACTTCTCCTCTTGAGTTAGTAATATGGAGAACCTCGTGCAACAGCTGTCACCAAGACTTGAAGACTTGAGGACTTGAAGTAGGAACAAAAATATGCACTACTTAAAAACCAGCAAGTATATACAATATGTGTGTGTAAAAAGGAAGTGAGCTACAATTAAACAGCTACAAACTCTCCAACAAAAGCAACGCACCTCTAGAGCACTTAGAGAATGAGAATATCATCATCCTTATGCACCCTTATGCACTCATTTACAGAAAACAGACCCAAAAGCTAGTTTAGCAAAATCTGTGCTTTGAATCTCGGGAAAACATCCATGTAGCTTTTATTTTTGCATGAGTTACCTTAAGTCTTTTATTTCATGCTTTTGATCTCATTCATTGGTGCGCTAGCTTTTTGTAGATTAGATATTGACCATTCATAATAATTAAAGTTATAGTATGAAAAGCACTATGAAAAGCCAAAATTAAGATTCAATTTTGAGGGGTTTTTGGATATCAAATGGTAGAATGTTATATATGTTTAGAAAGTTCTTTTAAAAGGAATGTTATATATGTTTAGAAAGTTCTTCTAAAACTCTATAAGAATATGCAATAATAACTTTTTACCATCTTCTACCGTACCATTCTTGAGAAATGAGAAAATGGTAATCTTAGGATATGTTGAAAATTAGGACTTTAGGCACAATTTGACATTGTTTCCAACAATCCCCTCCTCAATGTCATAATGGGGCAAGGTTTAATAACTTGCATAACTTTTGATGTCTATCTCTTTATAATGCTTTAGTAAAAATATCTTCCACCTTCTCACTAGTAGGAACATAGATAAGATCGATGTGCTTTTTAACTACCTTCTCACATTATACATATATAGTGATAGCGAACCTTAATATGCTTTGGCCTTGCATAATGAACTCAATTCTTTGCCATAGGCCCATAGCAATAACACTTTGACAATTTGAAATATTTGCATAGGTAAGTGAACAAACATAAACATAAAACTAACTTCAAATTTTTTGCGACCATATAGCCTCAAGTGTAGGTCTAAAGGAAGCTCTGTATTCTACTTCAACTTGAAGATGTAGGTAGCTATTGTAGGTTGTTTCCTAGAATGCCATAAAATTAACGATTCTCCAACAAAGAAACAATAACTTGTTGTAGGTCTTCTTGAGTCTTTATCACCTGACCAATCAAAATCTCCAAATCCTTTAAGTGTAAAATCTGGTGACTTAGGAAATATCATAGTATAATTCTTTGTGGCCTTCAAATATCTTAAAAATCATCTTACGTCTTCCCAATTATTTTTAAGAGATCTATGCATGAACCTTGATACTTGAGAAACAAGCAAAGTGTATTTCAGGACATGTATCACAAAGACAAATCAGGAAATCAATTGCTTTTCTATATAATATGACATCAAAAGGTCCTAAATCTACTTCTGCCTTTAGAGATACATTAACATCGATAGGGGTTTGCATAGGTTTAGAATCTTGCATTTCAAACCGTTCTAGAAATTTCTCAATGTACTTATGTTGTGTCATGAATATATTATTATCATTGTGAATGGATTCAATGCCAAGATACTGTCATATGGTAGAATGTATCAGAGAATATTAAAGAATCTTACCAGTTTTGTTTGTATTGAATCTAGATTTGTTTATTATAGCTAGGAAAAATATATTGACAACTTTGGGGGTTGGCATTTTTGCCTCATTATTCAGCTGCATCTCCCAACTCATGTGTATTCTACAAAGAAATTGTACCTTGAAGGGTGCCACTCTCAACATCATTCAGAAAAGCTGTATGACCCCTGCATAGATCTTGTAATAGGAAAGTTATCGTATGTGTCACAATGTAGATGTAAACGATCTTTACCTCATACAAGAGTGAATCTTGTGAAATAATTTTTTGCTTAAGGCTATATAGCACAACTTCAGATATTCTCTGATAGCTACCATAGCACTTGTGCCATTAACCAATAACCAAATAGAATCACATGCTAATATTGCTACATCTCCAGCTATTGCTGGGAATTTCTTGTTTGAAAAACAATCTGCTTGTGGTGGTTAATGACTAAAGAGTATAGGAAAAAGGTATGAGATAATGCATGTCATAGTTCAAGTATCGAACTGCGTGAAGATGTTCCTTTCCAGATAAATATGCATACTATTGAGTAAGATTACATCAATTACAAAGGACTCATTAAGACAAACTTATTGTGGCCCTGCTCTACAAAATGATGCACACTTACAGTATCAATGTGAAACATGAATCTGTCTCTTTCATCAACCATTAGCAAAAATTCCTCTACTTTACTAAATGAAATCACCCCTGAAATTGTTTAAAATTGTTTAAAATTGTTTAGAATTGTTTGAAATTATCGAAAACCCTAACCTGGGAAAGAGAACATAAGAAAGATTGAAAATGGTTTCGAGCTATGGAATCCCCAATGAAGGCCCACTTTTTTCCAGAAACGATCTCCAAGTATGCATTTGCATCAAATAATGGAAGCTCACAGTCATAAGGTTTCCATCTCCAGTAGAGGTAGCCAATATCTGGTCTTCCATTCTTGATACAGTTCTGATGCTCTTGGATAAACCGGCAAGACTTATTTGAATATGCAGGACCACTAGAGTGTGGTATCCAGTCTCCTCGCCAGATGTTGCACCCTCCTGAATTTCAGTTGCAAATTAGGCATTATGTAAGGTTGAATGTCTGGAGAATATTAAAACAATAAGCAACTTTAAACTGGCGATAAATGATGATTTCGCAGTAAAGAATCCGCTTTTG
The DNA here is from genome assembly GCA_020310875.1 of Ceratopteris richardii. Taxonomy (NCBI): domain Eukaryota; kingdom Viridiplantae; phylum Streptophyta; class Polypodiopsida; order Polypodiales; family Pteridaceae; genus Ceratopteris; species Ceratopteris richardii. The sequence continues at coordinate 136,845,559 of CM035411.1, forward strand.
ACCAGATTGGAAACGTTCATTAGAGGTAACACCAAATTCAAGCCAATCTCAAGTCCACAACATTTGAACTGCAATAAATACTTTGATTGATTACAGTTAAGCTGCACTCGCGAATTTAAAGCTTGAAATATAGCATAAGCATAGTCTTAGCCAATTGGATAATCCTTAGGTACCCTTTTCATACCATTGACTAGAATACGATGGCGTATGAACGTTTATGAATCTTGTAAGACAACAGTCTACTGATCGAAATTGTAATGATCAACTCTGAGGCCGCCAAAAACATAGAAACTACGGACCTTTGCAGTACCATCACAAAAAAAAAACTACTACAACACAAAATATTTAAGCCATGATACTAGAAGATGAGTGATTCATTGCTAATAAAAAAGGGTCTTCTACTGATCTGAGATTCATGAGGCCAAAATCCTAGAATTAATAACTGCTAAAACAAGATACGTACTATATAGAGTGAGAATTCGCCCAATCGGTGCTATAATCTAAAAGAGACATTCTGACATGGAGCTCAAAACTAGGTTGTATTGGGCCCGAATAATGAAGTTTACTCAGAAGGAAGTCTTTCGCAAAATTTACGAGAAGAACATATTGTGAATCCAAAAATGGAGCTTTGAAGGCAAAGATTTATAGCTTACTGGTTTGGATTATCTTTGCTCTAATAATTCGAAATATGCAGTACCATAGCACCAACAGTAACATATTAAACGATGTATATGACCAGGAATGAAGTGTGTACGTGCCTGGGTATTTCAAATAGTTGAAACGGCTATCTAAGGCGCAGTATTTCGGAATCTAACTCCATTTACAACAGTGCCATGCTGTCCTACTAGTAAGCATTAGTCCAATGAGTAGCACATACCGACATTAAAATCAATATGCTTCACGACATCTGAAATGGAAGGGATTGTGAGTCCCTGAATAGAAGGAGAGCTTCTTGGCCAAGTCTCCGGGTACTTTTTTGCATGGTAGCTGACGGAGGAGCTGTGAGAGAAGATGCGCATTAGAATAAGGGGTAGAAGCAGCAACACACATAAGACGCCAAAAGATTTTCTTTGGGAAACGAGTCTCCATAGTTCCTCTGATGTTAATGTCCTCAGCGATCGAGCAGAATCAAAGTGACCCGCAGGTGGATATTTGTAATGCGTAGTCATGAATCCTCGCGCTCAACTCAGACAAAATGTCGGAATAGCTTAAAAGAGGGCCTGCATTTTGCTTCCACTGCGTTCGAGAATGGGGAGGGAGAGTGTGAAGTAAAGAGACGATCTCTACACTCATAGCATCGTGCAGAAAAGAGAACTTTATCCTTCAGCAGAAAAAAAAAGCAACAGAAGTAACTACAGGGACGCTACTTTCCTTCTAAGCTGTCAGACATTGGCAATTCTCTTCAAACGTGTGTGCGTGTGTGCGCGCGCGCTTGCGTCCATGTGTGTGTGTGTGTGCGTGAGAGAGAGAAAGAGAGAGAGAGAGAGAGACGAGTAGGTGTGGCGTCGCTTAGGTGTATTGCTGGTAACCAGGCTACCAGCAGCTTGATAATGAGTTGATGGAAACGCCCTACGGCTTTGAACTCTCGGGCTCGTGCAGAGCAGAATTAATGGACATTTACGGAATTTCTCAACGCTCTTTGAATAACAATGTACTCCTTGAACAGCAATGGCTCTTTCTTTTTTCCCTTTAAGTTCGGTTTTTGACCCTTTTTCATTAGATTTTAACTTCAAAATAACAACGTATGTACTCAAGAATTCCTTTTATGCAACGGAAATGGGGGAGGGAGTCATATTGGTTGGCTAAATAGTTATGGAAAAATAAACATAGCCATTTGAAATAGAAGGATAGAAAAGTTGTGGTTTCTAATTTTATTGGGTGTAGTGGCAAGTCAGCTTGGCCACAAGACATGCACCTATGGACAGTGTTGGGGGCTTTCACCACTGTAAAACTGCCTCATAATTCTGACGGTTGCTCGGGAAAGGCGTGCCATACCCCAAAGAGGATCGTCGGCTCTCAAGAGGGGTCCGAACCCAAAGTGAGTCTCCCACAACTAATATATATATGTGTCGAGATGGTAATTGTGGATTATCCTCAAATTTTGATGATACTTTATGGACAAGTGCATCATCACGACATTGTAGTTTACTCGAATAGAATAGTACCTTTAGTAGATGTCATTCTCGGTGATCCATTTATTAATGTGGGAAGTGTGTGTTAAAAATTTATATCTCTTCATTGCGAACTTGGCCAGGTCGTGTGGTTGAGTCCCTCGCCTCTTGAGGCGGGGGCGAGGGTTCGACCCCCCTGCGCTGCGGGATACCTGTAACTGCCTTTGGGCGTGTAATCCGCCTTCGGGCGCGAAATCCGGCCTTCGGGCGCGAAATCCGGCCTTCGGGCGTCGATGTATGGGCCTTCGGGCCGTCCACCCTGTCTGCCCCTGTTCTTGTGGGATAAGGGGGGTCCCATGGGTACTATGCCCTTCATTGTACAGTTGTTTCTCTTTCAAATTAAAGTCAGGGGGAGTAGGCCTCGGCCGAACCTCCATTTTAAAAAAAAATTATGGAAGTTTCTTTTTCTTTTTTTTTTTTTCTTTTTTTTTAATTTTATTTTTTTTTAAATGGAGGTTCGGCCGAAGCCTACTCCTTCGGGCTTTAACTTTGAAATTGCAACTGTACAAGGAAGGGCATAGTACCCATGGGACCCCCCTTATCCCACAAGAACAGGAGTATACATAGCTGAGTTAAACGGCGGTCACAACTACCACAGGGCAAGATAGACGGTGGCAACATCAGCCACATGATACAGCATTCCAAGATAACATGTCCCTCACAAGTGCTGCGAGCAGGGTTTGAACCCTCGCCCCTGCCTCAAGAGGCGAGAGGCCCAACCACCAGGACAGTGGCCTGGGATAAGTTTCTTTTACTTCATCCTCATGATCTTCATGTGCTTTGATGACTTCTTAAGCACTCGACTTCGGCCTTGTTTATGAAGGCAGACCCTTAGACGTCACAAAAGTTTCCTTTTTGATAACCATCACACAAAAGTTCTTGTGTCAAGGTGGTGTTAAGACACACATGCACACATCCACACGTAGAGACTACTCTTCAGTTGCCCACCCAACCATTGCCTAAACCATCCATCCATGAGTCTATGTGTGAGAGTCACACTAGACTCTTTCCTCTTTCTTCTACCCATTGAATCCATGTGACATTCATGTCAATGCCTCCTTGTGAGGGGTGTTTCACACCCATAGCTCATACTATGTGATGTTTCCTTCCCCTTAAAACATTTTCATCCTTGAAAATTTATGTTACTTCCCTATATCCTTAATTTTAAGAAGTTTCATAAGAGAACAACTTAAAGGTGGGAAACCATTTATAAAGTGCCTTCCATTTATAAAGTGCTTTCTATCTTTGATATACACTTAACTCCAAAAGTAATATTCACTCCCATAGCATCAGACATCATCAAAGTGACATGAGTCCTTATGATGTTTCCTCTATGGAGCAATGATGTGAAAGACAAGTGTAGAGTGCCAACTTAGATAAGTTTGGTCATACCATAATAGGGATAGTAAATCATGTTGTTACATTAGTATCCATGTGAAAGGTCAAATGGCCGTCAGACACTTTTGTATATGCCCTTTAATAAAACATATAGTGGTCTAGTCAGCTACAGATTGTATGTTCAACTTCATTTGGAAAACCTAAGAAATCTATGTCTTGTCCCCCTGTGCATTGTGTTTTTTGCATATTTTACAGCCTCTGTGCTGAGTATTGTGTGTGGCATCTAGAGCTCAGTTTTCTACTTCACAAGTATCATCGTGGAGCTCTCGAGAAGGAGAGTCCCACTATGGTGCATCACCATTGAAATGTTTCATATGTAATCCTCTACAAAAATAGAGCAAAGTCCCATGAGAAAGGGGACTCCAAACCCCTCTTTAACCGAACGGATAGACTTGCCCTTATGTCACTCTATGTGATCCTAACCTTGAGTGTACTCACAAGTAACAATTTTACCTTAACTTTCCTTGTGTCCTATGCAAATACATCTTCATAATTTTCATAGAACAAAATTATAGGTAGCACAATGGAATTTCTACATCCCACTAACCAAGATATCATTGGTTCGTCATCCATAAGTTTGGACTAAGTTCTATTGGGAAGGTGTCTTATGACACTCTTGTAAACTCTAGCATTTTCTCTTTCCCTTAGTTTCGCACATTAATGCAAAAGCATTCCCTTTTAGATTCAATTAATCCATGAGTAGCAATCGTCTTCATTTGTGCTCAAACATCATCCTCATGACAAACAAGCAACTAAAAGATTGATTCTCCTATTGGTCATATTTATCACTATCTCTGAGATAAATTTTATCATTCAATCCCTAGTCTATCTAATGAAAACAACTAGAGCTCCTTGTCTAGTTGAAGCCCATCACTCAGACTTAGAACTTCTCTCCTAGAGTGTTCACATGAGACTCAATCTAACCAATATGATCAGATCTGCATATTGCCTAATATAATAGTGCCACTCTTATCCAACCAATTAAAAGAGCATAAACTCTCTATATATATTAGCAAAGGAAGAGGGCTCCATTAGTGGAATTTTTTCCCTTTCCCTCAAAGAGATTGTGATGAACCCATTTGCGTTGCTTTTCCATAAATGAAAACACTTAGATAGCTTCTCTCTTTTCCCTTCCTAAATAGTGGAGAATGAACTCCCATGTGAATTAAAAATACGATGAAAAGTAGATTCAATGAGTCCCTAAGTAGAGCCATAGCTCTACTCCTTAAATCTCACCTATGATATGTTCTCCAAACACCTTCTTTGTGTTTAGCAAGAATCGTACTCTATGGATGATGAATCATTTTCTTTCTAGCCAAAGAAAATGAGTTATCAAAGGAAGATAATCCCCGTTGTCCCATAGCAGTGGTTCTCATCTCCGATCCATAAGATACAATTCCACTAAACAAATCATATATCTAGTTTCCATAACTAGATGAACTTTCACCTATCATAATAGAATGGGTTCTCATCAATCCCTCTTCTCCTCTGACTAGACAACATTGATTTAGATGATTCTCTTATCACCTATCTCCCAACATTAACTAGTCTATAAGTACCAATATAGATACTTCCAAGATCCCTCTACTATATTGTGAAGAGATGGATAGGTATGTACTTGAAGATGAAGAGGTGTTGCAAAATCCTTGATCTACACCAGCCAAATGAACTCCAAGAGTATATGGTGGGCCCTTTTAGCTTTCCAATGGATGTATTAGACACCCTATGTACCTTGGAAGATCGCTCTCAAAAAGATAGATCAAAACAGATAAGTTGGAGTTAGCTCATAGGTGAAGAACTTGCTATTTTGGTTCATACACCTGTCCAGTGTTTTGCATAATTCTCAGAGCACAGCAGCAATTAGCTTAATTCCTCTTGGGGAAGTCTATTTAACTTAAAGAGCTAACTTTCAAGAGTAATCTCATAAAAAATAATGAACCACACACTGAGAATGATGTTTAACAAGTGATGACATCATCCCAATTTTCATGGGCTGCTACAGTAATGAGACCAGTGAGCAGAAAAATGAACATAACTCCAGATTTACTAATCCAATGATTATGAAAATTTGTGTGCTTATACTAGACAATAAGCTGAATCCAACAAGCTTTAAATCATTGAATTTGGGTAATTACACATTGAGAAACAGCTCTGACAAGATGAGTAAAAAAGTTGGGTACCTGACAGAGAAGTGAAAATGAACAGATAGTGTTGACTTCAACTGAACATAACTGAAGATTGCAACATCCATATGATATGAAAATTTGTGAGCCTATATTAGACTTATAGAGCTAACTTTAACAAGTTAAATCACTAAAAATGATGCACCAAGCTCAGAGAAACCATCTCTGCAATCTGACTGAGAAAACTAAGAGATATGGCAGTGAGTAGTACACTTCACAAGAACATGGAAATATGAACTCAAATGATCATGAAAATGAAATTATATTTGCTTGTACAATACAATGGATTTACTAATACATATGTTGTGCCTTGGAATCACACCTTGATATGGCATAAAGCTCAGCTCTTGGAGGTCTTCACATAGGTCTCTCTAACCGCAACTAAAGCTGCCATCTATTTATAGTTGAGTTTGGGAGGCTAACTTCCCTCAATCACTCTCCAATCAATTAGTGTTTGATTTGATTCTCTACATACCACAAATCACAAATTCATGGCTCCTCTTTCCCTTTTTGATCAAGTGGACTCAACCACTTAAGATTCTCTCACTTTTACATTAAGTAAACTCCTCAAAAGTTACAAGAGGCAGTTCACAAGTGAACTTTGCATAGTCTTCATTTTAAAGCTTCTTCTATGACTTTGTGGGACTCAAGCAAATACTTGGGCTTGTCATAGACTTGCTCCAACAGCTCCCCCTCAAGCCAATTATGCTTGAGGTCTTCAATCTTCCAAGATTACCGGTAAACCAATCATAGCCTTGAATTTGCAAAGCTTTGTACCATCCAATGCTTTGGTTAGAATATCTGCGCATTGTTGATGAGTGGACACATATGATATTTGAATCTCTTTGCTTAGAACCTTCTCTCTTACATAGTGATAATGAACTTCAATATGTGTGTAGCTATGGCAAGACCTCTGTATTCAGCTTCAGTAGAAGAGAGAGCAACTATGTGTTGCTTCTTGGATGACCATGAAATAAGCTTTGAACCTGCAAAGGTAAGATAACCTGAAGTGCTCCTTCTATCTTCCTTGGAGCCAGTCCAATCTGCATCAGAAAATAGCTTCAAACCTAAATAAGATACATAAGAATAATAAAGTCCTTCATTTATGGTTCCTTTGAGATACTTGAGAATGCTTTTGGCAGCATCCATATGTGGTTTCTTTGGTGTGTGCATAATTTGACTTAGCACACTCACACTGTAACATATATCTACTCTTGTCAATGTGGCATAGTTGAGACTACCCACTAGACTTTGATATGATGTGATGTCCTCTATGAGTTCACCTTCATGTGAGCTCAATTTGTGATTGACCTCCATTGGAGTACCTGCAATCTTACAATCCTGCATCTTGAATTTTGCCAACATGTCCTTAATGTATTTTCTTTGAGTGAGAAACAAACCATGATCTTTGTAGACCACTTCCAAACCTAGGAAGTAGGTAAGTGAACCCAAATCACTTATCTTGAACTCTTCTCTCATCTGATCTTTGATCTTCTTCATACCATCTGCATAATTTCCTGTCAATATAATATCATCTACAAACCATGATCTTTGTAGACAACTTCCAAACCTAGGAAGTAGATAAGTGAACCCAAATCACTTATCTTGAACTCTTCTTCATATACACATAGGTAGATGATCTCAGAATTACTCTTTTTAATAAAGAGTGAAGGATCTGCCTTGCTTGGTTGAAAGCCTTTGTCCTGCAAGAATGAAACAAGTCTGAAATTCCAAGCTCTTGGAGCTTTGCTTGAGACCATAAAATGCTATGTTAAGTTTACACACATAATCAGGATAAACTTGATTCTCAAAACCAGGTGGTTGTGCCATATATACCTCTTCTGTTATCCAACCATTCAAGAATGCATTCTTTACATCTAGTTGAAGTATCTTCCAATTCTTGGAAGAGGCAATACTAAGCAAAACCCTAATAGTAGGCATCTTTGCCACAGGAGAGAAGGTCTCCTCATAATCAATTCCCTGAGTTTGTGCAAAGCCTTTTGCTACAAGCCTTGCCTTATACCTGTTAATGGAACCATCAGAATTCTTCTTGAGTTTATAGACCCATCTTGAGACTATTACCTTCATGGATGAAGTCTTGGGCACCAAATCCCAAGTGTTGTTTTCCTCAAGTGCTTCAATCTCTTCCTTCATTGCATGCTTCCATTCCGATTTTGCTTTGGCCTCTTCAAAGGATGATGGCTCCTCTTGGTTTATGTCCTGTGCTATGTAGATAGAATGTTTAGTTACTAATGAGGTGTCAAACCCATACCTTTCTGGTTTTTTCTTTTCCCTCATAGATCTTCTTAGGCCATGATGTGATGATTCTGCCTCATGTCCAAGTTCCTGCAATTTTGCTTTACCTTTAGACTTCCATGCTTTGATCTTTTCTTTCTGAGATTCTTCATCATCCTCTGAGGTGTCTTGTTCTTCAATCTTCAATTGTTCTCTACCAAGCTTTGGAAAATCTTCTTCAAGATCATATGGTAAATTGAACTTCCTACGTGAATCTTCATACCATGAATTGTTTTCATAAAAAACTACATCTCTGCTTACCAAGAATCCTTTGTTAGTAGGGTTGTATAACCTGTAGCCCTTTTGATTGTTGTCATATCCAATAAATACACAGTTTTCTGCCTTTGGATCCATCTTGCCTCTAACCTGTGAAGGAACATGAGCAAAAGCAATACATCCAAAAATTTTACAATGATCTAAGCTTGGTCTTCTTCCATTCCAAGCCTCATATGGAGTCATCCCATCAAGGGATTTTGAAGGCAACTTGTTAATCAAGTAAGTGGTTGTAGATACAACCTCAACCCATAGATAATTAGGCAAATGCTTTTCATTTAACATGGACCTTGCAGCTTCAACAATTGTCCTATTCCTCCTTTCTGCCACTCCATTTTGCTCAGGAGTGTACCTTGTAGTTACCTCTCTTTTGATTCCTCTTTCTTGAAGAAAAGAATCAAATTCATGGGAGAAGTATTCTCCCCCTCCATCTGACCTTAGCCTTTTTAGTGATTTACTTGTTTGATTCTCCACAAGAGCCAAATATCTTTTGAAACATGAAAACACTTCATCTTTGTGTTTCGTAAAGAATAGGATAGTCCATCTGCTGCAATCATCAATAAAGGAGACATAATACCTTGATCCAGATATTGAAGCTTCCTTGCTAGGTCCCCATACATCTGTATGAACCAACTCCAAGAGATCTCCATGCATATAACCTTTCTTCATGAATGGTAACCTGTGAGACTTTCCAAATTGACATGCACTACACTTATAAATCATATGTTGTTTTGACAAATTAGTGAGTCCAAGTACACTTTGGTCCCTACAAATTTGCTTTAATGACCTTTCACCAATATGTGCTAACCTTTTGTGCCATACTTCCAATTCTGTGAGTGTCTGACTACCATAATTAAAGAGAGCAATGTTTCTAGTGTCTTGTAATTCAAATGTGAACAATCTACCTGCCTTTTCACCTTTTGCAATTCTTCTGAATCCTTGACTTGGATCTTCAACAAATGCTCTTGCTTTTGTGAACCTGACTTGCAACCCTTTCTCTACTATCTGCCCAACACTTATCAAATTCTTTGTAATGGTAGGGACATAGAGTACCTTACTGAGTAGGTTGATGTTTCCATCAGGTGCTTTGACATTGCCTATTTTCTCCACAAGGTGTCTTGTATCATCTCCTGTTTGTACCTCATGCTTATTCCTTGGATCTTCTAAATCTGATAGGAGTGCCACATTTCGTGCCACATGATTTGAACAACCTGAATCTATGTAGAAAACATGCTCATCAGATTTACCTTGTGGCATAGCCATGTTCATGATCAATAATGAATCCTCTTTGTTTGAGTCTTCTGTGTAGTTATTGAATTCTCTCCTTCCTTTATAGCCTCCTTGATAGTTTGAATGATTGTTGTTGTTGTAGTTGACATGACAATTGTTGAACCTTCCTCTTGAGTAGCCATAACTTCCTCTATTGTATCCTCTTCCTCTTTGATTCCTGGAATTCCTAAAGCAATTTTCAGTTGTATGATTAGTTAATCCACAAATAGAACATGAGTTGGAGTCTTGGGATCTCCCCCTGCCTTGTCTACCTCCTCTTCCTCTACCTCTGCCATGTCTTCCTCTACCTACATAGTTAACTTGGTATGTACCTGCTTCATCATCCACTTTCTTTGCCTTTCCTTTGTTATCTTTGGACTTGCTTTTATCAGTGTATAAAGCTAAAGATTGATTACCTTTAGAGCTTTCTCCATTTTTTATAAGCTTTGCCTCTTGAGTAAGTAGTTGTCCAATGAGTGTATTGAAATCAGGTACATGCATGTCCATGTACAAATCCATAGCTGTGGTGAATGCTTCCCACTTGGCATCTGCCTTCAAGCCATTGATGACCTGCCTTACAATTCGCTCTTCATCTATTACCTCTCCAATGCTTCCCAACTGATCTGCTATGTCCTTGAGCTTTGTGACAAAATCAGTCACATTTTGTTTGGGAGCCTTCTTGAGAGTTGTGAAATCCAACTATAGTTGATGCTTCCTAGCTTTAGTACTTGAAGAAAAGAAAGCTTCAAGTGCATCCCACACTTCCTGAGATGTCTTACAACTTCTAATGTGAGGCAACAAAAAATCTGAGATAGAGTTGAGGAGATAAGACCTTGCAAGTGCATCCTTTGGAGCACCATGTGCTCAATCTTTCTTGCTCTTCTTGTGTTGGTTGACTTTTGTTCCTGAAACTTGGCATAACTTCATCTCTAGCCACATAACCATATAAACTTCTACCTTGGAGATAAGCTTCCATTCTTGATGACCAAGCTGAGTAATTACCTCTATCCAATTTGTCAATTGATGAAGGAAATCCATCTGCCATGTTGTCCAACATTGCTCTGATACCACTGTGAAGAGATGGATAGGTATGTGCTTGAAGATGAAGAGGTGTTGCAAAATCCTTGATCTACATTAGCCAAATGAACTCCAGGAGTATATGGTGGGCCCTTTTAGCTTGCCAATGGATGTATTAGCCACCCTATGTACCTTGGAAGATCACTCTGAAAAAGATAGATCAAAACAGATAAGTTGGAGTTAGCTCAGAGGTGAAGAACTTGCTATTTTGGTTCATACACCTATCCAGTGTTTTGCATAATTCTCTGAGCACAACAGCAATTAGATTAATTCCTCTTGGGGAAGTCTATTTAACTTAAAGAGCTAACTTTCAAGAGTAATCTCATAAAAAATAATGAACCACACACTGAGAATGATGTTTAACAAGTGATGACATCATCCCGATTTTCACGGGCTGCTACAATAATGAGACCAGTGAGCAGAAAAATGAACATAACTCCATATTTATGAATCCAATGATCATGGAAAATTTGTATGCTTATACTAGACAATAAGATGAATCCAACAAGCTTTAAATCATTGAATTTGGGTAAGTACACACTGAGAAACAGCTCTGACAAGATGAGTAAAAAAGTCGGGTACCTGACAGAGAAGTGAAAATGAACAGAGAGTGTTGACTTCAACTGAACATAACTGAAGATTGCAACATTCAAATGATATGAAAATTGGTGAGTATATAGTAGACTTATAGAGCTAACTTTAACAAGTTGAATCACTGAAAATGATGCACCAAGCTCATAGAAACCATCTCTGCAATCTGACTGAAAAAACTGAGAGATATGGCAGTGAGTAGTACACTTCACAAGAACATGGAAATATGAACTCAAATGATCATGAAAATGAAAGTATATTGTTTGTAAAATACAATGGACTTACTGATACATATGTGTGCCTTGGAATCACATCTTGATATGACATAAAGCTCAGCTCTTGGAGGTCTTCATATAGGTCTCTCTAACCACGACTAAAGCTGCCATCTATTTATAGTTGAGTTTGGGAGGCTAACTTCCCTCAATCACTCTCCAATCAATTAGTGTTTGATTTGATTCTCTACATACCACAAATCACGAATTCGTGGCTCCTATTTCCCTTTTTGATCAAGTGGACTCAACCACTTAAGATTCTCTCACTTTTACATTAAGTAAACTCTTCAAAAGTTACAAGAGGTAGTTCACAAGTGAACTTTGCATAGTCTTCATTTTAAAGCTTCTTCTATGACAAGTGGTTTCCATCTAGGGTATGACACTTAGAAAACCTAGCCATAACTTTTCAATTGACTATTTTACCTTGAATTCTTAAACTAGGACTCCATGTGGGCAATCCCATTGAAACCCCATAGCCTCTACCATTAAGTGAATATCCTTGAAGGCTCCTTACCTTCATCGGTTGTGAATAAAGCATAGATACATGTTAAAGATATCTAATCCTCACAATGGTAAGTATATAAACTTCTTGATATTGATCTATGTATGAGATACTCTATTCTTCATAAGATATCTCGTATCTATGTATATCTAGAAACTTTGGTGTTCATCACAATATCATAAGATATATCTACATATCATCTAGAAACTTTGGTGTTCATCATAGTATACATCATGTAGAATACATCTTGTCATGCACATACATAATCTGTTGACCAGATCTTGCAGATGCATGTACGTAGAGATAGTCAAGAAACGAAATCTCACAAAAGCATACATAGAATAGAGAGAGACAAGAGATTGAACACAAGATTGGGTACAGTCTCCCCCCACATACTCTGATCGACGAGTCTATCATAGTATGTTTATTTTAGGTATTTTTCATTACATCGTGAATAGAAGGTATAAGAGGGTGGCACTTCAAAAAGCGTGCATTTGCAAAAAATCTGCTTTATTTACAAATCATCGCTTTCTAAGCGATCTACTATTTTTTACAAAAAATGTCGCTTTCTAAACGATCTACTATTTTTACAAAAAATATATATATAATACTATCTTTTAAATATCTTAAAAAATATTTGAATAAATCCATGAACTTTCATGCCCTCATGATTCTTCACTTGCTAAATCAAAACACAATCACATTGAAGCACTCAAGACATTAAAATCCATTTAACATTCCATTATTCCATAAAGTATAACATGCCTCCCAATTGACAAACAACTTACCTCAGTTGATAAGAATAAAATGGACATGGATAGCCAGTCACATGTCCCATCATTGAACAATCATAAGCATATTCCATGTAAAAACACATGCATGGAAATGGAAAACTATAAGTTACTGTGATTATGAATGATATGCAGAGCTAAAGTCTATCTTGGAACCTAAACTTTGAGATAATGCAGCCCAAAAGTGATTACAAAAATGAACATCTTGATTTGACAGAATACCTAAAAAAACATGATGCAAAAAAATACATTTAATTGATAACTTACCATGATGAGGAAAAATACATTTAATAAATAACTTACCAGAATGCTATGTAGTATGGGTAGGGTCCATGGCCTTATATAAAACCAAAATCTATTACTAAACATGTGAAAAGAATATTAGTAATATTTGACTTAAAATAGAAAGGGAAAGTTTTTTTTGGAAATATATAAAAAAAAAATAAATAAATGAGATTGTTAAATAAATAAATATGGGGAAGAGATTGATAAAAGTTATGTTAAATATCATTTAAAAGAAATGGAGTATCAGTAAGTGAAAATAGGCTAGTCAATGAAGAATATCTCTTGTAAGTGAGAGGTGGTGGGTTCAAACCCCGTACATGCTAACTAGGGAAATATGCAAGCTAACTAGGGAAATATGCAAGCTAACTAGGGAAATAAGTAAGCTCTTATTGCCACTCATTAGTCAGAGAGGGTTTGCACATAGCCAATGGCTGCCGGTGGAACCAAAGGGAACCAAAATGAACCAAGAGAACCATGAGTGCAAGAGAAGCCAAAGATGTGAAAGTTATGCCATAGATCTATGCCTTAGTCGACACCTTGGATTAAGCCACAAGAGTAATCACATGGATAAGCGAATTTGATAAAGGAATAGAACTAGAACAGGAATAGTGCAATGAGCATAGTGAGTACAGTGAGCACAATGTGCATAGTGAGCATAGTGAACACACTGAGCATAGTGAGTACAGTGAGCATAGAAACAATGAGCATAGTGAGTACAGTGAGCACAATGTGCATAGTGAGTATAGTGAACACACTGAGTATAGTGTGCACAATGTGACAATGACAATAGTGCACATGACTCACTAATAGATTCGAAAAAATTTGGAAAATACACTAGAAAAAAAAAAAAAAAAAGTGAATTGATAAATGCAAACTTGGACCAGACCAGAATTAACGAACGAAAACGGATGTCAAATCATGAACCTATGTCGAGAAGTACTCCTCTGCAGATGTGTGTAGGCTTTGATACCACTGTTGACCAGATCTTGTAGATGCACATACGCATAGATAGTATAGAAACAAAATATCAGAACAACATGCACAAAATAGAGAGAGACAAGAGACTGAACCCAAGATTAGGTACAATCTCCTTCCACATACTCTGATCGACGAGTCTATTAGAGTATGTGTATTTATAAGTATTTTTCATTACGTCTTGAATAGAAGATACATGAGGGTGGTGCTTGAAAAGCGTGCATTTGTGAAAAATCTGCTTTATTTGCAAATTATCGCTTTCTAAGCAATCTACTATTTTTTACAAAAATGTCGCTTTCTAAGCGATCCACTATTTTTACAAAAAAATATATAAAATACTATCTTCTAAATATCTGAATAAATCCATACATGTTCACGCCCTCGTGATCCTTCACCTGCTAAATCAAAACACAATCACATTAAAACCCTCAAGACATTAGAAATCCATTTAACATTCCATTATTCCATAAAGTATAACATAATCCTTAAATACATGGATATGTGCCATCCTCAATTTGGCAAAAATGTGTTCAACGTAGCCACAAAGCCAAAAGAATATAAATGAGAGTTCAAAATACTTCCCTATTTCTTTTCTATGAAGTCTCAAACTTTTCTAACTCTTGAACATCATCCCTGACTTGCTTCTCCCATCTTCACCATGTCCATATCCATGTCACATTCATGCCATGATGACCTAAATAAGGTTTACATATGCAATGCACATATAAAATCACTCAAATAGTTCTTATACAACTTATACTTACTAGTATGAAAGAGGATCCATAGGCCTTCAATAAGTTTCCTTTTTGCCATTGATTGCATAGAAGTTATTGTGTGAAGGTGACATTAAGAGACGCACACACAAATTACTCTTCGATTATCCACTCAACCATAGCTCACACAATCCATCCATGAGTTTATGCATGAGAATCACACTACACTCCTTCCTCTTTCTTCTACCTATTGAGGTGATATGGCATTCATGGCAATGCCTCCTAATAGGGGTGATTCACACCCATAGGTCATACTATGTGACATTGTTGTTCTTATATCTTCTTTTTTTCAATAAAGATTCATTAAGCCCGGTGATTCATTATTCCCTTTTTGGATTCTTTGCCATTTTCACATTATGGTGACATCTTCCTGCCTGACATTATTCCCTTCTTGGAGTCTTTGCTATTTTTACATTGTGGTGAAATCTTCTTGCCCGCCCACCCAAGGGTTATGACTAAGGCAGCGAACAAGGCGTAGACCTTGGCATACTTGGCATACCTTGTCATCCGAGTCATCGAAGTCACTTTTGGCATCATTGACTGCACACGAGGGAGAACCTCAACGATCAAGGAAGACAAAGGTTCCGAGTACTTCCCAAGAGGTCACCCATCCCAGTTTGTTCCCCCTAGAGCTTGCTCAATCAAACTAAGCTAGACTCTTGTGGTGCTTAAGAAAGGGGAAAGACTAAGGTTCACATTACCTCGAACATGTCTTGGGCTATCAAAGCTTCATTATTCCCTTTCAAAGCCTGTTTGAAGCATTTTGGTGTGATTTCTGGAGTAATTTTGCACATAATTTTGATTACAGAGGTTCAAGAATATCATGAGGAGTGCTCTTTTGTACTTCTTTGGCAATGAATATTCATCTTTGGGATTGTGTTTTCATCCACACTAGTAAATCTACAGGTTTCTTGAGACATTTTCAGTTGTGGTGGGAGTAGCCACAACAAATTTATGAAGGCTTTTGAGCCTAAAGAAGAGAGTTGAAAAACATTTGCATGTGTAGTTGGCTAGTGTTTGGGCTTTGATTTAAACTTTTCAGTGCCATTTTACTGTTGGAGTTAGACGTCTGCATGAGCACGCGAACAGCACAAGGAAGAAGAAGAAGCTTGGAGCACAAACACACAATACTGAATGTATTACTAGAGAATGTACAAAGATAAGTAGCCCATTAGGGCAAATAGGCGTATATACAAGCCGGGGGAAAAAAACCTCCTAAAGAGGGAAAAAAGTGGCCCGGCGGTCCTAGTGTGTTCACACACATCACTACCTAAATATATCAACAAATCCACCCTGGGAGTGATGCGGTGAACAAGGAGCTGGCACTCATGTATAAGGAAGTGCCAAGCTATGTGGAAATCACTCCACAAAAGGAAGTAAGCCCAAAGCTTTGCGGAAAGCTTCAAACTTCTCCCTAGGCAGAGCCTTCATGAAAAGGTCTGCAATGTTCTCCTGCGTGGGCACATATGCCAAGCTGATCTCACCAGCAGAGAACCTCTCCCTGACATAGTGATAATGCACCTCAATGTGCTTAGTGCGAGCATGGAACACAGGGTTCCTTGCAACTGCCAATGCGCTCTGACTATCAGTGAAGATGGTGGTGGCAGAAGGCTGGCCAACACCCAAATCAGCCATAAGGCGTCTGAGCCACACACACTCAACAGACGCTGTGAAAGCTTCCCTATACTCAGCCTCACAACTGGAAGTGGCCACAGTAGGCTGCTTCTTGCCCAACCAAGATATACATGAGCTACCAAGCATGAAGCAAAAACCATTGGTGGACACACGAGTGTCATAGCAACCAGCCCAATCTGAGTCAGAAAAAGCATGCAAATCTGGCGGTAGTGATCCCCCTTGGGATAAAACAACCCAAGTAGCCAAGTACCACTCAAGTAGTGAAAGATGCGCTTAACCGCCTTCCAATGCGTGACTCCTGGGCAATGCATAAACTTGCTCATCTGTGAGACAGCAAACTAAATATCTGGCCGAGTAATGCATAAGTAAATCAAGCATCCAATAGCTTGCTGATAGAGAGCAGCATCAAATGCATCTCCAACATCATGAAGACTCAATCGTAAACCTGTCTCCATAGGAGTGGCAATAGGCTTACAATCTTCAAGGCCAAAACACTGCAATAATGTGTCAATATATTTCGTTTGACACAAAGCCATTCCACCATCAACTTGCATAAATTGAATGCCCAAATAGTGATGCAAATGCCCCAAATCAGACATCTCAAATGCGGCATGCAAATCAGCCTTGAAATCAGCAATGTGCTTCTCAATAGGACCAGTGAGTAGGATGTCATCAACATAGACGACAATGATTAGAAGCACATCATTAGCACACTTAACATATAAGGTGCTTTCAGTTGGACTGTTCACAAAACCATGTGCAACCAAATAGGCATGTATCTTCTCGTACCAAGCACGTGGTGCTTGCTTTAAACCATATAATGCCTTCTTTAACCTGCACACCTGGATCTCATGCCCTTTCTGCACAAAGCCACGGGGCTGAAAAACATACACTTCTTCATGCAAGTCACCATTTAGAAATGTTGTTTTAATGTCCAACTGATGTACATTCCAACCATGATGGGCTGCAAGCGCACAAATGCTCCGAACAGTAGTCATACGGCATGTAGGTGCAAAGGTCTCATCAAAATCAATGCCTCTTTCCTGCGCATAACCCTTTGCAACAAGCCTAGCCTTATACCTGTCAACTGTACCATCAGGTTTACGCTTCAGCTTGTATACCCACTTAGTGCCAATGGCCTTCTTGCCAGGAGGCAAGTCACATAAAGACCATGTACCATTCTTCATTATAGCATCATATTCAGATTGCATGGCAGCCATCCAATTTTCTGAATTCTGTGTTTCATCAAAAGAAACAGACTCATTCTCATCACAGAGACTAGACGCAGCCATAACATAGCAATCTGATGCAAAGGAGGCACTATGAGAGCCTGAACGAGTACGATATGACAAAGGTGCATCTAATTTGCTATCACGCAAAGTCTGCACCAGCCATTTTGGCATAGTTTTTGCTTGCTCAATATCAGCTCTCTCATCAACAAGTGCATCATGTAAATCTGCATCAGAAATAGAATGATATGCATCATCATATGAAACCTGCAAAGGCTGAGAAGTTGCCTCATTAGGACCAGCACTAGACTGTCCACCTGTAAAAAGAGGCATCAACGTATCATACATGTCTTTGGAGCTAACAGATGTCTCCTTAGTACATGAAAGCAATGGTTGAATAACATCTTCCACAAAGACAACATCACGGCTAACCAGAATGCGTTTAGTTTGTGGATGATACAGACGATAGCGTTTACTTTCAGAACTGTACCCAACAAAAATACATTTTACTGCCTTATCATCCAATTTTCTGCGATGTTGTTCAGGCACTAATGCATATGCCAAACAACCAAAAACATGCAGATGAGCAACAGATGTCTTGCGGTCATGCCAAGCCTCATATGGAGTGATAGACTGTAGCGCTTTAGTGGGACACCTGTTGAGTACATATGCTGCACACATGACAACCTCAAGCCAGAAACTATGTGGTAAAGCCTGACTCTTGACCATGCACCTCGCCATCTCCATGAGTGACCTGTTCTTTCGTTCAGCAACTCCATTCTGTTGAGGTGTATATGGCACTGTACACTGGTGTTTTATCCCACGTTCAGCCAGAAATGCATTAAAATCAGAAGACATATATTCCCCCCCTCGATCAGAACGGAGGGTGCCCATTTTACATGCTGACAGATTTTCAGCCAAAACCAAAAACTGTTTAAAGCACATGAACACTTCGGACTTTGCTTTGAGTGGATATACCCATGCATGCCCGGAAAAATCATCAATGAAAGTCACGAAGTAAAGGTAATTCCCAAAAGAGGGTGTCTGCATAGGACCACAGACATCACTATGTACAACCTGCAATTTCTGCGTAGCCCGAACTGAACCATCTTTTGGAAAGGAGGAACGCTGCATTTTGCCCAAAATACAGCCTTCACATACATGTTTTCCAGGTGCCTCAAGCTTGGGCAAAGAAGACACCATATTAGATTTCTGCAGGTGTAGCAAAGTAGCAAAATTCAGATGACCAAAGCGTGCATGCCAAAGCTTTGCATCTGACATAGCTTGAGAATCATGAACTTCACATGCCGAATCATTCAAAGATCTTTCATAGTCTATGAGCTTATACAGGCCACGACATAAGCTGTCAGAAGCAATAATCACATTGCCATTTGATAGATCATGAACTGTACACCAGTCACCAACGAATTTCACAACCAAGCCAATCTTGGCTAATGCAGAAACTGATAACAGATTCTTCTTGATCCCTGGCACAAATAAGGCATCTGACAAGGTGAAAGAACTACCATCAACAGTAGTCAGAATGATCTTACCAACTCCCATAACAGGATAAGAGGAGTTGTTGGCGCATGTGATAGTATTCCCTGTAGGGGCAGACTCGAGTGAAGAGAAGAAACTGCACTGCGAGGTAATATGTTTGGTTGCCCCACTGTCACAGTACCAAACATCTGAGTCCACTGCAGACATGCACTGCTCATGAGAAGATGGGTCAAAACTGCAAACAGTAGTAAATGCCCATTCTTCTTCCTGCACAAGATTAGCAGACTCTGTTTTTGGTGTAGAGGCTTCTGCAACAACCATTCCAGTCTCCTTTTTCTTTGCCTCTTTTGTAGCTAGTTTTGGACAGTTCTTTATGATATGATCATTCCCTTTACAGTACTTGCAAAACAATTTCTGCTTTTCTGATTTCTTCTCATCTTTATCCTGGTTCTTCGAATGTGCAGCATTTGCAGATTTCTGCTTACTAGTAGAAGAGCTCCATTTTCCTTTGCCCTTCTGACTAGCCAGGAAAGCTTGATCTGCAACACGCATAATGGACCTGTTCTGCCTGGACTGATCTTCCTGCAACAGAACAGAGACTAACTCCTCAAATGATAAGGCATTCGGATTGCCTTTCATCAGCAACCGAGGAGTAGAAGCAAAACTCTGATATGAATCAGGAGGACCATTCAGAACGGTCTGCACAAGTGAGCTATCTGGTATAACCTCATCAGCAGAAATCAACTGTTCCTTCAAATCTTTGATCTTCGTTAGGAAACTGTCCATAGAATCACCTTCATTCATGTGCTCACTATCCAACTGTTTTCGGAGGTAAGCAACACGAGCCTCATTCCTAGCTTGGTACAATGTGGTAAGTGTATCCCAAGCATCCCTAGCTGTTCTGCAAGAGCGAATATGAGGAATAATGGCACGTTTGATAGATAAAGCTATCAATGCATGTGCCTGGGCATCTCTGCCATCCCAATGAATTTGCTCTGCAGTAGGTGCAATAGAAACAACAGCACGGACAGGAATCTGCGGAATATCATCTTCGACACCATCTTCATCAGCTCCAGCACCTGTATTTGTAGTACCTGTCGTTACAGGTGTAACAGGACAACTTTCAACACCCTGCACAATGTTCCACAATCCTTTTGCAACCAAAACATGTCGCATCATATAATCCCATAATGGGTAGTTGGTACCATCCAACTTATCCTCAACAGCCAACATACGGAATACATCACTGCTTTTAGCCATGGCCGGTGACTAAAATACCTTGATGCAAAAAATTGACTGTATCTCAAAAAGTTGAACAGAACTGCCCAAACGAGTTCTACTAGACCTGTAGCAGACTTCGAGATGCTTAAACTGGCGAACAAAAACTGGTATATACCTTTGGCACAAAAAGACAAAGTAGCCTGCACAAGCACTGCAATAGTGTGTTCGGAGGCCGAAACGAGCTCAAATCTCGATTTCGACACCACAGAGCGAAGCAGTTTTGATCTCGGAAACACGTTGAGTATGCTCACCAAAATTCTTGTGATTCTGAGACTGCAAACGGAGGAGTGTCGACGACGCCCTAGATGAAGCGACGACCTGCTCTGATACCAATTGTTGGAGTTAGACGTCTGCAGGAGCACGCGAACAACACAAGGAAGAAGAAGAAGCTTGGAGCACAAACACACAATACTGAATGTATTACTAGAGAATGTACAAAGATAAGTAGCCCATTAGGGCAAATAGGTGTATATACAAGCCGGGGGAAAAAACCTCCTAAAGAGGGAAAAAAGTACCCCGGCGGTCCTAGTGTGTTCAGACACATCACTACCTAAATATATCAATATTTACTATATATATTGAGCACATACAAACTATGTATGCTTTTTAGGATACCGCTTATGAATGTCCATGTGGCCATTGATATAGCTATTTGTATAAAGCCTTTGACGTTGATAAAGAGGGTTGTGGCAAGATTTTCTTAACTAGCAGACACCTACATGTTGAGATCTTTTTGATGATGGAGTTGGAATACTTACCCAACCTCATCATAGGAGATGTATGATAGTTTTTCATAGGTGCTTGGTAATTCTAGTTGGCTTCTTTCGGTTAAGTGGTTATATGTAGTTGAATCAGTGATTCACCATCACATGTTAGTACGTGAGTTTAATGAGTTTTTCTAACACTAGGCATTGTTCATTTTGGAGAGAAAACTCTGACAAAATTTTTTCCAAAGTTTAGTTTTTTCAAAGATTTTAACCCTTGACGCACATATTCACATGAGCATATAGATTTTCACATAATCCTTTTGGTTTGTCATTGCTATTCATTATCCATTTCTATGGGAAGACTTTGTTGAATTTTTCCTAGAATTTGACACTCGGTCATCCTTTTTTAGCCTTAGTGGTGTTTGGACTATTCTAGCTCCATTATCATTCTCATCAATTCTCTATCATCATGGCATCAGAGATATCACCCACATCTGATGGATCAGGGTCTAGTGCCAGTGTTCCTAGGAGGAGCTACAACTTGTAGGGAAAAGACCATTTTAAGATAATTTGATGGGACAAACTTTGATCTATGGAAGAATCAGATTAAAGATGTGTTAGCCTATTGACATGGATGCATATGATTGGGATGAGTTGGATGAAATGGCTACATCCACCATTTGATTGCACCTAGTAGATAATGTTTACTTTATAGTATTGGAATTTGAAAGTGCAGAGGAGCTTTGGAAGAAGTTATGTAGCACATATGAGAAAGGAATGGCATCAAATAAAGTGTATCTAATGAGAAAGTTATATGACCTTTGCACAAAGGACACAAATAGTGTTGCTGCTTATTTAAATGAGTTTGATGCTATATTCTCTCGGTTAGAGGCTTAGAAAATGGAGATGGATAATCAAATGAAGGTAGTCTTATTGGTATGTGTAAGGGATTGAACTCACAACCTCTTGGTTAGGAATGTGATGGGCTAACCACTTGCCCCAAAATCCATGGTTTAGGATTACTTCCTAATCCTCTCTCTTAGGGTTTGATTCAACCATCTCCTATCTGTCAACTGTGTGGTTCAACTGTCTCCTTCCGATCACTTTATTACACTTTTCCCCCCTTGGTCAATCATTGTCTACTCTTGTATCCCTCTTAGCTCAGTGATCAACCCCTTGAACTCCCTAGGTACCCTTGAATTGATGTCCTCAACCTCACACAGTTTCTTGAACCTTTTTTACAACCTTGGTCTCTTGAACCCTTGCTCTCAACCTTGGTGTCTTGAACCTTCTTGTTCACAACCTTGGTGTCTTGGGCCCTTACTCTCAACCTCAATCTTGAACCTTGTTCTCACCCATGCTAGGTATCTTGAACCATCAATCAAGTGCCACCCATGGTTTCCCAAAGGCTTTACACTTTTTACCTAGCTCATTAGATTTGGAAAGTTCATTTTGAGAGCTTTCCAAGGGTATCTTACATGCCTCAATCTGACCTATGGATTGAGAGATACACCTAAATCTTTGTTAGGCTAACTTGTGAAAGTGACGTGCGCTACTTTGTACCCTTTCATATAGAGGATGCCAAGCGCTTTTTTTAGGGGCCATTAGGTCAATCCACCTTTCCCAAGCCTAATTCCTAGGCTCTCATACCATGTAAGGAATTGAACTCACAACCTCTTGGTTAGGAATGTGATGGGCTAACCACTTGCCCCAAAAACAATGGTTGCGGATTACATCCTAACCCTCTCTCTTAGGGTGTAGTTCAACCATCTCCTATCTGTGAAGAGTATGGTTCAACCATCCAATAGTGCACCTAGTGGTAAAGTAGTCTATGATGACATATGTGGAGCACTCTTGAGTGAGGACATTCATAGGAAATCTATGGTTGGCACTCAAAGTGGAGATGCATATAATGTTCATGATTCTTACCAAGAAAAGAATCAACAATGTGGCAAGAGCAAGAAAAAGGAAGAGAATGGTCAACATAATAAGAGTAGAAGTAAATCAAGGAAGAGGGATATCAAATTCCATTATTGTCATAAGAAAGGACACATGAAGAACGACTACTAATGCTAAACAACTATCTGCACCATCTACTTCAACTGTGAAGATTGAAGAAATCAATACTATTTTTGATGATGCTTATGTGTTGAAACTTGATAGTACTGTGCCTACTGAGGCTCTTATGGTTTATTCTCCTTCCCACAAATGGTTGCTAGATTCTGGTGCTTCTTTCAATGTGACACCACATAGAGAATGGTGTTCTACTTATGCAGCAAAGTCTCTTGTTCCTATGAGGGTTGGCCACTCTTACCAGTGTGACATTGTCGGGATTGGATATGTGGTTGTGCATCTCATTGATGGTTCAAAATTTCTTATGCAAAATGTATACCATGTACCTCTATTATCATGTTGTTTGATGTCAGTTGATCAACTTGATGACCTTGGTTACAAGGTGATCTTCTATGCTCAATCCTTTCACATATCAAAGGCAAATATGGTCATTGCAAAAGGAAGCAAAGTTAGCTCACTTTATCCTTTATTTGTGTCACAGAAAGAACACTTGTTAGCTATTACTGAATGACCTATGGCTTGTATTTGGCATGCCCATTTGGGCCATATATCTCGCTATGGAATGGAAAATCTTTCTCATTTTGGATACTTACATGTGTTATCATTCTCTAATTTGTCATTTTGTTAGCATTGTCAATATGGAAAGCAAACTAGGAAGGTGCATAGAATGCACATTTACTCTTCAATTCAGACTTTATATCTCATTCATATAGATGTGTGTGGTCCTATGCCCACAAGGTCATTAGGTGGTTCTCATTACTTTATCACTTTCACAAAGATGCTACTAGAGAAGTATGTGTATATCCTATGAAATCGAAGGATGGGGTATTCCTTACTTCCAGAAAATGGCATGCTTTAGTTGAGACTAAAAAAGGAACTAAGCTTAAGGCTTTACCTTAAGATAATGGGAGTGATAATGGGAGTGAGTATACGTCACATGAATTTAGCCTTTTCTATCAATCTAGAGGAATTCATAGAGAGTTTAGCACTCCTTATACCCTAGTGCAAAATGGTGTACCTAAAAGGATGAATAGAACTATTCAGGATAGAGTAGCTAAAAGGATGAATAGAACTATTCAGGATAGAGTAGTTTCTATGTTGCATCATGCAAACCTTTCACAAGGCTTTTGGGCAAAAGTGGTATTGATTGCAAGTCATGTGATTAACCTTTCACCTAGTCATGCCAAAGGTCTCAAAGTGGCATGAGAGTTATGGATAGGGAAGCCACCGTATTATGATCATCTTTGAGTTTTTGGATGTGAACCATATGTTCATATACCCAAGAATCCTAGACAAAATCTTCACCACAAGTCAAAGAAATGCATTGTTCTTGGATATGGGATACAGGGTCAATTTGAATATGGCTTATGGCATCGTGAAACACAGTCAGCGATCAAAAGCAGTGATATCATTTCAATGAGTCTAAGATGCATAAACAACCCATTAAAGAGGTTGAAGTCAGAAGAGTGGTATTTGAGGATACTAGTCCCCCAATTAGCGTGCATAAAATTGTTGTACATAGGAATGTTCAAGATAGTGTCTGATCAGATCAATATGCAAATATTCATGTTCAATGCAAGAGAACAAGGATTACGACCACCACATGCTAGAGAGATGACTCTCCTCCCAACCAAATGCCTCTATATATAGCTCTCTCCTAGGGACTTCCTTCTTGGGAAGGTGGATTCTAGCTAGCCATGTGTCGGCCATGTAACTGCATGTGCGCCAAGTGTCCTAGTCAACTCGAGTTAACTCAAGTGGATGCTTCTAGAAGGCTCTACATCTCTTTGGGCAAAATACTCTCCCCATGTCCCCCATGGGGATTGAACCCAAGCCTCCTCCTTCACATCCTTGAGACTTAACCACTAAGCTAAGTGGATCACTTGTTCACAAGAGCACAAGACCTCCTAGTAAGTCTAAACTCGAGATCTTTGGTCATACACATGGATGACCAAACGGTGTCCGATTTCAGATCCGTCTAAACCGGCCTTATCCGTAGATCATAAAATTACTTTATTACATTCTCCCCCCTTGGAGAATATTTTCGTCCTTGAAAATAGAGCTATATATCTATTGTAGGCAACCATCGAGCCTCATGTTCTAAAACTGGAAGAACATGGTCATGTTCTAGAACTGGAATAACATGTCTCATCTCTGTGGTGGCATCCCAGTCCGAATGATTCAAAACACTATCTCGCTTTGCACTTTGATAAACTGGTCAAAGTACAAAGTAGAGAATGAATGATAAGGATGGATCTAAAAACATCCATGGCCAATTCACAGTTTCTCGATGTGCGATCTAGGCACAAACATGTGAACTGGGTGGATTTAAGTTACTAATCCATTTTTGGGTATGACTGGTGCATGGATTTAATAACGAAGGTGGGATTCTTATCCCTCACAAAACTTTGAGAACTCTTGATTTACTTTGAATTTGGTTTGGAAAGCTTGAAGTTTGGTTGTCCCAAACATCTAACTTGGATGTTTGTACAATGATTAACTCCTATCCAAGAGTTACTTGATTTTTTTCACCCGAGTACAGCAATACTTTTTCCTAATGAGTTTAAAAATATGTAAATTGTAGGAGAAACTTTACCATTTTTTTTGGGTCAACCATACTATAACTTGACCGATTCGAATTCAAAAAGAAAATTGTCCAACTTAGGATACTTTTCTCAAAGACTTGAGTTAAAAGTTCTTTGAAATTCTCAATCTATTGAACAATTCCTAACTTCTCTATTCTAGAGTATATTGGACTCTAAGAAATCATTTATGCTATAACTTGAAACAAAATCAATAAATAAGTCCACTTAGACTTATTATCTTTTGAGGATTGAAAAGGTTCTATAACATCTATCTAGGATGTTCAATTTAGTTATCTAGTTCTAACCTGCTAACCCTGGTCTTTTGCAAAAGGAATCAGATACCATATCTGAGCCAATTCCAAAAGATTTGGAAAGCGGAAAGAAATAACTAAAACTCTGTACAACCAATTCAAACTTCAAAAAGATGTAAACTTGCTATGAGTCAAAGTCTAGATGACTTGGACTTTAACTTCTCAAAGATCTCTTTCAATAGGGTATTGAAGCATTGTCTTTATCTTTAAGAGAAGTAAGCTGGATTCTCAAAAAAGATTCAAAGCAACTTGAAAACATCATTCAACCACAAGATACTCGTGTGATAACCAACATCAGTGTGTCAACCCATTGAGGTTCTATTGATGAGTTTTGTATTCAATTAATGCTTCACTTGAGACCAAGTTCAGGTCACATTTAGTCTTTCTGACTCCTTATTGGGAATGCAATTCTTGTGCTTTTTTTTTGAGTCAAAAGAGTGAATTTACCAAGTTACACTAGGAACTTGATACTTGACTTAGTCAATCAAATCCTTAGTTGAAAAGATCAACTAAAATCAAAGTCCAACTTCTTTCAGAAATTTATGAAGTTTCTCCAGTATTATGGTTCATATTCAGCAAGTACAGGTGTTTGAAGTTTGAAGAAAGTCAAATTCAGTTTTGAAGAATACTTTTGAAGAAAAGTTTTGAAGGTGAGTTCGTGAGTACAAGCTTGAAGCTTGTGGTAGTTTGTAGATTATGAAGTTTGCAGATCAAGTCCAGTTTGTACCAATATGACATTGGAGGGGGGATTTTTGGAAAACAATGTCTTATTGGTTCATATTACTCACAATATACATGTTTACTAGTTGTTGTTCTACTTCTCTCCACAAGAAAAGCGCTCACTACAAGGAATACGGGCGTATAGCGATGTTTAAAGCGACAGAATTTCGTTGCTATAAAATTGCAACATGCATCGTAATTAGCATCGTGCGCGGACCGTCGATTAAACGACGAAGAGAACAACGTTTTTTGCGACTTGTGGCACGACGGGGTGCGATGCTCCCATACAGCGTGGCTAACACGACGCATTTAAATGCATCACATAAGCAATGCTGTTTTACGTCGCATAAGCGACGAGAGTTTATCGTCGCATAAGCGATGCTAAAACATGTCGCTTATGCGACGACAGGTAGCATCGTTTACACGACGATCTGTTGACGGACAAAAATTAAAACGTTGGAGGCTCTTCGATCAGCATTTTCACGCATCCGATCGAAGAGCTCTCCAACGTTCGCAAATGCGCTGCGCTTACGAGCTGAAGCAAGTATATGTAGAATTGTTGTTTTGCCTAAGCTCTCTCTTATTGTCTCCCTCTGTCTCTATTTCTTTCTTTCTACATCTTTCTCTCTTTGAATTATATATCTCTCTCTCTCTCTCTCTTTATTGCAGGTTATTCAAGAAGCTAACCAAGCAAAAAGTATGGATAACTATTATAAGTACAATTTCTATTCTTTGTATATCATTTGAATTGTGTTATTTTCATTAGATAGCATACTCACACTTATTGATATGCACTTATACACTTATACATGATGAAGATGCACTTTCACACATATACACATATACACATGCACATACACACACATATATACACACAGATACATGTGCACATACACTTAGACATACACACATATACACATGCATATGCACAAACATTTCTACAACCACATAAAAAGATTTACATGCATGCATTATTGCATATATATATATATATATATATATATATATATATATATATATATATATATATATATATATATATATATATATATATATACACACACACACACATTTATTAGTCCATCTTGTAGATGAAATAGAGATTGCAGGTGTTGTCAACACTCGATGGATGTTTTGGGTCGAGCGATTTATGGGAGTATTAAAAGGTTATGTGCGACAAAGAGCGAAACCAGAAGGATCCATGGCAAAGGGTTGGATGCTTGAAGAGTGCATGTATTACGTTAGTGAGTACCTTGAAAGAGTTCATGAAGAAGCTCCACGTGCATGGACCAACGAGTCTTCTTCAAATATAGCAGATGAGGTATTATCAGGTAAGGGGGTTCCATTCTTATTTACATTTCAAGAAAAAAATGATGTTTCTATTTTTGTAGCATATAATAGCGAATGCATGCAAGCATTCCTTAGCGAGTACGAGCAACTTCAAAATCTCTGAAGTAAAAGGCAAAAAAACAAAATATTTAGACGTAATCTCGATAATAATGAGATTACAGATATATCTTCTTTCACGGATTGGCTATATAGTCGTTTACAACGCGCCAACGCAAATAATGAAGAAATTTCAGATGAGCAAAGAGAGTTAATGATAGGTTGTGAACGAAAGGTAATTTTATTAAAATAATATTTTATTTTTTCATAAATGTATGTTAGTTTCTATTTACTAATTGAACTTATTTTGCAGGCTTGAATGTTCACTAATATGTGGGCTTTTGGACAGCATATTAGAATCAAAGCCATTGATTCTTTACGTAAAACAGAGGATTCTAGTATTGTTGCTTCTTTCAAGCAACTATCACGTGCTAGCTCAAAAGACACGAACCTTATAGATAGCGAACTTGGTTACGTAGGAACTATTGTTGGTATCTACAAAATTTCATTTCGTACATTCAAACAGGTAGAAAAAAGCTTATATTTTTTTTATAGAGTTAGTTAATTTTTTAAGCACCTAATAATGGGTTTTTGTTGTTATATATTTTGATAGGTCATATTGAAGGTTGACTGGTTTCGGTGGAGTATAAAGGTAGTAATTCCACATTAAGAAAGGAATTATCTGGGTTTTGGGCAATTGATTATTCCAAGGTAATGCGATCTACTAAAGAACCATATATTCTTCCTAGGCATATTGAACAAGCATTTTTTTATAAAAACCCAGATGCTCATCCTTGGTGGCAAGTCATTCATGCGCAACCTAGAGGTAGGTCATTGTTTGAACAATTTATTGTTAGAGAGATCGAAGAAAGTCCTCTTGATGATTCAATATCAGATACAGATACATCAACATGCTGATTCTACTGATGAGGAAGAGGAATTACCAAAAATAGATATTAATCCATCAATACATGATGTGATTCATGAGAACATAGATTTAACAATAGAAGAAATAAATGAAATGAATAAGGATAATGAAGATGAGAGTATATTGATGTCTTACCAAAATGATGGCAATAATAAAACATATGAGCAGATTAGATAGTAAATTCTACCCTAGTTATCGATCAATAACTTGAAGCTTCTGAATGGATATCAGATAATAGATTTTTTTATTAACTTGAATAACGATGAATCCTACTAGAGAGATGAAAGCATGTTCTTCTAAGTTAGAACATGAAGCTCAGGGGTATGCCTAATTATTTTATATATAGCTTTATCTTCGAGGAGCAAATTTTTATCATGTATGTATGCATATGTGTGTGTATTCACGTGTATTATATGCATACATATGTTAGTATGCATATATATGTATTTCATGTATATGTATGTGTTTGCATGTGTGTGATATATGTATACATGTGTTAAATATGCATATGTGTATATATGCATATGCATTTATGTAAAATATTCATGTATTCATGTAATATATGCAACTATTTATAATTGTGTACATGTATATATGTATATGTGTCTATGTGTAAATATGTACATGTAAATATGTATGCATGTATATATATGTTTATGTGTGCATGTAGGCATGTATATGTGATTTGTACATGTATATATGTATATATGTCTATGTGTAAATGTGTACATGTAAATATGTTAGTATGTATATATATATTTATGTGTGCATTTAGGCATGTATGTGTGATGCATAATATTATATTTATTCCATTTTATATTTATGTATCCTATCTACATGATGTGTATATATCTTTATATATATTATGATCCTCGTTGATTCGAGTAGCTATATATAGAGGCATAAGGTTGGGAGGAGAGACATCTCTCTAGTAGGACGTCGGAGGAATAGATGCAATGTGTACATATACTTCAAACATATGGCTAAAAGGTTGAATTAGAGTTTTTAAATTAGGGGTTTTAAAACCCTAATATCAAAATTAGTGTTTTCAATTTAGGATTTTTGAAATAAGATTTATTTATTTATTTATTTATTTATGCGTATGCATGTGTTGTGTATGTATGTGTATCTATATGTGCATATGCATGTGTTGTGTGTGTATATATGCATGTGTATATGTATACATGCATGTAAATATGATTATATGAGTCTATGTGTGTGTACATATGATTATGCATGTGTATGTGTATGTGAGTATGTGTACGTGTATGTGAGTATGTGTATGTGTCTATGTGTATTCATTATATGTGTGTAACTACATGCATGTGTATGTGTGTGTAAAAATGTGCATGTATGTGTGTGTATGTATAAATGTGCATGTATATGTATATGTGTGTAAATGTGCATGTATGATGTATATGTGTGTATGCGTGCATTTATACCTCTAGTCTCACTCTTTTTTCTCTCTCTCTCTCTCATATACATACATACATGCATAAACACATACTCATATCCACATATATATACATAAAAGCAGTGCATACCATGCATTATCGCGACGATGAGCCATAAGTGTCCGCATCTCTTTTAAACACCACTTAAGCGACCATCCTCTCCCAAACTCTGTCTCAAGTGAACTAAGTACGTATTTTTTATCCCTCTCATCATGCTCACTACAAAAAAAAAACATAATGTAAATAAACCATAAGATATTTATTTCAATTTATATGTAAAATTTTTACTTACTTCCATGGTAAGTGGATAAAGCGCAGGTAAGAGTCGCATAGTGCCCTCATCCTTTTCTTGAACTCCAATCCATTCCCTATGTACACAATGTTCCCCTCTGGCTCTATATCACACTGTAGTCCTAAGGTGCCTATGCATGTCCTCATAGGCAACTCTGCTCTGCTATCACGTGCTAGAGGTGGTATAGGTGTCCTGAAAATAGATAGATAAAAATAAATAAAAATATGTGTTATAATATCACTAAAAAAATTTATGAAAAAAAAACATACCTATGAGCAGATAGCTCTCTTCCTGCATGTGGAGCCGTAGAAGAGCCCTCGTCTGATCGCTGGGTAAGCATCTGGATCGTATAGTCGAGCTCCTCATCAGACATCTCTGAGTAATCACGCATTATGGCCCCTAGAGTATCAGACGGAACTCTTGCTCTCATAAGACTTTTTATGAGTGTGAGTTTCGCCTTTCTCTCTCTACTGGGATCCATAATACCTAACATATAAAACAAAATGATTACAAATCAATATATATATACGTGTACATATGTATGTGTATATGCATTAAGTATGTGTATGTATGCATGTGTGTGTATGTATGTGCGTGTATGTGTGTGTGTATGTGTGTATGCATATCTTATGTGTGTGTATGCATCATTATGTGTGTATGTGTTTATGTGTGTATGTGTGTGTGTATATGTGTGTGTATGTGTGTGTGTCTATGTGTATGTGTGTGCATCTATGTGTGTGTATGTGTTTATGTGTGTGTATGTTTCTATGTGTGTGTATGTGTCTACGTGTGTATGTGTATGCATGTATGTATGCATATGTGTGTATGTGTGTGTATGTGTGTGTATGTGTGTGTATGCATTATGTATGCATATGTGTGTATATGCATTATGTATGTGTATGTATGCATGTATGTATGTATGTGTGTATGCATATGCATATGCATTATGTATGTATATATATGCATGTATGTGTATGTGTGAGTATGTCTCTCTATGTGTGTGTATGCATATATGTGTGTGTATGCATATATGTGTGTATGTGTGTATGTGTGTGTGTACATGTGTTTGTATGTGTGTGTATGCATCATTATGTGTGTATGTGTCTATGTGTGTTTGTGTGTGTGTGTATGTGTGTGTGTGTGTGTGTCTATGTGTATGTATGTGTGTCTATGAGTGTGTATGTGTTTATGTGTATGTATGTATCTATGTGTGTGTATGTGTCTATGTGTGTATGTGTATGCATGTATGTATGCATATGTGTGTGTATGCATGTGTATGTGTGTGTATGCATCATTATGTGTCTATGTGTCTATGTGTGTAAGTGTGTGTATATGTGTGTGTATGTGTGTGCGCGTCTATGTGTATGTGTGTGTGTCTATGAGTGTGTATGTGTTTATGTGTATGTATGTATCTGTGTGTGTATGTGTGTATGTGTATGTGTGTATGTGTATGCATGTATGTATGCATATGTGTGTGTATGCATCATTATGTGTGTATGTGTCTATGTGTGTATGTTTGTGTGTGTGTGTATATGTGTGTGTATATGTGTGTGTGTATGTGTATGTGTCTATGTGTATGTGTTGCTATGCGTCTATGAGTGTGTATGTGTTTATGTGTGTGTATGTGTCTATTTGTGTGTATGTGTCTATGTGTGTATGTGTATGCATGTATGTATGCATATGTGTGTATGTGTCTGTATGCATTATGTATGCATATATGTGTGTATGCATTATGTATGTGTATGTAAGCATGTGCATTATGTATGTATGTAAGTATGTATGTATGCATATGCATATGCATTATGTATGCATATGCATATGCATTATGTATGCATATGTGTGTATGTGTGTGTATGCATTATGTATGCATATGTGTGTGTATGCATTATGTATGTGTATGTAAGCATGTGCATTATGTATGCATGTAAGTATGTATGTATGCATATGCATATGCATTATGTATGCATGTATGTGTATGTGTGTGTATGTCTCTCTATGTGTGTGTATGTGTGTGTATATGTGTATGTATGTGTGTATGCATGTGTAGGATGCATCATTATGTGTGTATGTGTGTGTATGTGTGTGTGTGTCTATGTGTATATGTGTGTATCTATGAGTATGTATGTGTCTATGTGTGTATGTGTCTATGTGTGTGTATGTATCTATGCATGTGCATTATGTATGCATATGTGTGTATGTGTGTGTATGCATTATGTATGCATATGTGTGTGTATGCATTACGTATGTGTATGTAAGCATGTGCATTATGTATGCATGTAAGTATGTATGTATGCATATGCATATGCATTATGTATGCATATGCATATGCATTATGTATGCATATGCATATGCATTATGTATGCATATGAATGCATATATGTGTATGTGTGTGTATGTCTCTCTATGTGTGTGTATGTCTCTCTATGTGTGTGTATGCATATATGTGTGTGTATGTGTGTATATGTGTCTGTATGTGTGTATGCATATGTAGTATGCATCATTATGTGTGTATGTGTGTGTACATGTGTGTGTATGTGTGTGTGTGTCTATGTGTATATGTGTGTATCTATAAGTGTGTATGTGTCTATGTGCATGTATGTATGCATATGTATGTGTATGCATGTGTATGTGTGTGTATGCATCATTATGTGTGTATGTGTGTATGTGTGTATGTGTTTGTGTATATGTGTGTGTGTCTATGTGTATGTGTCGCTATGCGTCTATGAGTGTGTATGTGTCTATGTGTGTGTATGTGTCTATGTCTGTATGTGTATGCATGTATGTATGCATAGGTGTGTGTATGTGTGTGTATGCATTATGTATGCATATGTGTGTGTATGCATTATGTATGTGTATGTATGCATATGCATATGCATTATGTATGCACATGTATGCATGTATGTGTATGTGTGTGTATGTCTCTCTATGTGTGTGTGTATGCATATGTGTGTGTATGTGTGTGTATATATGTGTGTATGCATGTGTATGTGTGTGAATGCATCATAATGTGTGTATGTGTGTGTGTATATGTGTGTGTATGTGTGTGCGCATCTATGTGTATGTGTGTGTGTCTATGAGTGTGTAGCTCAGTGATGAGAAGCACCTCCTTTAATGTCAATCCGGGAAGACATGAGGATGGTATGAAGACCACGAGCAAGTGGAAGCACAAGTGCGTGAGTGAGAAGCACACAAGCATGCACACACATACACACACACGCGCACACACAATAAGAACAAAGAGAGTAAGACAATGGAATCACTTCTATTGCAAGAAAGTTCTCATACAAGCTCAAACTACAAGAAGCTAACCCCCAAAATGAGCTCTCTAGCTCTATTTATAGTTTTTGACTAGCTTTGGCCTTGTTCAGACCTAGTGTCCGGCCTAGTTAAAAATTAGGTTCCGGGGCTTATTTGAGGGCCCAAACGAGATCTAAAAATTATGAAAATTGACAGGCAACTACATCTAAGGCTCCCCAAGCTCGAGGACTCCTTGGCTTGTACAAAATGGAGCTACAAAAAGGTGAAATGATATTTACAAGGGTTCGTAGTGATGAGAATCACTTTAGAATGATGTGGGGGTTTTGAAAAAAAAAAAAAAAAAAAAAAAGGGTTGCCTCAGTGCTAGATCTGCATGTGTGTCCATACTTGCTTCTTCCCGCATCCTGTCAACACTCTCCCCCCCCTAGGGTCTGTCGCCTCTGACAGACCTCTTTTCCGCCGTTTGATCAATGTATTTTTGCAGGAGGTCGGTTGCCAATTCTTGTTCTTTGATTCTTAAACCTCTGATTAGATCTCGTTGCAAGGCCTCCCAATCCACTGTACCAGGCATGTCAGGTTGTGGCATTGTGTAAAGCTCGGAATGCATCATTTGTTCGCATGCAAAGAGATGGAGTAGATGCGTAGGCCGTGGCGCAAATACCTCTGAATGTGCTTCCCAAAACCCCGTGGTGAACATATCGTCAAATGTTTGCTTGTAGCAGGCAGGGAGATATCTTATGCGTGCATGCCATGCGTAAGCCACTCGTATGCTCGGGGTTGTGCTCATATCATATAGCAGGTCGTAGTTACCATTAATAAACCCGGGAATAGGAGGTTGAATACGGCATACATTGCGAAAAGTTTTGAGTACGACCTGCATCATGTCGAGGATCTTGAGCATCATCTGGGCAGCGACATCTGGCATAGGGTGGAGGCGTGGTATCCAATGTCTGATGGTTGCAATCATGTATGACACTGTAGGAGTACCGGTTGGGGGGGCGATAGCGGGGTAGTTGAGCCATTCTTTACAGTTTGCGTTATTCTGAACCTTGATGGCAAAAGCTTTCCATGATCTGCGTCTTTGCACTGGCCCAAAACACGGATTGTACTTCAAATGCATGGGGGCATGATCCCATGTTCGAAGCATTTCTGGGTAAGTTTCGAGTAACTTTTGCCTCCACGTTGGTTGGAATATGGCCCCTTTTCATGCCGCTTCTGGTATGTCTTCTGGTTCGAACTGTGTGGCAAATGTTGGGCACTTGTTGGTGACTCGTTTGATTTCTGCATTGTAGTCAGCCAACAATACAAAATAGGGCTTGTATTGCAGTTCTGAACTAGTGATAAGGCGTCTAGGGGCGATGTGCCTGAAGTATTCTGAGTGAAGGATGGTGTCCTCAATGGCCTTCATTGCCAGCATCTGAGTGGATATCTGCTCCTGATGAGTTTGCCCCATCTCCTCTACTTGTTTCATCCATGCCGATGGGGGTTCCTCATAGGTATCTTGACCTTCTTCTGTTACGCGTCCTCCTGGGAGTGGTTGAGGCTCATAGGCGTCGTCGAATGCTTCCTCCACTGGGATGGTAACTGCTTCTTCTTCTGACGGTTGCTCTGGTGGGGAAGAGGGTCGTTCGTACTGCATCAACTTCAGTTTTAATTCTGTGATCTGCTGCCGTAACTCCAGCACGTCGTTGGTCGTTGAATGTTCAGGTTCGGTTGAAGTAGCAGCGTCTGTCATTTCTTTATGTTCCTGTCGGTGTGGTGTAGACTCTTGGGGTCTCTGTAAGTCCTTTAGCTGGTCGGCAAGCTGATCATGTGCTTCTAACAGATTGGCATACGTTTCCAATATTTGTTGTATGCTTTCTGAGGGGACCGCTTGAAATTTGACCGGGTCTATGGGTGCTCCCGGGGTGTTCTCCATGGCAACCTCGAGGTTCTCTTGGTTTTGTTGTTGAAGCCGTCTATTCTCTTCTTGCGCTGCTGCCAGATGTCGTCGTAGCAAAGCCATGTTTCGTTGAAGCCGTGCATTGCGGCCCATTTGATCGCGCAGCTGTTCCTCCATGGCTTTGCTCTCCTCCATATGCCTCGCTTTGAGTTGCGCATTTGCCTGTTCGAGGGCGGATATCTTGCTTTGTGACTCCGTATGAATGAACTGCAAAGCATTGACACGCTCTTGGAGTGTTGCTGTGAGGGTGCAAAGCCCTTTGTTATTTTCTTCCAATAATGTATATTCGTGCTTAAGCTGAGTGGCAGCTTCGAGCATCGTGTCGAGTGCAAGACTAAATGAGGTGGAAGATGCAGGGGGTTGGGAAGTGGGAATGGGAAAAGTGGATGTTGTGCCTACCGTGTGTGGAAGTGGTGATGTGAGTGTAATAACCTGTGATGGTGTTGTGAGAACAGTGGTGGTGGGTGATCCAGCGGATGGTGAGATGTCCATGGGATCGGACATGAGTGAGTGTGATTCGTGAAATGTGAACACCGGGACGGTGGGTGGTGTGATAGTGGTGGCCGTGAATGTGGGGGAGTGAATTTGGGGAAGGGACTTTTTCTTATGTTCCTCAACCTGTTGAAGAATGTTTACAAGGTAGGTCCAGAAGGAGGGTTGGGTGGTTAGTGTGGTGCTCGAGGCAGTTACAAGGGACGGGGTAGGTAGAGTTTGGGGGGGAGGAAATGGAGGGATGGAGGGCACAGAGATGGAAAGAGTCTGACTAGTGACAGATGGTTGTCCAACGGCATGGGGGAAGAAAGGGTGACCTAATTGAGGTTCAAAAACTTGAGTGACAGAGATGGATGAGGGTGAAGGAAGGAGAGTGGAAATGGGGGTGTGTACAATGGTCTCACTATAGGAGGAGAATGGTTGTGTAGAAACACACGTGGAGAGAGGCTCTGAGGGTGGGATAGGAGATGATGGGGGAGATGGGGCATGCGTAATTTCCTCCGGTTCATCATTGTGCCTAGGGCTAATCATGTGCACATCTTCTGATGTGGACGTAGCTAACGCGGTAGATACTTCCATCTGAATCATCTTTCCTTGTCGCGGCCGTGTATCAATTCTTCTTTGATCATAAGCAGGGTTCTCTTGATAGACCATGGTTCTCATTGCTTCACTGATGCCACAAGTGTCCGCCAACAGATTTAGTGATTCTACAAACTGGGGGTCGATATGCTCTGACTGTAACATCTGGTTTACTAGGGCCCTATTTGCTTCTTCTGACATTTTATGGCGTCTTTGTACCTGCTTGATTGTTTGGTATAGTCGTTTGAGCTGTGCCGTATATGCAGGGGCTTCGTCTTCACTCTCTTCTGGGTTATTCCTTGGTGCCTGCTCCTGAGCTTGTGTGCTTAGTCTTTGAGGAGGTTGCGTCACTCCTAGCTCCTGTACGCTGCTTGTCTCGCCTCGTGCATGTTCTCTTTGGGTTGATGTCCCCGGATCGACATTGTCAGGGCAACCTTCACTGTCTGATAGATGAGCCGTCTGCAGAAATGTTTCAAAATCAAAATTTGGGTCTTCGGTGAAAGTGGCCATCGCTGCAAATTCTGCATCGGTAGGTAGCGGAGGGGCAGAGGGAGTGGGCTGTACCACCTCTCTTGGTTGAGACTCCTGGAGATGGATTGTGATTGGTGCCACCGGGGCTTCCTCTCTAGTGGAGACTTCGGTAGTGGTTGCTGGAGGGATCAGGACTTGTGAAAGGGATCCACGCATTCTTTTTGCAGGCTGACTCCCTGACTTTCGCCCTTTAAACAACTCCAGATGTGCATACTTTAGGGCTCGAGCAACTGGCACATCATACGCCAGACATCTGTAGATGATTCTAGTCAACGCACAGCAACCATGTAGGGTGGGCTTCCTCACCCCCCGCTTGCCTGCCTCATATACCTGATCTAAGATCCATACCGGCATCTTAATGGGCAAGCTTCCGGTCTCTGCTAAATACAATCCGTACCATATCTTCTTGTGAGGCTGAGTGAAACGGTCCTGAGCTGGAAATGCGAAGTGCTGGAGGCACATCCGCAGGGGTATGGCGATGTTGGGGGTGAGGGCGCACATGTCTTTGAGCTTCTTGACTCTATTGCTTTTCATTGATTCTGGTATCAGGGGGTCGCGATCTGAAGGCACATGAGTGCCATACATTTGAAGGGCTTCCCTGATTAATGTTACATTTAGTTCAAACTTCCTCATCTCCTCCAGATTAGATAAGGAGGGCACCCAGAATGTGCCTGAATGATCTTTATCCCCGGTAGGTTTCATCGTAGCAATCAAGTAGTAACACCTGAGGAAGTCAGGTTTTGGTAGAGCTGCACTGAAGTAAGTTTGAAGTCCTGCCTTTTGCCAGATCTCTTGAAGTGGAGCTGCATTTTGCAAGGTCTCAAATTCTCTTGAAAAGAATTGGAAGGTCCACCAAACCCCTCCACACTCCATCTTGGACTCCCAGATGTGATCTGCGTCTCCCAAATCCCCTGGCATTTCATTGAACCAATGGGAGTGCCCTTTTACTCTTTCGGTTAGTCCACTGGGTGGATCTGGAATAGGAATCCTTCGCACATTCAAGAATTCTTCAGGCCTAGCTGTTGGTGGAGCTTCCACTGGCATGGCATCCCAATTGATAGGGGCACCAGATCCTGCCTGAGAGCTTGTGCCTGCCGCGGTTGCCATGAGAGTAGGTCGCTTATCTGCTGGAAGACGAAAGGCACATTAGTGTTGCATAGGAAACAAGATGTAATGGTGTTCCCTTCACAATACTAACATGACAATCCCGGAGGTCAGTGGTTAGTGGTGAGGTGTTTATGATATGTGTGAGTGGTGATTAAAGGTCAGTGTCATCCTAGATGCATACTTTGGTTATGCAATGGGCTCGAAATGCTTCTGTGTTAGTGTGGACGGATTTACAGAATAAGGTCAGGGGGTTTAGTACACAGTTTAATTCTCCACACTTTGATACAGGAGTCGTAGCTCTTAGAGCTAAGGACAGGTGAAGATTTTGGTCTGAGTGTGTGATGTGTTTGGGACCTTGTGGGTACCCATTTCCAGACATTCCTGGGGTTGATGGGAATGTGGACAGTGAGAGGTGTAGGTATCTTGTCACTTCCTGAGTTGTTGGCCAAGAGTGCTTGTGAGAGCTGCTTCATCCTTGTGCCTGTAGGTGAAGTAATTTGGGCTTGTAAGCTAGCCTTGGGCACCCATATCTGTCTAGCATTAGGGATGGCCTTCATTGACCGCTTAGGAACCCAAATAGAGATGGTGTGCCTAGGGGTTATCCTAGGGGGCTTCTTAGCTTTGTTCCTTGATTGTGAGGCTCGTTTCTTGTCTCCTTGAGAATCTGCTATTGGAGCTGTGGGTCTCCCATCCTTGCGTATCCAGATCTGCTTCACGCCACGAGATGCTCCATGTTGCGCGGGTTGGCGCTCCTTCCTCTTGATCAGCGGTCTCCTTCGTATAGAGTGATGTTCGGTCCGTTCGTTTAGAATCTTCCTTGGATCAATTAGGAACTCCTTCTTGGCTCCTGAACCTTCAGTAAGATTGACATTCCTCTGCACCATAGAAGTTTGGACAAGCACAACGTGGTTATCTTCGTGTGGATTCCTGGAGGGACCAAGAGTTGGTGCCTGTTCTATTGGTTTGAGTGCTTGATTTTCTAATTCAATCGTGAGACGACTTTGGCCTACCCAAGCCTGAAGAAGTCCACTTCTTAGGTTCAGGTTGACTGCGTGATCATAGATCCAGTCTTGGCCCAAGATAAGCGGTTCGGTCAGATCCTCGTCTTCACACACTAGCACTTTTACTGGCATGAGGACCTCTTGTATGTAGAGGGGAAGATCCACCTCTCCCATGCAGGGGGTTTCAACACCTCCTAATCCTATCAGATAGGCTTCTATGGGTTTTACCTCCAATTGCAGCTGCTGGCAATAAGAAAGCCGAACTGCACTTGTGGCTGCTCCTGAATCAATTAAAGCCCTCACACTTGTTGTGCTGTCTCTTTGTCCTATTTCTAGGGTCACAAAAGGTCGTCGGTCCACTATCTTATGGATACGTTCACCTGAAGCCTCACACATGGCCATGTGATAGCCTGGAGACTCTTGAGTGTCCGTCATAGGCTGGTCCCTTCCTTGTCTCCTCAGCTTCATTCGTCGGATACGCTCTAAGGCCTCTGCCTGTGCTTCTTCTCGAATTCGTTTCTCCTCCTCTTTACGTTGTTTAGCAGTATTGAGTCGGCTTAGCATCTCCTCCGTGAGGGGTTCTTGATACAGCTTGACTCTGCACCCGCTAATATAGTTTGGGAGGACGTCCCCCTCCAAAGTGGCTAGTTGTACTGCTCCACTCGTGGAGATCCTATTAATGATCATAGGTCCATAGCCTCTCTTTTCTAGCTTTCTTGCGTGTTGTTTCAATGTGTAGACTAACACTAGATCCCCTGCCTTCAAGCCCTTATCCTTCACATGGGCATCAAAGTATGCCTTTTGCCGTTTCTTTGCAGCATAGATGCCTGCTGCTGCTCGTAGCCTTGTTTCACCTAAACGCTCTAGATCCAAGATCCTAGAGGACAACTCATGTCCATTCCACTCATGCTCTTGTGCTACTCTTAACGCTGGGATTAGGAAATCTAGTGGTAACACTGCATTCTGTCCGAAGACCATCTGAAATGGGGTGGCATTGAGTACCGTTTTGTAGGCAACTCGGTATGCCCAAACAGCATGGTGAAGTTGTTTGTCCCAATCAGAGCGTTTATTATTGACCAGTTTCGTCAATACGTTACACAGGATCTTATTCGTGCTCTCGGCTTGTCCGTTAGCTTGTGGGTGATAGGGTGCAGACTTTTTATGTACCACCATGAATTCTTGAAGGAGATTTTCAATGACCTCATTCAAGAAGTGCGTACCTCTATCACTAACCAACTCTATGGGTAACCCATATCTAGTGAATATATTTTCGAATAAGAACTTAGCCGTCGTTTGAGCATCATTCTTTGTCGTGGCTTTTACTTCCACCCACTTTGTAAGGTAATCAGTGGCTACAATAATGTATTCTGCATGGGAGTTCCTAGCTGGGGGGTTGATGGGACCTACAAAGTCTATACCCCACTTTGAAAATGCACGTCCTCCCATCATTGGCCTCAAGGGCATTTCATCTTTTCTTGTCGGATATTGGGCACGTTGGCATGTGTCGCAACTCTTCACATAAGTATGTGCATCCATATGAAGAGTGGGCCACCACAGTCCTGAGAATAGAATGGTCTTAATTACTCTGTCAGGCCCAAAGTGTCCACCTGCAACACCGCTGTGTGCCGTTTCTAAGACTTTCAGGTAGTCTGATTCATGTACGCACAGTCTTAGGTAACCATCCTTGCCTCTTCGGTATAGGTTGTCCCCTACTAAGGCATAGTCTTGAGCCTCTTGCTCCATGCTCCGTTTTCTTGCAAGACTAGCCTGATTGGGTAATGTTCCCGATCTCATGAACTCGACCAATGGAGCACTCCAATCGGGGATTGATGACACGTGATAAAGAGTGGCATGCTCCACTGGGGGTCTCTCCTGGCACACTGAACAATTGTGAATCCACTCTTGTATTTCCTTGTCCATGCTAGGCCAATACACTCCTAAGCGTTTTAGGTTCTGCAAAGTTCGCTGTTTAGAGTAGTGATTCCCTAGCAGTCCTTCATGGGCTTGTTGCAACCAACTAGCATGTTCATCCTCCTCGACACAACAAGCTAACACTCCCTCTGTATCTAGCTTGTACATACTTCCAGCCAAGATTTGATACTTTAATGATTTTACAATTTCCTCTTTGTTGGTTTTCACATTCTTATTTGCAGGCCCGAAGGTTAGGATTGGTACCAGCTTATTTGCCCATTTAGGAACAACTTCTAAATTGAACAGATAAGCATCGGGCAATTCGTCAGACACTCCTTGCGGTGACTCTCCTGAAGTGATGCGAGAAAGATGGTCTGCCCTAAGATGGGTTCTACCTTTCCTGACAACAACTTCAAAGTCGTATTCCATTAGTAAGAGAAACCATCTTACTAAGCGACCTGTATTGCAAGGTTTATTGACCAAATATAGTAACGCTTGATGATCAGTGAAAAACTTGAACTTATTGGCCAATAGATAGTGTCTAAACTTCTTCACAGCATATATCATGCCTAAGCCTTCTCTCTCCGTTGTGGTGTAATTTCGTTCAGCTGCATTTAATTGCCTACTAGCATATGCTATCGGCAAATCTAGGTTTCCTTCACCTGTGGGTTGTGCTAGCACACATCCTATTGCATGCTTGGAGGCATCTACATGGACATGAAAGGGTTTGCTCCAATCCGGAGTAGTCAATATTGGTGCTGTGCACAAACGTCTCTTCAGCTCATTGAAGGAAGTCTCGCATTCCTCATTCCATTCAAAATTCGTTAACAGCCCATAGAGAGGTTTAGCTATGATGGCATACATGTGGATAAATCTACGGTAATATCCACAATGGCCCATAAAGGCTTGTACCTCTTTCACATTCCTTGGTCTGGCCAATTCTGCTATTGCTCTTACCTTGTCTTCGTCTGTTGATACTCCATTCTTCGAAACAATGTGACCTAAGATCTTACCTTGGCGTACCATAAACACACACTTCTCTGGATTCAGACACACTCGATAATCTCTACACTTGTTGAAGATTTGCCTGAGCTCAGGGATGTGGTAACTTCTTTCTTGGGAATGAGCGCACAAATCATCCACATATACTTCTAAGCTCTTTCGCAAGAACTCCTTGAAGACATGACACATGAGTCTTTGGAATGTAGCAGGTGCATTGGTGAGCCCAAATGGCATCACACGAAATGCAAAGATTCCCCATTCGGTGGCAAAGGCCGTTTTGTGCTGATCTTCGGGGGCAATGGCTACTTGGTTGTAACCTGAAAATCCATCAAGGAAGCTGTAAACTTCCTTGCCTGCAACACGCTCCAAAAGATGTTCGGTGATTGGAAGTGGATAACTATCTCTGATCGTAGCGGCATTGACTTTTTTAAGGTTAATGCACACTCGCAATTTCCCATTCTTCTTGGGCACCACTACAATGGGGGACACCCATTCAGTGTGCTCAATCTCATAGATGAATCCGGCTTCAATCAGCCTGTCAATTTCCTCTTTTATTTTGGCCGCATAATTGTCATTATAAGTGTAGGGTTTTTGTTTGGTGGGCTTAGCATCAGCAGTCATCGGAATCGTATGAGAACAAATCTCTGGATCTACTCCTTTCAAGTCTCTATAATGCCATGCGAACACATCCCTATATTCCCTTAATAGAGCTACAAGCTCTGCTTCTTCTTCTGCACTTAGGTCGTCTCCTATGTACGTACATCGCTCTTCATTCCCTTCAATGGTCACTACAATTTTTTTGGTCTTTTCTTTATTGTCATATGCTTCTCCTATAATGGCCTCTCTCTTAGGCATTCGTACCAAAATTTTCCGGTCTTCCACTTCATATTTCTTGAAATTTTCTGGTACTTCAAACAATGATTCTTCCTCTTCTTGTCTCACTGCTTTCCTTTTCTTTTTCTTTTGACCTCCTTCACTTCCTTTCTTTGAACTTATCGTTTTAATACTCGCAAGGGGTTCTTCTTCCTTTTGGGTTAACACCCCTAGGTCTTCTAAGTAGTGTTCCTCTGAGTCAAAGTATGTATCCATCACAATGGATTCTAGATCATCGTCATTCTCTTCTTCTTCTATGAACTCACTAGGATCACACTCTTCCAACAAGGGCTAACACATGAACACTGAAATATCATAACCCTCCTCATCACAATGGGGTGTCCATTGTTCCTCATTGACTGCAATGTCCATGGTAGCTAAGATTTCTGCCCAACCATGAGGCTCAAATTCTTCATCTGGAAATATCATTGGTGTATAGGCTGGGTCTTTTATTGGTCTATCTCCTGGGGAAGTTCCTTCTTCTCTCGCTTTTAGGCGCTTTTCCTCTTCCTCTGCGACCTTGCACATCCACAAGTGAGTATCTTCATGCAACCAGGATGGTTCAGGTGAACTTCCAGAATGCACGGAGATAGAGTCTTCTTTCGCTTTGTGGATAGGATTCCACTGTAGGGGTGGTACATCTCTGAAGGTGTGATCCTTCAGATTGACCTTGGTGGTGACCCCTAAGTGCTGTAAGTACAAGGAGTTGGTTCCCCAATCTTGTACTATTTGTAATTGTCGTAGGAAGGGTCTTCCTAGGATCATCTTGTAAACATTATTCTTCTCAAAGTCACATATGGCAAACGTATGTTCAAACTCTACACCACAAGTGGTTAGAGTTATCCCTTCAAGCAATCCGAGAGGTCTTTCAAAATGACCATCTGCCATTTGAAGTTTCATTCTCGTTGGTCTTAAGGTGGGTTTGCCCCATCGCTTCCACAAGGAGGTAGTCGCAATCGCAACACCCGCACCCGAATCCACAATTGCTTTGGTTGTGTAACCTTGATAGGTGATCGGAAGATAAGTGTTACCTTCTTCACCTTCGCTCATGTCTCCTATCTTGTCGAGAGGTACCTCGGGTATTTTTTGTTTAGAGCCTACTTTTGGTGCATCGGATTCAAGTTCTGGAACCTGATCCTTCACATGATTCCAGAGCTCCGGTTTTGCCTTGAGGAGTTCCTCTACAGTGAGGTGACATTGAACCTTAGTGTTCTTCACAACATCAGTGTTCCTAGGAATCACTGAGTCTTCATTTCTTACCAATATC
This sequence comes from Ceratopteris richardii, assembly GCA_020310875.1. Taxonomy (NCBI): domain Eukaryota; kingdom Viridiplantae; phylum Streptophyta; class Polypodiopsida; order Polypodiales; family Pteridaceae; genus Ceratopteris; species Ceratopteris richardii. The sequence continues at coordinate 136,890,478 of CM035411.1, forward strand.
GTGGGAGCTCTGATCTGGAGAGATTCAGATTCCCATGGGCCTGTGAAATGAGGCAATTCTTGTAAAGAATTAGATTCAAAATCTAATCTCTCATCCTCTTGTTGCTCTGCTTGATCCCCATAGATAGAGGGAATGTCTTGGGGAAATTGATCACGAAGATCATCAATCTCCGGAATGGGAGGGGAATCACCCTTCTCCTTGGCCCATTTCTCTTCTTGTATTTCCCGCAAGAACTCTGGAGAGTACTGTTGTATTGAAGGAGGTATTCCAGTATCCGTAGAATTAGGGACATAAGCTCCCATTTGTGTTGAGCTTCCTCTTTCAACAACTGGTTGAGCCTGTGGAGGTAAAGAAACTTGTGATTTGTTTACCAACTGCTCTAATCTTTCTAGTAAGCCTTGGAAATGCAAATCCTGCTTGACAGAGTTCGTCTGATTGAACTTTTGACTAGTCTCAAGTATAGCTTGAGCTTGTTCTACCATTTTCATGCACATTTTCATCCGTTCAATCTCTAAATCTGCTCTAGGGTAACTCTTGTCTAGGTTTGCAGCTGTTGGCCCTTCTTGAAGTCGAGCCTGGTAGGCCTTGAACATCATGTCCAAGCCTTCAGGAGTGGGGTCAGCTAATACTGATCCTACTCGGGGTGGTGGGTGGGTTACGAGGGGTGTGTTAGAGGGTGGAGAATTGGAGGGTGATGGGGATGGTAGTGGTGGAAGTGTGTGGGAGTGCGGTTGAGATGTGATTTCTGTGATTTTTGCCTTGGTTTCTCTCACGCTTTCTTCAAGTTCGTTTATCTTTTTTGCCCATTGCCTCTTCATTCTTTCACGACTGTCCTTCCAGGCGCTAGTTCTCTTTTTGGGTATGCTCTCTGTTTCACTCACCTCGGGGCTCTTTTCGGGACCCACACCTTGGTGTTGTTGAAGTGCCTGGGCCCTGGTGATCACCTGCACAGGTGCTGTGGAAGTCACACTCCCTGTGGAGTCTACAACTAACCCAACAACATTGATAGGAGTGATTTTAGGCATGTTATTAGGGTTCTTCGGGCAATCTCGTAGGAGATGCTCTTTCCCGCAGTCTTGACAGAAGCCCTGAACGGTTACTGGTTGAGGCTATGTAGGGGCAGGCAGTGGACAATCACGTATAAGATGATCTCCCTGACACCTGAAGCATGGTCCTCTAGGAAATGGAGGTAGTACCTGCCTAGGTTGAGGTCTAGAGTTGGGGTTTGTGTACATAACATTAGAATACTCAGGTTCCCCACTATTTTCACTTGGGTCCTCATAGTAGTATGACTCGTTATGCTCGGGTGACTGCATGTAGTAAGCCTGTGGGCTATCAATATGTGCGGAGTCAAAACTATGGTCACTGGGGTCACTGTCTGATAGCAATGGGGTGACTGGGACTATGGCTCTGTTCGGATTTTCTTCAGTAGATGCATACTTCACTGGGATCACATTGGTTGGAGTAGGGGGTTGCTGCACTAGGACTGGTTGAGGTCTCTGCTGCCCTTGATAAGGTGGCTGATAAGTTTGTTGCGGTCTGTTGTAGTGTGGTGATGGGTACTGATTCTGGTACCTACCCTGTTGTGGATATGGCTGAGGATAATTCTGCCTAACAGTTTGTTTGTTATATGGGCAGTCTGGTGCCGTGTGGTTGGTGTACCTGCGCTCTATGGTGCAGTACTGGCTACTAGGATTCACCTGAGGTTGGGCCATAATGGGGCATACACTTGCCATATGTTCGCCGCCACAATTGTAACACCGCTTAACTGGGGCAAATCTCGGGATTTGCTTGCTAGAGACACCTAGTTTTTGGGCTACCTTTTCTGCAAGTTCCTCGATGGATGTGGATTGACCAGATGTCTGTTTACTAGAGCTGTCAGAATCCTTATAGATTTTTGATAGTTCTAACTCCTCACCTAGATTGTCCTCAATGTCTATGCACATGCGCACGCACTCCTCTATCGTCCTAGGGTCCTTCAGGTACACATATGACCTGAGCTTAGTGCTCAACAGTCCGTCTAGGAACAAGGCCACTTGTTTGGCTGGTGTGGGTAACTCCGGCATAGGACATCTCTCCAGGTACTGTCTAAATCTTCTTCCAGCTAGTCTGACCGTCTCTTGAGGTGTTTGTTTGAAGCTATGAATTAGTGAGGAGGTGTTATGCCTGATTCCACTCTTAGAAAGCTCCACAATAAATGCCTCCAAGAGTTGGTCTATGTTTCTGAAACGCCTCTCATTCAGTGGTTGGAACCACGTAAGGGCAGTGTTCCTAAGGGTCAGACCGAACGCATTATATTGTGTGAATAGGTCCTCCACTTGTTCAGCTTTCAACACTTGTCGAAATTCTGCCACATGGTCATAGGGGTCTCCCGTGCCATCGAAATAATTCTTCATGGACTTCACAAGTTGGGTTGGTCGTAGGGTCCTAGTGTGTTCTCTCGGCCTTGGCAAAGGAAAATCATCAATGTCCCGGTGATTCCATGGGGTTCTATGTCTCTCAGGTTCTACTCTATTCCTTTCTGTTCCCGTTCTTTCTCTTCCCAGGGAGTTGACAAAACTTACCTCAGGTTTGTCTCTACCTCTATCTCTTTGAGCGCCATGAGCTTGGGAGGTCCCAGCTCCTTGATGACCAAAGGACACATTAGACCTTGGTTGGGGAAAAACAAATTCACCCTTCCAAGTGTAGGCATGTCTGCCTTGCTCAGTGACCACGAAGATTCTCTCTGATGCAGTGTCTAGGTAGGTTACTTGGCCTGGACTATCAGGGTCTTTAAACTCGTAGATCGTGAGGGTATTCACCTCCTGAGGTTAAGAAGTTCTATATCTCCAAAAAGCCTCATCGGTTTCCCGATTTAAAAGCAGATCTATGCTTTTATTATCTTGTGGAATCCACTCAGGAGTCATGATTCTGGTCAAGACAGACTTACCACGGGGAGTTCTTGGCTCTCTCTCTAAGTTCCCTTGCTCTATGTCACCCATGTCGATCTCCGCAATCACATTTCCAAACTCATCAGTTCTATCAGGAAGAGTGGTGACTACATATATAGTCCCCTCTTTATCTAGGTATGCTCCATTCTCAAACTTGACTACCGGGTGGCCTATTCCATGGGGTTGGTTGGGGTTCTTAATCTGGACCACTGATCTTCTCAGTCCGTCTTCGTAGATGCGAGCACCTAGACGATTCGTCCTGATATATTCCAATTGAGTCTTATAAGGCCCCTCTGGCTTTTCTAGATAAGCCAACCCTGAACTCCCTACTGGTCTCTCCATGTGATAGGACATTTCAGAATCACTGGTTTCTGATCTGGGAGTGTATGGATAATCACTCAACTGCTGGGCCCAAGACCTGGCAGTGTGATTGACACTAGCTTCGGATGATCTGAGGCTTCGTCTGTCTTGGCCTAAATGTCTGCCTGATCTAAGGTTCATATGCCTGATTTATTTACCCCCTGGAACCCAAGCACACTCTCCTCGCAGGTTGATTTTGCACCAATCACTTTGTTCTTTTTAGTTGAATATTATGTTTATGGTCTTGTCTGAAATTGCGTCGTCAGGAGTACTTAAGTGAATTTCCTCACTTGATAAGTGATCGATTCCCGTTTATCTTTTGTCCCTTAGGGTTTTCGCACTTAAGACCTATTTATTTTCTTGCACTTGGTTGATTAATTCTCTTGGACTTGATTCGTGCCTAACGTTGCCCTAGTCAATTACCACACCTAAGTCGTACTTAGCCTAGGCTAGGAATTGACAAAGGAGGGTTGAGAGATCTTCCAACCTCAATTAGCTGGTTGACCAAACTGCTACACAAGCCCAGGAAGCCTTCTCCCAAGCTTGGTACTCACCCTTGCTAGCTTGCTTTGGATTGCCTTGAGCGCGCACAAAGTTCCTGCAAAAGCACACCTGTTAGTATAGCTCTACTGCCACAAGTAATTGAAAGACACACTTCAATAATTTCAGCCCCCTTGGAGTAGTTTACTGTACCCCCTGAATCTGAGAACCACTTAGTTCCACCTAAAGGTCAACTTAAAAATGCATGTTTTAAAACCCCGCGTATGATTCTTACAAAAACCAGTCGAGGTCCACGTAGGATTCTCAACGAGCTTTCCAACAAGACCAAAATCTCATCAATCGGAGTTCGTATGGTCAAGTTATGACCATTCAGGCACTAAAGGGTCAAAACAGGCACTCAGGGTTTAGGAGATCCCTCTTTGGTTTCTAGGCCTTTTGCCCACTTCCAAGGTTCTAAAGTTATACCAAGGTGCCTAAAATTAAGCTCAACTACCCTTCCAATCACTAAAAAAAATTAACCCTCAATTTTTATGCGTTAAAGGCCGTGTATCGCGATAGGTCGGGTCGAAGTGTCGCAATAGCTCGGAGTGTCACGATACCTCGGAGTGTCGCGATAGCTCGGAGTGTCGCGATACCTCGGAGTGTCGCGATAGCTCGAAGTGTCGCGATAACTCGGAGTGTCGCGATAACTCGGAGTGTCGCGATACCTCGGAGTGTCGCGATAGCTCGGAGTGTCGCGATACCTCGGAGTGTCGCGATACCTTGCGTTAAAGGTCGTGTATCGCGATAGGTCGGGTCGAAGTGTCGCGATAGCTCGGAGTGTCGCGATACCTCGGAGTGTCGCGATAGCTCGGAGTGTCGCGATACCTCGGAGTGTCGCGATAGCTCGGAGTGTCGCGATAGCTCGGAGTGTCGCGATAGCTCGGAGTGTCGCGATACCTCGGAGTGTCGCGATAGCTCGGAGTGTCGCGATAGCTCGAAGTGTCGCGATAACTCGGAGTGTCGCGATACCTCGGAGTGTCGCGATAACTCGGAGTGTCGCGATACCTCGGAGTGTCGCGATAGCTCGGAGTGTCGCGATACCTCGGAGTGTCGCGGTACCTCAGAGTGTCGCGATAGCTCGGGATATGGTGAATTTTTCTGTTCTATCTAGTGTTCCTAGGAGCTCTAGGCCTGCGCAGTGTCGTGGTGCACTCAGAATCGTGATCGGGTGAAATTTTCGGAGTGTCGCGATAGCTCGAGCTCAACGCCTCGGGGACTGTGCAAACAATTTCTGTACCTGCTGAGCTTGCTTGAGATGATGATGGAGCTGCCACCTGCAAGAAACATGCAAAAAACACACAAAAACAAGCACGCACAATCGCTCTCTCTCAAACTCGCACACAACAAATGAGGGAATGAAAAGGAAGAGGGGATATGTAGTGGGGAAGGAGGTGGAGGTGGAGATGGAGAAGGAGGTGAAGATGAAAATGGAGATGGAGAAAAATCAGAAATTTACCTACTACTTACCATTCCAACGCGTCCTCTCTACGTCTTACCATCACACGCTCGTCCTCAAAGCTCGATCCCCGGCAACGGCGCCAAAATTTGGTGTAGCTCAGTGATGAGAAGCACCTCCTTTAATGTCAATCCGGGAAGACATGAGGATGGTATGAAGACCACGAGCAAGTGGAAGCACAAGTGCGTGAGTGAGAAGCACACAAGCATGCACACACATACACACACACGCGCACACACAGTAAGAACAAAGAGAGTAAGACAATGGAATCACTTCTATTGCAAGAAAGTTCTCATACAAGCTCAAACTACAAGAAGCTAACCCCCAAAATGAGCTCTCTAGCTCTATTTATAGTTTTTGACTAGCTTTGGCCCTGTTCAGACCTAGTGTCCGGCCTAGTTAAAAATTAGGTTCCGGGGCTTATTTGAGGGCCCAAACGAGATCTAAAAATTATGAAAATTGACAGGCAACTACATCTAAGGCTCCCCAAGCTCGAGGACTCCTCAGCTTGTACAAAATGGAGCTACAAAAAGGTGAAATGATATTTACAAGGGTTCGTAGTGATGAGAATCACTTTAGAATGATGTGGGGGTTTTGAAAAAAAAAAATAAAAAAATAAGGGTTGCCTCAGTGCTAGATCTGCATGTGTGTCCATACTTGCTTCTTCCCGCATCCTGTCAACAGAGTGTGTATGTGTTTATGTGTGTGTATGTGTCTATGTGTGTGTATGTGTCTATGTGTGTATGTGTATGCATGTATGTATGCATATGTGTGTGTATGTGCGTGTATGCATCATGTATGAATATGTGTGTGTATGTGTGTGTATGTGTTTATGTGTGTGTATGTGTCTATGTGTGTGTATGTGTATGCATATGTGTATGTGTATGTGTATGCATGTATGTATGCATATGTGTCTCTATGTGTGTGTATGTGTTTATGTGTGTATGTGTCTATGTGTGTGTATGTGTCTATGTGTGTATGTGTATGCATGTATGTATGCATATGTGTGTGTATGTGTGTGTATGCATTATGTATGCATATGTGTGTGTATGTGTGTGTATGTGTTTATGTGTGTGTATGTGTCTATGTGTGTGTATGTGTATGCATATGTGTGTGTATGTGTATGCATGTATGTATGCATATGTGTGTGTATGTGTGTGTATGTGTGTATGTGTCTATGTGTGTGTATGTGTGTTTATGTGTGTGTATGTGTCTATGTGTGTGTATGTGTATGCATGTATGTATGCATATGTGTGTATGTGTGTGTATGTGTTTATGTGTGTGTATGTGTCTATGTGTGTGCATGTGTCTATGTGTGCATATGTGTGTGTATGCATGTAAGTATGTATGTATGTACTCATATGCATATGCATTATGTATGCATATGTGTGTGTATGTGTGTATATGTGTGTGCATGTGTGTGTGTATGTGTGTGTATGTGTGTGTGTATGTGTGTGTATATGTATGTGTATATGTGTGTGCATGTGTGTGCATTATGTGTGCATGTGTGTATGCAAAATTATTTGTGTATGTGTGTATATGTGTGTGTATGTGTGTGTGTGTGTCTATGTGTATGTGTGTGTGTGTCTATGTGTGTATATGTGTGTGTGTATGCATATGTATGTGTGTGTAACTCTGTGTGTGTGTGCGCATACCTTGCAAGTAGATGCGTCTCTCTCTCTCTCTCTCTCTCTCTCTCTCTCTGTCTCTCTCTCTCTCTCTCTCTCTCTCTCTCTCTCTCTCTCTCTCTCTCTCTTGCGCTCTCTCTCTCTCTCGGTCTCTTCTTGCTCTCTCGCGTCCAAATCCCGACACAAATGTGTCGGGAGAAATCAAATTTCTTTTTTTAACATTCCAGAGCGTCGCATATGCGGCGTTCTTCAGTTTGCCAATGTTGCAAATACCGTCGCTCATTAGCGATGGTATTTGCGACGCTATTAATTTAGCGTCGCATAAGCGATGCTAGCATCGCTTATGCGACGGTTGTCGCTTAAAAAAAAAATCAAAAAATTGACTGTCGCTTATGCGACGCCAGCGATGATACACGTTTTTTTTTTAATTCGGGGGTGTCGCTATGCCCCCCTATTTCTTGTAGTCGCTTGGGCACCGTGGCTAGAGAAAAACACTCTCAACTTAGTGACCCGAGTTCGAATCCGTTCGACGGCGACGCGTTCGCAAATTGTTTTTTATGCTTTTGTTTTCACAACAAAGATAGATTGCGATAGCGACGGTGATACATTTTTCGATCAAAGCCTTCTTTAGAGATGGTTGAGTTATGCTTTTGATGGAGCTTTTCAGGAGATAATTAACACTATATAAGAAGAGTCATGGTTCATTGTATTCATCCTTCACATAGTTTCAACACCAAGCTTTGGAGAGCTTTGGTACCTCAATAGAGGTGATGTTCTTAGCACATGGGGCAGCCATGGTGTTATCTTGGAGCATGTTGAGGAGTGGCTATGCAATTCTTCTTGGAGGAGAAGAGTGTGCTCACACTCTTGCTCATGGAGAGGACTTGGTCATTAGCAGCTTGGTGGTGAGGATCGGCCATCTACATGATGTATTTGAAGGTTGTCATCTACATGAAGATTTTGGGTTACTTCAAAGACATTGGATGGTGGCTAACATAAGATCTACATCTTATGTTAAGAATTCAGGTACATATTCTCTTTATGCACACAGATACTACTTGGAGTTTATGGAGGCAGTGGCATCCATATCAGGAGGAGTCCTATTCGGCATAGGTACAAGAGAATCAGTACGTGTATGCTTTATGCATATTTAGATGAGGTGTTCGAGAAGGTATGTTCATATGAGTTTGAGGATTTCTGGCAGCAAACTTGTTAGCAGTCTTTGGTACTTTTGTAAGTATGTGACCTTTTCACACACGTATCTGACTTAGGGTCTTCCATAGCTTAAGTTCAGGTGAGGGTTTGTTGATTATCAGTTTTAGACTGATCCTTCCTCTTTCTATCATTCATATTCACTCTTCTATAACCTATTAGGTCACACATCTCATGTATATTCAGATTTCTGTCCATACATCTGAATATGTTTGTTACATTTGTACATACTATCTTTTAAATATCTTAAAAAATATTTGAATAAATCCATGAACGTTCATGCCCTCATGATTCTTCACTTGCTAAATCAAAACACAATCACATTAAAGCACTCAAGACATTAAATTCCATTTAACATTCCATTATTCCATAAAGTATAACATGCCTCCCAATTGACAAGCAACTTACCTCAGTTGATAAGAATAAAATGGACATGGATAGCCAGTCACATGTCCCATCATTGAACAACCATAAGCATATTCCATGTAAAAACACATGCATGGAAATGGAAAATTATAAGTTAATGTGACTATGATTGATATGTAGAGCTAAAGTCTATTTTGGAACCTAAACTTTGAGATAATGCAGCCCAAAAGTGATTACAAAAATGAACATCTTGATTTGATAAAATACCTAAAAAAACATGATGCAAAAAAATACATTTAATTGATAACTTACCATGATGAGGAAAAATACATTTAATAAATAACTTATCAGAATCCTATGTAGTATGGGTAGGGTCCATAGCCTTATATAAAACCAAAATCTATTACTAAACATGTGAAAAGAATGTTAGTAATATTTGAATTAAAATAGAAAGGGAACAATTTTTTTGGAAATATATAAAAAATAAATAAATAAATGAGAGTGTTAAATAAATAAATATGGGGAAGAGATTGATAAAAGTTATGTTAAATATCATTGAAAAGAAATGGAGTATCAGTAAGTGAAAATAGGCTAGTCAATAAAGAATATATCTTGTAAGTGAGAGGTGGTGGGTTCAAACCTCGTACATGCTAACTAGGGAAATATGCAAGCTAACTAGGGAATAAGTAAGCTAACTAGGGAAATAAGTAAGCTCTTATTGCCACTCATTAGTTAGAGAGGGTTTGCGCATAGCCAATGGCTATCGGTGGAACCAAAGGGAACCAAAATGAACCAAGAGAACCATTAGTGCAAGAGAAGCCAAAGATGTCAAAGTTATGCCATAGTTCTATGCCTTAGTCGACACCTTGGATTAAGCCACAAGAGTAATCACATGGATAAGCGCATTTGATAAAGGAACCGAACTAGAACAATAATAGTGCACAGTGCACAATGCATAGTGTGATAGTGAGCATAGTGAGCATAGTGAGCATAGTGAGTACATTGAGCACAATGTGCATAGTGAGTATAGTGAACACACTGAGTATAGTGTGCACAATGTGACAATGAGAATAGTGCACATGACTCACTAATAGATTCGAAAAAATTTGAAAAATACACTAGAAAACCAAAAAAAAAAAGTGAATTGAAAAATGCAAACTTGGACCAGACGAGAATTAATGCAGATGTGTGTAGGCTTTCATACCACTGTTGACCAGATCTTGTAGATGCACATACGCAGAGATAGTATAGAAACAAAATCTCAGAACAACATGCACAAAATAGAGAGAGACAAGAGACTGAACACAAGATTAGGTACAATCTCCTTCCACATACTCTGATCGACGAGTCTATCAGGGTATGTGTATTTATAAGTATTTTTCATTCCGTCTTGAATAGAAGATACATGAGGGTGGTGCTTGAAAAGCGTGCATTTGTGAAAAATCTGCTTTATTTGCAAATTGTCGCTTTCTAAGCAATCTACTATTTTTTACAAAAATGTCGCTTTCTAAGCGATCTACTATTTTTATAAAAAAATATATAAAATACTATCTTCTAAATATCTGAATAAATCCATACATGTTCACGCCCTCGTGATCCTTCACGTGCTAAATCAAAACACAATCACATTAAAACCCTCAAGTCATTAGAAATCCATTTAACATTCCATTATTCCATAAAGTATAGCATAATCCTTAAATACATGGATTTGTGCCATACTCAATTTGGCAAAAATGTGTTCAACATAGCCACAAAGCCAAAAATATATAAATGAGAGTTCAAAATGCTTCCCTATTTCTTTTCTATGAAGTCTCAAACTTTTCTAACTCTTGAACATCATCCCTGACTTGCTTTTCCCATCTTCACCATGTCCATATCCATGTCACATTCATGCCATGATGACCTAAATAAGGTTTACATATGCAATGCACATATAAAATCACTCAAATAGTTCTTATACAACTTATACTTACTAGTATGAAGGAGGATCCATAGGCCTTCAATAAGTTTCCTTTTTGCCATTGATTGCATAGAAGTTATTGTGTGAAGGTGACATTAAGAGACACACACACAAATTACTCTTCGATTATCCACTCAACCATAGCTTACATAATCCATCCATGATTTTATGCATGAGAATCACACTACACTCCTTCCTCTTTCTTCTACCTATTGAGGCGATATGGCATTCATGGCAATGCCTCCTAATAGGGGTGATTCACACCCATAGGTCATACTATGTGACATTGTTGTTCTTATATCTTCTTTCTTGCAATAAAGATTCATTAAGCCCGGTGATTCATTATTCCCTTTTTGGATTCTTTGCCATTTCACATTATGGTGAAATCTTCCTGCCCGACATTATTCGCTTCTTGGAGTCTTTGCTATTTTTACATTATGGTGAAATCTTCCCGCCCGCCCACCCAAGGGTTATGACTAAGGCAACGAACAAGGCATAGACCTTGGCATACTTGGCATACCTTGTCATCCGAGTCATCAAAGTCACTTTTGGCATCATTGACTGCACACGAGGGAGAACCTCAACGATCAAGGAAGACAAAGGTTCCGAGTACTTCCCAAGAGGTCACCCATCCCAGTTTGTTCCCCCTAGAGCTTGCTCAATCAAACTAAGCTAGAATCTTGTGGTGCTTATGAAAGGGGAAAGACTAAGGTTCACATTACCTCGAACATGTCTTGGGCTATCAAAGCTTCATTATTCCCTTTCCAAGCCTGTTTGGAAGCATTTTTGGGGTGATTTTTGGAGTAATTTTGCACATAATTTTGATTACCGAGGTTCAAGAATATCATGAGGAGTGCTCTTTTGTACTTATCTAGCAATGAATATTCATCTCTGGGGTTGTGTTTTCATCCACACTAGTAAATCTACATGTTTCTTGAGACATTTTCAATTGTGGTGGGAGTAGCCACAACAAATTTATGAAGGTTTTTGAGCCTAAAGAAGAGAGTTGACAAACACTTGCATGTGTAGTTGGCTAGTGTTTGGGCTTTGATTAAAACTTTTCAGTGCCATTTTACTATATATATTGAGCACATACAAACTATGTATGCTTTTTAGGATACCGGTTATGTATGTCCATGTGGCCATTGATATAGCGGTTACGTATTTGCATAAAGCCTTTGACATTGATAAAGAGGGTTGTGGCGAGATTTTCTTAAGTAGGAGACACCTACATGTTGAGATCTTTTTGATGATGGAGTTGGAATACTTACCCAACCTCATCATAGGAGATGTATGATAGTTTTTCATAGGTGCTTGGTGATTCTAGCTGGCTTCTTTCGGTTAAGTGATTATATGTAGTTGAGTCAATGATTCACCATCACATGTTAGTACATGAGTTTAATGAGTTTTTCTAACACTAGTCAGTGCTCATTTTGGAGAGAAAACTCTGACAAAATTTTTTCCAAATTTTAGTTTTTTCAACGATTTTACTCCTTGAAGCACATATTCACATGAGCATATAGATTTTCACATAATCCTTTTGGTTTGTCATTGCTATTCATTATCCATTCTTATGGGAAGACTTTGTTGATTTTTTCCTAGAATTTGACACTCGGTCATCCTTTTTTAGCCTAAGTGGTCTTTGGACAATTCTAGGTCCATTATCATTCTCATCAATTCTCTATCATCATGGCATCAGAGATATCACCCACATCTGATGGATCTGGGTCTAGTGCCAATGTTCCTAGGAGGAGCTACAACTCGCAGGCAAAAGACCATTTTGAGATAATTTGATGGGACAAACTTTGATCTATGGAAGAATCAGATTAAAGATGTGTCAGCCTATTGACATGGATGCATATGATTGGGATGAGTTGGATGAAATGGCTACATCTACCATTCGATTGCACCTAGCAGATAATGTTTACTTTATAGTATTGGAATTTGAAAGTGCAGAGGAGCTTTGGAAGAAGTTATGCAGTACATATGAAAAAGGAATGGCATCAAATAAAGTGTATCTAATGAGAAAGTTATATGACCTTTGCACAAAGGATACAAATAGTGTTGCTGCTTATCTAAATGAGTTTGATGCTATATTCTCTCGGTTAGAGGCTCAGAAAATGGATATGGATAATGAAATGAAGGTAGTCTTATTGGTATGTGTAAGGGATTGAACTCATAACCTCTTGGTTAGGAATGTGATGGGCTAACCACTTGCCCCAAAATCCATGGTTTAGGATTACTTCCTAATCCTCTCTCTTAGGGTTTGATTCAACCATCTCCTATCTGTCAACTGTGTGGTTCAACCGTCTCCTTCCGATCACTTTATTACATTTTTCCGCCCTTGGTCAATCATTGTCTACTCTTGTATCCCTCTTATCTCAGTGATCAACCCCTTGAACTCCCTAGGTACCCTTGAATTGATGTCCTCAACCTCACACAGTTTCTTGAAACTTTTTTACAACCTTGGTCTCTTGAACCCTTGCTCTCAATCTTGGTGTCTTGAACCTTCTTGTTCACAACCTTGGTGTCTTGGGCCCTTATTATCAACCTCAATATTGAACCTTGTTCTCACCCATGCTAGGTATCTTGAACCATCAATCAAGTGCCACCCATGGTTTCCCAAAGGCTTTACACTTTTTAGCTAGCTCATTAGATTTTGAAAGTTCATTTTGAGAGCTTTCCAAGGGTATCTTACATGCCTCAATCCGACCTATGCATTGAGATATACACCTAAATCTTTGTTAGGCTAACTTGTGAAAGTGATGTGCGCTACTTTGTACCCTTTCATATAGAGGATGCCAAGCGCTTTTTTGACGGGCCATTAGGTCAATCCACCTTTCCCAAGCCTACTTCCTAGGCTCTCATACCATGTAAGGAATTGAACTCACAACCTCTTGGTTAGGAATGTGATGGGCTAACCACTTGCCCCAAAAACAATGGTTGAGGATAACTTCCTAACCCTCTCTCTTAGGGTGTAGTTCAACCATCTCCTATCTGTGAAGGGTGTGGTTCTACCATCCAGCAGTGCACCTAGTGGTAAACTAGTCTGTGATGACATATGTGGAGCACTCTTGAGTGCGTACATTCATAGGAAATCTATGGTTGGCACTCAAAGCGGAGATGCATATAATGTTCATGATTCTTACCAAGGAAAGAATCAACAATGTGGCAAGAGCAAGAACAAGGAAAAGAATGGTCAACATAATAAGAGTAGAAGTAAATCAAGGAAGAGGGATATCAAATTCCATTATTGTCATAAGAAAGGGCACATGAAGAATGACTACTAATGCTAAACAACTATCTGCACCATGTACTTCAACTATGAAGATTGAAGAAATCAATACTATTTTTGATGATGCTTATGTGTTGAAACTTGATAGTACTGTGCCTACTGACACTCTTTTGGTTTATTCTCCTTCCCACAAATGGTTGCTAGATTCTAGTGCTTCTTTCCATGTGACACCACATAGAGAATGGTGTTCTACTTATGCAGCAAAGTCTCTTGTTCCTATGAGACTTGGCCACTCTTACCAGCGTGACATTGTCGGGATTCGAGATGTGGTTGTGCAGCTCATTGATGGTTCAAAATTTCCTATGGAGAGTGTATGCCATGTACCTCTTTTATCATGCAGTTTGATGTGAGTTGATCAACTTGATGACCTTGGTTACAAGGTGATCTTCTATGCTCAATCCTTTCACATATCAAAGGGAAATATGGCTATTGCAAAAGGAAGCAAAGTTAGCTCACTTTATCCTTTATTTGTGTCACAGAAAGAACACTTGTTAGCTATTACTGAACGACCTATGGCTTGTATTTGGCATGTGTGTTTGGGCCATATATCTCATTATGGAATGGAAAATCTTTCTCATTTTGGATACTTACATGTGTTATCATTCTCTAATTTTTCATTTTGTTAGCATTGTCAATATGGAAAGCAAACTAGGAAGGTGCATAGAATGCACATTTACTCTTCAATTAAGACTTTATATCTCATTCATATAGATGTGTGTGGTCTTATGTCCACAAGGTCATTAGGTGGTTCTCATTACTTTATCACTTTCACAAAGATGCTACTAGAGAAGCCTGGGTATATCCTATGAAATCGAAGGATGGGGTATTCCTTATTTCCAGAAAATGGCATACTTTTTAGTTGAGACTTAAAAAGGAACTAAGCTTAAGGCGTTACCTTCAGATAATGGGATGATAATGGGAGTGAGTATACGTCACATGAATTTAGCCTTTTCTATCAATGTAGAGGAATTCATAGAGATTTTAGCGCTCCTTATACCCTAGTACAAAATGGTGTACCTAAAAGGATGAATAGAACTATTCAGGATAGAGTAGTTTCTATGTTGCATCATGCAAACCTTTCACAAGGCTTTTGGGCAAAAGTGGTATTGATTGCAATTCACATGATTAACCTTTCACCTAGTCGTGCCAAAGGTCTCAAAGTGGCACAAGAGTTATGGATAGGGAAGCCACCATATTATGATCATCTTTGAGTTTTTGGATGTGAACCATATGTTCATATACCCAAGAATCTTAGACAAAATCTTCACCACAAGTCAAAGAAATGCATTGTTCTTGGATATGGGATAGAAGGTCAATTTGAATATGGCTTATGGGATCCTGAAACACAATCAGCGATCAGAAGGAGTGCTATCATTTCAATGAGTCTAAGATGCATAAACAACCCATTAAAGAGGTTGAAGTGAGAAGAGTGGTATTTGAGGATACTAGTCCCCCAATTAGCATGCATTAAATTGTTGTACATAGGAATGTTCAAGAGAATATCTAATCAGATCAATCTGCAAATATTCATGTTCAATGCAAGAGAACAAGGATTACGACCACCACATGCTAGAGAGATGACTCTCCTCCCAACCAAATGCCTCTATATATAGCTCTCTCCTAAGGACTACCTTCTTGGGCAGGTGGATTCTAGCCAACCATGTGTCGGCCATGTAACTGCATGTGCGCCAAGTGTCCCAGTCAACTCGAGTTAACTCAAGTGGATGCTTCTAGAAGGCTCTAGATCTCTTTGGGCAAAATACTCTCCCCATGTCTCCCATGGGGATTGAACCCAAGACCTCCTCCTTCACATCCTTAAGACTTAACCACTAAGCTAAGCAGATCACTTGTTCACAAGAGCACAAGACCTCCTAGTAAGTCTAAACTCGAGATCTTTGGTCATACATACGGATGACCAAATGGTGTCCGATTTCAGATCCGTCTAAACCGGCCTGATCCCTAGATCATAAACTTACTTTATTACATTCTTCCCCCTTGGAAAATATTTTCGTCCTCGAAAATAGATCTATATATCTATTGTAGGCAACCCCCAAGCCTCATGTTCTAAAACTGGAAGAACATGGTCATGTTCTAGAACTGGAATAACATGTCTCATCTTTGTGGTGGCATCCCAGTCCGAATGATTCAAAACACTATCTCGCTTTGCACTTTGATAAACTGGTCAAAGTACAAAGTAGAGAATGAATGATAAGGATGGATCTAAAAACATCCATGGCCAATTCACAGTTTCTCGATGTGCGATCTAGGCACAAACATGTGAACTGGGTGGATTTAAGTTACTAATCCATTTCTGGGTATGAATGGTGCATGGATTTAGTAACGAAGGTGGGATTCTTATCCCTCACAAAACTTTGAGAACTCTTGAGTTACTTTGAATTTGGTTTGGAAATCTTGAAGTTTGGTTGTCCCAAACATCTAACTTGGATGTTTGTACAATGATTAACTCCTATCCAATAGTTACTTGATTTTTTTCACCCGACTAGAGGACTACTTTTTTCTAATGAGTTTAAAAATCCTATGTAAACTGTAGGAGAAAGTTTACCATTTTTTTGGGTCAACCATACTATAACTTGACCAATTCAAATTCAAAAATAAAATTGTCCAACTTAGGATACTTTTCTCAAAGACTTGAGTTAAAAGTTCTTGGAAATTCTCAATCTATTGAACAATTCCTAACTTCTCTATTCTAGAGTATACTGGACTCTAAGAAATCATTTATGCTATAACTTGAAGCAAAATCAATAAATAAGTCCACTTAGACTTATTATCTTTTGAAGATTGAAAAGGTTCTATAACATCTATCTAGGATGTTCAATTTAGTTATGTAGTTCTAACCGGCTAACCCTGGTCTTTTGCAAAAGGAATCAGATACCATATATGAGCCAATTCCAAAAGATTTGGAAAGTAGAAATAAATAACTAAAACTCTGTACAACCAATTCAAACTTCAAAAAGATGTAAACTTGCTATGAGTCAAAGTCTAGATGACTCAGGACTTTAGCTTCTCAAAGATCTGTTTCAACAAGGTATTGAAGCATTTTCTTTATCTTTAAGAGAAGTAAGATGGATTCTCAAAAAAGATTCAAGGCAACTTGAAAACATCATTCAACCACAAGATACTCGTGTGATAACCAACATCAGTGTGTCAACCCACTGAGGTTCTATTGATGAGTTTTGTATTCAATTAATGCTTTACTTGAGACCAAGTTCAGGTCACATTTAGTCTTTCTGACTCCTTACTGGGAATGCATTTCTTGTGCTTTTTTTTTTTGAGTCAAAAGAGTGAATTTACCAAGTTACACTAGGAACTTGATACTTGACTTAGTCAATCAAATCCTTAGTTGAAAGGATCAACTAAAAATAAAAGTCCAACTTCTTTCAGAAATTTATGAAGTTTCTCAAGTATTATGGTTCATATTCAGCAAGTACAGGTGAAGTTTGAAGAAAGTCAATTTCAGTTTTGAAGAAGACTTTTGAAGAAAAGGTTTGAAGGTGAGTTCGTGAGTACAAGCTTGAAGCTTGTGGTAGTTTGTAGATTATGAAGTTTGCAGATCCAGTCCAGTTTCTACCAATATGACATTGCAGGGGGGATTGTTGGAAAACAATGTCTTATTGGTTCATATTACTCATAGTATATAGGTTTACTAGTTGCTGTTCTACTACTCTCCACAAGAAAAGCGCTTGGGCACTGTGGCTAGACAAAAACACTCTCAACTCAGTGACCCGATTTTGAATCCGTCCGACTGCAACGCGTTCGCAAATTATTTTTTATGCTTTTGTTTTCACAACAAAGATAGATCGCGATAGCGACGGTGATGCATTTTTCGATAAAAACCTTCTTTAGAGATCGTTGAGTTATGCTTTTGATGGAGCTTTTCAGGAGATAATTAACACTATATAAGAAGAGTCATGGCTCATTGTATTCATCCTTCACGTAGTTTCAACACCAAGCTTTGGAGAGCTTTGGTACCTCAATAGAGGTGATGTTCTTAGCACATGGGGTAGCCATGGTGTTATCTTGGAGCATGCTGAGGAGTGGCTATGCAGTTCTTCTTGGAGGAGAAGAGTGTGCTCACACTCTTGCTCATGGAGAGGACTTGGTCATTAGCAGCTTGGTGGTGAGGATCGGCCATCTACATGATGTATTTGAAGATTGTCATCTACATGAAGATTTTGGGTTACTTCAAAGACATTGGATGGTGGCTAACATAAGATCTACATCTTATGTTAAGAATTCAAGTACATTTTCTCTTTATGCACATAGATACTACTTGGAGTTTATGGAGGCAGTGGCATCCATATCAGGAGGAGTCCTATTCGGCATAGGTACAAGAGAATCAGTACGTGTATGCTTTATGCATATTTAGATGAGGTGTTCAAGAAGGTATGTTCATATGAATTTGAGGATTTCTGCGAGCAAACTTGTTTGCAGTCTATTCTACTTTTGTAAGTATGTGACCTTTTCGCAGACGTATCTGACTTAGGGTCTTCCATAGCCTAAGTTTAGATGAGGGTTTGTTGATTATCAATTTTAGAATGATCCTTCCTCTTTGTGTCACTCATATTCACTCTTCTATAACCTATTAGGTCACACATCTCATGTATATTCAGATTTCTGTCCATACATCTGAATATGTTTGTTACATTTGTACATTCACTCTTCCATCTATTACTGTTCACATAGAGTGGTTGAGAGTTTTGCCCCCACATTGTACATTGAACATTGGTATATATGATAGTGTGAGTAAGCAGTGGCTTACGTAACACTTTACACATGTTGTCTAATCTTTATCTATCTTTGTCTCATCATTTGTATGATTAAGTGTGGTATGTTCATGTTTTGTCAATATTGGAAGATTGCTAGATTCTATGTTGTATATACTCGACCTATGGAACCTTGGACCTGTGAGATTAGTAATGGGCCTACTAAATTTCTAACATTTGGTATCAGAGCTAGGAAGCTTTAGGGTTTTGATATCAGAGTTCATTCAGGCCCTCAGATTCCCAGGTTTCTAGACTTCGAGGTTTATAACATACGATTTAAGAGCATCTTTTAACATTTGGCGTTTGACATACACACTTAATCTAGATGAATAGAGATTTGAGAATTAGACAATTCAGTCACATGTGTATTCATCAGTGTGGAGTATGAAGTTGATGATCTGTTAGCAGTCGAAGATTTTTGGAAGAGTATGCAAATACTTTACATAAGTATTATTTGAAGACTCAAACTTGATGAAGAGAAGGCTGCTACACTTATGTGATCCTCGAGTAGCTTTGATGTGAACCTTTTTCCTATACATGGGCACTTTTTACTCTAGTGCTGGCTAGAAGTTTTTTCCCCATGTTACCACATACTTGATACTCTCATATGTGGTGGTACTTTGTACTTAGGGATATTATTCAGCTCTTACTTCAGTTTAGTTCATCAATCAATAGAGAGAGCTACTTCAGCCATCGTCTTCTCCGTGTGTCTTGCTGCATTTGTGCTCCTTGTGTGTGTTTCTTGTGTGTCTCTCCCACTTTTACACACACCCAACAGTGGTATTAGAGCAGGTTCAGCTTCTTCTCAAGTTTTGGATTTTCGCATCACGGCGCGCACGCACTTTAATAGTGCAAATCGACTTCGGAGCATAGAAGTGTGAATTTCAGCAGCCCGGAAACATTTCCATCAGGTGCGTTGGGGTTTCACCCCCCATTTCGAAGCCATTCGTGCAATCAGAATCGCCATCAGAGTGACGGTTTGTGAGCTGAAATTTCAGCACTCATTTCAACTTTCATCGAAGTGAAGATTTTGTCACATTCTTGTTCCTTAGTGAAATGGCGGGCAGCAATGACTTGTTTGGCATGCTTCAAGCTGAAGATAAGCTTGATGGGACCAACTATCCGATGTGGTCTTACATGATGAAGCATGTTCTTGTTGCAAAACAACTTTGGAACATAGTGGCAGATGTAGATCGAAGACCGCCAGGTGCTTCTACTTCACAGTCTACTGTCACAGATGGAGCTTCTTCTTCGACTACAGTGGTTTCTCCTTCTCCACCTACACAGGAGCATCTTAGATGGGATGGAAAAGATACTCAAGCTCATGCTTTGATTGCGCTTTCAGTGAAGCATCATATAGTTCCACACATTCGGTCATGTTCTACATCGAGACAGGCATGGGACATTCTTTCTTTTTTGTATGCTATGCGTAATGAAGCACGTCTTGCATACTTGAGGAAGCAACTTGAAGATGTATGTATGGCTGAAAATGAGTCGGTGGATGTGTATGTGACACGCATCAAGGACTTGAAAGAGCAATTGGAAAACATAGATGAGATCATTCTGGATGCATCACTCATTTCTACATTGTTGAAAGGATTACCGGAATCTTTTCATAAGCTTTGCTACTACACTTCGCTTGGTTGCAAAAGGAAATCCTAATATGTATGCATTTGATGAGGTTGTGTCTCTTCTTTGCAAGAAGAGCAATCTAGAGTGAATAGGAGTGGTTTGATTGAGGGAACGCAAGCATTTGCTATCTCACAAAAGGGGAAAAGCAAGTATGGTTCAGCTTTGGGCTCATCAAAACCAAAGCCTCAAGCTTCCTCTTCCACTCATTCCTCTAATGATGGTGATTTGCAAAAGAAGAAGAGATGCAAATATTACCGGAAGGCTAGTCATACTATTGATGAGTGTAGAAAGCTTGCAAAACGCAATGAAAAGAAGAAGGAATCCGGCATGTCTATTGCTGAAAATTCAACAAATGCAAAGAATGATGAAGCTAACATGGCTCAAGATTTTTGGGCATGTGTTGTTACATGTCATTATGATGCTTCTTTACATTCTAAATGTATGGTTGTGAGTGAGGCTGATTCGGATTGGTTCTTTGATAGTGGTGCTTCAAAGCACATAACATCATGCAAAAGATTTTTTGCCTCTTTGAAAGATGCACCTAAAAGAGGACATGTGGTGTGTGCAAACAATGCCTCTTATCCTATCATTGGAGTAGGAGAAATTGACCTTATGGCTACAAATGGAGGTGTGATTCTCTTGAAAAATGCATTGTATGTGCCCGGTATTAAGAAGAACTTAATTTCAGTTCCGTTGATTGCCAAAGCTGGACTTCATGTACACTTTGTTGATGATAAGTGTATGGTTCATGATTTCAGCAATGGCGATGTTATCGTGATGTCCGGTACATTATGTAATGGTTTGTATCGCATGGATACATACAAGAGGGCTGCCTCGAATGTCTTAATTGCTCATACTTCTTCCATGGCTGAAATGGAGCTTTGGCATGCTCGTTTTGGTCATTTAAACTTCAATAGTTTGCTCTACTTGCAAAAGAAGGACATGGTTACTGGCTTGCCTACACTTGAGTCCATTGAAAAGCATGCATGTGAAGGTTGCATTCTTGGAAAAATGCATCGTGCTTCTTTTCCAAAAGATAGTCATACACACACTACAAGAAAATTGGAACTTGTTCATAGTGATGTATGTGGTCCGGTCAAGACTCCATCTTTTGGGAAGCATGTATATTTTGTTACCTTCATTGATGATGCTACTCGCCATACATGGGTGTATCCTATGAAAGCAAAGAATGAGGTATTTTGTTGCTTCAAAGCATTTTTAGCTATGGCTGAAAATTTTTCTTCACAAAAGCTTTTGACTCTACGCACGGATCGTGGTGGTGAATACATGTCACATGAGTTTAATGATTTTCTTCATGAAAGAGGTATTTCACACCAATGTACGGTGCCATATACACCTCAACAAAATGGTGTTGCCGAGCGTATAAATAGAATTTTACTTGAAATGGCACGATGTATGGTTAAAGGAAAGCATCTTCCTCATAAGTTTTGGATGGAAGCGGTCATGTGTGCAAACTATGTGTTGAATCGCTGCCCTACAAAAGCATTGAGAGTCATCACTCCTTATGAGGCTTGGAATGGTCATAAACCTATGGTTAGTCATATGCGCGTGTTTGGTTGTTTGGCATATGCTCTTCTACCATCACAACAACGTCACAAACTTGATGACAAGGCAAAGAAATATATATTTGTTGGTTATAGTGCTGAAAGTAAGGGATATCGGTTGTACCATCCATTGACAAACACAATTATTGTGAGGCGAGATGTGGTATTTGCTGAAAATTTAGTTTTCCCTCTACTTGAATGCAAAAATATGCCAACAATTAGCTCACAAGATGTGTTCGATACACTCATGCCTTTGTTCCAAAATGGTGCGCTTGACTATGGCCATGTAGACCAGCCAACTGAGGCTCAAAGGGCTGAAAAATTCCAACCAAATAGGGCTGAAAATGTAGAGAATTTCTAGCCAAACATGGCTGAAAATTTTCAGCCAAAAATTGTCAAAACTGTTGGAAATTTTCAGCCACATATGGCTGAACATTTGCGTCAAAATATGGCTGAAAATGAGCATGAAATTCAGCCCACGCATGATCTACATGTTGAAGATGTATTACACAATGAACACATGTCTATCAAGAGTGCACAATCTATGCCAAAGTGGTTGAAACAAAGTTTGCAGGACAGCAAATTGAGTGCACCTTTACTTGGTAGAACAAGATCAAGCTCTCACCATGCATCAAGTAATTTTGTGGATTATTCTCTTATTGCTATAGCATGTAATGAAGAGCCACTATATTTTGAAGATGCATGTGATGATCCACAATGGATGAGTGCTATGCAATCAGAAATGGATTCCATACATAGGAATGGTACTTGGGAGTTATGTGAATTGCCAAAAGGAAAGAATGCCATTGGTACAAAGTGGGTTTACAAGATTAAGAGAAAATCTGATGGTGCCATTGATTGCTACAAAGCTAGATTGGTTGCCAAAGGATATGCGCAACAATATGGCATTGACTATGAGGAAACTTTTGCACCTACTTCACGCATGACTACCATTCGTACCATGGTTGCATTGGATGCCCATGGAGGTTGGAAAGTGCGTCAGTTGGATATAAAAACAGCCTTCTTGAATGGTGATTTGCAAGAAGAGGTTTATGCGAAGCAAACTCCTGGATTTGCTATGAAAGGGAAAGAGCATATGGTTTGTCGCTTGCATAAAGCCTTGTATGGTCTCAAGCAAGCTCCACGTGCATGGTATGACAAAATACATAAGCACTTGATTGCTCTTGGCTTCACATGTAGTCCGATTGAAGCACACTCTATGTACGCAAAAATGGGGCTGATCTTATAGTGCTTGTTCTTTATGTCGATGACATACTCTTGACTGGGTCATGTGATGCAAAACTTGACATTCTTATGGTTGATTTGTAGCATACTTTTGATGTCACTTATCTTTGTCTTTTGAGCTACTACCTTGGCATCCAGTTTGTATCCGTTGAGGGGGCAATTGTTATGCATCAAGCAAAGTATGTTGAAAAACTACTTCAGCGTTTTGACTTTGAGGATTGTAAGCCAGTTTTCACACCAGTTGAGACAGGATTCAGGTTCTCAGTTGAGGATTCTAGTGATGCATTTGACACTTCTCTTTATCAGCAAGCTGTGGGATGTCTTATATATGCATGCAACACAAGGCTGGATATACAGTATGCACTTTCCCAGTTGAGTCAATTCATGCATAGCCCTCGCACTAAGCATTGGCAAGCAGTGAAATGTGTGTTTAGATATCTCCGAGGCACTTTGAGCTTAGGTCTCTTTTATGGCATAGATGTTCAGCCATGCTTGCATGCTTTTACAGATAGTGATTGGGCTGGTTGTTATGATACTCGCGTGGCCACTAGTGGTAATTGCTTTTTCCTTGGAGACTCATGCATACCTTGGTTGAGTAAGAAGCAACCTACAGTGGCGACATCGAGTTGTGAAGCTAAGTACAAGGCAGTTTTCACAGCGACAGTGGAGTGTATATGGTTGAGATGCCTATTGATGGATCTTTGCATGGAGATTGATGTTGCTACGCATATTCTCAGTGATAGTCAGAGTGCTTTGGCTGTTGCACGAAACCTAGTGTTTCATGCACGGACCAAACATATTGAGGTGCATTACCACTATGTGAGAGAGCGCCTTCATGCAGGAGATATTGATTTGGTATATGTGCCTACACAAGATAATGTGGCAGACATATTCACCAAAGCTCTTCCACGGGAAAAGTTTGAAGCTTTTCGCAAAGCTTTAGGCTTATTACCTTGTGCGGGCTGATCTGTCCCTCCCCGTATGTGTTCACATCATTCGCTCCAGGGGGGTTTGTTACACTTATGTGTTCCTCGAGTAGCTTTGATGTGAACCTTTTTCCTATACATGGGCACTTTTTACTCTAGTGCTGGCTAGAGGTTTTTTCCCCATGTTACCACATACTTGATACTCTCATATGTGGTGGTACTTTGTACTTAGGGATATTATTCAGCTCTTACTTCAGTTTAGTTCATCGATCAATAGAGAGAGCTATTTCAGCCATCGTCTTCTCCGTGTGTCTTGCTGCATTTGTGCTCCTTGTGTGTGCTTCTTCTGTGTCTCTCGCACTTCTACACACACACAACAAAGGCTACTTCAAATTAAAGGAAAAAGAATGGTTTGCAGAAGATGAAGGAACCAGATCAACATCAAATCACAGGTATAAGTTTTTACTATCAGATTATCATTTGCAGGTCATATCTTAGAAAAGCAGTTATGAAGAGATTTGAAGTATTCAAGGAGTACTTTTATACACTTTCATTATTTGAAAGTTAAAGGCTATATCAAAACAGGTATCTAGAGGTTTTTCTAGAGAGTTTTGAGAGATCTCTTTCATGGCAAGAAACTCATCTAAGAAGCCAAAGAAAGTCAAGCAGATACTATCGCATTTCACCTGATACAATATGAACAGATGAAGTATCAACTTGCAACTTTTGGAGTTCTCAAGGTGAGAAGTTCTTCCACTTATGTTTCAAGTAGGAGTTGCAAATTCTTGTGAAGGATTTGTTTGAAGAAAGGTTTTACAACTTTGTAAGAAGCATGGACACTTGGAGACATTCAGGTAACAAATCAAACATTCAGTCATGAAGGTTTGATGAGAGCATATTCTACACAGGTATTTTGTTAGAGAGATCATTGATCTTGGATAATCTCATATGATCTTGTAAGATCTTGTATGATCTTGTATGATCTTGTATGATCTTGGATGATCTTGAATGATCATGAAGATCTTGAGTATTTATGAGTCAGTTGTCTATCCTTTGTTTATAAGGTTCTTAGCATTGGAGAAAATAAGTCAAAGATTCAGGTTCTATTAGATTTGTATTGCAGAGAGATAGAAGAAGATACTTGTTATGTTGCAGAAGGTTATGAATCCTAAAATGCTTTCAGCAAAGGTTTTATTGGATCAGCTAACCTTATTCTAGATTTTGGGAAGCTAAGAAATGACAGGGAAAGCTATTGGCATATGTAGAGTGCTAATAAAAAGGGTTCAGAGATTTTGTTTCAGATACAAGTATTGATCACTAAAGATCAGATTTATGAAGGAGCACGTTCATATTTCATAAAGTCTGATATATTTGAAGAATTATGGATACTAGTGTTAAATCATCCATGGGGTGATGAAACATAAAGACTTATTTTCAGCCATATGTAAAAGAATGCAGAGTCATATCTACAGGTATTCTTATTTCAGGTATTCCTATATTTCCTTTGTCAAGTTCTCTTTATGTTCCAGCTTTGAAAGAAGAAGGAAGAAGAAGAATGTATGGAGAAAGTTCCTGTTAGGACGTTCTTGTTCAGGAGAAGGTTCCAGAATTATATTGAAGAGAAGCTTGATATTTCAAAGAGGTATGTTTTAGAGGTGAGCGCATATATGTTTGTACTAGATTCTAAAGGAAAGAGGTATGAAGGATTTACAGATAGAACAAGGATGAAGACATGATGACATCATAGATTTTTTTATGAGACTCATGAGTTGAGTTGAGTTGAGTTAAGTTGACTTGAAGTACAGTCAGAGATGAACCAGTAGTGTTCATAATACACTAAGTTGTGAGTTGTGAGTCACAGGTTCCAGGATTCAGTTCTTGATTTTGTTTAGTGTATTTACATGACAGGACATAAGTATGTTGAGAAACCTTTTTGGAAGGTAAATGCAAAAGGTTTGAGAAGACAAGAGATAGCAGGTTCAGAGTCAGTACATGCTACATTTGTTGTCAAGCAAATGATTGGTTCATGAGTACACTATTGGAGATCTAGTTTGCATATTTTGTCAAGTATTATGGTTCACATTCAGCAAGTACAGGTGTTTGAAGTTTGAACAAAGTCAAATTCAGTTTTAAAGAAGACTTTTGAAGAAAAGGTTTGAAGGTCAGTTCGTGAGTACAAGCTTGAAGCTTGTGGTAGTTTGCAGTTTATGAAGTTTGCAGATCTAGTCCAGTTTGTACCAATATGACATTGCAGGGGGGGTTGTTGGAAAACAATGTCTTATTGGTTCATATTACTCACAGTATACAGGTTTACTAGCTGTTGTTCTACTCCTCTCCACAAGAAAAGCACTTGGGCGCCGTGGCTAGATAAAAACACTCTCAACTCAGTGACCCGAGTTTGAATCCGTTCGACGGTAGCGCGTTCGCGAATTGTTTTCTATGCTTTTGTTTTCACAACAAAGATAGATTGCGATAGCGACGATGACACATTTTTTGATAAAAGCCTTCCGTAGAGATCGTTGAGTTATGCTTTTGATGGAGCTTTTCAGGAGATAATTAACACTATATAAGAAGAGGCATGGTTCATTGTATTCATCCTTCACCTAGTTTCAACACCAAGCTTTGGAGAGCTTTGGTACCTCAATGGAGGTGATGTTCTTAGCACATGGGGCAGCCATGGTGTTATCTTGGAGCATGTTGAGGAGCGGCTATGGAGTTCTTCTCGGAGGAGAAGAGTGTGCTCACACTCTTTCTCATGGAGAGGACTTGGTCATTAGTAGCTTGGTGGTGAGGATCGGCCATCTACATGATGTATTTGAAGATTGTCTTCTACATGAAGATTTCCTGTTACTTTAGAGACATTGGATGGTGGTTAACATAAGATTTACATCTTATGTTAAGAATTCAGGTACATATTCTCTTTATGCACACAGGTACTACTTGGAGTTTATGGAGGCAGTGGCATCCATATCAGGAGTCCTATTCGGCATAGGTACAAGAGAATCACTACGTGTATGCTTTATGCATATTTAGATAAGGTGTTTGAGAAGGTATGTTCACATGAGTTTGAGGACTTCTGGCAGCAAACTTGTTAGCAATCTTTGCTACTTTTGTAAGTATGTGATCTTTTCACACACGTATCGGACTTAGGGTCTTCCATAGCCTAAGTTCAGATGAGGGTTTGTTGATGATCAATTTTAGACTGATCCTTCCTCTTTCTGTCACTCATATTCACTCTTTTATACCTATTAGGACACACATCTCATGTATATTCAGATTTATATCCATACATCTGAATATGTTTGTTACATTTGTACATTCACTCTTCCATCTATTACTGTTCACATAGAGTGGTTGAGAGTTTTGCTCCCACATTGTACATTGAACATTGGTATATATGATAGTGTGAGTAAGCAATGGCTTACGTAACACTTTACACATGTTGTCTAATCTTTATCTATCTTTGTCTCATCATTTGTATGATTAAGTGTGGTATGTTCATGTTTTGTCAATATTGGAAGATTGCTAGATTCTATGTTGTATATGCTGGACCTATGGAACCTTAGACCTGTGAGATTTGTTATGGGCCTACCTCATTTCCAAGAGGAACTTGAGTGAATATATCCCAAAAGCAATTCTTTATTACCACTACTTGGGCAATCTACAGAGTAGTTCCAATCGCACGTTCTTGGACAATCATGGCCAAGCTTGATCAAGTCTGTTGATCTTGCGACTAGAATAAAGACTTAGTCTTTATCTTTAAGATCTGTTGAACTATTTAAAGCTTCTTTGCTTACCTGGAGGGTTTTTAGAGATCTTTTCCTAAACTTCAGTCCAAGCATATATTGATGCTTCTCAGATTCCAAAGCTAAGAATCTTTGATATACCTTTAGGTTATATCACTATTTGGACTTGAGTAACCATACCAAAGGATTGGGAACTGTTGGGAACTACTTGCTATTAAACTTTCTTGAAAGATTCTAGTCTCACATCTAGGGAGAGTTTTTTCTTTCAATAACTTTTAGATTCCTACCAAGGAATCAAGTAATACTAAGCCAATGATTCTTCTTGGAATCTTTTTCTTTACTGGAATGATCTTCAAAAGAAATTCTTGACTTTTGGACAAGACCAAAGACTTAAGCCTTTATTGCTTGTCCAAAAGATGTTTCTTTTAATCCAAGGGTTAACTAGACTATTTTCTTTGTTGGCTTATCTATAGGAAGTAGCTTAATCCCTAAAGATTACTTTTGATGTATCTTTTAGGAAAATATCTTGATTCCCAAAGTTTAATTTGACTTGGTTTTCTTTGTTAAGCTCGAATTAGCTTAAACAAAACCAAGCATACTTTATATCTTGGCAAAACATCTATATCCTAAAGAGGTTTTGGATTCTTCATCTTTCGGCAAAACATCCATAACTAGTAGATGTTTTGCTCTTTTCTATCCAATCCATCAATTTCTATCCGGATTGATGGGTATGTCCGTTTTTAGAAAGATTTGTTTAACAAGAGGTCTAAGCTATCATTTTTCCAATGGCTTATCTCTTTATACACCTTTTATTAGAACATCATCATTCCTTGGTCCTATCATATATTATGAATTTATGTGTATTTTGGGAAGAGTTCATGAATCAACTAAGATCCTCTACTTGGAACGGCTGCCTTCCCAAAAATAAATTCATCTCGAACATGGTAGGAGAATGATCTCACGTGTGGAATAGAAGGCTTGACTATTTCATTTTAGTGTTTCTCTTTTAAAAAATATCTCAATTCCTAAAAGTCACTTAGTGAGGTTTCATCATGAGATACAAATCTTGAAACCACAAAGAAACTTCTTAGAACTTTCGAAATCTTCTAAATAGAAGAGTGCTTCCAAAGTTTCCATGTTTTCATGGCCCTATGCATCATTACCAGAGATGCAAAACATGAACGAAACATAAATCTATTGAACTTCAAAGTTCAATTTGTATCTAAGTTCATCGATTTGGTTGTTGAGTTCCATGGAATCGAAGAGTGCTCATGGAACTTGGAAATATAGCTGAAGTTATCATCCAATCTTGGGATGCTTGAGAAGTTACATAAATTACGTAACTAATCAACTAAAGCTTATCTGCATGACTTTCTAAAACACCTATAGAGTAATCATTATAAGCTTATCTTCATGACTCCCTAAGTACATCGAGGACTTAGAATCATCATACATTGCAAAAAGTTTGCAAGTAATTAAATTTTCTTGGTCATCAAGAAAATTTAATACTTAACTTTCTCCTACTGCCTACTCATACCTAGTAAGACATCAAACATACTTAATTGTCATTAAGTATTTGTTTTTGATAGCGGAGTATCAACTTGGGAAGGAATCAACTAATTACTTGAGCTAAGAACTAGCATGTCTTTGCAACTAACTAGTCCTCTGTCTTCCCTAATGTCAAGCCGCGAGCTTTATAAAGTAAGCTAAATACTAAGAGAGTACATTATCATATCTGCTTGCAAACAATAGCTCATTCTATCATGCAAATGCATGTGCCTACATGCAAATGCATATGCTCACATGCGTATGCATGCATGTTCTTTGCATTTCCAAAAAATAATGCAACAATCATGCATGAGCTTGATGCATGACTTTTCCTTGTACTAAGAATGTATATCATGCAATCTTGATGCATGAATATCCTTTCCTTTGTCATAATGCACTATGATATAAAAACATATCCTTGTGGTGCAATAAAAAGCTTACTCAATGGAAAGGAAATATGGAATTAAACTACCAAAATACATTCTTTGATGCACAAGGACCCTTTTTAAACCAAGTCTTTCCTTAATGCAAACTAATGCTTGGAATGAGAAGTGGATTGTTTCATTATCCTAATCTAGACTTAATCGATTGAAATCTTTGGCCATTTCAATGTGCGTCTAGGATTAAGTGTAGACTAATGAAAACAAGATAAATCAAACATTAAGGCCAAGTAGAAACTGGAAAATACTTAGCTTTGATCATAGCTTCGTCCATCCTCTTATCCTTGGGAAGAACCATTCTCCATCCTTTGGTCCTTGAGGAAAAATTACATATTCCTCCTTGAAGACCATGGCATCATCTTGTCCTTTTCTTTCTGTGAAGAAATAAAGTCCTCCTTTGAACCTGATGCAGAGAGGAGCTTCCCTTCTTTGTATCTTCCACAAGTTTTAAAAGCTCCAGTTGGATCGCGACTTGCCAATGAAGTCACAAGTTCGAAATCCCATCATGCTACACTTATATCAAATAATATAATATCAAAAGATTAACCCATCAGCACCGGTTGATCTCTTGGACAAAGCAACTCATTTGCATGCAAGCGGTCCTGTGTTCAAATCCAGCGCGCGTCCCGTCTTCTAGTATTAATGCCCTTCATTTTTTCTTGGCTTCTGGGTAATACAATCTGCTCAAATAGAATGATAATAGAGCTAGAAGAGTCCAAACACCAATGAATAAGTGTATCAAGGAGTAAATCAACCACTGTATAGTTGACAAAACCAAAAATTTGAAAAAAAAATTGAGTATCCTTTACAAAATGAGCATATGACTAGTGTCAAAATATCATAAACCTACAAGTACTGACATGTTTACCTGCGTAGTGAATCACTGACTCCACTGTATATAATGAGTTACCCAATAGAAGCCAACTAGGCTTATCAAGCACCTATGAAAAACTATCATACATCTCTTATGGCAAGGTTGGGTAAGTCTTCCACCTACATCACTGAAGAGACCCCAACATATGGGTGTCTCCTAGTTAAGAAAACCTCACAAGGACCCTTTTTATCAAACGTAAAAGGCTTTATGCAAGAAACATAACCGCTATATCAATGAACACATGGACGTACATAAGTAGTATCCATAGAAGCATACATGGTGTGTATGTGCTCAATATACGTAATGAAATGAAACTAAAAGGCTGAATGCATAGCCCAAAAACTAGCTAACAACACCTACAAGTGTTTGTCAACTCTGATGTTTTATGCCCAAAACCTGCATAAATTTGCAACGACTGCTCTCACCAAAATTAAAAACCTTTCGAGAAACCTGTAGTTTTACAAGTGTGGCTGAAAACACAGCTCGAAAGGTTGATATTTATTATCGGAGAAGTACAAAGAACACTCTTCTCGATGTTCTTGGACCTATGTGAAGAGAACTATGTGTGAAAGTACTCCAATATGGCTCCAAAAAAACCCCAAAAATGCTTCAAAAATAGGCTTTGAAAGCAAAGAATGAATATTTGAGGGACCAAAACATGTTCAAGGTAATGTTAACCTTGGTCTTTTCCCTTCTTCAGACACCACAAGAGTGTATCTTAGTGGAAAGAGATTTCCACGGTTAAGCGAGCTCTAGGGGGAGTAGTACTTGGATGGGTGACCTTCCAAGAAGTACCGAGAACCTCTATCTTCCTTGATCGTTGAGCTCCTCCCTTGTGTGCCACCATAGTGACTTTGGTGACTCAGATGACAAGGTATGTCAAGGTCTATGCCTTGATCACCACCTTAATCATAAGCCTTGGGTGGGTGGGCGGGTGCTCGCTTCGATCACAGAGAAGGAACAAATCTTTTGTGTCGAAATGCTTTAATACCAATGAAGTGTTTCGATGGAAATGCACCACAGTACACTCTCCTTCTTGAGAGCTCCATGATGATATCCTCGGAGTAGAAAATCGAGCTCATAGGGTTGCGCATAGAGCCTACAGAATACACAGAAAACCATAGTACACAGGGAGCACAAACATAGACTTCTTAGGTGTTACAAATGCGGTCGAACTTATAGTCTATGATTGACTAAGCCATTACATATTTTACTAAAGAACATATACAAAGAAGTGTCTGATGGGCATTTGGCTTTTCACATGGACACCAATGGTAATACGAACTTATATCAATAAACTCCGATGGAAGAGGTAATAACTAGATCATAGAAAGCTCATAACCAAAAAAATCAAAGGAGTAAATAATAAGATATGAACTTAAAGTTCAAGCCTTGAAAATAATCAAAGGCAAAAGAAAATTATAATAAAACACCTATGAGAACAACTTTTTAGAACCTATACTAGTAGTAATCTAGTAGAGAGTGGTTTAAGATAGATAAAAAACCATATATAGATGAACTTACTTGGAAAAAGAAATAGGGTTGAAGAAATCCTTCATATTTAAGAGCTTTATATACGTAAATGTTACGCTTTTCCCTAGCCAAAAGACTACAAAAAATGATATATTATTACAAACTTAGCTTATAAGGGTTGGAGATTCAAAAATCCAATGTATTAGGGAGATAGAACTTCCCATCAATAAAGCTAACAAAAGCATGATGGTTATCTTTGTATTATGTGGGGAAAAGGACTTGATAGAAAATTTCATCTTAAGACAAGATCGGATTTATCATCATTCTAATCACTTTTAGCTTGCCCTATAGAAATTGGTTTGTAATTTTATATAGGAGAGATATGTTTAGCTTCTTGGAAGAGAAAATCAATGTTTTGGATAATTTTTTTTTCATGAATTCAAGCAATCCCATTCATAATCTAACTAGCAATGAGAAAATATTTAACTTGTCTTCCAAAGAATTAGGTTCTTCAAGTGAAAGGGAGAATATTAATTCAAGACATGAGCGAGTGGGTGAGGGAGAGTGATATGACAATCATCAACATCATAATAAAAAAAAGTCACTACAACCACACAATTCGATCAACTATTCATGGTGAAAGAAACAAACATACAATTAAAACCAACTGAATTTTTTGGCGAACAAAAAATAGAGACAAACTAAAGGGGAAACAAATGTAGAGGCCTAAAGTCATCAATACCGAGCAAGCAACACCTTATTTTTGTAGTTCTTCAGGTTGTTCAAACAAATGTCAAAAAAGTCCAAATCAATAGCAATGCGTTAATAAACAAATCCTCTTGCATTATGTAAGTTCTCTTGTACATAGAGTATGCATGCATAAGGCCACATTTCAAATCCATATATTTAAGCACAATAATCTTTAGCTCATCCATAGAATTTGAGAACGCTATAGGGGGGAGAAGAATACTTTTTATAAGTATGTTGGAGTTCTTTCTCTTGCTTTTGGTTGGTTATTATTATCAACCAATGGCTCTCATATATATAAACATTAAAAGGACTAGATGACCAACTATAATAAAGAGACAAGTAAGAGATGGCCGAACCACACCCTAAGTAGGAGGATTAGGAAGTAATCCTCAACCATGGCTTTTGGCAAGTGGTTAGCCCTCCAGACTCTTAACTAGGAGGTCACAAGTGCAAATCCACTTAGATGTAACATTGGTATAAGAGCCTAGGAATTAGGCTTGGGCAAGGTGGATGGAAGGCATGCATGACACCTTGAGAAATTTTTCCAACAAATATGAGTGTGTATTTCCCAATCCATAGGCCGGATTGAGATGAGTAAGGTATCATTGGAAAGCTCATGGAGTGAACTTTCCTTGGGTGAAACTTAATTGAGGCTTCAAGATATTGAACATGGGTGAGAACAAAGTTCAAGATACTGAGGTTGAGAACTAGGGGGTTCAATATACCAAGTCTGTGAACAAGAGATTCGAGAAATTGTGCGAGGGTGAGGACATCAATTCAAGGGGCCTAAGGAGTTTAGGAGCCAATAATTGAGGACAATGATCGAGTAAGGGATGAAGAATGTCATAAAGTGATAGATAGGAGATGGTTGAACCACGCCCTAAGAGAGAGGATTTGGAAGCAATCTTTAACCATGGCATTTGGGGCAAGTGTTTAGCACATTAGATTCCTAACTAGGAGGTCACAAGTTCAAATCCCCTCACATGTAACACCAATGCTGCTACATTTTTTGTCTCCACAATTGATTGAAACATATCACATTTATGGGCAAGCTAGGAGTTAAATGAAGTTGTCACCTTGATCATGTGAATGATACAAACATGAGGATTTTTTCAAACATCAAAAATTTGCAATTGAAGTTACCCCTCGGGTTCTTTAATCAACATTTCTCCCCCCTCGTTAATATAAGTATGCCATCCCGCACAAACATGTATTACATGGCACATCCTATACAAAAGACAATAATAGACTAATTGATTACAAATTGGACATGTACAAAATTCTTTCGCATGAGTTCAATAAGGGGTCAAGAAAGTACATGTACTTTTGGACTTGAACAAAATAATATACAAAAGTGTGCATGAGGAACAAAAAACAATACCAAATCTATATATTTTACAATTTCCCAAAAGAAGATTACAATTGAGCTTCAACCACATAGTTTCTAAACTACGTAGAAGAATGTGGGGAGAGGCTACATCATTTATTAGAAGGTTATTAATATCTAGAAGTGCATGTATGGGTAGGGAACAATACTGATAGCCAAAACAATCAGAATGGAGGCCTATTTGCAAGGTAGAAATCTTTATGGAATTGTAGCAGGTGACGAAGCTATGCCTATTCCAAGATCCAAAGGAGGACCTACACAAGAGGACACAGATAAGCTCACACTTTGGTGCGCAAGGGATGCTCAAGCAAGGTCGTACATACTAAACTCTATCTCTGACTTTCTATTACCACATATTAGAGGATGCAAGACATCTCAAGAGACTTGGGATGCCCTCGAGACCTTCTTTTCTGCTAGTACCAAAGCAAGAAAGAATCATCTTTGGAACAAGTTCAACCAAATGAAGAAGACACCTAAACAAACCATCACAGAGTTTGTTACCAAGTTCAAGGAGGTTGTGGATCAGTTAGCATCCATTGGAGAGCTGATTGAAGAAGAGGTCATCATGAGGCAAATTCTCAATGGCATTCGAAGTGATAAGCAATGGCAATCCTTCACAACAGCTTATGATCTCAACATGGATGTGCAAACTCCAGACTTCAACATCTTTCTTGGACAACTCTTCAATCAAGAAGCCAACAATAGCATAAAGGAAGGTAACTCTTATCATGGTAATTCAACTAGTGCTCTATATGCAGATAAGAAGGATAAGAAGCAGAAAGGCAAGAAGAAGGAAGAAGACGAAGAAGAGACTTCCCAAGCCAACTTTGCAAGCAAGAGCAAGTGGAAAGGGAAGAAGAAAGGACCAAAGCAAGACAAAGCCAAAGGTCAGAATGTTCAACCTTGTGCCATATGCGATAAGACCAACCACACCACTCAAAATTGCTGGTTCAATGGGAAGACCCAGAAAGGAAGTGGAAGAGGTGGATATGGAAGCAATAGAGGCAGAGGTGGACACAACTTCAACAATAACAATAGAAGCTATAATAGAAGGGACTACAACAATTATTCAGAAGATCAACCACATGAAGACTCATTACTTCTCATGAATCTAAGCCACAAAGAAGGTAAAGAAGATGATCATTTGTTTTACATAGATTCAAGATGTTCGAATCATGTTGCAGGCAACATTGCTCTTCTATCTGATTTAGAAAGTCCAAAGCATAGACATGAAGTGCAAAGAGGGGATGACACGAAGCAGAATGTGGAGAAGATTGGTAATGTCAAAGCTTCCAATGGCAGGACAAACATTCTAAGTAAGGTTCTCTATGAACCCACTATCACTAAAAACCTAATAAGTGTAGGCCAAATAGTTGAAAAAGGCTTGCAAGTTAGGTTCACCCAACATGGAGCTTTTGTGGAAGATCCATGTCAAGGCTTCAAGAAGATAGCCCGAGGTGAGAAGCATGGTAGGCTCTTTACTTTTGAAGTAGGAGAAACCAGGAACATAGCTCTATTCAACTTTGGGTCTCAAACCCTAAGTGAGCTTGAAGTGTGGCATAAGAGACTTGCTCATGTGAATGAAAGAACCTTGAAGGATATATGCAGGGATCAAAGTGTTCTAGGACTGCCGAACATATCAAAGCAACACATGATCAAAAGGTGTGATGCATGTCAGATTGGGAAGGCACAAAGACAACCATTCAACCACAAAGGCTACATCCACAACAACTTATTGGACTTAGTATATACATATGTATGGGGACCAAGTCAAGAACCTTCATTGGCAGGATCAAGGTATTATGTCTCATTTATTGACGACCATAGTAGGTGGACTATTCTATACTTTATCAAGAGTAAGAATGAAGTGTTTGATTGCTTCAAGAAGTATCTTGCACATGTGGAGAATCATACAGGTAGATCACTAAAGAAGCTCAGATCTGATGGAGGGGGAGAATACTTCTCCAAAGAGTTTGATGAGTTCTTGCAGGACAAAGGTATCAAAAGGGAAGTGACTACCAGGTACTCTCCTCAACTAAATGGAATTGCAGAGAGGAGAAACAAGACGTTGGTTGGATCAGCCCGAACAATGCTTGAAGAGAAGAAGTTGCCACATTATCTATGGGCAGAAGCTATTTCAACTGTCGTGTACCTTGTTAATCGACTACCATCCAAATCAATTCAAGGTATGACTCCTTATGAAGCATGGCATGGAAGAAAAGCTAGTCTTGGACATTGCAAGGTTTTTGGTTGTTTAGCTTATGTTCATGTACCATCACAAATAAGAGGTAAGCTAGATGAAAGGGCAACAAAGGCAGTGTTTATTGGATATGATTCAACTCAGATGGGTTACAGGTTCCTCAATCCTTCAACCAAGCAATTCGCTACAAGTAGAGATGTTGTGTTTGAAGAACACAGGTCTTGGTATGATGAAGACAAACAAAAGGTAACACTACCATATGATCTTGATTATGAATCTCATCAATTAAGAAGCAAGCATGATACACAGGTCCAGGATCCAAGAAGTGATACAGACGATGACCAAGATGAAAGAGAAAGGGATTACAAGCTATGGAAGTCAAGAGGCAAAGCAAAGATGCAAGAGGTTGGAGAATGCTCCAAACAAGCACCTAGAAGATCAGCAAGAGAGAAGAAACAACCAGAAAGGTATGGATATGATTCCACATTTGTTACGAAGCATTCAATACACTTGGCAAAAGACTCTATTTCTGAGGAACCCTCAACCTATGAAGAGGCAAAGGGAAACCCTAATTGGGAAAAGGCCATGAACGAAGAGATAGATGCATTGAAGGAGATGGACACTTGGGATTTGGTTCCAATGTCGTCGAATCAAAAGGTAATTGGTTGCAGATGGGTATATAAAGTTAAAAGAAATTCAGATGGATCAGTTTGCAGGTACAAGGCAAGATTAGTTGCCAAAGGATGCTCACAAACTCATGGTATAGACTATGAGGAAACATTCTCACCAGTTGCAAAGATGACTACAATCAGGACATTGATAAGTGTAGCTACTGCAAGGAATTGGAGACTCCTCCAACTTGACGTGAAAAATGCATTCTTAAATGGTTGGATAAGTGAAGAGGTATACATGTCACAACCACTAGGTTTTGAAAACCCTAATCATCCATCTTATGTTTGCATACTTAAGAAAGCATTGTATGGATTGAAACAAGATCCTAGAGCTTGGAATTACAGGTTGGTTACATATCTTCAAGATCAAGGGTTCAAACCTAGCAGCTCAGATCCTTCTCTATTCATCAAAAGGGATCACAATGAGGTTATCTATCTATGTGTATATGTAGATGATATTATTGTGACAGGTGATGATCTAAATGGCGTTCAAAGGATCAAGAGACACATGCAAGAGGAGTTCAAAATTAGTGACCTAGGTGAGCTCACATATTTCCTAGGTATGCAAGTGATATACACAGATGAAGGAATGCATTTGACTCAAAGAAGATACATTCAGGATCTTCTTCTCAAGTTAAAAATGGAGAACACTAAACCTGCAGGTACACCTTTGGAGATGAATCATAAACTTAGTGTTTATGAAGGTGAGAAAATTGAAGACATTAAAGAGTATCAAAGCTTGGTAGGTAGCTTGATATATGCTACTCATACAAGGGCAAACATCTCATATAGTGTGGGAGTGCTTAGTCAGTTCATTCACTCACCGAGAAGACCACACATGGATGCAGCTAAGAGAGTACTCAAGTATCTCAAAGGTACAATCAACAAAGGTATATTCTATCCTTACTCTTCAGATTTGGATATCAAAATTTACTCAGATGCAGATTGGGCAAGAGCTAAGGATGATAGAAAAAGTACATCTGGTTACTTAGCATTTGCAGGCTTGAAGCTAGTGTCATGGAGCTCTAAGAAGCAACCAACAGTTGCTTTATCTTCAACTGAAGCAGAGTACAGAGGCTTGACCATAGCAACTCAAGAGGCAATATGGTTGAAAGCATTGTATACAGATTTGGGACTTGTGAGTTCCAAACCTCACATATTTGGAGATAATGTAAGTTCCATGCATCTAGCGGCAAATCCTATTTTTCATGCGAGAACCAAGCATATAGAAGTCCATTACCACTTCATCAGGGAGAAGCTCATAGCAAAGGAGATTGACATTTCTTTTGTTCCGACTGAAAAGCAAGTAGCAAATATGATGACGAAGGCACTTGATGGAGTAAAGCTTTGTAGATTCAAAGCTATGGCAGGTATTCAAATCAGACAATGAAGACTCAAGCATACTTTAGCTTGAGGGGGAGCTGTTGGAACATCAAGCTTACACTATGCTTGAGGTGGATTTGATCTACATCAAAGGCTATCGCGTCGAAAGAATATCCATTGGAGAGTTCTTTTTCTTATGCTCATTTATTGTATTTTTTTGAGAGATTTTTGATGGCTCATTTACCGTTGTAAAAGCCTTGAGCTTTACACATGTAAAGGTACAAATATAGAGCCCAAATCCCACGAATTTGTGGTGGTTGAAGTTGCATTCAATCAAGCAAATCAAATCACCTAAAAGTAGATCAAACTAGATCTTCACTTTTCCTAGATTATAGGAAAGTGAATTGATTCCCTCCAACAACCATTCTCACCTTCATTTGAATTCAAATTCAACTTGTAAAAGTCATGGAACACTCCTAGAGGCTATATAAGGACTTGAAATCACTTGTACATTACATGGAAGCAATATACATACACTTGTGACCATCATTGTCTTGCTCCTTCAATTTTCTGCATCATCTTCTTCGCCAATAGTAATCTTGCAGAGGCTGCTGCTCTCTCTCTCTCTCTCTCTCTAGAGCTCCAAATTGAGTGCAAGAGGACTCATTGGAAAGATATTAGTGTCTAGTTTATGCCTGTAAATTTTCAAAGCATTTGGTTCATCAGATTTGGAGAAATTTGAGTTTTTCTGCCTCGGGTTCAATCTCTGCATATTCCTGAAAAATAGGAAGTACCATCGGTGAATGTCGCATTCATTCCTATAGCATATTTTGCTTATTCCTTATAATTTTGTGCATTCCATACACTCAACCCTATGTGTATCACTCCCATAAAAGGATTTTTTCTAATTGTAATCACGCTGGTCGCTATGGGCATTTGAAGTTCATTGTCTCTTCCATAGATAGTAAGTTTTTTGAGCTAGTCGACCCGCGAACCTATCTGTTTTGTATCGACTCATTCTCGTTGATGCTCCAAAGTACATAGTGTGTTTCTTTGCACTTATTGCATGCCTATAAGGTCTATTTGACTCTCCATAAGCTCAAGGGCTGGTCTTGTGCCGGTTGGCTTGACCAAACTTTGTCGCCTCGAAACGCACTTTTCTACCTTCGACAAGCTTCTCCAAGTTCTTTCATGAATTTGGGATAAAACATCAGTGTACAGTGTTGTATACACCTCAACTGAATGGAGTTGCTGAACGGAAGAATAGGTCACTCATGGAGATGGTGAGATGTATGGTCAAGAGCCAGGCTTTACCACATAGTTTTTGGTTTGAGGCTGTCATGTGTGTAGCATATGTACTTAATAGGAGTCCCAATAAAGCCTTGCAGTCTATCACTCCATATGAGGCTTGGCATGATCGCAAGCCATCTGTTTCTCATCTGCGTGTTTTTTATTATTTGGCATATGCATTAGTGCCTGAACAACAATGTAGAAAATTAGATGATAAAGCAGTGAAATGTATTTTTGTTGGGTACAATTATGAAAGCAAAGGCTATCATCTATATCATCCATAGAATAAATGCATTTTGGTTAGCCATGATGTTGTTTTTGTGGAAGATGCTATTCAACCATTACTTTCATGTACTAAGGAGGCACCAGCTAGCTCCAAAGACATGTATGATACTTTGCTACCTCTTTATACAGGTGGATAGTCTAGTGCTTGTCCTAATGAGGCAACTTCTCATCCTTTACAGGTTTCATGTGATGATGAAGATCATTCCATTTCTCATGCAGGTTTACGTGATGCACTTGTTGATGCAAGAGTTGAATTGAGGAGGCAGAAACCATGCCAAAATGGCTACTATAGACTTTGTGTGACAACAAATTAGATACACCTCTAGCATATCATACTCATTTAGGCTCTCATAGGTTCTCTTTTGAATCAGATTGCTATGCTATGGTTGCCTCTAGTCTCTGTGATGAGAATGAGCCTGTTTCATTTGATGAAGCACAAAATTTTGAAAATTGGATGGTTGTAATGCAATCTGAACATGATGCTATCATGAAAAATGGTACCTTGTCTTTATGTGACTTGCCTCCTAGCAAGAAGGCCATTGGCACTTAGTGGGTATACAAGCTGAAGTGTAGGCGTGATGGAATAGTTGACAGATATAAGGCTAGGCTTGTTGCAAAGGGTTATGTGCAGGAAAGAGGCATTGATTTTGATGAGACCTTTGCACCTACATGCCGAATGACTACTGTTGGTAGCATCTATGCACTTGGAACTCATCATGGTTGGCATGTACACCAGTTGGACATTAAAATTGCATTTTTGAATGGTGACTTGCATTAAGAAGTGTATGTTTTCTAACCCCGTGGCTTTGTGTAGAAAGGGCATGAAAACCAAGTGCGTAGGTTGAAGAAGGCATTATATGGTTTGAAGCAAGCACCACGTGCTTGGTATGAAAAGATATGCCTAACTGATTGCACATAGTTTTGAGAAGAGTTCAACTAAAATCATCTTATATGTTCAGTGTGCTAATCATGTGCTTCTGATCATTGTTGTGTATATTGATGACATGCTACTCATTGGTCCTCATGAGAACCATATTGCTGATTGTAAGGCTGATCTGCATGCCTCATTTGAGATGTCACATTTGGAGCATTTGTATCATTATTTGGCCATTCAGTTTATGCAAGTTGATGGCCGAATAGCTTTGTGTCAAACAAAATATATTGATACATTATTGCAGTGTTTTGTCCTTGAAGACTGCAAACCTATTGCCACTCTTATGGAGACAGGTTTATGATTAATTCTTCATGATGTTGGAGATGCATTTGATGTTGTTTTCTATCATCAGGCTGTTGCATGCTTGATTTACTTATGTGTTACTCAGCCAGATATTTACTTTGCTATCTCAAAGATGAGCAATTTTATGCATTGCCTAAATGTCAAGCATTGGCAGTCCGTTAAGCACATCTTTTGCTACTTAAGTGGTACCCAACTACTTGGATTGTTTTATCCCAAGGGGGGGTCACTATCACCAGATTTACATGCTTTTTCTAACTCTGATTGGGCTGGTTGCTATGACACTCGTGTGTCCACTAGTGGCTTTTGCTTCATGCTTGGTAGCTCATGCATATCTTGGTTGAGCAAGAAGCAACTTACTATGGCCACTTCTAGTTATGAGGCTAAGTATAGGGCAGCTTTCACAACCACTCTCAAATGTGTGTGGCTCAAATGGCTTATGGTTGATTTGGGTGTTGGTCAGTGTTCTGCCACCACCATCTTAACCGATAGTGAGAGTGCATTGGCAGTTGCGAGGAATCATGTGTTCCATGCTTGCACTAAGCACATTAAGGTGCATTATCATTATGTCAGGGAGAGGTTCTCTGCCGGAGAGATCATCTTGGCATATGTGCTCACGCAGGAGAACATTGTAGACCTTTTCACGAAGGCTCTGCCTAGGGAGAAGTTTGAAGCTTTCCACAAAGCTTTGGGCTTACTTCCTTTTGTGGATTGATTCCACATAGCTTGGCACTTCCTTATACATGAGTGCCATCTCCTTGTTCATCACATCACTCCTATGGGGGATTTGTTGATATATTTAGGTAGTGATGTGTATGAACACACTAGTACTGTCGGGACACTTTTTTCACACTTTAGGAGTTTTTTTCCCCGGCTCATATATAAGCCTATTGCCCTAATGGGTTAATTATCTTTGTTCATTCTAGTGGTAATACATTCAATATTGTGTGATGTGCTCCAAGCTTCTTCTCCTTCGTTGCGTTGTTTGCGTGCTTCCGTAGACCTCAAACTCCAACATGTATGTGGTTATACGAGCTTACCCGATAGGACTGGTGAGTTTGGAATAATCACCCCTAAGTTGGAAATAGGAGACTTGGAACAAGAAAACATGGGAAGAAAGCCTAGAACACCTTGAGATAAGTCAATCCTATCAAGGATAATCACACCTAAGTGGATTCCATAGGACAACAATATCATAGAGCTCTTCTTGAATAGAGAGACAAATGAAGCCTTTTGGAAGTTCAAACTAGATAAACCCAGTGAAGTCGACAGAGTGATGATTTAAGAGTTCAAAGACCCTAAATATCCTAGGGAGGGTTATCTAGTTAGATAACTATTCTGAAAGGGTGTTTGTGGTTATGGAGCACGGTAGATATGTCTACACTTGGAAAGGTGAAACTATTTTCCTTCCAAAAAGACCTCATGAGTCTCATGGTCGGCAAGGAGCGGGATCCTCTCATGGTCTAGGTAGACACAAAGAGAAAAATGGAGAGTGATTAGAAGTAAGTTTTTCTAATGCTTTTGGAAGAAAGAGATCTCGACTAGATACTAACAGATCCAATTAAGAATGACCTAGAGGACATAGGCAATATCAATTAGGCATGGATGTGTTTCCCTTGCCTAGACCTAGATAATTCCCAAGAATCTTGAGACCAATTCAATTGGTGAAATCCATGAAGAATTAATTTCATGGCACAAGAGATCCCTACTATCACGTGACCAAATTCAAGCAAATACTCAAGGTTGAACAAGCC
The DNA here is from genome assembly GCA_020310875.1 of Ceratopteris richardii. NCBI lineage: Eukaryota > Viridiplantae > Streptophyta > Polypodiopsida > Polypodiales > Pteridaceae > Ceratopteris > Ceratopteris richardii. Next base: position 136,933,355 of record CM035411.1, read on the forward strand.
GATGATATGTTCACTCAATACCAGGCTTTCAAGCTTACATTGAAAAACACAACCCTAACGTGGTTTCCACCATTGCATTAGGAACAATTCAAAAATATCAATCAATTATTGGATAACTTCATAGAAAAATTCTCTAATAGTGTTATTAGGCACAACACCTCTTTCTTGATACATAGCTTTAAGTAGACATCTTAGGAGACAATTAGGCTAAAGGTGTAGGTTTAAATAGTACATTGTGCTATGACCAATCCCAGAGCTACCTACCTAGGCTAAGCAAGTATCTTTGTTCTTAGATGGTCTGTTAAGTGCAAAGTTAAGATCATATCTCTATCTAAAGGAACCCCCAAATGATAGAGCAATGTGTATTGACATTGAGGATAACTTGGGGGATGAGTTAGAAATTTCTAAGTTCTATAAAGATTTAGATTGTTCTACCAGTTTCACATCCAAACCCTCAACTTCAATAGATGAATTAGCAGAAAAAGTGGCTCAAAAGCTAGGAGTCTTGAGTAGACAAACCCATAGGATGGTCTCAGTAAAACGATGTTATACTTGTAGAGGAGACCACATGGGCCAATGTTTGCCCCATAATGCTTAGAATCCAAGAAATCTAAAAACCTAGTATTGCTCTATAGAGAGGAAATACACTAACCACACTACACCGGATTGTCCCTTAAAAAAATAGGTTAGACAAAACTACCCACAACCATATCAACAACGAAGGAGATATCAAAACCAATACCAATAGCCATCATACTATAGGCCCAAACAATTGTACTAGGTATGTAAATCCAAACCCAAGGCCCCAATTAAGACAAATGAGAGCCCAAGCGCCTAGGTGACCATGCTACCGATGTCAAGGAGATCAATTTATACGTGATTTTCCACTTCCTCCATCAGGACAACCCCAACCAGTAGTCATTGAAGGCTTTTGTCTTGATTATGGAAAGGAACATCTCTTGAGAGATTGTCCCAAGAATATAGCCAATGCAAAAAAGATTACCCCTATCAATGTTACTGTCTTGATAGTAGAACCCAATGGAATTGTGATAACTATTGCCCCTATACAAGTAGTTATAGGGCACGGGCTCTATAAAACACTCTAGCCATGATTCGAAAAAGAAATAAGAGGTCAATGAGTCAGAAAGTGTAGCTAGAAAAAGAACGAGAGCTTGGAAAGATAGTCAAAAAGGCATGAAGAGACAATGGGCTAGGAAATTGAGCGAGTTGGAAGAAATCCTAAAAGAAATGAGAACAAAAATAATTGAAATTACATCTCAGTGACACTGGCAAATACCACCACCATGTCGAATATCTCATCGAAACCCACTGTCCATTTCATCACCACCCAAAATAGGATCCATATTAGTGGATCCTACTAATGAAGACTTAAACATGATGATAAGCTTGACTTCAAGAAGGGCCAAATGTGGTAGAGTTAGACAAGTGTTACCCCTGAGCGGATCTAGAGCCTTTGAGAGGTCCAAGCTTTCTATGAAAATGGTAGAACTAGCTCAAGCTATGTTTGATGCAAGCTGTCTTTTTAATCAAACAAACTTAGTGAAGCCACGACTACATTTCAAAGGACTTTTAGAGAGGTTAGAGTGATTGGTAGCTAAACCTAGGACTTTGACTACACAAGAGGCTCAAAGTAGTGGAAGTGAAAGCATAAGCTTACCACCTCAGGAAACTTACCTAATTCTTTGAATGAAGGAATTCCTCTATTAACATTACTCCCAAGAGTTCTTGAGAGAGATACAAGAGGAGAAATGGGCCAAGGAGAGTGAGGAACCTCCTCCTATTGAAGTAGTGGATGATCTTCATGATAAGATCCCTTAGGAGATTCCCTCCATCTACGAGGAGCAAGAAGATGTGCAATCAAGCGAGAGATTAGACTTCGAATCCAATTCCTTGCAAGCATTGCTACCCTTGGGAGTCTAAGTCTATTCACATGAGAGCACCCACAGTTATGGTAAGGAACGATGAATCAGTTCTACCAAGGAACATGGAAGTAGTGAAGAACACTAAAGTGTAGTGCCATCTCACTTTAGAGGAGCTACTTAAGATTAAACCTGAGTTGTGGAAACATGTACCTAACCAAGGGCCAGAAGTATCTAAGTCCCAATCTCAGGTAGGATCACATAAGACAATGCTAGAGATACCCTTTGGATAAGATAGGAGATATGAGTGAAGGAGAAGAAGGAAATGCCTATCTTCCTATCACTTATTAAGGGTATATAATAAAGGCTATTCTAGATTTGGGAGCATGAATTGCCATTGCTACCATTTCCCTATGGAAACGTTGGGGAAAACTAGCTCTAAGACCAACTAGGATGAATTGCAAATGGAAGATGGTCATATAGAAAAACCCCTTGGATTTTTGGAAGGGATAAGTCTCACTACTTGTGGTGTAGCTTTTGAAAACACATTTTTCATATGTGATTTTGGGAAGAACCATGTCTATGAGATGATTTTAGGTAGACCATTTATGAGGAAATTGCAAATAGTGTAGGATTGGGGATTCGAACCAATTCTATGTACTTACAACATTTAGTCATAACCACAAAAGTCAATCTCAAAGATTATTCCCATAGGAATGTACCACCCTTGCAATGGGACCCAGTCCATAGAGCATTCAATGAAACAGAGTCAGTGCATTCCTTAGGATCAGGATCCTCATGGATGCATGAGGACATCCATCTATGGATGTGTAAAGTTGTTGTGGATGAAGAGAGGATAATAAATGCTAGTAATGTAGATGCTAATGAAAATCCATGATCTATTCGATCAAGACCCAACTTATGCACCTATGGTATTACATGGTAAGGAATTTGAACCGAGTGCTTGGGCAAAAATCCTAGTTATAATGGACATAGTTGTTAATGAGAATCAATGGACACACCATTTTGACAAAGATGGCTATGACATCTTGGTGCTCATGATAGAACCACTCATGTTTGACCTAGTTACAAAAGAGTGTGAGCCTAGTACATCAATAATCAATGAAACTAGTGATGAGGATGAGGAATCCATCATCTTGGAACCATTTTGTGCCCCATAGAAAGAATATCTTTCCTTGATAGATGCTAGGACTCAAGAACTTGAAAGAGGTAAGCCTGAGAAGAAAGTGACTACAACAGAAGATGACAAAAGTGAGAAAAAGAAAGGAAAGAAAATGTTACCCATACAAGAAGAGGTTGAATCCTTGTTCGGAGTGTTGATGACATGATTGCTCCTACTTGATTCCCATTTGTATCCGCATTAGTGTATTTCCATTTTTTATCTAGGAGGCACTCAATTTCCAGTTTATTTCCATTTTATATTGTATCTCTTTTGTATTTGGGTACATTTCCATTCGCTTCTAATAGCGTATTCACTCTCTGTTAAGGACAATTATCCCACATGAGATGTACTTTGGAGAGCACCTCTCAAATCTATATAAGGAGGACCTCTCCCCCCCTTTGTACTTGGTTAGAAGATTGATGAGCCTACTATATGCTCTTGGCAAGCTCATTTCTAATCCATGTGAGTTTACCCATTTCTTGGTCTACTCACTTTGAGTCTCTCACACTCTTTCTTTTGTGAGTACACTCTTATTTCCATTTTGATTCTTTGTGTGTACTCTCTACATATTAGAGTGCACTCTCTACATATTAGAGTGCTAGGTGGAGGTCTTGGTGGTGCTTGACTATTGGTGGTGTTGCTTTCTCCTCATTGAGATAAGTGTTTGCCATCACTTTTGTGCTCTTTGGGCCTCATTTTGCCCATTTGTCCACCCTCCCACCCCTTTTTCTTCATCATCATTCATCCACCCTCCCACCCTCCTTTTCACCATTTTCTCTCCCTCACACCCTTGCCCTTGTTCGTTTTGGATGTGCTGCATAGTCTTTTGACATCACATATTGCATCACTCATTGTCAAGTGGTTATGTGTTCACTTGATGACACTTTAATGAGTTGCTATTGAATCTCATTCTTTTTAAAGTGTCTATAAACACTATTAATAAGAGTTGTTGATGTTCCTATCATCTATGTGTAGTACAATGTGTCACAGTCTAAGTGTTCATAAACATCGTTTTTTGAATTTGAATTCACCCATATTACATTGTGTCTTTGTGTCGATTACCTCTCACAAGTAGAGAAAGAATGCCGACTGCTCGTCACACCTACCGATCAGCACCGAGTCTTCTCAACGACAATCGAGTCACTTACGTTCACGTATCCTTAACCGTGTATCTCAAATCCCTTTGTAGGAAATCTACAGTCGGATAGTCTCCATTCCCTTTCCCTCGGGTTCTCAGATCCAAGTCTCTTGATAATCTTCTTCCCACCAAGATGAAAAATTGTGATCCATAAATTTTCTATTTCATGAGCTGCAGGAGCGCCCAATGCAGGAGAACTGGCATGACACGAGAGAGCAATCTGAAGAACGTCTCCGTATCACGCAATAGTTCTAGAACAATCCAGCGGGCATGGGCGTGGTTTAGCGGATGTGCTTTGTACTCCTAGGCAGATGGCCAAGGTTCAAGTCCCGCCTAAGGCTGGATACCTCAGAGTTCCCCAAGATGGGTGCCTCTACCTTACGAGGTCAGCTGTGTGTCTTTCTAATTCATTGTACTCTCAAAAAAAAAGTTCCAGAACAGTGTTCTGCCATGCATCTCACGACCTAGAGAGAGGGACTAAGCCAGCACAGCATGGCCACGTGTCAAGCATTGAATGAAAGTGTCAATTTAAATCACATATTATATCACTTATAATGTCAAGGGGATTACAACTTGCACTGAAAATGACCCCAGTGATGATGTTATAGACCAGAATCCTCATTTCTTTCAAGACTTGAAAACAACGGATCACAGCTTTGTCATTGAATGCCCAATTTTTCTGAACCTTGGTAAACCTTAATGATCTAAAGTATCGTACCTCATAAAGGGTTCTTACAGTTTTACATTTCCTTGATAATCTTTTGTAGTTTCCAAAAGGTTGTACCTCTTCTTATTTTTGGGTTTATTAGTCACTAAGTGCCATTCACTTTGTAACATTCAAGAGACACATGTTTGGCAACTCTATTTTACACTCCTCAAAAGGGTTATTTTGCATTTTGGAACGAAGTGCCCTCCTTTGTAACTCAAAAATATAAGAAATAGGAGTATTCTGTGTGTGTCTTGGGGAGGCTACTATGAGCCCCAAGTGTGCCTCTCTCTGTGTGTAACAAGCTACTCTAAGCCCCCTGCCTTCCAAGGTGTCTCTCTCATCAAGTGTAGGGCTATTATAAGCCTCCCCTCTCCAAGGCGTCTCTCTCATCATCAAGTGTAGGGCTATTCTAAGCCCCCCTCCCCTACCTTATTGCAACTTTTGTGCAAATTTTGACTTCAATTTCGCAAGTTTAGTATCTTATTTTCAACAATGAAAATGTCAACAATTTCGAATGGAACATCATTGAGTCAATTGTGTGCCGAAAGATGAGAGAACTACAATCTCTGGAAGGACACCATTAGGGCTTATCTTTATGCAAACCTCTTATACAAAGAAGTTGAAGGAACTGAGCAAGAGCCCGACAAAGAAAGCAATCTAGGAGCTTGGAATGTGTGGAATGTCAAAGATAAGTGAGATTTAGTTCAATTACTTCCAGCTTGCGACAAGTTAACCAAGTGTCATATAACCACCTGTAAAACTTCCTCTGAGGCTTGCAAGATCCTCTAAGACTTGTATGAAGACAAACCACCCTTCCAAACTAGAGCCCGAGCGTTGTTCTAGACAATGGTAAGTATCATGTCAAGAAGCTCCACCTCTTTAATTGTCAATCCATGGAAGAGCTAGGTGATATGAAGATCGTGAACAAGTGATGTGTGCGAAGGTGAAGGTGAGAAGCACACAAGTGCATACACACATACACACACACAACGTAGAGACAAGAGGAGACACAATGGAAGGCGAAAATCACACTTGTATTACTCAAAAATAGATCTTACAACGCTCTTTACTCTCTCCATTAACAATCCATAACCTAACCCCAAAAATGAGCTTTCTTGCTCTTTTTATAGTTTTTTGACTATTTTTGACTATTTTTGACTGGTTTCAAACCTACTATCTGACCTAGTTAAAAATAGGCCCTAAGGCTCATTTGGAGGTCCAAATGAAGTCCAAAAATTACAAAATTTGGTGTGGCTACTCCATCTAGGCTCCTCAAGCACGAGGACTCCTTGACTTGCACAAAATGGAGCAGCTCATGACAAACTTGGGGTTTTCTATAATACATATGCTACATGAGTGATAAAAATCAATGATGAGAGCTTGATTACTTATAATGAAACAACCTGTTTTGAAAAAGAATGAATCTCCTCCCCCCGACCTTCATGCCTTCCCTTTTACATGCTTCCTCTATGCTGATGTCTGTAGGTACTTCCTGTTGCACCCCTAACACCCCCTCCCTCTCGTGTCTGTCATCCTCGACAAATCCTTGTTGTAGGGCATGCATGATGTAATTTTGCAAGAGATCATTGGTGAGGGTTTGTTCTATGACTCTGAGGCCTCGTGATAAATTTGCTTCCCCATTCTCCCAATCAATTGATTGAAGCTCATCATGGGGTGGGAGTCTGTAATGTGTTGAGTACACCATTTGTTCATAGGCGAAAAGTTGTAGCAAATGTGTAGGCCTGCTAATGAAAATTTCTGAGTGATACTCCCAGAATCTCGTGGTGAACATTTCTAATACTTAATGCAGTAGTGCCAAGCATATCACACCTAGAGCGATGATGTAGTACTCATATCATAAACTAGATCATCATTACCATGCTCGAAACCTGGGGTGGAGACATGTGGGCCACGAATGCATCGAAAGATTTTAAAGGTTGTCTACATAAGATCGAAAATTTTTATGGCCATCTGATTAGCCACATCTATCATGCAGTGAATACAGGGGAGTCAGTGTTGGATGGTGGCCATCATATAACCAACCATAGGAGGACCCCTTGGTGGTACGAAATATGGGTAGTTGAGCTAGTCTTGACACTGCTTATTATTATGTACTTTGATTGCGAATGAAGTCCAAGACTCAGGGCGAGGTACAACACCATAGCATGGATTGTACTTTAAGTGCAAAGGTGGCTTTGTCCAAGTATATATCATTTTTGGATAGTCCTGCAGTAGTTCCTTCCTCCAGGTAGGTTGAAAAATACTACCGCATTGGGCGTAGAATGGTAGATCAGTGGGTTCAAATTGGGTTGCATGTGTTGGGTTCTTGCCCGTGATTTTCTCAACAGAAAAATTATACTCGGTCATGTATATATAGTATGGTTATACTATAGCTCATTAATGGAAATATACCTGTGTAGTGCTAGTCCTGAAAAATAGGGAGATTGAAGAATTGTCTCTTGGATAGCTGCCATAGCGTGTAACTGAGCTTCTACATGCACTGAGTGAGTCCTACGTAATTCTTCTATTGGCTTCATTCATGCCAAGGTAGTTAGTTTGAATGTATATTGCCCTTCCTCTATAACTCATCCACCAATGGCACGCTAAGATTCATATTCTTCTTCAAAGGTGGCCTCCATTGTGATGGTGGCCATTTCTTCTACTGTAGGTATGTCTGGTGGTGAGTCTCATATGGGATCTCCGAATGATCTAATACTTGAGCTTGAAGTTCTAGTACACGCACTCGTAATGCGTTTAATTCTTACAAAATTTCAGGCGGTGTGACTGTTTGTATGAAAGGCGAGTTCACAGGTTCTTTGAATCATAAATTGGCATTGTCATTTTTTAGTGCTTGACACTCCTCCGTCAGTTTGTCATAATCTTTCAAAAGACGTGCATGATCATCCAACAACATCTGCATAGTTTCGGAGGGAATCACCTTGAAACGACCTGGACTGATTGGTTCTTCTGGGTTGTCCAATGCAACTTCAAAATTTTCTTTGTTTTGTACTTGTAAACACTGATTTTCTTTTTTGGCTTCTGCTAGGTGGCATCTAAGGAGTCCCATATTGCATGTTAGTCGCACATTTTTTATGACCTCTTGTCACAAGTGTTCTTCAGCATCTACAATGGCTTCCTTGGTCCTTTGTTCTAACTCTCACTCCATCAAATGATAAGTTTCACGAAGTTCCCGCTGACATGCATTAAGTGATGCATTTTCAATAGTCAATCACTTGAGATTGGCATGTAATTGCATGGTTGTCTATTGCAATGCCTGATAATGTTGTCCTAATGATGCAAACTCTTTGCTAACTTGATGCATACATCAAAATGGAAGTCAGGTGAGGGAGTGTAGATGTTGTGGTGATGGTGGAAAAGTGTTTGGGCGTGGGTATGTGAGTAATGGCAATGGACGTGAGTGGAGGTGCGATGGGTGGTGAAATATCCATGCCACTAGAAGTGTGGTCTAGCGAACTGATCGTGAATAATGGTGTGACTATGGGTGATTGTGTAGGTCTGAACACTAGATTTACAAACATCGATGAATAGGTTACATGAAAGAGTTCAAACACACATTGATGACTAGGAGATGATTGTGGTAGTGTGGTGGGGTCGGGATGTAATATTGATGAAGGATTAATCGGATTATGTGGGGTGAAGAAGGGGTGTTGAGGGATGGGAATAAATGAAATGGAAGGAGCTATGAAAGGTTTACTGATATTGGTTGGACAATTGAGGTGGTAAAGGATGTGGGTGGTGTTGTGGGTAGGGTGAAAAAAGGATTCACAGGTTCTTGTGATACTACACTCGAGATAGGGTGGTCGAATGAAGATGAACTAGGGTGTATGGGTGAAACTAGATGTACCAGTGATTGAATGGTTGGTTCGATCGTAGAGGCAATGTCTATAGTGGTGGTGGGCAGAGATGTCGATGGATGGGATGTCAAATCGATGATGGTGGTGTCACCCTAGGGTGGTGAATCTATAATAATCCTTGCTGCTTGGTGACTAGAGGATTCGGTTTCGACTGGTACATGAATGTATTCTCCAAGCCATGATGTTAATCTGACTTGTTGAGGGTCGAATTGTGGTAGGAGCTTTCACTTGAGAAAGTGTAGTGCTTCAACTGTGCCCACTGCTTGAACTAGTTCGTTAAACACATTGACGAAGGAGGTCTCGAATGCATTTTGCCCATTCCTATTGCAAAATCTCCTTACTTTGTTGTTATATTATTTGACTCCTCATTCAAACTACTTGCATGTTCTTGTACGACCTTTGGATTGCAATAGTGTATGTAGCAGCCTTAGAGGTGTCATCCTCTTTGGTGCTTGTGTCACCTTGAGTCTCGGTATGTTGCATCTGTTGGTTTTGTTGATCTTTAGCTTGTGATTCTTGACTTTGTTGACTCGTTTCTTCTTCATTGTCATCCTCTGTAACTGTTCCATCGTCCTCATTTGAACTTGACATGGTTTAAGTGCCCTCATGTTCTGGTGGGGAGTTGGGATAGCTCGGGTGTTTGTACTCTTGTGAAAAGAATTGAGCTTTTTAGAATTGAAACTCACTTCAAAAAACATCATGCATTTTGAAGTCAAATTTTTTATTAAGTGGCTCCACCTCTAAGTTGGGTATTGGGAAAGCAAATGCATCCGGACCGAGAGTAGTTGTGGCTTCCCTTGATTCTGTAGTTGTGGCGGTTCTGGTGGTCATAGTGGTTGCTTGAGAGGTTATAGCTACACTCGAGGTTCCTTCCAATGTGATGGGGCATGACAAGCAGATTCTTATGGGGCGTACAACCACTAGAGGTTAGGCTGGAAAGTGACTCCTTAGATAGAAAGCAAGAGAGTTTGTATATCCCTTTTTCCTCTATGCCTTGTGCGATGATGTCTTTGGTTTTAGGGTCAATCATCTTTATAGAAGTGTTATAGAATAACAATTGTTTATCATGGTTGATGATGGCCTTTACTGATAGTAAATTCATGCACAAGTTAGGGACAAACAATACATTGGATAATGATTTGCATTCCTCTCAATCATTGGTGATTTTGAGTTTTCCTTTCCCTTCAATGGGTAGGCTCTTGTTGTTGCATAGGTAAACTTCGCCAGTATGGTCCTTGATCTCTTGAATGGATGCTCCATCTTTGCATATGTGAGAGGTGGCTCCACTATCAAAGATCCACTCTTGAGATGAACTCGAAGTCACTAGGGCATTGGCTTTTGTTGAAATAAACAAGTCTTCACTCGAATAGTGAGACATATGCTGAGAGGGTTTTGATTGGTTCCTCAAGGTAGAGGGCTTGGAGTTATTCTTCTTAAAATTTTTCAAGATGCCTTGTTTTGCCATAATAATTACAACTAAACTTCTTGGAGGAAGTGTTGGATGATTCTTTGGGAGATTTGCTAGTGTTATGACTAGCATGTTTTCCCTTGTGGAAGGGTCCCTCAGCTTTCATCACGGTCTCTTGTGAGGAAGCCAACTTTGGCGCTCACGAGTCGTGAAGAAGCAAAAGTCATCAAACTTCTTCCCAAGTTAGAACTTGGCCACGATTATAAAGAGTGGTTACAAATGTCTTGTAGGATTTAGGGAGCTTATTGAGAAGGTGGATGGTCATATCTTCACTAGAGCAGTCACATAATGATAGCTTTCCTCAAATGTGGCAATAAATTTGGGAATAGATCCTGGGACCTAATGGATAGGTTATGAAACTATGTGTTAGCAGTGGAATGGGCAATAACTATAGACATTGATGTAGAGGAAGCATGTAAAAGGGAATGCATGAACATCAGGGGGTCCAAATTCATTCTTTTTCAAAAAAAATTGTTTCATAATAAGTAAGAAAACTCTCAACATTATTTTTTATCACTCATGTAACATATGTAATATAGAAAACCTCAATTTTTTCAGGAGCCGCTCCATTTTGTGCAAGCCAAGGAGTCCTCAAGCTTGAAGAGCCTAGATAGAGTACTCACACCAAATCTCATAATTTTTGGACTTCATTTGGACCTTCAAATGAGCCTCAAGACTTATTTTTTAACAAAACTGGACACTAAGGTCAAAACCAATCAAAACTAGTCAAAAAACTATAAAAGGATCTAGAAAGCATGACGACCATTGACCATCATGCCATTGCAGACCATTGCGATGACCCACCATGCCATCAAGATTGTGCCACACCATCATGATGGGCTCATGCCATCATGACGACCAATGACCATCGTGATCCTATTAGACCATTGCAACGGTTTGATTAAATGAAAAAAATTAGGGTTTTGTTTTTCATGTAATTTTGGAGCCAATTTTGGGTGATTTTTCAAGCAATCAATGCATCTTAGGGGCCCCTTAGCAAATTTTTGAAGATGTCCTATTTGCCTATCAATTAAAGTGTGATCTAAACTTAGGGTTTTTGCAGGTCAATTAAGGACATCTAGAGCAAGGTGAAGTAGAGAGTAAAGCAATGTTTGGGGATCACATCTTCGTGGACAAGGAGCATTCAATGAGGCATCACACTTGAGGTTGGAAGAACTCTTAACCCCCCCAATTAACTGCTAGTGCAGGCTAAGTGTGATTAACGTAATTGATTCATTAAGGTCATGTTAGGAATGATACAAGTGCAATGAACTTTAATCACTCAAGTTCAAGCATAAAGTAGGATATTGTTGTGATAAACCCTAAAGGAAAAGGAGCTTATTTTCAACAGTGTGAAAATTTAAACACACAATGAAAAATGATACACAAGTCTAAAAGACAAGAGATTAAGGAAAGTAAAAACAAATCAAGTAATTGAGAAAGAAAAAAATTGTGTAATGACAAATCACATCGATCACCTGAACGAGCTACAATTCATGAGCCTCAAATCAAGAAAGCACATAGGAAAGGCCAATCGACATAGTGTTAGGTCATCTAAAGCTAGTGTTGGAACCATAGAATGATCCTGGGCTCAAAAACTAAGTGGTTATCTATACAAACTAACTTCAGAAACAAGTGAGTCTAAAATGTCCTACAAGATGGAGAGACCATAAGGTGGTTTGAGGTTAGCTTACTTAGAAAGACCCGAAGGACCATACAAAACTCAACTAGAGTACATTCGAACCAACCAATGAGTTGCTTGCATCTATGAGGACAGTTTGAGGAGGTCTATCATTCAATTGAGAAACCCTGATCAACTCATTGGATTGGAGCATCCAATGGTTAAATTTGAGAGATACACATATATCGATAAGGAGGGAACAATGTACATAATTTCCAATCAACCTAAGAGTAGTAATGAATTCAAAATAGTGATTCCCCAAGCGGAAAGGGGTGACTTAGAAATGAACAGTTGGATGATGAACCTAGAACACTGAGGGGTAAATCAGTGTTGACACAGATGCTCAACCCATAATAGATCCCTCAAGATAACAAAAGTATTGAGTTATTCCTCAATAAGGATACATATGAGACATTCTGGAGGTATAGGTCAGAGAAATCAAGTGAGGTAGGAACATACATTATCTATGATTTCAAGGATCCAGAGACACCTAGAAAAGTGGTATAGTTAGACAACACTTCAAAACGATTGTTTGTGGTATCAGAGCATGGAAGGCATGCATATACATGGAGGGGTGAATTGGTTTTTCCCCCCATCATGAGCTAATACATCACTATGTACAAGCTGCAATTTCTGAGTAGCTCAAATTGAACCATCTTTTGGAAAGGAGGAACACTGCATTTTGCCCAAAATACAGCCTTCACAAACATGCTTTCTAGGTGCCTCACGTTTGGGCAAAGAGGACACCATTTCAAATTTCTACAAGTGTAGCAACCTAGCAAAATTCAGATGACCAAAGCGTGCATGCTAAAGCTTTGCATCTGACATATCCTGAGAATCATGTACTACACATGCGGAATCATTTACAGATCTTTTTAGTCTATGAGCTTATACAGCCCACGACATAAAATGCAAGAAGCAATAATCACGTCGCCAATTGACAGATCATGAATTATACATCTGTCAGCAACAAATTTCATAACCAAGCCCATCTTGGCTAATACAGAAACTGATAACAGATTTTTCTTGATCCCTAGCACAAACAAAGCATCTGACAAAGTGAAAGAACTACCATCAGTAGTAGTCAAAATTATCTTACCAACTCCCATAACAGGATAAGAGGAGTTGTTGGCGCATGTAACAATATTCCCTATAAGGGAAGGCTCGAGTGAAGAGAAGAAACTGCACTGCGAGATAATATGTTTGGTTGCCCCACTGTCAAAGTACCAAACATCTGAGTCAACTACGGACATGCACTTCTCATGAGAAGATGGGTCAAAACTGCAAACAGTAGTAAACACCCATTCTTCTTCCTGTACAAGATTAACAGACTCTGTTTTTGGTGTAGAGGCCTCTGCAACAGCCATTACAACCTCTTTCTTCTTTGCCTCTTTAGCAGCCAGTTTTCGACACTTCTCTATGATATGATCATTTCCTTTTCAGTACTTTCAAAACAATTTCTGCTTTTCTAATCTATTTTCATCTTTGTCTTCCCTCTTCGATTGTGCAGAAATCAGACTTCTGCTTACTACTTGAAGAACTCCATTTTCCTTTGCCCTTCTGACTAGCCAGGAAAGCTTGATCCACAACACGCATAATGGACTTGTTCTGCCTTGACTAATCTTTGTGCAATAGAACAGAGACTAACTCCTCAAATGAAAAGGCATTTGGATTGCCTTTCAACATCAACCGAAGAGTAGAAGCAAAACTTTGCTATGAATTAGGAAGACCATTCAGAATGGTCTGCACAAGTGAGTTATTTGGTATAACCTCATTAAAAAAAATCAACTGTTCCTTCAAGTCTTTGATATTTGTTAGAAAATTGTCCATAGAATCACCTTCATTCATGTGCTCACTCTCCAACTGTTTTCGAAGGTAAGCAAGTGTCAGGAGATCCAAAGAGCTTTACTTTTGTTGATGATAGGCATTAAGCCTAGATATGTTGATTAGTGGTAGTACCTCTTCCTCTAGGTCTCTAACTCCATTGCACCCCTTTGAAGCATTGTTTTGATCCTATAAGGGCCTTCCCAATGAGGAAGCCACATTCCCCATACTTTTGCCTATAGCTAAGCTTTATGTAAAAGGACCAACATGTCTTTTTGTAAGTTATTAATCCATTGGTTCCAATCATGAGCCTCTTTCCTCTTCATTTGAGTCTCTTGCAATTCTTTTGCAGCATGGAGGTGAATCTCTCCCACTTTTTCAGTGCAGCACATCTAGCAGAGACACCAAAATTTTCCTTTCCCTTCACAGATCCAATTCTAAGTGAACAGTACAGAAATTCAAAGGGTTCAATCGATATTACCCCATATCGTGCCCCATGTAGTGGGTTGCAACATACATTCCTTCCTTAACATAGCAATCAATACTTTATTAGTTGATTGTATGTTTCCATTACCTCTTGTGTAGTAGGCATAGGAAGTCCTAAGTAAAACCTTGTACTTGTTAAAAATTTCATACAAGACCTTGTTCACAAAATGAGTTCCTTGATCTGTGAAAATTTCGAGAGGACACCCAAATCTAAAAATTATGTAATTGTAAAGGAAATGTGCAACTATTTGTGTTGTGCAATCAGGAGAAGCAATAGCTTCAGCCCACTTTGTTGCATAACTTGTGGCACTCAACAGATACTTTTCTTTGTTTGGGAATGATGTAGGGTAGATGGGCCCTACAAAATCTAGCCCCCACTTCTCAAATGGTTGCCTAACATGGAAACAACCAAGGGATTGTATCACTGGTTTGTGGGATTAGGGCCACACCTTTTACAGACATCACATGCTCTAGCCCTTTCATCTGCATCTCTGAATAATGTGGGCCACCATAAGACATCATCAAGAATTTTGCTAACTCATAATGTGGCCAAGAACGTGCCCACCACCTAGTCCTTCATGTGCAGTTAAAAGGATTCGCCTTGCCTCCTCTTCTTCCATGCATTTTCTAAGACGATCGTCCTTACCATATCTATATAATTTTCCTTCAATGAATTTAAAAGGTATGCTCTTAATTAGCAACCTCTTCTTTTGCACAGAACTTGCATTAGCTAGATATATACAAGTTGTAAGAAAATTCCTGATGTCATCATACCATCCTTGTGCCTTGATGGAGAATAATTCACCATCTGGAAAGTCATCTTCCATTCCAATTGTTTGATCATTTATGTTAATCCTAGATAGGTGATCAGCCATAACATTTTCACTACCAGGTCTATGTACTATAGAGAAAACAAATTCTTGAAATAAAAGAAGCCACCTCCATATCTTTCCCGTTGCTTGTGGCTTATTTGATAAGTACCTCAGTGATTGATGATCAGTTACAATGACAAATTTCATGCCTAGCAAGTATTGGCAAAACTTTTGGATAGCAAGAACTATTGCTAAGGCCTCCCTCTCTGTGGTACTATAATTCTTTTTCAACTTGTGTCAAAATCTGACTAGCATAATGGATAGGCCAGTCTAGCTTGGATTCTTCACTATGTTGGGTGAGGATCGCTCCTAATGCATATGTACTTGCATCTACATGTACATGGAAAATATTTTACCACTTTGGTGTAATAAGAATTGGAGCACTCACCAATTTGGATCTCAATGTCGGGGGCTTCCTTGTCTATAAGACTAGCCAAAGACCTAGCTATATCTGCATACATTTTAATAAACCTCCTATGGTACCCAGTGTGACCCAAAAAACTTTGAATATCTTTCGATGATTTGGGCCTAGGTAACTTCAATATAGTTCTAATTTTTCCTGGGTCACGGGCCATACCTTTGGCAGATACCACATGTCCCAAGAGAGTACCTTCTATCACTAGGAAGTGGCATTTATTAGGATTCAATTTCTATTTTGTCTCTCGACATGTTTTGAAAACCTTTTGTAATTGAACTCACTGATCATTCAAACAATCCATTGGAGTATTGGTACGAATACTTGAGAAGGATGAAAAATCATCCATGAAAAATTGCAAGGCCTCCAAAGGTAATGGTCCAAAGATAAGGTTCATGGTCTTGTTGAAGGTGGTTGGGGTCTAAGTTCGAAAGGCATCTTAACATATACATATGTGTCCCATGATAATATAAAAGCTATCTTCTCACGATCCTGAAGATGGATGGATATTTGATTGTATCCATGAAATCCATCCATGAAGCCCTCTTTGCGTAAACTTGAGGCACCTGAAAAACATGTTTTTGAAAGCTACATTTTGGGCAAAATGTGATGTTCATCCTTCCCAAAATATGGTTTAGTTCGAACTACTCAAAAGTTGCAGCTTGTACGTAGTGATTGTTAAAAGCACTTCTATCAAGTGCCTTTTAATCTCTTTTTGGGTTCTTGGGGATGGTAGGGGTCTGACAGTGCAGAGGCTTTTTATTTAATTTTCCCAGTACCTTCAACTACGTAGTTAAATTATGATTTCAAGGTAATAACTTCCTCTTACACAATATTTTTGTCCATATTACGGTTATTCCTTACATAGTGCCTAATGCGTGAGTTAGCAATCACAGTCGAACAGACTTATTAATGTGAATATAACATTACTGGGTTAATGTTTAATACTGCAATTCAACAAACAACATACAGTACTCAGTAATTCAGTAATATCAGCACACAATCTTCTCCGCACGGTCGCCAAGACAGACAGTCTGGCGAACCCGTCTCTCTGTCGAAGAACACCATAATGCCCTTTCATTAATGGGTAAGACTTACATCATATCGTTATGCCCTTTCGGTGCATGCGACTATGAACAATAGAATTACATTAGTCCCATCCGACGGCCTAACACTGCCATGCACGGTGGAATCAAACCTGCAAAGAAAAATAAATTTAAGGCTCATCAACGATGCCTTGTATGTACAATGTTCGGGCTAATTTAAATGTGCGTGTGATCTTTTGTTTCAAGGAACCAAGCATGCTCTTCAAGGTATCTGGCTCCACCAGTTGTGCGTTTGTTTTCACTGAACTAGCCGTAATGACTTGACTCATCAGTAACTCTGTTTGTGTCTGCAAAAATGCTTCCTATAAATAGAAATCATTAGCGAATGCCGCATCTCTCTGCTTCTTCATATCCTCAATTTGTGTATCAATCCGCAATAATCTTTCTGCTTGAAATCCCAACTGTTTTTCTCTACGTTCCAGTTCTTCAGTTTGAAACTGCATTGTTTTATAATAAGCTTCTCTCTCTTTCTGCACACCTTCAAGTTGTTTCTTCAATATGCTATACTTAGCAAGCTCCTCTCTTAACTCTTGATCTCGCTGAAACAATCTTTCAGTGGTATTACGTAACTCTACTTCTGCTTTAAGCACATTAGCCGCAAGACATTGAGAAGCTTCTTCTAAGACACTGAGAGCATCTCGTGTACGATGGAGTTCATGTCCTAACGCAGTCATAGCATCTGTCCTGTCAGTGAGATCCTGCTTCAGAGTAGTGATTTCTGTATCCCTTTTAGCAATCAAAGCGTCCCTCTCTGCTAATTGATCTTGAAGTTGCTGAACCTGAAGCTGCAGGGTATGATTCTCTGCTTTAACCGCATTAGCTTCTTCCTGTAATGGAGCAATATCTGCCTCTAACAAATCAACTTTTCCTTGCAGATCCTGTCGAATATTGTTTGTTGCCAGCTTCATTTGAAGAGGTAACTGCTGAGAGAATTGAATCAGGAGAGGAGCCATAGACTCCAATTCATGGAACATCATAGTCGTAGGAGGAAGAACATGAAGTGGTTGGGATGAAGAGGTTGTGAACAGATGAGGGGAGGGTGGTGGAGAGTAGTCGGGGGAAGAGGATGGAGGAGTGGGTGCGTTGGAAGGTACATTTGTCAATGGCACTAGTACGGACTGCAACGGGCTCAATCAGGTTAGTTGGGGAAGGAAAGGGAAGAAGAGGATTCGGCATCAAGATTATGCCGGTTAGATTCTGATTTGTTGCCTCAACTTGTGCAATCATTACCTCGATGGTGGTAAGTACTTCAGTGAGGAGTTTAGCGACGATCTCCTTTACATTGTCCGCACTCTGCTGATGAGAGTCAGCCCGAGAAGAGACCTCTTCGGATTCTTCCCTGCATGCACCTTGCTCCTGCTGGTTGATTGGAGAAGTGGGAACAGATGATTCGACATGCAGAGATGTTGAGTTGTCATGGAAGACTTCTGTTTCATTACCGGCAGTTGATCCTTGCACCTGACTTCCAGAGGGGCTAACGCATCTGCGTTTTCAATGAAATAGCTGGAACAACTCTTCATCGTCATCATCCTTGTCCTCGAGCATGTGAGTAGATTCTTCATGTAACAAGAAGGGGCCATTTGGAGGAGGCTGCGCGGCTTGGATCGCCGGAAAGAGGAAGGTGAGGATATGGGGTAGACAAGAATCAGGAAGGTCACCCTTAGTGACTTGTTTGATAACCGCGACACATTCACGGTGAATGCGTCGGAAATAGAAGGAGGCAAAATTAACAGACTCACAAGAAGCGGTATCTATCATCGAATAGAATGGGCAGACAATACCATATGTGTGTTTCTGTAAATTTAGGGTGGCTACTAAAAACTGCAGAGCTGTACACTCTGGTTCAGGTCTACACAAAATGTCATACTCATTAGATGAGTGCCGGGGAAACAATTCTTGCATGATGGCCACGGAAAGAAGAGGACCATTTTCCAATCCTTCCCGAGGAAGTCCAAAAGCTTCAGCAAATGTAGCTATTAATGACATAAGATGGTAAACATGCAATGGGCAACACTGCTCATTAGAAGGTGTGGCGGCGATGGCAGATATGATCTGCGCATAGAGTGGCTGACACTCCACTGAATGCCAAGGCACAATAGCAATTATTAGGGGAAAGATCACGATTAAGTAAGAGCATGAACAACATTAGGTGGCAAAAACCCTAATCATCGTGCAGTATTGGCAAAATATCCTTCATGATTACGACATGCATGCATGCACAGCAACAGTAACACCGGGCGGCGTTTAATCATAGGTAGATACCAAAACGAGGAGTTTACGATCAGTGGTCAGCCGAAATACGGGGATGACAAGAAAACAGGTGACACGTGAAAAAGACTAAGTACACATCAGCGATTATCAGACGGTTGGTGATATGGGTGAAGCTTAGAACCATTAATCACTTTTGGCAAGAGAACACTTGTTAAGGTTGCCAATCGAAAAGTTGTTGGTCCCACTTGTTCAGCAATCCGGTATGGACCGAAGCACCATAATTTAAATTTTCCGGTAGCACGATTAGCTTTAGCATTATAAAATAAAACAAGTTGGTCAACCGTAAAGATAGGGGTTTTTAGGAAACTATCATGAGTACGGGCTTGACGGAGCTGAACTTCCTAGAGAGTCATGAAGCTTTCCCAGCGGTGTTCATCCAATGATCTGAGCGTATCCAATCGAAATGGCAAAGATTCTTCCGGCAGCAATTTCTGAGCTAAGGCAACACGCAGACTCGATATCACTACTACCATTGGCACAACAGCTTCTACACCGTAAGCAAGTTTAAACGGAGTTGTTCCGGTTGCTACTTTGTACGTGGTCCGGTAGGTCCATAATATTGTGGGTAAGAGTTGGTCCCAACGTTCGGGACATTCCAAAATCAATTTGCGAAGCATATTCAACGAAGTCTTATTGGTACTCTTAGCCAGACCATTAGCACGTGGATAGTACGGTGAGCTGAATTTGTGCATAATCTGAAAAGTTTGAGTCAACACTTGCATTAAGTTGTTGGCAAAATGTGTTCCTTGGTCCGTCACTATTTCCAGAGGTAGTCCATATCGAGGGAAAACCTCCTTCATCAAACATTTTGCTACCGAAACAGCTGTGGGAGACCGTAAAGCCCAAGCTTCCACCCACCTAGTGGCATAATCTGTACAAGTCAATATGTATCGATTATTGGTGAGGGTCGTTGATGGTGTTATGGGGCCAATAAAATCTAGACCCCACTTTTGAAAGGGTTCCAAAGGTAAGATAGATTGCAGGGGAAAGAAGTGTCACTGCAAGGGTTGTCCAGTCCGTTGACAGACATCACATTGCTGCACAAATTTATCCACATCTTTGTACATTGTAGGCCACCATAGCCCACTTTGCAAATTTTTCCGGTGAGTAAGATCAGCTGCAAAGTGTCCTCCAGAGGGTAATGAGTGAGCCATAGTAATAACTGATTCCACTTCATGTGGAGGAATGCATCTAAGTAAAACACCAGTATGATCTAGGTAATATAGTTGATCCACAATCAACCGGAATCGTCGACTGTAGACCGCAATTTTCCGCCGTAGAGCAGAGGGAGTATGAGGAGGGAGACAGCCATCTGTGAGGAAATTTAGTAACGTATCATAGTATGTAGTACCAACAGGAGGTTCTGCAGAGTCTCCAAAAGTTGTCTTGATAACGTAAATGGCTGGTGTAGTGTCATCAACCCCTACCGGAGGCTCACCGGAATCCAATCGAGATAGAAAATCCGCCAAGGCATGTGCTGTGCCGGGTCGATGAATAACTTCATATTCGAACTCCTGTAATATTAAAATCCATCTGCCCAATCTACCACCTAAATGCTGCTGCCAAACCAAGTACACCAAAGCAGCATGACCACATGGAAAGTAAATTTACAGCCTAGCAAGTAATGCCGAAATTTCTTGACAGAGCATACCAATCCAAGACATTCTCGTTCTATCACAGAGTAATTTTGTTCCTTAGGAGCTAAGCGGCGGCTCGCATAGTACACAGGCCGAAACCATTTATCAGTTTGTTGCATGAGGACACTACCAATCGCAATATCTGACGCATCCACGAACACATGGAACGATCGTTCCCAATCAGGTGGTTGCAGGATCGGTGCCTGCGTCAATAAGACCTTCAACCGATCAAATGCACTTTGGCACTCTGGAGTCCATTCGTACTTTCGCGGAGCGCTGGTCATCATCCGATTAAGTGGTGTCACTAAATGAGCTAACCACCGTAAATGTCTGCCATGCCACCGGATTTGGCCAAGAAAACGCATAACTTCTTTCGGTGTCTTTGGGACTGGTGCCTCCAACACGACGGCTACTTTATCCCGATCCACCTGCATTCCTTGTTTAGAAATGATATGACCAAGCAGTTTGCCACAAGAAACTGCAAAAACTGATTTGGTAGGGTTCAAACATAATCGATACTCTCAGCATTTTTCAAAGCAGCACCGTAAATGATACAGGTGCGCTGAAGTGGCTCCAAATAAGAAAAAATCATCCAAATGTACTTGCATAAACATGGACAAGTACGGTGAAAAGACTTCCTGCATACATCTTTGGAATGTACTCGGGGCATTCCGTAAACCGACCCACATTACGGTACAAGCATAGACACCCGAGTTCGTGATAAAAGTTGTCTTCGGTATGTCTTGTTCGGCCATCCTCACTTGATTATATCCACTGTAGCCATCCAGAAAAGAATACATTTCGTGTCCTGCTACCCTGTCGAGCATCGTGTCTAGAAAAGGGAGAGGGAATGGATCCAGTACGATGGCTGCATTGAGTTTCCGGTAGTCGACACAGATACGTAACTGTTTATTTTTTTTTTGGACGATTACTATCGGAGATATCCACTCAGCATTCTCAATTGGCACAATAAATCCCACCTTCAATAAACGATCAAGTTCAGCCTTCACCTGTGCCGCATAATTAGGATTCATCCGATAACTAGGTTGTTTAATGGATTTCGCATCCGGTTTGAGTACCACTCTGTGTTGATAAATCCTTGGGTCAAGGCCCTTCATGTCTCAGTAGTCCCAGGCGAAAACATCTGAGAATTCACCAAGAAGTTGTACCAACTTATCTTGGAATTTCTTTGCTAATCCTACCTTAATCTTAACTGGTCGCGGGTTGACCGTGTCACCCAAATTATACGTTACTAATTGATCTTCCGATACATAAAATTGTCGAGATTGTACTAAATCATCAGTTGGCTGCAATAGTTGATGTAAGGTTGCTTCATCCATCACGTTGCTATCATCTGCTTTTGCATATCCGATCACTGGTACAACCGTACAAGCGGCCGGACTCCAATTGTCTGCTACCGACTGTAGATCTACAGTACCTAATGAGATCAGATCCTTATTGGTCTTGAGGAAAGACTCTTCCTCATCATCAGATTACCCATCCAACATATGGACTAGCTCCGCTACATATGGTCATGCATGAAGATCACAGGGTTGCATAGCATCCAATTTAACTACATATTTCCGGTGATTGTCTTTGAAAATTAACTCTTGAGCTGACCAATCCTGTACGACTTTGGCTTGCTTTAGCCATGGCCGACCGAAGAGTAAGTTGTAGTCGAGGCTTGATTCTGGTAATTCTAGGACTACAAAAGTCATTTTAAGTGTGGTTCCTTGCAAGGTAATAGGAATATTACGTACTAGTCCCACCGGATGGACTCGAGATTGGTCTGCCATTCGCACAAAAAATTATACGGATTCAATTTGGGTCCAACCCAGTTTCTTGCAGAGCGCAGCTGTCGGAATATTCAAACCAGATCCACCATCAATTAAAACTTGAGTAATCTTCTGGTTTTTATACCAGACGGTGATTAATGGGACTGAATGATCCACCGTAGAATCAATTTCCGATTGTATGGTCGCAGTCGTTGGGGTACATGAAGGTCCGAGACTAACCTGCTGTTGAAATTGGTGTTGTACTCCTGGAACTAAGGTGAGCAACTGTCCCAAGGGGAGTGTGATTGAAGCCTTAGATAAGATATCCCATACCTGATCTGTTTGAGTTGTGGTTATCACTGGTTCTGGTGATGATTCCAATGTTGTTGGGGCAAGATTTTGTTCCTTCGATCATACCTGTGACAGAGGGACCTGTGTTACCGGACTTGGATCAGGAAACACAGTTGGCTCCTTAGCTGTCCATTGACTAGCCTTTGCAAACATCCGCTACTGCTCACAAATTCCAGGCTCGAACACTTCAATTGCTGGTGGCAACTGTTTATCTGATTTGGTCTGGACTACGGCTGCTTCGGACTCAATTGGGGAAATATAAACCATGTTGGTCATTGGATTTTGTCGTTCCTTCTTCCTTTTGTCGTAATCTGCTGCTTCCTTACAAAATCGACGGATATGGCCAACCTCACCACAAAAATGGCACCAAGGAGGTGGGAGGGAAGTACCTTCCGCCGATGGGCCTGCCTACCATCGATTCTGATTAAAGTTGTTACCTCACGATTCTCGATAGTTCTTGTATCCCTGCTGTTGGTTGGGTCGTAATTGTGGTGGCACATAATGGGTGGCTGGCTGCCCTGGTTCCTGTATGATAGCATTTACGGCCGCTCTACCCTGCACCTTCGCGTTGTATGCACAAGTCTCCATTGAGTGTCCTGTTGTGTTACATATGGCACAATATATCTAGTTGAGGGCACATGTAGAACTGGTGTGACCTGGATTCTTGCACTTGGTACAATACACCTGTTTGGACAGATCCTCTGCCCCATTCTTACTTGCTTTCAGCCATTCCAGATCTTCTGTAAAGCCTCCAACTTTATGCTCCAACTGCAAGGCCATTGAAATTACTGCATCCAATGTCATTCCGCCCACACAGCGAATGATCATTATTTGTTTTAACTGTGGATGGAGGCCGTTAATGAACCATTGTGTGATAACATCATCCGGCAGGTTAGCATGTGCAGGAGGCAGCTACCGCAAATGGGCTTTGAACAGTGTCGCATACTCCTGGACACTCTGGTGTGGTTTCTGTCGATTGTTTTGCAAATAGTCAAAGATTTTGGCAGGGTTCTTCTTCAAACGGAACCTCTGTAAAAATGCATCTCTCACATCATCATAGTTAGCGAAATGATTAATATCATATTCAGTCAACCACCTTGCTGCTTCATTAACCAATGTGGCTTGAAATACAATAGCCTTGTACGCCGGATCTGGAGGTTGATTCAACACGGCATAACTAATCTTGAATGTGCGAACATGTGCATCAGGGTCATCTCCCAAAAATCCACCGAATTTTGTGTATGTCACCCCGATCAGAGCCGGTCGAAGTGGAATGATTAGCTATGGCTGCTGTTGTTGTTGTTGCTGACCACTCATGGTGCTATTGCTGGTAATGTTATTATTTCCTGAGTTTTGAGGGGGTGTCTCTTGTCCTTAAGAATCTTTATTATCAGCCTCCTCACTTTCTGGCTCAAAAATATCGTTGAATCTCTTACTTATCTCCAAATCAAATATCCTGTCCTCAGCTTTGGTATCGAAGGTAGGTAAACTTGTACCGAAAAGGGGTGAACGCAATAAGTGTCCACTAGGCAGCACCGCAGTGTCACCGAAAAATTTCAAATTCCCACCAAATGGTACCGAACTTCCACTGGAACTTGTCAAACTTTCACTGAACCAGGTTATCCCTTCACCGAAAACGGTCTCACTTGGTAACACAACTTTATCATCGAAAATAGTCGAATTCTGACCAAATAGTGTCGGATTAACTGCGCACTGCGTCTCTGTACACCCAGAAGTCACTGTACCTTCTTCAGAAAGTATCGGATTCACACCGGAATTCACCCGAACCTTATCCTGTGTCACCGAACTGGCACCGGAATCACTGCTAACTGGCTCCGATCCTTCTGCAACGGGACTTAACTGGCCTGTACTTCTACCACCTGCGGGTGTCCCTAATAGATTTGGAACAACCCAGGGATGTTGATCTCTCCTATACCTTGGATAGGACTCGCCGGAACGAGTAACCGGCATATATCACTTCTGCTCCGCTTGCCTTGCGTGCTTCTCGGCCTTTACTGATTATTCTCAATCTAGTTCCATCTTCCCACAAATGGCGCTAGTGTTAAAAGCACTTCTGTCAAGTCACTTTTAATCTCTTTTCGGGTTCTTGGGGATGGTAGGGGTCTGACAGTGCAGAGGCCCTTTATTTAATTTTCCCAGGAACTTTCAACTACACGGTTAAATTATGATTTCAAGGTAATAACTTCCTCTTACACAGTATTACTGTCCGTATTACGGTTATTCCTTACACAATGCCTAACGCGCGAGTTAGCAATCACAGTCGCACAGACTTATTAATATGAATATAACATTACTGGGTTAATGTTTAATACTGCAATTCAACAAACAACATACAGTACTCAGCAATTCAGCAATATCAGCACACGATCTTCTCCGCACGGTCACCTAGACAGACAGTCTGGCAAACCCGTCTCTCTGCCGAAGAACACCGTAATGCCCTTTCATTAATGGGTAAGAGTTACATCGTATCGCTATGCCCTTTCGGTGCATGCAACTATGAACAATAGAATTACATTAGTCCCATCCGGCGGCCTAACATGATGTATGTGGTCCTATGCAGACACCTTCTTTTGGACACTATCTTTACTTCATGAATTTCATTGATGATTTTTCCAGGCATGCATGGGTATATCCATTGAAAGCAAAGTCCGAAGTGTTTATGTGATTCAAACAGTTTTTGGGTTTGGTTGAAAATCTATTAGCATGTAAAATGGGCACCCTCCATTCTAATCGAGGGGGGGAATATATGTCTGCTGACTTTAATGCATTTCTCGTTGAACGTGGGATAAAACATCAATGTACAGTGTCATATACACCTCAACATAATGGAGTTGTTGAATGGAAGAACGTGTCACTCATGGAGATGGCAAGGTGATTGGTCAAGAGTCAGGCTTTACCACATAGTTTCTGGCTTGAGGCTATCATGTGTGCAGCATATGTACTTAATAGGTGTCCCACTAAAGCATTATAGTCTATCACTCCATATGAGGCTTTGCATGGTCAAAAGTCATGCCTTGCTCACTTGGGTGTGTTTGCTTGTCTGGCATATGCGTTAGTGCATGAACAACAACAAAGGAAATTGGATGATAAAGCGGTGAAATGTATTTTTGTTGGGTACAGTTTTGAAAGCAAAGGCTATCATCTATATCATCCACAAACTAAACACATTATGGTTAGCCGTAATGTCGTTTTTGTGGAAGATGCTATTAAGCCATTACTTTCATGTACTAAGGAAACATCTGTTAGCTCCAAAGACATGTATGATACTTTGTTGCCTCTTTTTATAGGTGGACAGTCTAGTGCTGGTCCTAATGAGGCAACTTCTCAGCCTTTACACATTTCATGTGATGATGCAGATCATTTCATTACGGATGCAAATTTACATGATGCACTTGTTGATGAGAGAATTGATATTGAGGAGGCAAAAACTATGCCAAAATGGCTAGTGTAGACTTTGTGTGACACCAAATTAGATGCACCTCTATCATATCATACTCGTTCAGGCTCTCATAATGCCTCTTTTGCACCAGATTGCTATGTTATGGTTGCCTCTAGTTTCAATGATGAGAATGAGCATGTTTCATTTAATGAAGCACAAAGTTATGAAAATTGGATGGCTGCTATGCAATCTGAATATGATGCTATAATGAAGAATGGTACCTGGTCTTTATGTGACTTGCCTCTTGGCACAGGCCATTGGCACTAAGTGGGTATACAAGCTAAAGCATAAGCCTGATGGAACAATTGACAAGTATGAGGCTAGGCTTGTTGCAAAGGGTTATGTGTAGGAAGGAGGCATTGATTTTGATGAAACCTTTGCATCTTCATGCCGAATGTAAGGAATTGAACTCACAACCTCTTGGTTAGGAATGTGATGGGCTAACCACTTGCCCCAAAAGCCATGTTTAAGGATTATTTTCTAATCCTCTCTCTTAGGGTGTAGTTCAACCATCTCCTATCTGTCAAGTGTGTGGTTCAATCATCTCCTACCTATCAATTTATTACATTCTTCCCTCCTTAGTTGATCACTGTCCTCAATTATCTACTCATTATCCCTCTAGCCTTGGTGATGCATTCCTGAACTCCCTTGGTACCCTTGAATTGATGTCCTCAACCTCCCATAGTTTCTTGAACCTTGTTCACAACCTTGGTGTCTTGAACCTTGTTCTCAACCTTAGTATCTTGAACCTTGTTCTCACCTATGTTCAGCATCTTGAACACTCAACCAAGTGCCACCCAAGGTTTCCCAAACACTTGACACTTCCAAGCTAGCTATTAGATTTGGAAAGTTTCTCCTGAGAGCTTTCCAACGGTATATTATATGCCTCAATCCGACCTACGGATTGAGAGATACACTTGATTCTTTGTTGGGTCCAATTCTCAAAGCACCGCCTCGATTCCTACCCTTTCACATGATAGAGTGCCCAAGCGCCTTTTTTTAGGAATGTGATGGGCTAACCACTTGCCCCAAAAGCCATGGTTAAGGATTACTTCTTAATCCTCTCTCTTAGGGTGTAGTTCAACCATCTCCTATTTGTCAAGGGTGTGGTTCAATCATCTCCTACCTATCACTTTATTACACCGAATGACTACAATTCATAGCATCAGTGCTATTGGAAATTTAGGTAGGCCCATAACTAATACCACAGGTCCATAGTTCCATAGGTCCATGATCTACAACATAGATTCCAACAATCTTCTAATATTGACAAAACATGAACATATCATATTTCATACAAATGATGAGACAAAGATAGAGAAAGATTAGACAACATGTGTAAAGTGTCACGTAAGCCACTACTTACTCACACTATCATATATAGAAATGTCAATTTACAATGTGGGAGTCAAAATTCTCAACCACTCTATGTGAACATAAATAGAAGGATGAGTGAACGTACAAATGTAACAAACATATTCAGATGTATGGACAGAAATCTGAATATATATGAGATGTGTGACCTAATAGGTTGTAGAAGAGTGAATCTGAGTGACAGAAAGAGGAAGGATTAGTGTGAAGCAAACCCTCATCTAACTTTAGGCTATGGAAGAAACGTGTGTGAAAAGATCACATACTTACAAAAGTAACAAAGAATGCTAACAAGTTTGCTACCAAAAATCCTCAAACTCATATGAACATACCTTCTCGAACACCTCATCCAAATATTCATAAAGCATACATGTACTCATTCTCTTGTACCTATGCTAAATAGGACTCCTCCTGATATGGATGCCACTTCCATATACTTCAAGTAGTATCCGTGTGCATAAAGAGAATATGTACCTAAATTCTTAACATAAGATGTAAATCTTATGTTAACCACCATCCAATGTCTTTGAAATAAATCGAAATCTTCATGTAGAAGACAATCTTCAAATACATCATGTGGATGGTTGATCCACAGCACCAAGCTACTGATGTGTAAGTCCTCTCCATAAGCAAGAGTGTGAAGACACTCTTTTTCTCCAAGAAGAACTCCATCGCCGCTACTCAACATGCTTCAAGATAGCACCATGGCTGCCCCATGTGCTAAGAGCACCACCTCCATTGAGGTACCAACCCTGGCGTTGAACTAGGTGTAGCATAATTGAACAATGAGCCAAACATGTTCTTATATAGTATTGTTCTCACTTCAAACATCATATGTACTATAATTCTCTTCTGAGGGCTTAAGCTTCCTACTCTCAGATGCAATGAGGTGATCATTTTGCATTAAAACAACAGCTATTCCTGAACCAGTACCATCAGTAACGACATATAATGGTTGTGAAAAATTAGATAACTATAAAACGGGTGCATGTTTGAGTTTTTCAAAGGATTTTTGTTGGGTAAGTCCCCATGCAAATTTCATTTTCTATGGGGTATTAAATTTACGTTTCATAGGAAAAGTTGGTTTAACAAAAAGTGGTCATTGACGCGGTTGTTGTAAATGGATCGACTTGGTTATGGACTAGAATTCTTTCTCTGCATCATAGGAAAAATAGATAGCCTCATTGAGGGTTGTAGGCCCTAGGGTGTGAAGCTTGGCTTGGATTCCCATCTCCAATCCATCTTCATATTTATGTTGCAAGATATCCTCCGGTACATCTTCGAGCATTCGATAATAAATTTTGCCAAAACCACTCTGTGTAGGGAGTGACAGTCTCACCCTCCTTCCACATAAAGGTTGTCCATGCATGTCGAACATGTAAATGATATTGAGGAGGGAGAAAAGTATCCTTCACTTTATCTTGGAAAGCCTTCCATGTTGTTGGACCATCTATGTTGTGATGCAGGACATTCCACCAGAGCTGAGCTTTTCCTATTAAATAGTTAGTGGCAAATTTGACTTTTTCACTTTCAACGTATGTTTCATCAATATAAAAATCATCAAACTCGAATAACCATGAAAGAACTAAAGGGATATCCTTATAGCCATTAAACCGTAGAAACTGGTAATTTTTAATAACAATCTTGGAATGTGTGCCATTAGATTTGGTAGAGACAATAGCTTTTACTACCCTTGCAAGGTTATCTTCATCAGATTGCATCTTCTGAAGTACTTCATCGCATTGTCGGATCATTTTTTGAGTGCTTAGAAGTTTGTGTCATAGGATCTCAAGCTTTTGCTCGAGTGTTACCTCAAGTAGAGGTGACTCACCAAAATCCTCCATGGTGTTCATAGGATTCATGGGTATGTAGAGAACAAAACCCTCTTGCTAGATATGTAAACCCGATTTTGAGATTGCTTGAATAAAAATGTAAAAGGAAGGGTTGTTCTTGGGAATTGAAAAAGTAAGAAAGAGATAAAAGTTGTGTTAAATATAAGAAAAGAGAAGTAGAGTGAAAACACAAAGAGATAGTGTAGTGGTAAAACACTTCCCTTGTGAGATTGAGGTAGTGAGTTCAACTCCTTCGTCCTTGGTGAATATAAATCTTCTTATTGCCACTCATAAATTAAAATTGGTTCGCGCATAGCCAACAGCTGCCAACAATCGCCAAGGGAGCCATAGGGGACAAAGATGCCTTAGTCATGCCTTAGTCGATGCCTTGGAGTAAGCCAAAGGAGTAAACATAGGTGTAAACATAGGTGTAAACATAGGTGTAAACATAGGCGTAAACATAGGTTCCGAAACTGGAACCGGAATTGAAACAGAAATAGAAACCGAAACAAAAACGAAATAAAAAACAGAAATGGGGACGGAATAAAAAATGAAAATGGAGATGGAGACGGAATCGAAATCAGAATTGAGAACAGAGAACAACAAAATAGAGATCAAATGCCAAACGAAAACGAAAACGAAAACAAAATCGGAATTAGAATCACAAATAGAGAACAACAAAACAGAGATCAAATGCCAAAATGAACGAAAACAGACCTCTCCATAGTGACACAAGTAGGGCTTTGATACCATTGTTATTAGGATCATAATTCATGCATACACAGAGGTTATGAATGTTGAAAACACTCAAAAAAATAGATATGTAGGGAGACGAGACAAAATGTTGTATTGGGTGTAATATCCCCCCATGCACTCTATTTTGACAGTCCTCAGAGTGCATGTATTTAAAGGATTCTAGCTTATGTAAAAAATAGTGGTTACATGAGAGCGGCTTTGAAAAGCATTAGTGAAAGTAAAAGCTGGTCTCTTTTGTATAGAGCCTTGGCTTTTAATAACAGAAATCGTGGTCTACAATGATAACTATCCTAACCACTAATTTTACTAATTGTGTAAAAATAGAACCCTCTAGATGGGTTTATTTACAAACTATATAAAATATAAATCTGATTATTGATGTCCATCCTTTCATGCCTTTCACACCCTCATGAACCTTCAATTGCTATATCAAAAAACCAAAACACATTAATACATTAATAAATTAACACTCCAACAATTCCTTGTTCAACACATTCCATAATTCATAACAGGCACCCTCACGCTCTGAACACTAGCATGTGGGATAAGGGGAGGTGCCATTGATGATGTTTCGGTTCGCCAGTATAAGCATCTCGAAGTCTACTATAGGTTCGCAGAATTCGTTTGGGCCATTCTGATCTACCATCAACAGTAGTCAAAATGATCTTACCAACTCCCAAAACAAGATAAGAGGAGTTGTTGGCGCATGTAACAGTATTCCTTGTAGGGGCAAGCTCGAATGAAGAGAAGAAACTGCGCTGTGAGGTAATATCTCTGTTCACCTCACTATCAAAGTACCAAACATTTCACTCTACTGCATACATGCACTGCTCATGAGAATATGGGTCAAAACTGCAAACAGTAGTAAACGTACATTCTTCTTCCTCCACAAGATTAACAGACTCTGTTTTCGGTGTAGAGACCTCTGCAACAACCATTCCGACCCCTTTCTTCTTTGCCTCTTTAGCAGCTTGTTTTGGACAATTCTTAATGACATGATCATTTGCTTTACAATATTTGCAAAACAATTTCTGCTCTTCTGATTTCTTATCATCTTTGTCTTCCTTCTTCGAATGTGCAACATTTGCAGATTTCTGCTTACTAGTAGAAGAGATCCATTTTCCTTTGCCCTTCTGACTAGTCAGGAAATCTTGATCTGCAATATGCATAATAGACCTGTTCTGCCTAGACTAGTCTTCTTGCAACAAAACGGAAACTAAATCTTCAGATGTTAAGCCATTTGGATTGCCTTTCATCATCAAATGAAGAGTAGAATCAAAACTCTGATATGAGTCAAGGAGACCATTCAAAATAGACTGCACAAGTGAACTGTGAGGAAGGACTTCATATGTAGAAATCAATTGTTCCTTCAAATCCTTAATCTTTGTCAGAGAATTGTCCATGGAAACACCTTCATTCATGTTCTCACTCTCCAAATTTTTGTGGAGGTAAGCAACACAAGCCTCATTCCTAGCCTGGGACAATGTAGTAAGTGTATCCCAAGCATCCTTAGTTGATCTGCAAGAGCGAATGTGAGGAATAATGGCACGTTTGACAGACAAAGCTATCAATGCATGTGGTTGAGCATCTCTGCTATCCCAACAAATTTGCTCTATAGTAGGTGCAACATAAACAACATCATGAATAGGAATCTATAGAATATCACCATCTTCGACACCTTCTACATCAGCTGTAGTACCTGTATTTGTAACAATTATAGGTGTGATAGGATGTTTTTCAACACCCTAGACAATGTTCTAGAGTCCTTTTGCAACCAATAAATGTTGCATCATATAAGCCCATAACAGGTAGTTGGTACCATCCAACTTATCCTCAACAACCAACATACGGAATACACCACTACTTTCAGCCATAGCCGGTGACTAAAATACCTTGATGCAAAAAATTGACTGTATCTCTACTTTGTTTATGCCAGAGATCAATAAATTTTTTTTATCAGTTTCTACATTAGCCAAGATTGGCTTGGTTGTAAAATTTGTTGATGACAGATGTATAGTTCATAATCTATCAAATGGCGATGTCATTATTGCGTTTGGCATTTTGTGTCATGGGCTGTATAAGCTCATAGACTATGAAAGATCTGTAAATGATTCGGCATGTGTAGTACATGATTCACAAGCTATGTCAGATGCAAAGCTTTGGCATGCACGCTTTGGTCATCTGAATTTTGCTAGTTTGCTATGCTTGCAGAAATCTAAAATGCCCAAACTTGAGGCACCTGGAAAACATGTTTGTGAAGGCTGTATTTTGGGCAAAATGTAGCGTTCTTCCTTTCCAAAAGATGGTTGAGTTTGGGCTACTCAGAAATTTCAGATTGTACATAGTGATGTATGTGGTCCTATGCAAAAACCTTCTTTTGGGAACCAGCTTTACTTCGTGACTTTCATCGATGATTTTTCCAGGCATGCATGGGTATATCCATTGAAGGCAAAGTCCGAAGCATTTATGTGCTTCAAAAAGTTTTTGGTTTTCGCTGAAAATATGTAAGCATGTAAAATGAGCACCTTCCATTCTAAATGGGAGGTTATATGTCTTCTGACTTTAATGCATTTCTCGTCGAACGTGGGATAAAACATTAGTATATAGTGTCATATACACCTCAATAGAATGGAGTTGCACAACGAAAGAACATGTCACTCATGGAGATGGCAAGGTGTATGGTCAAGAGTCAGGCTTTACCACATAGTTTCTTGCTCGAGGCTGTCATGTGTGCAACATATGTACTTAACAGGTGTCACACCAAAGCGCTGCAATCTATCACTCCATATGAGGCTTGGCATGGCCGCAAGCCATCTGTTGCTCATCTTCGTGTTTTTGGTTGTTTGGCATATGCATTAGTGCATGAACAACATCGTAGAAAATTGATAAAGCAGTAAAATGTATTTTTGTTTGGTACAGTTCTGAAAGTAAAGGCTATCGTCTGCATCATCCACATACTAGACACATTCTGGTTAGCCGTGATGTTGTTTTTATGGAAGATGTTATTCAGCCATTGCTTTCATGTACTAAGGAGACACCTGTTAGCTCCAAAGACATGTATGATACTTATTGCCTCTTTTTACAAGTGGACAAGCTAGTGCTGGTCCTAATGAGGCAACTTCTTAGCCTTTGCAAGTTTCATGTGATGATGCAGATCATTCCATTTCTAATGCAGATTTACATGATGCACTTGTTGATGAGAGAGCTGATATTGAGCAGGCAAAAACTATGCCAAAATGGCTAGTGCAGACTTTGCGTGAGAGCAAATTAGATGCACCTCTGTCATATCATACTCGATTAGCCTCTCATAGTGCCTCTTTTGCATCAGATTTCTATGCTATGGCTGTCTCTAGTCTCTGTGATGAGACTGAACCTATTTCCTTTGATGAAGCACAAATTCTAAACATTGGATGGTTGCAATGCAATTTGAATATGATGCTATCATGAAAAATTGGTACTCGGTCTTTTGTGACTTGCCTCCTGGCAAGAAGGCCATTTGCACTAAGTGGGTATGCAAGCTGAAGCATAAACCTGATGTAACAGTTGAAAGGTATAAGGCTAGGCTTGTTGCAAAGGGTTATGCGCAGGAAAGAGGCATTGATTTTGATGAAACCTTTGCTCCTACTTGTTGAATGACTACTGTTCATAGCATCTGTGCACTTGTAGCTCATCATGGTTGGAATGTACATCAATTGGACATTAAAACAACATTTCTAAATGGTGACTTGCATGAAGAAGTGTATGTTTTTCAACCCCGTGGCTTTGTGCAGAAAGGGCATGAAAACCAGATGTGAAGGTTAAAGAAGGCATTATATGGTTTAAAGCAGGCACCATGTGCTTAGTATAAAAAGATACATGCCTATCTCATTGCATATGGTTTTGAGAACAATCCAACTAAAAGCACCTTATATGTTAAGCGTGCTAATGATGTGCTTCTGATCATTATGGTGTATGTTGATGACATGTTGCTCACTGGTCCTCATGACATGGATATTGCTGATCTTAAGGTTGATTTGCATGCCTCATTTGAGATGTCTGATTTGGGGCATTTGCATCACTATTTGGGCATTCAATTTATGCAAGTTGATGGTGGAATGGTTTTGTGTCAAACTAAATATATTGACATATTATTGCAGCATTTCGGCCTAAGTTGAAGATTGTAAGCCTATTGCCACTCCTATGGAGACAAGTTTATGATTGAGTCTTCATGATGTTGGAGATGCATTTGATGTTGTTCTCTATCAACAGGCTATTGGATGCTTGATTTACTTATGCATTACTCGGCTAGATATTCAGTTTGCTCTCACAGATGAGCACGTTTATGCATTGCCCAGGTGTTAAGCATTGGTAGGCAGTTAAGCGCATCTTCCTTTACTTGAGTGGTACCCGGTTCTTGGGTTGTTTTATCCCAAGTGGGGATCTCTACCACGAGATTTGCATGCTTTTTCTGACTCTGACTGGACTAGTTGCTATGACTTGGGTGTCCACTAGTGGCTTTTTCTTCATGCTTGGTAGCTCATGTATATCTTGGTTGAGAAAGAAGCAGCTTACTGTGGCCACTTTCGATTGTAAGGCTAAGTATAGGGAAGCTTTCACAATGACTGTTGAGTGTGTGTGGCTCTGACGCCTTATGGCTGATTAGGGTGTTGGTCAGTCTTCTGCCACCACCATCTTCACTGATAGTCATAGCGCATTGGCAATTGCAAGGAACCCTATGTTCCATGCTCGCACTAAGCACATTGAGTTGCATTATCATTATGTCAGGGAGAGGTTATGTGCTGGGGAGATCAGATTGGCATATGTGCCCACGTAGGAGAACATTGCAGACCTTTTTATGAAGGCTCTGCCTAGGGAGAAGTTTGAAGCTTAAAGCTTTGGGCTTAATTCCTTTTGTGGATTGATTCCACATAGCTTCGCACTTTCTTATACATGAGTACAAGCTCCTTGTTCACCGCATCACTACTAGGAGGGATTTGTTGATATATTTAATGTGAAGACTCTAGGACCGCCGGGGTACTTTTTTCCCTCTTTAGGAGGTTTTTTTTCCCTTAGATATACACTTATTGCCCTAATAGGCTACTTATCTTTGTACATTCTAGTGGTAATACATTCAGTATTGTGTGTTGTGCTCCAAGCTTCTTCTTTTTCCTTGTGTTGTTTGCGTGCTTTCACAGACGTCTAACTTCAACAAGAATGTCGAGCATACATGTTGTTTAACTCAATCTATGTGGTTACATCAGTTTGGGCCCCATGATTTAGTTAAAACTCATGGTCATGTAAATGGGACTACAATGCGGATCATGATTGATGATTTTGCAACTCATAACTTCATTAATTATCATCTGGTCAAAAAGTTTTAGATTCCCCAACAACGTAGTGCACATAAATACATTGTATATATGATGTTAGGGAACGATAAAAGAGTATGGGATACTATGGTATCCAATATGGAAATCAAGATGCAATGATATATTGATCACTTGGATTTCCAAATCATTAATATGGAAAGAACAGACGTAGTATTGGGTAGAGAATGCCTATAGGTTTTATGGGATACACTTAAACACAATTATCAAAATAATACTATTAAATTTGTTAAAGAAGGAAGTACTTTTTGTATTCAAGGTGAAAGAGATGTACACAATACACCTCTTATTTCATGCATGAAGTTAGAAACTTTATTTGATTCATGTGTAGGACATTTATGCTTTATTTGTTGTAGATATTTATCAGCATATTGATGATTATGAAATTTCATATGTATCTACTTTTTGTCATAATGTAACTAAAGAAAAGACTTTTTATTGTTCTTTTTTGCATGAAAGTGTCGTTAAAAGTTTTAAGCAAACCATGTTTGAATATAAAGATGTATTTCCTCTTGACTTACCAAAACAATATCCACCTACTAGGGGAGAAATTGACCATACCATTGACTTAGTTGCTCACACTAAACCCATTTGTAAGCCTCCCTATAGGCTTAGTTTAGCACAACATGAGGAAGTAGAAAGTCAAATACAAGATTACTTAGCAAAAGGATTCATTAGGCCTAGTAGTTCCCCATGGGCATCGCCAATGCTCCTAGTAAACAAAAAAGATGGCTTTATGTGACTTTGTATTGACTATAGAACATTGAACAAGGCAACTATTAAGAAAAGACCTCCAATGCCTAGATTGGATGATCCATTTGACTAGTTACACGAACTTTACTTATTTTACTAAGTTTGATTTGAGATCGTGGTATCATTAGATTAGAATATTAGCAGTAGATGTACCGAAGACTTCTTCTAGGACTAGGTACATACATTATGAGTTCTTAGTGATGCCATTTGGACTCACTAATGCTCTAGCCATGTTCATGACACTCATGAACAATGTTTTCAGGCCTTACCTAGGAAAGTTTTTAGTTGATTTTTTGGATGATATACTCATCTATAGTAAGTCAAATGAAGAACATTTAGAAAACCTAAAGCTAGTTTTCTAAGTAATAAGAGAAAATTGCCTCTTTTCTAAAGAGATAACATATGATATTTTTAAAAAGGAACTTAGGTATCTTAGCCATATAATCTCCAAACATGTAATCCAGATGGATTCTGAGAAGGTGCATGCTATTATGGAATGGCCGCATCCTCAGAACATGGAAGAACTACATATCTTCCTAGGTTTATCCAGTTTCTATTGATGATTCATCGAGAATTATGCCAAGATTGTTGTTCCAATGATGGAACAACTTAAACGAAAAGGGAAAGCCTTTCATTGGGGAGATGAACAAGGATGAAGTATGGAAAGATTTAAGGCATCAATAGGTAAAGCTCCATTGTTACAAATAACAGATCCCAATCAACCATTTCTAGTTGAGATTGACACGAGTGAATTTTGCTATAAAAGAAGTTCTAGTTCATGATGGTCAACCAATAACTTTTGAGAGTAATAATTTAGAACTTGTTCAAAAGAATTACTCCATTTACGAGAAGGATTTGTATGCAATTTTCCATGCTTTAAATAAGTGGCATCATTATTTGTATGGTGCCAAGGTTACGATAGTGTTTGATCAAGAGAGTATTAAATGGATCTCTAATCAAACAGACCTTAAAGGTCATTCGGACCAATGGGCAAAGACCCTTCAAGAGTTTGATTATGAGCTTGGTTATAGGAATGGAAAATTTAATATAGTCACTGATTCTCTTAGCTACATGCCGATGCTCAACATATTAGTTTTAGTTAGATCACTAGTGATCTATTTGAGTCCATTTAAGGGAACTGTAGGATTGGTCCGACATATTATGAGATCTGGGAAGCCATAGAGAATGGGGATCATAAAGTACAGGTTTCTAATGAGGATGAAGTATCAACAGGTACTCAGGAAGGATTCAAGTGGAAGAATTACAATATCCATGATGGATATCTATTATATAAAGGAAAGGTATGTGTCCCTAAGGATTTTGAGATGAGACGAACAATTTTGTATGAGTGTCATGACACATCGAGTGCAGGACATCTAGGAATTAACAAGACTTATGATCTTGTTGAAAGGCAGTTTTACTGGCATGGACTTCATAATGATGTCCAAGAGTATGTGCTTAAATGCACTAATTGCTAGGTCAATAAAGCTAAAAGGTTAAAGATTGGAGGACTACTCCACCCATCGGATATTCCTAATGGGAAATGGGAGAGTATATTTATGGATTTCATAGTAGGATTACCTAAGACACATAGAGGGCATGAATCAGTCTGGGTAGTTGTGGATAGGCTAACCAAAATGGCTAGGTTTATTCCAACATGTAGTATAGTGAAGACACTTGATTTGGCTAGATTGTTTGTAGAGAAATTGTACCCATTATATGGTCTTCCTTTAGACATTGTCTCTGATTGGGATAGGAAATTTCAAGTCATTTCTAGAGAGGAGTCTTCAAGAGGTTGGATACTAAACTTATTATGAGTACGATCGAGCATCTATAATTGGATGGACAAACAAAAAGGGTTAACCAAATCCTAGAGGATATGCTTCAAGCATATGTATATGAAAGGCAAACTAATTGGGAAGATTACTTACCTATAATAGAGTTTGCATATAATAGTGCCAAGCACTCTTCCAATTGGCATAGTCCATTTATGCTTATGTATGGGTTTCAACCAAGAGCTTCTTACACAATTGGCTTATGGAATAAGAGAGTTCAAGCAGCAAATGATTTCTTGGAAGAAATGAATGATATGCTTATATTTGCTAAAGAGAGTACTAGGAAAGCTCAGGATAGAGTTAGAGCCTATGCTGACCCTCAAAAAAGAGAAATCAACTTTGAGGTTAGAGACCAAGTCTATATAGAAGTTCCTTCTAGGTCTAAAACCATGAAGATGGGACCTTATCCGAAGTTATCTCCTAGGTATTGTGATCCATTCCCAATACTTAAGAGAATAGGTGAGATGGCTTGGCAACTCCAACTTCTAAAAAGTAGTCAGATTCATCTTGTATTTCATGTTAGTAGGTTAAGGAAGAAAAGTATACTATGTACTCGAGAAACATGAAAAAAGTTTAATTCATATAAAGAGTACCTAGTTAAGTGAAAAGATAGTTTAGAAGATAGTGCTACTTGTGAGCGGGTTAGTACCCTTCAGAGATGGTTTCCCACCTTTATGAAGGCTTTCCAAGAGTCTTCCTAAGGGGAAGGATATGGGGAAACACTACGAAGAAATGACCACGCACACTAGGTACATGGGATTCAGTGGGAACATCACATATACTCTTTCTCTTTCTCATCTACACCTTCCATGCCCAGGTTAGAGGACAAACCTGAATTAAAGGGGAAGGAAATGTTATGACACCTCTAGATGTGAACCACTTTTATTGGAGGTTGAGGGCATGAGGCCACTTGGCACTCATGCAGTGGATGCATGGAGAAAGAGAGAGGCTTTATATAGGGCTGTGTGGCTGGGAGGTGAATAATATCTTCTCCCATGAGTATTCTCAGTGTTTTTTTTTTGCTTGACACGTAGCTACATTTAGTTTTGGATATTTTTAGAGAGCGTGGAGGAAAAGCCATGAGCAAGTCCTCGAGGGGCGATCTGTATCATCATGCTCGTATCAAGTAGTTACTGGTGTATTACAAACAAACTTTGGAGGAGATGTTCTCAACAAGATTTCGGGAAAATCACTCAGAAGTATTCATTTCGAAGTCTACTCCTCCTACAACTTTTTGCTATGTAGAAAGCCATTCATTCAGAACAATTAAGAGTGCCGCATCCGGACGTCCCATGTGCCATATACTAGGAGTACCTCATGAAAGATCTTGCATGTGGATTATGGCTAAAACAACATGAGCTAGAAGCGCATGTTGTAGAATACTACATAGACCACTCTCCCCAACAAGGATCTATTAGGGATGATAGACGTGAGAGAAGGGGGGAGTGTTAGTAGTCGTGGTGGACTAACCCGTCAAGGAAGAATGTGACAGGGGAGCCAAAGACAAGAGAGTCAGAGAGACACACAAGAAGGATTGAGTGGACAGAGTAGTCAATGCAAACCTATTAACTAATGAGCCTAGCTACATTTTATTTGAATCAACCATGTATTCAAGCAATCATTTTCATAAGTACACATCATTGTAATTATTCGTTTTCGATCGTTATAACTCCATTTTATTTAAGCTGAGGAGTCCTCGAGCTTGAGGAGTATTAGAAGAAGACACATACCAGTTTTCATAATTTTTAGAGCTCGTTTGAGCCTCCAAAATAGATTGGGAACCTAATTTTTAACTAGGTCGGACACTAGGTTTGAACTAGGCCAAAACTAGTCTAAAAACTATAAAAAGACCTAGAGAGCTCATTCTAGAGGTTAGCTTGTTTGGGAATTGAGCTTCAATGAACTTGATTGCATCTTGAAATTAGAGAAATACAAGACTCCATTGTTCCTCTCTTTGTCTTGCCTTGTGTGAGAGAGTGTGTGTATGTGTGTACATATTAGTGTGCTTCTCACTCACACACTTGTTCATTTCACTTGTTCGAGGTCATCATAGCATCCTCATGTCTCCACATATTGACATTTATGAGGTTGATCTCCTCACATTGGTATCCACCATTATGCTCGAGTTACAGAAGGGCATAGTACTCATGGGACCTTCCATATCCCACAAAGGAGGGATTAGACTACCAAATTATTACAAGGAAAGGGTTGCCTAAAGGCATCTCCTTTCAATGGTATGAAGACATTACATAGATAGATTGGCCACACTCATCCAAATATGTTCAACAACTCTCAAGGGTTGAACATGCAACCTCAACCTCAAAAGGTGAGTGGCCAACCACCTCACCTACAAAGATTAAATTATTATAAACCATAACTAAATTTGAATTATACTTTTCAAAGTAAATGGACGGGGGAGTAGGCCTCGGCCGAACATCCATTTAAAAAAAAAGAAAATGTAAAAAAAAAAAAGTAAATTCCATAAACTTGGGGTATTTTTTTTTATCCACACGGATCAGTGCGAGATATTTTTCTGCTCTTCAGGAGCTACTGGCGGGGCTGATCTATTCAAAGCCATGACGGAGCCCATGAGTGATGCGTCTCTCTCTTCCTGCCGCAGCCTAGGGGACGAAGAAGAGGAAGGAGACGACGAAGAAGTTGGTGGCACCGGACAAGCGGACCTCGAAGAAGATGATGAGGATGAAGACGATGGAGATGGAGAGGAGGAAGACGGTGATGGAGAGAGTATTGCAGACATGCACGAGTCGAGTCCTCTTATTTATGATCGCTCTCTAGGAGAAAAACCAGAGCGTTTGCTTTCATTTGGGGAGGATGTTGGGCGCAATTCGAATAAGGCGAACGAACATCCTCTCCACGAGGAAGATGCAGATGACGATGACATGGACTCGGAAGAGGATTTCATGGAAAAAGATGACTTTGATTCCGCTAATGAACTTGTTATGTCTGCAAACGAGGCAGTTCCACATATGTTGGAGCATCATACGGTAAGGGAATCTGAGATCGACCATTCTACACAGGACCACCCTCTCGCTTCCGAGGATCTTCCGCTTGATAAAGAGGACAATGACGTAGAAGCTGACGCTGATGGAGAAACGAAAGTTGAAGATAATAAGGGGCCAGATTGGTTAGACTTTTTGAAACGTCCTCCTGAGGAAGATGACGGAACACCTGAAGAGCAAGCGGAGTTTGTCCGTGAACTGGAACGTTTTTTTGCAGAAAGAAATATGGAGTTCAAACACCCCAAATTTTACCAAGAGAACCTCAATTGCTTGAAGTAAGTTATTTCTTGCTGTCTTTCTGAATTTAATATACTCAACTGAAATGCCAACCTCTTGATATCGTAAATGCTATGTCGCTAATTACTAAGTGAAGAGTAATTATTCTGGAATCTCTGTGCTTTTGAAGAGCACCAATTTGTATTCATTATGTTGCAGACTTTGGAGAGCTGTTGTAAGGTTGGGTGGACATGAAGCGGTAAGTAGACTAACACTGTACTGTATTGTGGGTGCAAAATTTTGATTTGATATGCAGCTACAAATGTTTTTCCATGAGAGTTCTTGAGTTAGGAAGATTCTTTTTGCGAAGGAAAGCACAATTTCTGCATCGTATAAACATTCTGGGGTTTCCAAAAACCAGAAATTTACACATTTTGAAGATTCAGTGATATTTTGGTGCCAAAGTACAAGCACTTATTTTTGGCTTGTATGCTTTCAGGGAGCTTCTTCCTTGGCTTGTTATGTTGTCCTATGCCTAGACTGATGTTTGTTTGCTGACTGTAATTTAAATTGTCTGCATGGTACAAGAGTAGTGGATGGAATTTCTGGATCAATTCACAGTCAATTCTCTGATGCCTTAGTTTCTCAACATCTGAATTTTGAGGACCTAGTTTGTGTGTGACTCCTGTTTTTCTGAGTGCAACTTCATTTCTTTGGAAATGGTTCTTCTTTTATCGTTGTTTATTTCATACTGATTGAAATTTGTTGCAGTCAGAGTGGATCTCATATTCTGAACTGTATGTCTTGAAAATGTCTTGTAGATTAGTATCCCCTTTTCCAGCCCACTCACAATTTATTGAATCATATTATTTAGAACCGAAAGGCATAATTTAATGTTGATATAGGGTGTGCTCAGACTGGAGAGTGAAATAAATCCCTCCCAGAAGATCTTTTCCAGGTGGAAGAGATTAAAAGGATACACTTCTACCACCTTCCTATCTACACAGAAAGGTGGAATGTTTCTCCAGGCATCACCATAACCCTTTCTTTTGTTACTCTATGTGGGAGAAGAACAGGAGGAAAACAATATAATAAAGAATAGAATTCAGAAGATCGTAATGGGAAAGTATTACAGCCTCACTGCACACAATCCCAAGATCCTCCTTGCAAAGAAGACACAAAACAAGCCCTATCCACAGCCATAAAAGGGATGACATCAGACTCACCTCCCAGCCATAGGGTCCAGAGAGACCCAACCTTGAGCTTGGGAGCTGCACCAAGCAGGTGGCCATCCCCCACAAGGGCATGGTGTCCCATACCATCATGCCCACGCTGTACAAGTGTGTGGGGGACTCCACTAAGTACCAAGAGTCTAAGAGCCTCATATGAGGAATGAATAACAAATGAACCAAGGGTCCTATTTATAGACTCAAAATTTTTAAGGAGGTGGTCCAATTCATATTGGGAGTCCATTTCGGGAGGATGCTCCACACTTGGGTGAACACTTTAACCCATTTTGATATCCTTTGGGTTTGGGAGATAATACCCCCTTAATCTTAATTGCAGTTTCCTCAGTCACAAATCAGGGATTCAATCCTTCAACATCCTAAACGACTATTGACTTGTATAGACTCTGACTCGTTCTCCCACTTGATAAGTGACCTGGATAAGAAGCCTTACTAGGCTTCCTAGTCATGTGATCGGGAGGCATCACAGGCTCTAATGGAACAATGTGGGTAAAATTCTTCAAGCTCGAGATCACCTCCTAAGGTGTGAGCACATCATATTGTGTGAGCCACCTTTCCAAGGAGCTTGCATGCAATACATGCACCATGTCTCCTTACGGAAAATCAAGCTAGTCGACTACCTTGGTGTATAGACCATTAAA
Source organism: Ceratopteris richardii (assembly GCA_020310875.1). NCBI lineage: Eukaryota > Viridiplantae > Streptophyta > Polypodiopsida > Polypodiales > Pteridaceae > Ceratopteris > Ceratopteris richardii. The sequence continues at coordinate 136,976,523 of CM035411.1, forward strand.
AATCTAGATCTCCTCTTGAAATATCATCGAATCATCTTAAGCCACTTCTCCTATTGACTTATGTGCAATACACTATACAAGAACTTCGTTTCCTTGAGGTCAATCAAGCTCTTGGGATACCCCAATTATCTTTCCTATTAGTCATCAAGGACCACAACCGCTGCAAGATAACTCCATGCACACTGTTGTTTTGAATCCTCTCAAAATCCTTGGTTGCCCTTCGGTACTCCCCATCCTTCATCCTTGGATGTGACAAGGCCACTTGAATAGGATGACTTGAAAACAACATAGTGCTAGGTTGTCTTGCTTTTGAGAAGACAACAAAGTGCAAGGTCCTCTTCATTCTCTCCCCTCTCCCTTTGAGTAGGTTTTGCATCCCTATGAACGACAATGTAGAGGGCCTAATCCACCTCTTCTAAGTCCAAAGGAAACTAGTAAGGAACTAATGTGGATCCCTCAATATGAACTCGCTAGTCCTATGCATGGTTGGATTGAGGCTTGCACGGATCAGAGATGATACGCAAATTGAACGTACCAAATAGATTGAACGCTGAAAGTATCAATATACCATTTGTGAACGATGCATAATATTAAATAATAAATGCATTTATATGGCACAAACATTAAATACATACTATGTTGGAGTCAGAGGACTGCGGAAGCACACAAACAAAACAAGGAAGAACAAGCTTGGAGAACAACACAATACATAGTGTATGACTCATGATCAAGTGAATGTACAAAAGATAAGTTACCCATTAGGATTATAGACATGTATACAAGCCAAGGGGGGAGGGAAAACCCTCCTAAAAAGGGAGAAAAGTGCCATGATGGTCCCGAGTGTGTTCATACATATCGCTATCGAAATACATGAACAAAGCCCCCTAGGAGTGATGCAGTGAACAAGGAACTGACACTTATGTATAAAGAAGTGCTAAGCTATGTGGAAAGAAATCAATCCACAAAAGGAAGTAAGCCCAAAGCTTTATGAAAAGCTTCATCAAAGTTATTCCCCATCAACTTGCATAAATTGAGTGCCCAAATAATGATGCAAATGTCCCAAAATTGACATCTCGAAAGAGGCATGCCAATCAATCGTAAATTCAACATTATACTTCTTGTTAAGACAAGTGAGAAGCATATCATCAACATATACAACAATGATCAGAAGTACATCATTTGCATGGTTAACATATAAGGTGCTCTCAGTTGTACTTCCCAAATCCATGTGCGAGAAAGTAGGCATGTATCTTTTCATACCAAGCATGTGGTGCCTTGTTCAATCCATACAATCCCTTTTTCAATATGCATGCTTTGTTTTCATACCCTTTCTCCACAAAACCATGGGGCTGGCTATGAACATTTATCATTCGACACGTGGGAGCAAAGGTGTCATCAAAATCAATGCTCTTTTCTTTAGCATAACCTTTAGAAACAAGCCTAGCCTTTTACCCATGGACTCTGCCATCATGTTTGCATTTAAGCTTGTATACCCTTTTAGTGCCGATGGCCTTTTTGCTTGGAGGTAAATTACATAAAGACCTAGTACCATTCTTCATAATTAGCATCATATTCTCATTGCATAGCAACCATCCAATTTTTTGAATCTTGTGCTTTATAAAAGAAAGGACTCATTTTCATCACAAAGACTAGAGACAACCATTGTATAACAATATCATGCAAAAGAAGCATACAAGTGCCTGAAAAAGAGTGCTTGAAAGAGTATGATATGGCAAAGGTGCATCTAACTTGCTATCTCTCAAAGTATGCAACAACCATTTAGGCATAGTTTTTGCATTTTCAATGTAAGCTTGCTCATCAATAAGTGCATCATGTAAACCTGCAACAGAAATAGAATGATCTACATCATCATTTGAAGCCTATAAAGGCTGAAAATCTCCTCTTTAGGAGAAGCATTTGACTGTTCAGATGCCACTAGTAAAAAAGAAGAAAAAAAGTGTCACACACATCGCCGTTTGATCTTATTGATGTCTCCTTGGCACATGAAAGTAAGGGCTGAATTGCATCTTCCACAAAAATAACATCATGACCAACGCGTGTGGATGATACAAACAATAGCCTTTGCTTTTAGAAGTGTACTCAACCAAAAAAACATTTCACAGCGTTATCATTCAGTTTTCTGCATTGTTGTTCAAGCGGTAATGCATATGCCCAAAGAACCAAAAGCACACAGCCAGAGATGGCTTGCGACCATGCCAAGCCTCATATGGGCTCTAGAGTGATAGACAACAATGCTTTGGTGGAACACTAGTTGAGTACATATGATGCACACATGACAACCTCAAACCAGAAGCTATGTGGTAAAGCCTGACTTTTGACCATACAACTTCCCATTCCACGAGAGACCCATTCTTCCTCTCAAAAACTCCATATTTTTGAGGTGTATGCAACACTGTATATCGACGTTTTATCGCACACTGAGCTAGAAATGCATTAAACTCAGATGACATTTACTCCCGCCCATGAGACAGGAGAGTGCCCATTTTACATGTTGAAAAATTTTTAGACATAACAAGGAAGTGTCTAAAGCACATAAACACTTCGGACGTCACATTCAATGGACGAACCCATGCATGCCTAGAAAAGTCGTCAATGGAAATCACGAAGTATAGGTAATTCCCCAAGTGAACATGTTTGCATAGGACCAAAGACATCACTATGAACAAGCTTTAATTTATGTGAAGCTCTAACTGAACCTTCTTTGGGGAATGAAGAACGCTACATTTTACCCAAAATGAAGTCCTCATAAACATTTCTTCAAGGTGCTTCAACCTTCAAGTTTGGGCCGAAAATATACCATTTCAGCTTTTTGCAAGCAAAGCAAATTAGCAAAATTTAGACAACCAAACTGTGCATGCCAAAGTTAATCTATGAGCTTATCAGCCCACAACGTAAAATGCGAGAAGCAATGATATCATTACCATTGGAGAGATCATGAACCTTGCATCTGTCATCAACAAATTTAAGAACAAAACGAACTTTGATTAGTGATGAAATTGATAACATATTTCTCTTGATCCCTTATCCTTGGCACCTATAAGGTATTTGAGAGTGTGAAAGTACTACCATAAGCTTTAGTAAGAATGAACTTTTCAACTCCCATGACAGGATAAGAGGAGTTGTTAGCACATGGGACAATATTTTGTGTAGGAAAAGGCTCAAGTGAAGTGAAGAAATTGCCATGCAAGGTAGAGACAATATGTTTGATTGCACCAATATCAAAATACCAAACATCGGAGTCTACTAAAGACATACACCACTCATGAGATGATGGTCGTAGCTGCAATGAGTAGTAAACATTGCCTTAACCAGTTTAGGACAACTCTAAATGACACGATCATTGACCTTACAACTTACTGAACTGTTTTTGCTTTTTTGTTTTCTTGTCATCTTTGTCTTCCTTCTTTGACCCTACATCATTAATAGATTTGTGCTTACTAGTAGACGAGCTCCATTTACCTGTGATTAACCAAAAAAGCTTGATTTGCGACATGCATGATTGACCTTTTCTATTTAGACCGATCTTCTTGCAGGAAAACAAAGTCTAACTCCTCAAAGGTTAAGGCATTTGAATCACATTTCATGGTCACCCGAAAAGTAGAAGCAAACTCGAAAAGTAGAAGCAAACTCGAAAAGTAGAAGCAAAACTTTGATAAGAATCTTGAAGACCATTAAGAAGAGTTAACACAAGCAAACTATTTGGCAAGATATCTATATATTGATAATCTCCATCGCCTCCTATATTGACGTCAGTACCTAGACCATTTTCACCTCCACCCTTTCAACCCCAACCGAGATCTTTAACTCTCATGTTTGATATTTCTATAGAGAGTACACATGTGGAAGCTAAATGAAATAGAACATGTGTTCACAAAATGGAAAAGAGTGTGAGAATCAAAAGTGAGTAGAATAGGAAAACTCACATATGGATTAGGGTTAGCTTGCCAAGAGAATGAAGTGAGCTTTCAAGCTTCTAACCAAGTACAATGTGGGGAGAGGTCCTCCTTATATAGATTTGGAGGAGACTCAAAAATACTTATGTGAAATATCAAATACAAGGTAGAAGTAAATGATAAGGGATCCTAGATACAACTAGTGAGATAACACAATGGAGTGACTCCTATATGCTAGTGTTGCATCACAATGCAAAATTTTTTGCCTCAAAACGGCCTCATTGAGGCATTTTGAGATAGTTTTGGGATCTGATTCTAAGTAGGTGGGTATCATAGAGTGTGTAGAATCGACTGAAACTCGTGCCCTAGATCTCTCTTGTATAGTGGGTAATATGAGTGGATCCCCTGAGTCAAAAGACTCGCACTGATTGTTGCTTGTCTAGGCATGGAAGTCTCCCATGAGGAGGACTTCCTCTAGCATAGAGTATTCCATGATCTCCTCTCATAAGTAGGTCTAAGGTGAGTCCTCGTGATGATCAACGACGGAGAATCTCAAGCCACAAGGGGCAAAATAGCATAGTGCAATGTAGATGGCCCTCTCCTCTGAGAGCTGATCCGATCCAAAGGTATCTAGCATGTGAGTCACGCGCAAAGATACATATCGTGTGGTGAATTCCATCTTTGAAGAGTATCGCTACCCCCTATCATCTCGGAGTGTGGTGGTGTGTACAATCTTTGTGTGTAGACTAATAATGGAAACCATGCACTTGGGGTAGGCTCCTATAGGGGCTCTCATATGTCTTAGTTACTTGAATAATATCTATATCTTTGCTCATCTCCTCAAGCTTCTTTGGATGTGTCCATAAATCACCATTGCAGTTCCACATTGGAAGATGTATCTCCTCGACTCTCTCACAAGGCATGAATTCTTATGGATGGCTTTGCCATCGATGATGACCCAATCATCTCTGTATGAAGCCTTCTTCCCTTCTTTACGAGCCTCATGTACTCTTGGGATGCATGTGCGGCAATGTGCTACTTGCATGGATGTGAGATCATCATCTAGGTAAATAGGGACACCTTCAAGCCCCCTCAAAACCATCGTGTTGTGAATGAAGATGATTTTTTACCGCTCCAGAGGGGAAGTGCAAAATGAGAGTTGTCTTCTGATCTTTCCCCACTCTCTAAGATTTGATGAACAGGAGGGCCTCCTCTTCCTTGTAATTGAGCTTCTTACATAGTGAGTCCATCGATCTATGGGGTGGAGCCTTCTTTTTCTTATGTGCACGTAACTTGCACATTAAGACGTCAAGATCATTGCATCCTCTCCTCCTTAATGGTAGCGTGTACAATGAGAACTTCTGCTTCAATGAATACCTCTTTGGTTGCCTCGAGCTTGGTGTCAATGCTCACGGTCAAGGCTTCGGTGAGCTCCATTTTAAGAGCTTCCTCGCATCTCCTCTAAACTCACCTTCTTCACAGAGAGAGAGAGAGAGAGAGAGAGAGAGAGAGAGAGAGAGAGAGAGAGAGAGAGAGAGAGAGAGAGAGAGAGAGAGAGAGGGGGCGGGGGGGGGGGGGGGGGAAGGGGGGGGGAAGGGAAGCTTTCACATGGGATCATCTCTCCTCCATGGAAGGGATGTTCACAAGTCATGCTACAAATCGTCTCTCCTCCATGGCGTGGATGGTGCCCGAATGGCTCTAGCAGGATCAGCCGCCACTTGGGATCATCTCTTCTCCATAGTGGGATGGTTATGAGCTTGAATCTCTACAATCTGGTGCCAGTGAAGTCTCGAGGCCCTATGTCCTATAACATGGGGTCGTCTCCTAGCTTGAGAGGTCTGAGTCTGTTGAAGAATCACCCCTCTGCGTGTGTACGCTAAAGAGGGGAGGGTTGCCTCACGTCTCGGTATGAAGAAGTCACTGAACTGACTCTATCTCCCTCCTGTCTGGGTTGCTTGCGTGGGTTGGAGTAGGGAATCATTGTGACTCTGAATCTCTAGTAAGAATCGACTCAATTGTCGTTGATCTCTAGAGTCCATCATCTCTCGGAGTGTAGGCTGTTGTGTAATAGAGATCATATTTGCATGTGATGTCATCATATGCCCTACATCTGCATACAAAGTGCTCCTCATCCTCCATGTCTACTTTGCATATCTTGCATATCTGCTCCTCTCTTGGAGTGTTTGTTGCCCTTCCTGCCTCAATCTCTAGTTGATGTGATGAGACCCTCAACTTGCCAATCGTTACCCTCGAGCTATGAGGCATGTAAGTATCCATGCATAGTACGAACGAATGATTTAATTCGTGAGAATTAATTCGCGAATTATTCGTTTAGTACGTTCTGACCAACAATAAAATTCAGGAATTTTATCCATTGGAAGAGAATTTTTTTTTTTACCATATATATAAAATATATATATATATATATAAAATATATATATATATATATATATATATATATATATATATATATATATATATATATATATATATATATATATATATATATAATATATATATATATATATATATATATAATATATATATATATATATCACATGTAAGATACATGTTACATCATACAACATAAGACATCAAATCTTAAATTGACATTAGACAATAATCTAAAACATTATGATTCATGATTTCATCATTAAATTTCAACCAATAACTAATCACCACACATAACTTATGAGTTATAACACATTACATCATAGAATCATGACTCATGAGTCATGACTTTGATCAGTAAGCTACAAACATCATACATCATACATGTAGCCCAAGAACATTTTCAACTTAAACACACAAAACAAAAGGCACATAAGTAGAGTGTTAAATAAGTGTAAGAAATAATCAAAAGTTACACACGTGTGAAAATGTATGGACAAATACTTGATTTCTCAAGTATATTAAATAGATCCTTTGAAAGGAGAAGGTAATAGTTCAAAGGAACTTTTAAGGGACAAGCAAAAAACAGAGTAGACCTGGGAAATTTTGAGAAAAAAAGCTTATAAAATTCGCGCACCACGAATTAAATCGCGATTGAATTTTACGAATTTTATTTTGACCCAAAAATTCGAGAATTTTTTCAACTATGTATCCATGTAGCGGGGTTACTGGATGAAACTGTTTGCTAGTATGTTTAGGAATCAGTCTCTCTAGTGTGATAGTCTCGATCCCATGTGTGATGTGAGCCATGTCCGACTTAGATCTGGCTTGAGAAGAGCATTCCTCTCACTACGGGAGAGGTGGATGTGAGGTGAGTATGGGTCATACTGAAAGGGTGGCGATTTGTCCATATGAAGTCCATGACTATCTAATCAGGCTCTAACTTGAGTGTACTAAGCTCTCTCATACCTTGAATTTGATATCTATATAGATGCTTCAAATGCTCTGCATGTGAGTCTGTAAGTAGGGAGCTCCCTCATCCTTTGAATAAAGCAGATAGTATGGAATAGTGCATCTACCTACCATGGGTGGTGTGGTTAGCTTTTCCTTGATGATGTCATGTGGCACTGACTGTTTATTGTGAAATAGTTGCGAGATCATACGTACATGTGGCCTCTCGATCGCACTCCATTGGGTCGTTGTGAGGCCTAGGGCCCAAACTCTCGCTACATACATCATAGCTGGTCTGACTAACGTGTCAAATAGCCACCCTTTCGTGTGGGGCTTCTAGAAGTGTGCCTGGTGACATCTTCGCTCGTACATGGCTAAAGTTGCATGTCCTCATGTGAGTCTGTCGATGGATGCCTGCCACAAGGTGAAGGGACCAAGCTAGCTTGTGAACGTGACTCCAAGGTAGACATAAGAATAACCACCTCAATCTGTCCACCGTCAATTTGTCCGTCGGATGCTGTGAATCTTGAACCATTCCTCACCATGGGGGAGGTGTGGAAGATAATGACCTTGGTCATGTCATGGTTTACTACCAATCCTCTCTCTGTACAACATTCATCTAGGGAAGCAGGGGGTGATGTAATCCCTCATGTGACTTTGAAATCAATACAATGTCATCAGCATCTAATAAAATGTGGACATGTGTATTCGTGAGGTCTTCAACCTCTCCTCGAGCTCGATCAATGTAGTCCTCAATCTCGTTGATATAGAGACCAAATAGAGTGGGGGAGTGGGCATCCTTGCTAAACACTAGTAGTGCTAGCAATGGCCTTAGACAACCCTCTTGGACAGAGTACCGTCCTTTCACTTGCCATATGTGATTGAGTGTGGTATGCATGTCAATCCTCCTGAGGTAGGCCACTGAGCCATCCCGTTATACTTAATGAGTTTATGTGGAGAGCCTAGGATGAGTAGGTGAGCGCCATAGTGTGTGTGCATAGGTTTGGCTGAAGTTCCAACTGTAGACTCCTCCTGTATGGGAGCTAGTATCTCTCGGTCCTTTGGATCAAATGTCTCACAGTGATCATTGCCCATCTTAGCATTGAAGTCTCCCATAAGGAAGACTTCCACTAGTGCAGAGTACTCAATAATCTCCTCTGACAAGCAGCTGTATGGTAAGTCTTCTCGAGTAACATAACTCTATGGAGACGATCCACTCCTATGAGAGCTTAGAGATGCAGGCAGATCCAAAGATATCGGGCATGTGAATCACATGCGACTATCTGTATCCTTCTTGAAGTCCATCTCTGAAAAGTATGGCTACTCCTCTGGATCCTGTTGTAGTGTGTTGGCGTGTATACTCTCTGTATGTGGACTCCTAATGGGAACCCTGAATTGGAGGTAGGCTTCGGTCAGGGTTCTCATGTCTCTATCAATATAATGACGTAACTGCTTATGTGCATCTCCAACCTCTCTAGGTGTGTCCATAGGTTTCCATTACAATTCCAAACTGCAAGGTGCATCTCCTCAAGCGTCTCACATGCCTTGAATCCTTATGGGATGGTCTTGCCATCAATGATGACACGACCATCTCTATATGAAGTCTTCTCTCTCTTTGCGAGCTTGGTGTACTCTTTGCATGCATGCGTGGTGATGTGCTACATGCATGGGTGTGAGATCATCTTTGGAGGGGAAGTGTAGAATGAGAGCTCTCTTCTTCGTGGGTCTCGTCCCACTCTCCAAGACTTGATGAATGGGGGGGACTTCTCCTTGAAGCCGAGCTTATTGCATAGTCTCTTCCTATCGGACTTAGGGGTAGAGCCCTCTTTTTCTACAATGCCCGTAATGCGTACATTGAGATGGTGGGCTTGTGGCTTCTCCTCTTCCTCAAGGGTGGTGTGTACGATGAGGGCTTCTTCCTTTTGTGCCTCTTCTTTTGCGTTTTTTTTCCCCTGTTCTTCTTCACTAGGTTGATCCACCCTTCTTTGGTAGCTTGTAGCTTGTCTATCATGCTCGCGGTCAAGGCTTCGGTGAGTTCTTCCTTGAGAGCTTCCTCCTTGTTCATATTAATCTCTCCTAGTTCAGGTTTGAGTGAGGCCATCAAAGCTTTGGGGAGCTCCAATTCCTCTCGCATGTTCGTTTTCTCCTTAGCTTACTCTTCTTTGTCCACACTGCACATACACTTTTCACTCAATCTCAATTTGAAGTCATAAAAATTCAGTTGACACTGGACGGTAGGATGACCAATGTCTTATGGGTTTTATATTTAAGGTATTATGGCTCGACCAACACTAGTGGTTTTGGTTCAGACACACGGAGTTGAGTGTGCAAATATTGTGGTCGGAAATTTTGCACTACCACCATCTGTCATTAGCCATATGTCAGGCTTAGGAGGGATGGGAATTAGTGCATGTCCACAGGTCCCCCAGAGATTGCACAAACAAAAAGAAATGAGCATAACCTAGCACAAACACAAATAGAAGCATGTCATCGTGAGCTTGCATCCTCTTCATTAGATATGTAAGAGGAAATGGACTCTACTCTTGGTATGTCTAGTGCCTTTGAGCCCATGTTCTCAACGTAATGTTGAGAGTGAGTCTTCTGAGCCTACTAGAGACGAGCCTTCACTCCAAAGACCAAGGTCAAGATCTCTCGACTCTTCTTTTTTGACCGTAGGTTTGCAGAGGCAACGACAAAAGATTGATGAGATAGAGATATGAGGTTGCATCTTAGAATGCAACCTCTCTTTCAATGCGCTTTGATAGAATGCAACCTTATGGTACGTTATGCGCTTTGAGTATTATCGCAGGTAATTTCTATTTCTAATACATTTTAATTTGTAATTTGTATTAATTTATGATCATTGTTATTTAGGATTCCTCAACGAGTCCGTGTGAACGAAATTGGAGCAGTTTTTTAACTTGTGCACACCAAGCTTCGGAATTGCTTGAGTGTTGCACAATTAGAGCACGTGGTCTTTTGTAGTGTCAATTTACAATTACTTCAGAGTGTGAAGGATCTTAAGGGTCCTAGGCAGATATAGTCTATTAACTACAAAATTTAGTGTGAATTTTATTTTTTTAAGTAACAAGTTAGATCAACGATAACTAAATACTGTTACTTGTATTGAATTTTAGGTCTCACGTTCTTTTCGAGACCGCCTATATGGATGGGAGCGGGGATATAGATTCCTGATGAACTAGATGAAATCTATAGGATGTTTCATTCAGAGTTAAAGAGGTTCGATCGCTGTATTACGAGATTAACGGATGTAGTAGATGATATTCCATCTACGAGTACAACACTGTCCATATGGAGAGGACATAGGCGCAAGATGCTCCCTCAACGTAGAGGAGATCTCCTTCCACGAAAGGATGCGTAAGGAGGATTATACATATGAACCATTTGTAGGAGTATTCATTGATCTATTTTTTATGCTAGAGAGAGAGAGAGAGAGAGAGAGAGAGAGAGAGAGAGAGAGAGAGAGAGAGAGAGAGAGAGAGAGAGAGAGAGAGAGAGAGAGAGAGAGAGAGAGAGAGAGAGAGAGAGAGAGAGAGAGAGAGAGAGAGAGAGAGAGAGAGATTTGAACATCATATGAATTGTTCACCAAAGTGTCTAAGAAAATTGGATTATAGATCTTAGGATAAGTCTAGATTTCCATTCGATTTGCTTAACCTTGTTCTATGCTTATGTTTTTGACTCCAAATCTGTTGTCCATTTTTGCAAAAAAAAAAACTAAAAGGAGATCACATAGAAAGGTTTTTGTGTGGAGCATTAGTTCTAGTGTATACTTATTTGATTAGTACCATGAGTGTAAATATATGTGCCCCCTTGATCAATCCTTACTTAAAGACAGAGTGTTTTTATAAGCATTCAATGCCTTATTTGTTTTCATGTCTATAACACCATAGGGCCTAAATTTGTAACAATCTTGACCTTCACATACAATTTCTTAGACATGAGCATATTGTAATGAAGTATGACATCCCTTGTATTTACAAGAGGTAAATTCTTTTTTATTATTCTCCTTCTAGGAGCAACTCACAAAATTGTAATCGGAAGTTAGATACCATATCTATGAATTGTTTTCACAAAGCAAAGATCTCTCTCTCTCTCACACATTCTCTCTCTCTCTCTCCCCGCCCCCTTTTTTAACGCACATAGAAAACATAATACAAGCATACACGGATAATTGAGCAAGAAATTTATAAAGATGCCACGTCATGGTGATGCAAGTGAGAGACAAAATGGGAAACAAATTGAGCTTTTCTCTGAATACTATGCCATATATCAGCATATTATTATGTGGATTCTCATTTTTGTGGAGAGAGAGTGATAGGACAAGTTGAAAATCTCTGGCTCTTTATTGCTTAATTTCAGGAACAAGTGTTCATTGCTTTCTCATGTTTGTTTGAGTGCCATTTCAACTGATTTTTCCATGCAATCTAAAACATGTCCTAGGTATTTATCTTTTTGTTCATCTTAACTTATTCATCTTGTCAGTTTTGATTTCATTTTAAGTGCAATGCTATGCGGGTCAGGGGATGTGGTCTATAATGTTATTTAGCCATTTCTCTTGGAAGTTTGAGTAGAGATTTCTGACAAGAGCGTCTTGACAAATCACTGAGAGTTGTTTTTTTTTGTTTTGAAGGTAACGAATGGTAAATTATGGCGTCAAGTTGGTGACACATTCAATCCACCAAAGTATGTTAAGTCCCACTTATAACTGCACTATAACGTCAGTAATTGATATTCCATTTGTGCTTTGCAGATCGTGTACAACTGTTTCTTGGTCTTTCCGTATATTTTATAAGAAGGTATATCCTTAATGAAGATTTTGATTATCACTGTCATTATAATTGTTTTTGTGCAAGTTTCTTTTTAGGTGCTATTTAATGGTTTTCAAGTGGTTGAATTGAAGGATGCTCTGTTTTCTTCTAAAGGCCAGAGGAAGACCTGTATTTTTAGCTTCAATTAAAATAAGTGCGGGTACTCTTTTGTTTTGTGTGAACTATGTCAGTGGAATGTGTTCATTTTATGGGATAAAGAACTATGTGCTCATTTTTTCTATAGATGTATAGTGCAGGATGACAGATCGTGGTAGATCTTTACAGAGTTCATTGAATTGACGATCTTGTCCTGATTGTTGGTTTAACTTATGGGCTGCTGGCATAGATGACAAATCAGAGTCTCTGCTGAAAGTTTTGAAAAGCTTATGATGCACTTGTTTGCATTTAGTGGGAACTAGAGCAAGTCAATTCCTACTTTCACATTTTAGGCTCTCTTTATTAGGGATATTGAATACATGTCTGCTTTTAATGTAATGGGTTTTTCTGGAAAGGCTAACAGTCAATTATTATGCATGTGGATCTATTGGGTATCCTTTGTTGTCATTGCAACTCTAAACAAGAAACATAAATTTGCTGAACATATAGGTCATACCAATTGGAATGTCGTAGTGCGCATGGTCCTATAAATTTCACACATTTTCAATCTAGGGAGGGAAATTGGGAATGATTTGTCATGGTGGTAATCGGCAGAAGAAGCATGCATAATGAAATTACATTGTTTCGACATCCAAAACATATAACATCAATCACACACTGTTGGGATTTGGCTATTTTCTTCCTATGGAACTGTAGTGCTTGAAATCCAATGATGAATTTCAAGCAGATTGTCAGTTCATATTTTTTACCATAAAATTTGCTTTCTCTACTCATATTGCTAGCAGAGCATTTGAGGTTTATGGAACAAAGAAGACTTCTGTTTGTGTTCTTTGTTGTTTAAAGTGTAATCTTATGTGAACAGTGATTATCAAAACATAATAATGGAATTGTTGGACATGTGTATTGAAAGATCTTATTGAGAGTACATTAAATTCTTGATTTTGTGCACTAGGCTCTGCTCGAATATGAACGTTTCAAATTTGGGGAATTGTATCCTGGTTCTGATCAAGGTGCAAGTCAGCATGATGTACGAAATGAAGGACAAACTGATGATGCTCAGCCCCATTCTTTACAGGTAATAATTTTGGATCATCCATATGAATACATTCTTTATAGGTAATGATTTTGGATCATCCCTATGAATACGGTGTCATTTCTATCAAGAAAGTATCTTTTCTTTGCTAGATTCATCATGTGATATCTCCCGTACAATAAGGTTTGCTAGGAAGAAATTTAAAAGAAATTTCTTCCTATGCCACAATATCTATATATCTTTAAGGTACACTAACGAAATCTCTTTCTATAGCCGTGACTTAGAGATTAAGAGAGGAGAATTCTCATTTAAAAGGAAATGGAGATTTTAATATTACTTTGCTATTGAATAAAGTTTTTATTGCAACTAATTGTTGTAGTTGGATCATATATATTTTGTTTTATGGATTAGAGACTAAGAGATGAGAATTTTCATGTAAAAGGAAATGGAGATTTTACTAACATTACTCTTGCTATTGAATAAAACTTTTATTGCAACTAACTGTTGCGGTTGGAAGGGCATGGTGGCAATAAGTGACCAGTTGGGATGCAAAAAAAATGAAATAGAAGAAAGAAAGAGAAGGGAATGTACTATGCCTAAAAAAATTATCAAAAAAAAGAAAGAGAACAAGGTAGAGACACATGATTTCGTTTGTTTTTAGGCCCACAATTAATATAGAGACATAGAGAAAATGGAGACAAGATGGAGAACAAACAGCACATGAGAGAGATGTAAAGAGCAAATGTCAAAATATAGTCATTATGTTCCATAGTTGAAGTTACAAGATAGCATAGAAGATACACAAGGTGAATATCAACTGTCCAATAACTCCATGGGCCTTGCCCAATAACTTCATGAACCTCCAAGGCTGAAGATAATCTCCTCCAAATATAAATATATTAAGAGAATCAATCAGTTCTAGGTGACATTGTCCTTGGCCATTGAGGAAATTCCAGATCTTTCACTTTTCTTTGCAGAGCTCATTTGGCCTATGAAATGATCCTAAAAAACTCACAAAAAATTGTGTAAAAAAAGTACAAAAATTGTACTTACATATGGATCGAAAATCACTCAATTTACAGTTATCAATTAAGAAGTAATCCCCTTGCAAACAAGTCTCCGTTACTTGTTTCATGCCGTTGCTTACATTGGAAGCACCTCTAATGCAGAGGCCATTTAACTTGTAAAACTATCCAAAATACTTGAAACTTGGATGGCTTTAAGAAACACCTTTGAGCTACTTGCTATCTAAATTTCAATCGCTTTGGACATTCGCTCAAAGAGAAACATCCAAAAGCAAACAAGTATGTTTGAAACTTAAAAAAATGGTGAGACATGTTAATCCTTATAAATTGGATATGCTCATTCATTCGTTTTCAATGAATTCATGACATGATACATATCCATTATACAAAGATCACTTAACATCCATCAAAACTGATTAGTAATCCAAATCGCCTCGTGGAAATGGATTCTTTACACACCGTCCACTTTTCAAATGAGAGTAGAGATTGATGGATGTGTTCCTAATCATTGTGCTTCTTGCACACTCGCAGAGTATTACATTAAAGAATCACATGCGAGCATATGATATGTTTTCGGATAACCATAAACACAACACAATCTGGTGCAAACTATGAACATAACTTTACTTCAACTGTATGCACATATACTTCCATGAAGAGGTATTTAAAAGGGTCTTGATAAATTGTGTACATTAAACAAGTTTGATATCACAGTTGCAAAAGCTTTATTTGTAAGATGAATATCAAATATGACATGCAAATGAAAAGCTGTTATTATTTTGTTGTCTCTTGCAAGTGTAATGTGTCAGATCTTCATCATTCTGATATCTATAATATACCAAGTCTAATGGAGGTGATGTGTATCTTGTTTCCTTTGTTGATGTCTTTCTAGAAAGCTTTGGATGTATTTTGTTTTAATCTTAGGATGGAGCCTTTGTTTCATTTAAGAAATTTCATGCATTTGTGATCACACAATTGGAAGCTTAAATGCTTACATATGGACACTAGGGATGAGTTTACAATTGTTGAGTTTAACAAATTTTGTGAAAACTTTGGCAGTAAGTATAGTATATCCTTTGGCTAACAATCTTGCGTTATGCTTTGGTTGGCGATCCACATTCTTGATCTTATAAACTCACTTGTGTGGAATTGCTTTCTTACCTTTAGGTAAAGGTACGGGATCCCAAGTGTGTTATTTTGGATTTGCGAGTTAAATACAATTTCGTATATCTTTGTTTTTTTAGTGAGTCTCATGGTGCTCTATGCAAAGTACAACAAGAGATTTGAAAACGATATTTAAATCGAGATTTTAATTGTTTTAATTGTAGAGGTTTATAAAATCCGAAATAAAAATCGGGTTTTTATTCCCTTCGAGAGATTTTTATTTTTCGCAAACATAAACTATGTATCAATGCATATTTAGCACTCCTTTTATATATCTGTCACAAGTAACATATAAAAACACTTATATGAAAACTATTCCTTGTGAGTCATTTTGTCTCCTGAGTCCTCACATTCATTATGCATAGTACATATACTTTTAAAAATTTCTAAGTTTCTAACATCAATGAAACATTCTAAAAGCTAAAACTTGAAGCCTAAATTTAAACCACACTACTTTCAAGTTTCAACTTTTAAGATTAATGATGATTGATCAACTATGGTCTAGACTCTAGACTCTATAAGGCAAGTGGCAAATATTGCAAGGGGCAATAGTGAAGGCTGAAGAAAGGGGCAAATAAGGAGATAAGGAGCTGCTTTTAGAGCCCTATTGCAAGCACAAAAGCCAAGAGAGCATTAACCTAAAGCTCCAAAGGCAAGCATACAAGGTCTCAAGGGCAAGGAACCAAAGTGGAGACTTCAAAGCACTAAAAAATGAGCAAAAAAGAAGTGTGCCATTGAAATGTAGAGGCATTGTATCATTAACCATGCCTAAAAAATATCGCAAAAAAAAACCTTCAAAAAAATTGCATAAAATCGTTTAAAACGTTTGGAATGATCTTTAAAATAAAAGTCGACAATTTTTTCATACTGTGGCTCTATGTAATCTTTCTTTTCAGGATCTGAAGAGACTGTAGTTAATTAGATAGTAATGTTGATAGATGATTGATTATTTTTTACCATAATGGGCATGAGCCTTGGAATTGTCATCTTTCATTATTTAAATCTTATTATTGATCATGTGGCTGTCTGTACATTGGTTTTTAATGATGAGCATACGTGCACTTTTTGTTTGAATTTTGAAAATTTTGATTGTTGATGTCATTGTTGATTGTGTGTGTCCACTGTCTTTTTAAATTCAGAATCCACATGCTGGAACAGGTGGATTTCAACTTGTTACTTCAATGCTTATATTGTTTAGTATGTTTCATTCAATATGTAATATCATGGATATTATGTGCAATGTTCTATTTGGTTGTCCTATGTGGTTATTCGTCACATTTTTGAAAATTAGTACTTTATAACTTATTAGTAGTTAGAGAATAATAGCTGATAACTTGTAAGTAGTAAGTATGAAATTCAGATTTCGAAGAGAACAACGTTGATATATTTAGTATAGATTTCCAAGTCATAACTTCTAAATAGTGGTAGTGTATGATTTTTTAATATTTGTTAGTGCGTTCATCCTTGTAGCTCGATTGAAACTTGCAGTGGAGATGCAATTTTATAGCTTAAACCTGTGTATGTTTGATGCGGTTTTGGGTTTTCTCACTTTACCTGTAATGATCTATGCACTTTGATTCTCTCTCCCTCTCTCTCTCTCTCATATTTTTCCAATTGTTTAGAACATCGACATCTCCACATTGCTAAGGGTTGCTTTTGTGTTCAGAATGCCATTGCCATCCCCTTGTTTACAACTAAAGGTTGAAAGAACGGTTTTTCTTCAAGCCCTTTTTTCTTCTCCCTTTTTGTTCATTTTTTTTTGGTTCTCATCTTTCTCATCTCCATCTCCTTTTCCTTCTTGTCCCTGTTCTTATCCCCTTTCCCTTTCGTTTGTTCTTCAGTTTCTTCCAGCCTTTTTTGCTTCTCCCTTTTTCTTCCTTTTTTTGGTCTTATTCATTCTGCTGTTTCCCCCTCTTATTTTTCTCATTCTTGTTTTGTCTGTCTCTCTCTCTCTCTCTCTCTCTCTCTCTCTCTCTCTCTCTCTCTCTCTCTCTCTCTCTCTCTCTCTCTCTCTCTCTCTCTCTCTCTCTCTCTTCCCCCCCCCCCCCCCCCCCCCCCCCCCCCCCCCCCCCCCCGCCCCACCCGGGGCCCACCTCTCTCCTTGTTCTCTCCCTCCCTCTTTCCCCCTTTCTTCTCCCGCTTTTTACTTCCTTCTTGAAGTTGTCTATTAGGATTTTTTGTGCTGCTGAATATAGGATCATTTGTGAGTTTACACTTTCTATTACCTGCTGTGGGGTGACAGAACACCATGATCTGTGTACTTAAGACAATGATTGGCTCTTTGCCTGCAGTCATTTTTCCCTAACTCTTTTCTGAACATGGTTGTATTATTGGTCCTCTCTACACCATTTGCTAGTAAATGCTGTGGCGATAGACATGAATGTTTTTTCTATAATTTTATTTTCTTTGATGTGATGTGCTTTCTTCTTTTTGATTGTTCTATAGCCAAGCTTTATGCCAAACCTAGGTCGTGCTAGACGGGATGCAGCATCAAGAGCTATGCAAGGCTGGCATTCTCAACGACTCTTTGGAAATGGAGATATAGGGGATCCAAGCATTAAGGTAGCAATTTACAGAATGTTTAAATTCATGTTTCCTTATGGCCTTGTTGACTTCTTTCACCTATTTTTCATATCAATTAGGAGAAGACATCATCTTCTTCAGTGAAGCGAGCGAAGCAGCTGAAAATGGGTAACTTCATTAAAGTTGTAAAAGTTAGAAGCTGATGAATACATGAAGACATTTATGTGTGTCTCCCTATCAGGACCCATGAGAAAAAAGAAAGCAAATGGCTTTGAAAGAACATCACAGCCCACACGAAACAAAGGGATAAGATCTCTTATTGATGGTCAAATGAAGGATGAGACCTTGGACGAAGTTGAAGATCCCTTTTACTTTCCTAATCAAAAGAAACGGACTGTGAAACATGATCCTGGAAAGCAGACTTGGAAGAGAATTGGATTCAATTCGTCGAACGTAGGTGATATTTGGGTCACAGATGAGGGCCCAAAAGCTGACTGGGTTAAAATCAATGTGCATAAAACTGTGAGTTAGCCTCCTCTATATCATGATGCTTCTTTCTCTGATTTCTGATGTGTTTTTGCATCCTGTGTTTACTTCTTTTCTTATGCTTGTGGCTTTGTAGTGCGATTGCTTTGAAGTGTATGCACTAGTTCCAGGTCTCTTACGAGATGAGGTATGGCTAACTTCCCAGCATACTAGTTTGATCTCAAAATAAATTTGTGTTTTCCTCCTTTTTTAATCCCTGGGGGAGGGGTTGGGGGGCATTCGAAGTTCTTTTAATTAGCCTGCGTTCAAGGTAATTGCATTTGAAGCTATTTCGAGAGAGCAGACTCTACGCATAACTTCATCTCCTCTCGTTTGTGTAGATACTTAGGCTTGACATTGTAGCTGTGGAACATCCATATGTGGTTGCATACAGAGTGTGTCGAGAAAGTCAGAGGTGGGGCAAGTTCATGCCACATGTAGATCTCAAGATCGAGTGCTACAGCGAGGTCTTAGACCTCTGCATTATGAACCTAGGGCATGTGGATGTGATTCTAGGGATTGTTTAGTTCTACCTCAAGACAAACCAACTATCTATGGATTATGTTTGGAGATTGCCCACGCGTGCATGGTTGGCTTCCTTCTTTTTATTATTTAGATGCAAAATCAGATCGCCTTATGAAGCATAGACGATCTGTTGTTATTGTTGTTTATTCCAACTATACTGATAGAAAGGTGGATGCTCCCAAGCAGTACGGCAGAAAAGAAAGCCTCGTTCGTATCGCACATTTTGGTCGCCTAAGGGGTTATGTTACATTGGCATTAATGGTGAAATCTTCATGAACTATGGAGTTCTCTCCCTTGTTTGCGTTATTGATGGCTAGGGTGGGGTGAGAAGGTAAGCGAAATGTGCGAAATCGGAATCGTGATGGAGAGAAATAAAGTGATCTGAATAACAGGTGCGCATACAGTGTGAGCCTGGTGGGCAGCTTGTAATTGTTGGCGAGCCTGAGGAGCGAAATAGTCCGTGGGGAATAACATCATTTCGGAAGGTGAGGTCATATGCTTCTTGATTCTCAAACAAAACAGGTCCAGTGGTTTTCCCAACTGTCGAGTTTGGATCTTACATGCAGGTCATCAAGTTACCACTTCCGATTGATGCAAGTCAGACATCGGCAGTAGTGACCGTCCACGGTCAGCTTTTTGTAAGAGTTCCTTTCAGCTTAACTCATTCTTGATATTCTTGGTCGATTCGATTATTTTAGGTGATAGAATCTTGTAGATCAAGAGCCAATGACTCGGGAGGAGCTTACTTAACACCAATCTTCTCCTTTGTTCTAAGGCTCTTACCATTTAGACAACACTAGGAAATTGGCAGATATGCCAAATTGTAGTACAATTATTTTGGGTATATCCCATCTCCAGTCAGTTATTGTATCGAAGTCTTTGCTTTCAGTGTTGTATATTAGGCAATAAACAGAAGACAAGAAAACAAAAGGGAGTTGTAGAGTTAGTTCTGGTTCAGCTTATTTTCTTCGTTTTGGTTTCAGAACCCTTACAATTCAAGGGTCGCTTGCGTAGCTCTGTGTTTATGTGATGCAGCAAACTTTATTTCTTCCCCATCGATTGGGTCACTTTGACGGTTAGCTTTACAGAAATGCCTAGAAGGAAAAAAAATGCTAATATGACAGCAGTCAGATTTGCACACGGCAAATATTAATCGGATTCCTGATAGCCTACATATTGTCAACTTCATTTCGCACAGTGAAAGGCACATGCAATTGGTTCACAAAGGAACTTCTACCTTGACGCGCACGCGCGCGCACACGCTCAGAGAGAGAGAGAGAGAGAGAGAGAGAGAGAGAGAGAGAGAGAGAGAGAGAGAGAGAGAGAGTTTTCGCACGTCTCTTACTTGTCAAGGTAAGTCATCTGCCACCTCAAAAGCGCCAGCTCGTTCTTTAAAAGCTAGCAGATTGACTCGCCTTTGTCCAGGTCTCCCGTTCCACCTAACCCAAAGCTATCTTGAATTTCACAGAAAACAAGATAGCTGTGTGTGTGTGTGCGCGACACACACAGACACGGAGGCGCAACCGGATCTCGGCTTCCCCCCTTGTCTTTTCCCGTCTCCTCTTCCATTTTGGTCCCTTTTTAGATTCAAATACGTGAGAATTTTTTTTTAAGGAGTACAATGAATTGGAAATACACACTCACACACCCAACCTCAGTAAGGTACAGGCACCCATCATGAGAGACTCATCGACATGTCCAGCCAAGATTTGAACTCAGGACCTCCTCCCACAGCTCATCAAGGCGTCAGCCACTAGGCTACGGATGCTCGGACAATATGTGACTATCAGAGCCAATGGGCCATTCATCAATCAGTTTGACTGTATTTTGGCTGCACGCATTTACACACGCGTGTGGTTCCACCTTTCCCTTCCTTCCCTTCTCCCCTTTTTAGATTCAAATACGTGAGTGTTGGAGCCATACATTGATCATATTGATTAGTATTCTGAGTACGTTTGTTGTTGATTAAGATAATCGGAAGTTAAAGATAATGGCGGGATCGCTCTTCTTTGTGTAGAAGCTTGACAAAACATGTAGAAGTTTTCTCATGCACCCAATATGTGCTTTTGTGCTCGATCATGATATGCATGAGTTAACAATGATGAATTAAAAGACCACATGTGGGAACTAGTGTTAACTTAATCCAAATATGAAAAAGAGTGTAAATTTTGTAGTATTGTTGCTTTGAATAAGCTCTCCAAGCTTTTGAGCGCCACTTGAAGAGCAAAATGTGCACGTTTCCATAGGTTTGACATCACTTGAGCTATGCCTAATCTTTATTGGAAATTTCAAATTGATTGTCAAGTGGTGTAACAATGATAGATCAAGCGTCATATAACATACTAATAGATAATAACATGGATGCATAGCCAATGTCATGAAGACTCGATTTTTAAATTTATTTCTTTTGGAATTCCAATGGGTTTGTAGTTCTCAAGGTCAAAATATTGCAACAAGGTGTCAATATACTTTGTTTTATACAAAGCAATTTCACGCAAATTGAATACTTATTAATGATACCAAATGCCACAAATTTGATAATTAACATTCTACCAAACAAGTGCATCTACACTATTCACATATAGGCTGCTATTAGGTGGAACATTGTGAAACCCATTTCTCATTAGATTTGCTTGTGGATTCTTTTGATAAGAATGTTTTGCTTAGGTCAAAACACATTCTTTAGGTTGAACACGGTAGGTTTGTATGTTTTTTTCAAAAGTATATGATGAAAATATTTGTACATGAAATCCCTAGTGAACATATTTTTAATCTCTTGGACAAATACATTGCAACCATATGGGATGCAATTATATATGTTGCTGAAAATCAAAGTTGATGCCATTTTCTTGGTTACCAACATTGGATACAAGTCTAGGCCTCTAGTAATCAGTTGTGCATAAGGTGTATGCTTTAGCTTATACATCCATATGATGGGAATGACCTTTGTACTAGGGATTCCAAGCGTAGAGTAGTATTGAATATGTTTGTATGTATCAATACATGTATGCATGCATGCATGTCTATCTCTCTTTCTCGCTCTCTATGTATGTATGTATGCATGTATATATATACATACATACATACACACACACACACACATACATACATACATACATACATACATACATACATATATACATGCATGCATGCACGCACACACATACATACATACATACATACATACATACATACATACATACATACATACATACATACATACACACACATACTTATATACATACATACATACATGCACATACAAATATACATACATACATACATAGGTGTATATATATGTATTTACATATATCACTATGAAGATGTACTAAGGAATGGTCCTTGTGTGTGATGGGGTGGACAAGGAGATGATACTCATCTAGGGAGCATTTAAGTTATGTGGGCTTTAGAATTTGCAAAAGAGAGTGATTGCAAAAAGTTTCAAAAGGCTTTGAGCTTCTAAGATGTTAGAACTTTTGTATTAAGGCTCTAAGGTTATAACATAAAGGTATATAAGCTAAGTTGATTTCTCCATGGGAGATTCTTTGTGAAACTAAATGTTGCACCTGAATGTGCTTTTAGTGAGCATGGAATACTTGGTTCATGATAATTGCCAATGTGCTATAACTGTTAGTAATGATGATAGTGCTAGGCAATTGATCAATGCACAAACCTCAAAACATTTGACAATATATATAGAAGTTGCCCCATGTACTAGCTCATAGCTAGAATCACCTGATAAGTGCCTTGGTGTTCCATCATGGTACACGAGTTAGCAATAATGAAGCAAAGATCACATGTGGGCATGAGTGATTTGAGAGATGAAAATGATTGTGAAGTGTTGTAACACCGTTGGATCAAGCATCATATAAATCATTGGTAGATATTAAAAATAGATGCATAGCTAATGTCATGAAGACCAAATTTTAAAACTTGTTTCTTTTGGAATTGCAATGGGTTTGTAGTTATCAAGGCTAAAATATTGCAACAAGGTGACCATATACTTTGTTCGATACAAAGCAATTCCTTGCATAAATTGAATACTTAACTAATGAATTAAAATACCGCAAAATTGAAAGCACCACAAAAATAAGTGTTCAACTTTGTAACATTTTTCCAAACAAGTGCATCTACATGATTTACAGACAAAGTGCTATTAGTTGCAACATTTTCCATTCGATGCGTCGTTAGATAAACTTGTGTACTCTTTTGTTAAGTGCGTTGTGCTTGGGTCAAATCATTCAATTTTTCTTCAGGTTTATCTCATTTTTCATGGTTTTTGAAAAAAGACGTGATAGAAATTTTACATGAAATCCCCATTCAAGAATATATTTTTCTTCTCTTGGATATATGTGTTACAACCATATGAGATGCAATTACATAGATATTGCAAGAAAGGAGCAATAATGATATTTCATTAGGTACCAACATTAGAAAGTCAAGGCTTATAGATTCACTGGATACAAGTGTAGGCTTATAGCAATTGATTGCCAATAAAGCGTTCTTTAGCTTAAGGAGGCTTATGTAAAAAATTGTAGAGGAACAACATGGGAGTGCAAATTTGATAGGGCAAAGATGTATGTATGCTACCGCCTTTGAAGGATTGCACTAGCAATATTTTTGCATGGTTTGTCTTTTCTTTCCTTTTTGTCTTATCAATAAGGGTTTCATGTACATTTTGCATTGGAAATGGGACTATTAATGTCTTCTTTCAAAACCTATTAGGTTGAATTGAGTTAGTGGGATGTACATTTTATTTTCTAATACAAAAAAAGGCAACAAAAGTATCATGTGTAGAGAGTACACACGCGGAAGCAAAATGAAAAGTAAAGTACTCTCACAAAACAAAGAATGTGTGAGAGACAAAATGAGTAGACCATGAAATGGGTAAACTCATGTGGATTAGAAATGAGCTTGCCAAGAGCATGGAGTAGGCTCCTCAAGCTACTAACCAAGTACAAATGAGGGGAGAGGCCCTCCTTATATAGATTTGGGAGGGGCTCTCAAAAGTACATCATATGTGGGATAAGTCTCCTGAAAGGAGAATGAATACAACTGGTAGAAGCATATGGTAAGGTACCCAAATACAAAGGAAATACAATATAAAATGGAAATAGACTAGAAATGGAGTGCCTCCACGATACAAAATGGAGATGCACTCATGCAAATACAAATGTAGATGAAGTAGGAGCAATCATGTCGTCAACACCCCCTCTGTAGCTCCATTTTGGAGCAACTGAATGCTGCAGAGGTCCACCAAGCGCTGAAGCGAACCAGAGGTAGAGCCTTCGTGAACATGTCCGCCAGGTGCTCTTGAGAGGTACACTGCTCCAGAGTAATCTCTTGAGGAAGTGGTACTGGATCTCGATGTGCTTCGTTGGAGCATGGAACACTGGATTCTTGGCGATGGCCAAGGCTGACTGGCTGTCCATGCGAATACATGTCGGAGTATCTTGCAAAACACCAATGTCAGATAATAAACGTCGAGGCCAGATGGCCTCACATGCTGCAAAGCTCGATGCTCGGTACTCGGCTTCTGTGAATGATAGAGCAACTGTAGGTTGCTTCTTACTTGCCCAAGAGATAGGTCCTGAGCCAAGCAAGAATATATACCCAAAAGTAGACCGTTGAGAATCAGGATCACCAGCCCAATCAGAATCTGAATATCCGGCGAGTTCGATGCCCCCTCTATACCAAAGACCATGATGTCGGGTGAGGGCAAGGTATCGAAGTAGTCTCTGAGCAGTATCCCAATGAGTCTGACGAGGCTGATGTGCAAATTGACTAAGTATACCAACTGCATAAGCAATATCTGGTCTAGTGTTGGTAAGATAGAGTAATGAGCCAACAAGCTGTCAGTATGCACATCCACAAGTGATGATGAGTCCTCCAGTGTAAGCTTGATGTTTGGATCAAGTGGTGTAGAAATTGAGCGACATTGGTCCATGTTATATGTGGAAAGTAGATCAGAGCAGTACTTCTTCTGTGATAGGAATATACCTTCTTTGTTTGCCAATTCTTTGCCTTTGATCTTGAAGCCTTCAGGTTGTTCAACATATACTTCTTCTTGACGATCTCCATTGAGGAATGCACTTTTGACGTCCAGCTCGTAAATGGGCCACTTAAAGTGAGCACTTAGTGCTAAGATGATTCTTATGGTTGTGAATCTTGCAGCAGGACCAAAGGTTTCTTCATAGTCAATGCCATGTTGTTGCTTGTATCCCTTAGCTACCAACCTTGCTTTGTACTTGTCTAATGTGCCATATGACTTGTACTTAACTTTATAAAACCACTTAACTCCTATGACTTGATGATTTGTGGGCTTAGGTACAAGAGTCCAAGTTTTGTTCTTCTCGATTGCATCCATTTCTACTTGCATAGCTTCTTCCCACTCAGGTTGTCTTTGAGCTTCTTTGTAATTAGATGGTTCTGGGATTTGTTGAATCTGATGCATTAAGGCATAATTGACATAATGACTTTGTTCTCGCTGTCTCTTGTCAATAAGTCTTTGAGATCTTCTCGGATGACGTGAAGTACTTGCTTCTGAGTTGGAGTTTAGAAATACTGAGTCCCCCTCTAAAGTGTAGAGAGGTGGACTAAGACTTGTACTTAAATCTTTTCTTGAGTATGAGGAAGCTTCATTGAAGATCACATCCTTCGAAATGGTGATGGAGCGGTTTTCCATATCATATAGACGGTATGCCTTTGATTGGTCACTGTACCCTATGAATATGTGTTTCTTTGACTTTGATTATTACTTGTTTCTATCTTCTCTTGGTACATGGACAAAAGCTTCACTACCAAAGACTCGAAAGTAATTCACATTTGGTTTTCTTCCATAGTATGCTTCGAAGGGTGTTTTGTTGTGTAATGCACTTGTAAATCCTCGATTAAGAATGTGAACGGCAGTATGCACGGCTTCTGCCCAGAACTTGTAAGGTAGATCCTTGTGATGAAGCATCGTTCGTGCCATTTCCATCACACTGCGTATCTTTCTTTCAGCTACTCCATTCTTGGATGGAGTATGAGGCTGAGTGACTTGTATTTTGATCCCTTTCTGGTTGAGAAAGTTATCAAAGTCATGATCGATAAGCTCACCACTTCCATCTGATCTAATGGTTGTAACTTTAGTCGAAGCTTCATTCTCAACTTCCTTGATCCAAGTTTGAAACTTAGAGAATGTGTCTGCCTTTGACTTCAAAAAGTACACCGAAATATAGCGAGAGTGGTCATCTACTAGAAGATAAAAGTAGAGGGATCTATTCAGGGATGGGGTATTCATAGGTCCACATAAGTCCATGTGTATAAGGGCTAGTGGGTTCCTCGCTCATGTTGAAGCTTCCTTGGGAACTGGGGCCGTCTGTTGCTTGCGTTGGATGCACGCTTTGTTGAAGATAGACGTGAACAACACAAGAAAGACGAAGAAGCTTGGAGCACAACCACACAATACTGAATGTATTACTAGAGAATGTACAAAGATAAGTAGCCCATTAGGGCAATAGGCATATATACAAGCCGGGGGAAAAAAGTGCCCCGACGGTCCTAGTGTGTTCACACACATCACTACCTAAATATATCAACAAATCCCCCCTGGGAGTGATGCGGTGAACAAGCAGCTGGCACTCATGTATAAGGAAGTGCCAAGCTATGTGGAAATCACTCCACAAAAGGAAGTAAGCCCAAAGCTTTGCGGAAAGCTTTAAACTTCTCCCTAGGCAGAGCCTTTGTGAAAAGGTCTGCAATGTTCTCCTGCGTGGGCACATATGCCAAGCTGATCTCCCCAACAGAGAACCTCTCCCTGACATAGTGATAATGCACCTCAATGTGCTTAGTGCGAGCATGGAACACAGGGTTTCTCGCAACTGCCAATGCGTTTTGACTGTCAGTGAAGCTGGTGGTGGTAGAAGATTGGCCAACACCCAAATCAGCCATAAGGCGTCTGAGCCACACACACTCAACAGTCGCTGTGAAAGCTTCCCTATACTCAGCCTCACAACTAGAAGTGGCCACAGTAGGCTCCTTCTTGCTCAACCAAGATATACATGAGCTACCAAGCATGAAGCAAAAACCACTGGTGGACACACGAGTGTCATAGCAATAAGCCCAATCTGAGTCAGAAAAAGCATGCAAATTTGGCGGTAGTGATCCCCCCTTGGGATAAAACAACCCAAGTACCCGAGAACCACTCAAGTAGCGAAAGATGCGATTAACCGCCTTCCAATGCGTGACTCTTGGGCAATGCATAAACCTGCTCATCTGTGAGATAACAAACTGAGTATCTGGTCGAGTAATGCATAAGTAAATCAAGCATCCAACAGCTTGCTGATAAAGAATAGCATCAAATGCATCTCAAGCATCATGAAGACTCAATCGTAAACCTGTCTCCATAGGAGTGGCAATAGGCTTACAATCTTCAAGGCCAAAACGCTGCAATAATGTGTCAATATATTTCGTTTGACACAAAGCCATTCCACCATCAACTTGCATAAACTGAATGCCCAAATAGTGATGCAAATGCCCCAAATCAGACATCTCAAATGAGGCATGCAAATCAGCCTTGAAATCAACAATATGCTTCTCAATAGGACTAGTGAGCAGCATGTCGTCAACATAGACAACAATGATTAGAAGCACATCATTAGCACGCTTAACATATAAGGTGCTTTTAGTTGGACTGTTCTCAAAACCATGTGCAACCAGATAGGCATGTATCTTATCATACCAAGCATGTGGTGCTTGCTTTAAACCATATAATGCCTTCTTTAACCTGCACACCTGGTTTTCATGTCCTTTTTGCACAAAGCCACGGGGCTGAAAAACATACACTTCTTCATTCAAGTCACGATTCAGAAATGCTGTTTTAATGCTGCAAGTGCACAAATGCTCCGAACAGTAGTCATACGGCATGTAGGTGCAAAGGTCTCATCAAAATCAATGCGTCTTTCCTGCGCATAATCCTTTGCAACAAGCATAGCCTTATACCTGTCAACTGTACCATCGGGTTTATGCTTCAGCTTGTATACCCACTTAGTACCAATGGCCTTCTTGCCAGGAGGCAAGTCACATAAAGACCATGTACCATTCTTCATTATAGCATCATATTTAGATTGCATAGCAGTCATCCAATTTTTTGAATTCTGTGCTTCATCAAAAGAAACAGGCTCATTCTCATCACAGAGACTAGACGCAGCCATAGCATAGCAATCTGATGCAAAGGAGGCACTATGAGAGCCTGAACGAGTATGATATGACAAAGGTGCATCTAATTTGCTGTCACACAAAGTCTGCACCACCCATTTTGGCATAGTTTTTGCCTGCTCAATATTAGCTCTCTCATCAACAAGTGCATCATGTAAATCTGCATTAGAAATGGAATGATCTGCATCATCATATGAAACCTGCAAAGGCTGAGAAGTTGCCTCATTAGGACTAGCACTAGACTGTCCACCTGTAAAAAGAGGCATCAAAGTATCATACATGTCTTTGGAGCTAACAGATGTCTCCTTAGTACATGAAAGAAATGGTTGAATAGCATCTTCCACAAAGACAACATCACGACTAACCAGAATGCATTTAGTCTGTGGATGATACAGACGATAGCCTTTACTTTCAGAACTATACCCAACAAAAATACATTTTACTGCCTTATCATCCAATTTTTTGCGATGTTGTTTAGGCACTAGTGCATATGCCAAAAACCAAAAACACGCAGATGAGAAACAAATGGCTTGCGGTCATGCCAAGCCTCATATGGAGTGATAGATTGCAGCGTTTTAGTGGGACACCTGTTCAGTACATATGCAGCACACATGACAACCTCAAGCCAGAAAATATGTGGTAGAGCCTGACTTTTGACCATGCACCTCGCCATCTCCATGAGTGACTTGTTCTTTCGTTCAGCAACTCCATTCTGTTGAGGTGTATACGATACTCTACACTAGTGTTTTATCCCACGTGCAGTCAGAAATGCATTAAAATCAGAAGACATATATTTCCCCCCTCGATCATAACGGAGGGTGCCCATTTTACATGCTGACAGATTTTCAGCCAAAACAAAAAACTGTTTAAAACAGATGAACACTTCGGACTTTGCTTTGAGTGGATATACCCATGCATGCCTGGAAGAATCATCAATGAAAGTCACGAAGTAAAGGTAATTTCCAAAAATAGGTGTCTGCATAGGACCACAGACATCACTATGTACAAGCTAAAATTTCTGTGTAGCCCGAACTGAATCATCTTTTGGAAAGGAGGAACACTTCATTTTGCCCAAAATACAAGCTTCACAAACATGTTTTCCAGGTGCCTCAAGTTTGGGCAAAGAGGACACCATTTCAGATTTCTGCAGGCGTAGCAAACTAGCAAAATTCAGATGACCAAAGCGTGCATGCCAAAGCTTTGCATCTGACATAGCCTGAGAATCATTTACTGCACATGCAAAATCATTTTCAGATCTTTCATAGTCTATGAGCTTATACAACCCACGACATAAAATGCCAGAAGCAATAATAACATCGCCATTTGACAAATCATGAACTGTACACCTGTCATCAATAAATTTCACAACCAAGCCAATCTTGGCTAATGCAGAAACTAATAACAGATTTTTCTTGATCCCTGGCACAAATAAAGCATCTGACAAAGTGAAAGAACTACCATCAACAGTAGTCAAAATGATCTTAGCAACTCCCATAACAGAATAAGAGGAGTTGTTGGCGCATGTAACAGTATTCCCTATAGGGACAGGCTCGAGTGAAGAGAAAAAACTGCGCTACGAGGTAATATGTTTGGTCGCCCCACTGTCAAAGTACCAAACATCTAAGTCTACTACAGACATGCACTACTCATGAGAAGATGGGTCAAAACTGCAAACAATAGTAAACGCCCATTCTTCTTCCTGCACAAGATTAGCAGACTCTGTTTTTGGTTTAGAGGCCTCTGCAACAACCATTCCAGTCTCTTTCTTCTTTGCCTCTTTAGCAAACAGTTTGGACAGTTCTTTATGATATGATCATTTCCTTTACAGTAAGATAAATTTTTGCTTTTCTGATTTCTTTTCATCTTTGTCTTCCCTCTTCGATTGTGCAGCATTAGCAGATTTCTGCTTACTAGTAGAAGAGCTCCATTTTCCTTTGCCCTTCTAACTATCCAAGAAAGCTTGATCTGCAACATGCATAATGGACCTGTTCTGCCTGGACTGATCTTCCTGCAATAGAACTGAGACGAACTCCTCAAATTACAAGGCATTTGGATTGCCTTTCATCATCAATCGAAGAGTAGAAGCAAAACTCTGATATGAATCAGGAAGACCATTCAGAACGGTCTGCACAAGTGAGCTATCTAGTATAACCTCATCAGTAGAAATCAATTGTTCATTCAAGTCTTTGATCTTTGTTAAAAAAATGTCCATAGAATCACCTTCATTCATGTGCTCACTCTCCAACTGTTTTTAGAGGTAAGCAACACGAGCCTCATTCCTAGCTTGGTACAATGTGGTAAGTGTATCCCAAGCATCCTTAGCTGTTCTACAAGAGCGAATGTGAGGAATAATGGCACGTTTGACATAAAAATCTATCAATGCATGTGCCTGGGCATTTTTGCCATCCCAACGAATGTGCTCTACAGTAGGTGCAGTAAAAACCGCAGCACGAACAGGATTATGCAGAATATCATCATCTTCGACACCTTTTGCCTCAGCTTCTGTACCTACAATTGTAACAATTGCAGGTGTGATAGGACGT
The DNA here is from genome assembly GCA_020310875.1 of Ceratopteris richardii. NCBI lineage: Eukaryota > Viridiplantae > Streptophyta > Polypodiopsida > Polypodiales > Pteridaceae > Ceratopteris > Ceratopteris richardii. Next base: position 137,007,261 of record CM035411.1, read on the forward strand.
TTTTCAACACCCTGCATAATGTTCCACAGTCCTTTTGCAACCAATACATGTCACATCATATAAGCCCATAACGGGTAGTTGGTACCATCCAACTTACCCTCAATAGCCAACATGTGGAATACATCACTGCTTTCAGCCATGTCCAGTGACTAAAATACCTTGATGCAAAAAATTGATTGTATCTCAAAAAGTTGAACAGAACTACCCATTACGAATTCTGCTAGACCTGTAGTAGACTTCGAGACGCTTATACTGGCGAACCGAAACTGGTATATACCTTTGGCATGAAAAGATGAAATAGCCTACACAAGCACTACAATAGTGCATTCGGAGGCTAAAATGACCTCAGACCGCGATTTCGGCACCACAAAGCGAAGCTGTTTTGATCTCGAAAATATGCTGAGTATGCTCACCAAAATTTGTGCGCTTCTGGGACTACAACCGGAGGAGTGTCAACGACGCCCTAGATGAAGCGAAGACCCGCTCTGATACCAATTGTTGGAGATAGACGTCTGTGGAAGCACGCGAACATCACAAGGAAGGAGAAGCTTGGAGCACAACACACAATATTGAATGTATTACTAGAGAATGTAAAAAGATAAGTAGCCCTTTTAGGGCAATAGGCGTATATACAAACTGGGGAAAAAAAAACCTCCTAAAGAGGGAAAAAAGTGCCCCGGCAGTCCTAGAGTGTTCACGCACATCATTACCTAAATATATCAATAGATTTGTATGTGACTTAGAATTCTGAAGTCACTCTTATGTCATTTTGCGGTCCTATATATGGATGGGGAGATTGACAACGACTTGCACATTATGTTCAAAGCATGAGTACTTATAGAATATGCTTGAATGCAGCATCCCTTAGTAGTAGAAGGATTTCGCATGCAGAAAATGAAAGATTATATATTGATGGAAGACCTTACATGCATGGAAATATAGCAGATTTAATAAATAGTAGTCAAGGTTACATAATAGTTCAATGACTAATTGCACATTTGAGGAGCATGAAAATAGTCATGAATCACCATACATGAGTAGAGATGTATCAAGATACATAGTGGTCAATGCTATTACTACATTGCATGTTGGTGATGAATTATTAGTGAATTACGGATGGCGTAGACCTCTGTTAAACGTTAATCGTTTACTTCCGACTTCAGGCTCAAAATACTTCAAGTTCAGCCGTTTCCGAATCTTTCCTAACCGTAAATTACCTCTGAGCCACGTGGGTCCTTGGGAGTGGTAGGGGTCTGTTAGACAGAGGCCCTGTACTATTTTCCCAACTTATTACACAATTATAATTACTTCTAGCGTCTTAGCTCCGTGCGCAGTTCTTCACAACCGATGACTGTTCGTTGTACTGGACTTAGAATTTCCGAACTAGTACTGCTATGATGATCTGAGCAGTAGTCCGGTGATTTATGTCCAGTAGAATACTCTACTTCAGTGAACGGAGATCACCTAATACGTACTCCTTCAGAACAGACAGGTATACCAAACACATACATATATATATATACACTGGAATTACAACTCATTGTATACCAACTACGAGCATCAAATGTCTTGACAACAATCGACTCGTTACAGACTTAACAATGACCTACTCGCACCTCAACCATTATAGATACTAGTTGTCATGTGATCGGAATCAATAGTGAATGTAGACTAATGCATCGATCTTGGTTATTTACAAAAAAACGTTAACACGCGAACAGTTCGGGACTACTTTCTACACTTCCACACTCCTTGTTCAGCACACTACTGACAAGTAACACACTGCAACTTATTAGCACTCAGAGGCACATTCAACCATTACCGAGCAGATTCGTAACACGAGATTACTAATTCGCACTCTGCACTATGGTGCAAATAGACGACTAGATGGAGCACAGAACAGACAGAACAGAACCGAGTAGAGTTCACTCTTCTCAATGCTCTACAAACTACAACCAGTACACTTACAATTCCCCAAAATCGGGCTCTCGGCCATTCTTCTTTCAATTCCTTATATAGAAGATTTTTTACAAGGGTGCGTAATTTTTAATTACCTGCGTGTTTCCCGAAAGGTTCTTTTACATTTAAGACACCTGTCCTAGTACATTTGTCCTTGTTTGGCGGCCGTTTAACACTAGCACGCACGGTGGGACTCGAACCCGCAGGTTCCTATGGTTCTGCTACAAGTCCTTCTAAATACATATTTCGGGCGAGCCTAAATGTTCGGGTGATTTTCTTTTTAATGGTTTCTATCATCTGAACTAAAGTATTGGGTTCTAATAACTGAGCGTCAGTTCTAACGGAGCTAATGGCTATGGCTTGGGTTAACAAAATTTCGGCGTGGGTCTGTAAGAAGGCCTCTTTTAAATGGAATTCATTGGATAATGCAGCATCCCGGGATGTCTTCATTTCGGTGACTTTCTACTGCATATCCGTGACTCGATCCTTCTGATTTTGCAATTGGTTATCGAGTCGCTCGAATTGCTGGTTCTGAAATTCAATCGTTTTGGAATATGCATCTCGTTCTCTTCAAGCATTTGCCAGATCTTTTTGGTATTTTGCTTCCCTAGTTAATTGGTGTCTAAGCATTCTGTTTACCTCGTCCAAACATTCCTGGGCTCTTCGTAGCTCGTCTTGGACTTGTTCTGCTTCTCTCTGTTGGTCTTGATTCTTCTGGATGGTTTCCTGCAATTGGGCCTTTGTTTCTTCGACCAATTCTTCTAGGGATGAGCTGATGTCTTCTTTTTCTTGGAGGGCGGTCTTCAATTCCCGGATTTCTTCGTGTGCTGCGTGTAGTAGTTGTTCTTTGGTGGCAAGCTGCTCTAGTGCTGCATCCCTTTGCTGTATCACGGCCTGGTGTGCCGAAAATTGTGCTTGGAGATCTGCTAATTGTGTCTGTAATTGATGATTCTCCATTTTTACGGCATCGACTTCTTCTTGGAGAGGGCTGATGTCGGCTTCCAGGAGGTCGACTTTATGCTGTAGGTCTTGCCGAATGGTATTTGCGACCTCACTCAGCTGTACCGGAAGTTGTTGGGAAAGGGTAATGAGCATTTGGCCCATGGCAGCCAGTTCAGAAAAGATCGGAACAGAGGGAAGGAGGAGCGGGTGTTGTGATGGTGCAGAGGTTTGGGTATGGATTTGGGGGGATGTCGGGGGTGAATAATTGGGGGAGGATAAAGAAGATTCGGAAATTGGCGGGGGGAAAGGGGTGACTGGTGGGGATTGAGGACCAGGGGATGCAATGTGAGTTACTTGATGGATGGGTTGGTGTTCACCTGTATTGTGGGCGACGGTGGATTCTACGGCCTTCAGTAGGGTGTCGAGTGCGCTGTCGATCACTTGCTGTTCGTCTTCTCGTCGTGCTGGTGCTTCTTCGGTTGAGACTGGTTCTGTTTTTGTGTGATTCTGCTGGTCGAGGTGGTCGGCCGATGATTCGTTGTGGATGGAAGTGGCTTTGTCGTGGAAGGTCTCTTCTTATTCTTCGTTTCGAGTGTCCTGATTCTTTCCGGTGGATCCTTGTACTTCGCTTTCTGAGGAGCTGATCCGAATTCTCTTATTACGGAAGAGCTGGTTGATCTCCTCATCTTCTTCTTCCTCGTCGTCGAGTGGTTGAACTGATTCTTCGTGCCTAAGTATGGGACCTTGGGGTGGTGGTTGTGCGGCAAGGATGGCTGGGAAAAGGAATGAGATGATATGGTGAAGGCGAGAGCGCGGGGTGGTACTGGAGTTGCTTCACTATAGCTACACATTCCTTATGGATTCTAAGGAAAAAGTATGATGCGAAGTTCACGAGTTCTTGGGCAGCTAAATCTAAAGCGGAATAGAATGGGCGTGAGATGCCGTAGGTGCGCTTATGCAGGTTGAGTATGGCGACTAAGAATTGCAGGGCGGATCGTTCGGGTTCGGGGCGGCAAAGAATGGCGTATTCGTTGGACGAAGAGCGGGGGAATAGTTCGGTCATGCGAGCGGTGGGAATACTAGGGCCATTTTCACGACCTTGCGGGTTGAGGCGATAGGCTTCAGCGAAGGCTTGGAAGGTGATGACTGTTCGCGAAGGGAGCGAGAGGAAGACCCATTGGCGTTCGGTGGCGGGGGACTGAGCAATGGCGGTGATGATTTGCGTGAAGAAAGGATGGGCTTCCACCGAGTGCCAAGGCAACTAAGCAAAGTTGGCCAACCCTCTGCAACGCAGGTATTCACCTACCTCGGTAGGGATACCATCGCGGAAGGCAGCATAGTTGGCTATTGCTTCCATGGCGTTTACTGAGACAGACAATGAACACGGATGCAGAATGCACGAGGGCTCAGAATACTAACATACAACACAATAGCATGTTCGGCGCTGTTGATAGAGTTAAGTAGGAACAACACGGTGGGGAGGAAAAAGGGGTGGGTATCATTGTGCAGTGCGGGAATGATGCTTTGTTTTCATGCAGGTGTGCGTACTCGAGTGACTGGTAAAGGGGGGTGGCTGGTCACATAAAGATTGTACAAAACACGGCTATTTATAAAAAGAAGAAAGAAAAAAAAGAAAAAGATTAAACAAAACGCGGTCCATCGCCGAAGAATTTAATGCGGGCTAGTGGCGTGATATGGTCGCAACTTCGACCCATTGATTACTTTTGGGAGTGGATTTCCGGTCAACGTAGTCAACCAAAAAGTTGCCGGACCGACTTGCTCTGAGACCTTAAAAGGGCCGAACCATCGTAGTTTGAACTTTCTTGTTGCTCTATCGGATTTTGCGTTATAGAAGAGTACAAGCTGACCTACCGAAAAGATTGGAGTCTTCAAATAGCGATCGTGTGTCTTGGCTTGCCTTAGTTGTACTTCGCGTATGGTTAAAAAGCTGAGCCATCGGTGCTCATCAAGTTCTCTAAGTGCTTCCATTCGTGCTGTCAGCGAATCTTCCGGTAGCATCTTCTGAGTGATTGCTACTCGCAGACTTGGGATGACTACTTCCATGGGTGCTATTGCTTCTAAGCCATAAGCTAGTTTGAAGGGTGTCAAGCCTGTTGTTACCTTATATGTAGTTCGGTATGCCCATAATACTGCAGGTAGTAGTTGATCCCATCTTTCCGGTGCTTCCATGATCAGTTTCCGGAGGATATTCACTAGTGATTTGTTTGTACTTTCGGCCAAACCATTGGCGCGAGGGTAATATGGAGAGCTGAGTTTATGTGTCACCTGGAATGATTGGGTGAGTACCTTCATTAACTGATTTACGAAGTGCGTACCTTGATCTGTCACTAACTTGAGTGATAAGCCAAATCGTAGGACGACATCATTTAGCAGACATTTTGCTACTACAACCGCTGTAGCAGACCGTAAAGCCCAAGCTTCTGCCCATCTCGTTGCATAGTCTGTACAGGTTAGTATGTATCTGTTGTTACTGAAGACTGCTGGAGGTGTGATTGGACCGATAAAATCTAATCCCCATTTCTGAAATGGTTCGAGTGGCATAATAGGCTGCAAGGGAAAGAAGTGTCGTTGCAGTGGTTGTCCAGACCTTTGATAGGTATCACAGTTTTTGATGAATTGGGCCACATCTCTGTACATAGTTGGCCACTAGAGACCTCCTTGCAGAATTTTCCGGTGAGTCAAATCTGTGGCAGAGTGACCACCAGTAGGGGTCGAATGAGCCATTGTGATGACCGAGTTAATTTCATGCGGAGGAACACATCGAAGTAAGATTCCGGTGTGATCTACATAATATAGTTCTCCCGCAACTAACCGGAATCGGCGGCTAAAGACTGCAATTTTCCTTCGAACTGCCTTGGCAGTCTCAGATGGAAAGAGTCCTTCGGTGAGAAAAGTTAGGATCTGATCATAATATGTAGGTGTTGCTTGTGATTCGGCAGTCTCATCGGTCAGTGGCTCAGAACTATAAATTGCTGGAGTCGTGTCATCTATGCCTATCGGAGCTTCACCAGAATCTAGACGAGATAAGAAATCTGCTAAGGCATGTGCATTTCCAGGTCGGTGAATGACTTCATAATCGAATTCCTGCAAAAGTAGCACCCAACGTGCTAATCGTCCTCCTAAATGCTGCTGTCTTACTAGATAGACGAGGGCAGCATGATCCACATGGAATGTGAATCTCCGGCCTAGTAGATAATGTCTGAACTTTTTGATGGAGTAAATTAATCCTAGACATTCTCTTTCGGTGGTAGAATAGTTCTTTTCTGCAGGTGCAAGCCTTCTGCTGGCGTAATAAACAGGGCGAAACCACTTATGTGTTTGCTGCATCAGAATACTACCGATCACAATATCTGAAGCGTCGACAAAAACATGGAATGGATTGTCCCAGTCCGGTGGTTGTGAGATTGGTGCCTGCGTCAATAAATACTTGAGTCGATCAAATGTGGTTTGGCATTCTTGAGTCCATTCGAACTGTCGGGGAGTTTTGGTGATTAGTCTGTTCAGTGGTACAGCCAGATGAGCAAGCCACCGTAAGTGTCTGCCATGCCACCGTACTTGACCCATGAAACGCATTACTTCTTTCGGAGTAGCGGGTACTGGGGCTTCTAAAATTGCCGAAATCTTATCTGGGTCTACTCGGATACCTTGGGCAGATACAATATGACCAATTAGTTTGCCACATGAAACGGCAAACACAGATTTGCTTGGGTTAAGGCAGAGTCTGTAGTCTCGACACTTTTGGAAACAACACCGTAGATGAAGCAAATGTGCCATCATCTTTCCAAAAATCGAGAAGTCATCGAGATATACTTGCATAAACGAATTGAGATAAGGAGAGAAAATCTCCTGCATACATCGTTGAAAGGTGCTTGGTGCATTTCTTAACCCAAACCACATTACTGTACAAGCAAAGACACCCCAATTGGTAATGAAGGCAGTTTTTGGTATATCTGCTTCAACCATTCTAACCTGATTGTAACCACTGTATCCGTCTAAGAATGAATACATTTCGTGGCCTGCTACCCTATCAAGCATGGTATCCAGAAAGGGGATCGGGAAAGGATCCGGTACTATTGCTGCGTTTAATTTCCGGTAGTCTACACAGATTCGCAGTTGCTTATTTTTCTTTGGTACGATCACAATTGGTGAAATCCATTCAGCATGTTCTATTGGTACGATGAATCCGACCTTTAATAATCTATCAAGCTCGGCTTTTACCTGTGATGCATAATTGGGATTCATCCGGTAGCTGGGTTGCTTATTCGGTTTAGTTTCAGGCTTCAGCATGACTCTGTGCTGATAGATGTGCGGATCTAATCCTTTCTTGTCTTTGTAATCCCATGCAAAGACGTCTAAGAATTCGCGAAGTAGTCGAATCAAATCAGCCTTAAATATTTCCGGTAAGTTTTGCCTTATCTTTACAGGTCGTGGATGATCTTCGTCTCCTAGATTGTACGAGGTCAACTGGTCTTCGGAGACATAAAACTGTTGCGGTTTCTCTGTATCGTCTGTTGACCTGAATAGTGATTGTAATTCATCGTCATGTGTTGAAACAATATCTTCCTGCTTAGTTTTTTCGGTGATTGGTACAACTGTACAAACTGAAGTGCTCCAATTATCTATCACGGACTGTAGATCAACAGTCCCTAAGGTCATTAAATCAGCGTTATTCTTCAGAAATTCCTCTTCTTCATCATCTGATAGTCCATCTAACATGTGGACTGGTTCAGCAAAATATGGTCTGGCGTGAAGTTCGCAAGGTTGTATAGCATCTAATTTTACCACATATCTACGGTTGGCATCTTTGAACGTAAGCTCTTCTGCAGACCAGTCCTGTATTACCTTCGCATGCTTCAGCCAAGGTCGACCGAAAAGAAGGTTGTAATCCAAAGTGGATTTCGGCAGATCTAGTATAACAAAATTCATTTTGAAGGTCGTACCTTGTAAAGTAATGGGTACATTTCGCACAAGTCCTACGGGATGGACTCTAGATTGATCTTCCATTTTGACAAAAAATTGAACTGGTTCGATTTCGGTCCATCCTAACCTATTGCATAAGGCTGTAGTCGCAATGTTAACACCAGAGCCTCCATCAATCAATACCTGTGTAATTTTATGATTCTTATACCATACTGTAATCAAGGGAACTGAATGATCAACCGTAGAATCAGGTTCCGGTTGAACTGCTGCTGTCGCTGGAATACAAGAAGGTACCGGACTGAACTGTTGCTGGAACTGTTGTCGAATCCCAGGTACAATGCTAGTAGTTGGCCTAGAGGCAAGGTGATAGATGCTTTGGATAAAATTTCCCAGGCCTGTTGAGATTGGTTATCCTGCTCTTTTGAACTTGAGGTCTCTGCTGATGCAGAAGTATCTGTTGTTATGTCTACTGCTGATGATGGCTCCGCTGCTGCTTCCATTTGTTGTGTTCCTTCCTTTGTCGATGAGGTCTGAGTCACCGGAATAGGTTCTGGGAACACTGGTGGTTCTGTTGCAGTCCAGTGACTAGCCTTGTTATACATCCTATGTTGTTCTCGTATACCCGGTTCGAATATTTCTGCTGCTGACTGCAGCTGTTTACCTTATCGGGTATGGACTGTAGCAGTTTGCGTTTCTACCGGTGTAATTTGTACCATGTTGGCCATTGGGTTTTGCCGCTCCTTCTTCCTTTGATCATACTCAGCTGCATCCTTGCAAAATCTTCTAATGTGTCCGAATTCACCACAAAAATGACAGCGTGGTGGTGGTAAATTGGGATTTTCTGGTGGTGGTTCGTTTTGCCAGCGGTTTGCATTATAATTATTGTTCCTCTGTCCTCGGTAGTTCCGATATCCCTGCGGTTGATTGTTTCTCAGTTGCGGAGGTACATAGTGATTCGCTGGCTGTCCATGTTCTTGAATAACAACATTGACTGTTGCTGTTCCCTGTATTCTGGCATTGTAGACACAATTTCCGGTGGTGTGTCCGGCAGTGTTGCAGATAGCGCAGAACGTTTGATTTAGCGCACAATTGGCACTAGTATGACCTGAATTTTTGCATGTGATACAGTACACTTGTCTGGTTATATCTTCAGTCATAGTTTTGTTCGTTTTTAACCAGTCTAGATCTTCTGTAAATCCACCGACCTTGGATTCCAGTTGCAGAGCCATGGCAATGACTGCATCCAGCGTCATTGCTCCGACACATCTTATGATCATGATCTGTTTCAATTGCGGGGTTAAACCATTGATAAACCACTGAGTGATGACATCATCCGGTAAGTTAGCGTGGGCCTGTGGTATCCGTCGCAAGTGTGTTCTAAAAAGTGTAGCATATTCCTGGACAGTCTGATTTGCCTTCTGTCGGTTGTTCTGTAAATAATCAAAGATTTCGGCAGGATTCTTCTTTAGCCTGAATCGTTGCAGAAAAGCATCTCGTACTACATCATAGGTACCGAAATGATTAATGTCATATTCCGTAAGCCATCTAGCTGCTTCATTGACCAGTGTAGATTGAAAAACAATGGCCTTATATGCCTGATCCGGTGGATGGTTAAGGACTGCATAACTGATCTCGAAAGTGCGTACGTGAGCATCCGGATCATCTCCTGGGAATCCACCAAATTTCGTGTATGTTACTCCTGTTGGAGGCGGCCTTGGTTGACATAACTGTTGTTGCTGTTGTTGTCCATTCATTGTGAGTGTATTCGGCCTTTCTTCTGTATCTTGAGGTTGATTGGTTGAACTATCAGAACTTGGATCGCCGGATGGCGTGCCTTCCGGTGTGCTGTTTTTGCGTAGGATACTTCGGATCTCTGCTTCGAACAGCTTACCTTCCTTCTGGATGTCCAATATCCGAAATCTTTCTTCCAAGCACGCTGGTTGGGTTGAGGATTCCGCAAAAAATGCTAAACCTTGGCCGCCAGTTAGTGTTTCTATCACCGGAATATCACCGGAGTGAATTGAAATTGTGCCAGAATGCAGTGTTTTTCCGCGTTTATCGATTTCTTTTCCTAGAGTATTTCTGATTGTGGATAACTCTGAATCTTTATCCAAGATTGTTAAACTGGTTTCCAGCGGCGTCTTCGTAGATTCTGGAATTACTATATTTTCGATAGGCTGGGTCGAAGTGACACCAGAATGTACCAAAGGCGTTGATCGTTCCACCGGAATATGACCGGAATTAATTCTAACGTCCTTAACTTGCTTGACCACTGGGTCAGACCGCGTTATACCTTCTTCTTCTAGGGTTGTCTTTAGTACGTTACGTACTTCAGCCTTATGGTTCTTAGGATACGTTCCGCCAGACCGAGTAACCGGCATGTATCATTGCGTAGTAGCACTATCTGAGCAGTTGGCAGCAATCTGGCTCTGTTGCTACCGTCAGTCAATCGAACGATAAACGTGATGTTTGATTCTGAAAACCAGCTGGCACGCTAATGCCACTTTTCATAGATAACTGGCAACCCGATGCCACTTTCCCACAGATGGCGCCAAATGTTCAACGTTAATCGTTTACTTCCGACTTCAGGCTCAAAATACTTCAAGTTCAGCCGTTTCCGAATCTTTCCTAACCGTAAATTACCTCTGAGCCACGTGGGTCCTTGGGAGTGATAGGGGTCTGTTAGACAGAGGCCCTGTACTATTTTCCCAACTTATTACACAATTATAATTACTTCTAGCGTCTTAGCTCCGTGCACAGTTCTTCACAACCGATGACTGTTCGTTGTACTGGACTTAGAATTTCCGAACTAGTACTGCTATGATGATCTGAGCAGTAGTCCGGTGATTTATGTCCAGTAGAATACTCTACTTCAGTGAACGGAGATCACCTAATACGTACTCCTTCAGAACAGACAGGTATACCAAACACATACATATATATATATACACTGGAATTACAACTCATTGTATATCAACTACGGTCAACAAATGTCTTGACAACAATCGACTCGTTACAGACTTAACAATGACCTACTCGCACCTCAACCATTACAGATACTAGTCGTCATGTGATCGGAATCAATAGTGAATGTAGACTAATGCATCGATCTTGGTTATTTACAAAAAAACGTTAACACGCGAACAGTTCGGGACTACTTTCTACACTTCCACACTCCTTGTTCAACACACTACTGACAAGTAACACACTGCAACTTCTTAGCACTCAGAGGCACATTCAACCATTACCGAGCAGATTCGTAACACGAGATTACTAATTCGCACTCTGCACTATGGTGCAAATAGACGACTAGACGGAGCACAGAACAGACAGAACAGAACCGAGTAGAGTTCACTCTTCTCAATGCTCTACAAACTACAACCAGTACACTTACAATTCCCCAAAACTGGGCTCTCGGCCATTCTTCTTTCAATTCCTTATATAGAAGATTTTTTACAAGGGTGCGCAATTTTTAATTACCTGCGCGTTTCTCGAAAGGTTCTTTTACATTTAAGACACCTGTCCTAGTACATTTGTTCTTGTTCGGCGGCCGTTTAACACCTCCAAGAGCACCTTTTAGCTAGAGAGAGAATGAAAAATTTTTGTCCATATTTAATAACTTGTGTATTTAATTTTATGTTTAAAGTTTACTTTTTATTCATTTATGGAATACTAATTAAGACCTCATTTATCAAAAGCTTCTATGAGCAGGCTACGCAAAAGTGATGTTGTGGAATATGCAAGGTTGAAAGATCTATATTCAAAAGAAGATAAATTACAAGATTTGTGCGACAATGATGAAGATGATGGGATGGCAGATTTTATTGAGGATTGGTATCAAAATGACAGTGAGAGCATTGATATTTCTAAAAAAGAGAAATATCTTCGAGAGGAATGTCTAAAGCATGTATATGAAGGAAGTCGTTTGACACGACTAAGTGCGAGCTTACTTATTCTCTATGTTTGAAAACGTTTTGGATGGAGTAACGTATCTATTTCGGTACTATTAAGGTATAATTTTCAATTTTCTATCTATTTATATAAAAACATGCATAAATATATGCATATAAATACATGCATATATAGACTTACACATAATTATACATGAATGCATACACACATATAAACATACACACACATATACACACATACACATGTTATGAATGTAAGGTCAAATTATACATACCTGTATCGAATGAAGATGTTTTGTCCATCTAGCCTTTAGAATTGTCCACCAAACCTTTAGAATCTTCCTGACATATTTGTTTCTTCTATTCTAGTCAACCTAATACCTGTGCTGCTAACTCTTTTAAGCACTTTGCATACAAATATTAAGTATCAGTTAACTATGGAATGGGAGGACCAAATTTAACTTGAAGATTTTGAAGGATGAAAAAATAATTTTAAAGGATGGGCAGAAAGAAAGTGTCCATTCAATGTAGGTTTTTATTCTTACTTTAGCTAAGGTAAGAACAAGAACTTGCATTGAAATGGACACTTTCTGTCCGCCATCCTTTAAAACTATTCATGCATCTTTCAAAATCTCAAGATAAATTTGGTCCTCCTATTTTCCAAATGACCTAATACCTCCATAGCTAACTGATACTTTATATTTGTAAACAAATATGTAAGCCTTAATTAGCAAGGCAAGTAATAGATTTAATATAAAATGGGAGACAACCAGACGATTCAATGGTCTACAAACCACAATAAACAAAACGAAATTAGAAATGAAATGAAATATACACAGCTACACATGCATACATACACATACATCCATACACATATATATACACATAAACATACATATACACATGTTATGAGAGTAAATTCAAATTATACATACCTATATTGAATGAAGATATTTTGTCCATCCAACCTTTGGAATTGTCTGCCCAACCTTTAGAATCTTCTTGACACATCTGCTTCTCCTATTCTAGTCGACTTAATACCTGCGCTGCTAACTCTTTTATGAATTTTGCATACATATTAAGTATGAGTTAGCTATGGAGGTATTAAGTCATTTGAAAAATAGGAGAAGTAAATTTACCTCGAAGAATTTGAAGGATGAAGTATATATTATGATCCTCGTTGATTCAAGTAGCTATATATAGAGGCATAAGGTTGGGAGGAGAGACATCTCTCTAGTAGGACGTCAGAGGAATAGATGAAATGTGTATATATACTTCAATCAAAATTAGTGTTTCCGAATTAGGATTTTTGAAATAGGATTTATGAAATAGGACTTCTGAATTAGAATATTTATAATAGGGTTTTTGAATTAGGATATGTATATGTGTACACACACACACACACACACACACACACACACACACACACACACACACATATATATATATATATATATATATATATATATATATATATATATATATATATATATATATATATATATATATATATATATATATATATATATATATATATATATATTAGTGTTTCTGAATTAGGATTTTTGAAATAGAATTTATGAAATAGGATTTCTGAATTAGAATATTTATAATAGGGTTTTTGAATTAGGATATGTATATGTGTATACACACACACACACACACACACACACACACACACACACACACACATATATATATATATATATATATATATATATATATATATATATATATATATATATATATATATATATATATATATATATATATATATATATATATATGTGTGTGTGTGTGTGTGTGTGTGTGTGTGCATGTGTGTGTATGTATGTGTATCTATATGTGCATATGCATGTGTGTGTATGTGTATCTATATGTGCATATGCATGTGTGTGTATGTGTATCTGTATGTGCGAATGCATCTGTTGTGTGTGTGTGTGTATGTATGCATGTGTATGTGTATATATGTATGTAAATATCGTTATGTGAGTCTATGTGTGTGTACATATGATTATGTATGTGTATGTGTGTGAGTATGTGTATGTGTCTATGTGTGTATTCATTATATGTGTGTAACTGCATGCATGTGTATGTGTGTGTATGTATAAATGTGCATGTATGTGTATATGTGTGTAAATGTGCATGTATGATGTATATGTGTGTGTATGCATGTATTTGTACCTCTAGTCTCGCTATTTTCTCTCTCTCTCTCTCATATACATACATACATACATAAACACACATACTCATATCCACATATATATACATAAAAGCAATGCGTGTCGTGCATTTGCATCTCTTTTAGACACCACTTATGCAACCATCCTGTCCCAAACTCTGTCTCAAGGGAACTAAGTACCTATTTTTTATCCCTCTCATCATGCTCACTACAAAAATAAAAAAAAATCATGTAAATAAAACATAAGATATTTATTTCAATTTATATGTAAAATTTATACTTACTTCGACTGCAAGTGGACAAGGCATAGGTAAGAGTCACATAATGCTTGCATTCTTCTCTTGAACTCCAATCCATTCCCTATGTACACAATGTTTCCCTCTGGCTCTATATCGCACTCTAGCCCTAAGGTGCCTATGCATGTCCTCATAGGCACCTGTGCTTTGCTATCATGATTTGGAGGTGGTATAGGTGTCCTGAAAATAGATAGATAAAAATAAGTAAAAATATGTGTTATAATATCATTAAAAGATTTTGTAAAAGAAAACATACCTATGATAATATAGCTATCTTCCTGCATGTGGAGCCGCAGAAGAGCCCTCCTCTTATAGTTGGGTAAGCATCTGGATCGTAAAATCCAGCTCATCATCAGCCATCTCTGAGTACTCGTGCTTGATGATCCCTAGAGCATCAGGTGGAACTCTTGCTCTCATAAGACTTTTTATGAGAGTGAGTTTCGCCTTTCTCTCTCTACTAGGATCCATACTACCTGTACATGTAAAACGAAATGGGTTAGAAATCAATATATATACGTGTACATATGTATGTGTGTATATGTATATATAGGTGTATATGTGTATGTAGGTGTATATGTAAGTGTGTGTATGCATGTAAGTATGTATGTATGCATATGCATGTGCATTATGTATGCAAATGTATGCATGTGTGCGTATGTGTGTGTATATGCATGTAAGTATGTATGTATGCATATGCATATGCATACATAATGCATATGCATATGCATACATAATGCATATGCATATGCATACATAATGCATATGCATATGCATACATAATGCATATGCATATGCATACATAATGCATATGCATATGCATATGCATATGCATACATAATGCATATGCATATGCATATGCATATGCATACATAATGCATATGCATATGCATTATGTATGCATATGTATGCACGTATGTGTATGTGTGTGTGTATGTGTCCATGTGTGTGTGTATGTGTGTGTGTGTGTCTATGTGTGTGTCTATGTGTGTATATATGCGTGTATCTATATATATGTGTCTATATGCATGTGTATGTATGTGTGTAAATGTGTGTGGATGTGTGTGTGTAAGTGTGTAAGTGTGTATGTGTGTATGTGTGTGTCTATGTGTGTATATACGTGTGCATCTGTATATATATGTCTATATGCATGTGTATGTGTGTGTGTAAATGTGTGTGGATGTGTATATGTGTCTATGTGTGTATGACCAAGGTTCAATTCTTTGAGTCTCTAGAAGTCATCAGCCTTTTCTAAAAAATGAGAGGGTCGAAAGATTAACTCTCATTCCTTGCATAGCAAAACATGATATATCCTTTCAAAAACAACACGAATAGCGTGGCGGAGTGGTTGATTCGGATCCTCTGAATTTAGGTTGTATGTCTTTGCTAAGCATCTTTATAAATTTGTAACAAAGATAGTCGGCGATCCTACTACCTGAGTTTGGATATGTTGTTTGATGTTTGAACAACATAGTACCATTTTGCAAAAGAAACTCACGAATGGCGAACACAAAAGTACATGATGTTGACTGTATCTATTTGAACTCGAAATGATGCCTAAAGGGTGAGGATTCCACTCGAAAACGATGCCCACAATGTGAGGAAGAAGATGATGAGAATGAGGTCTCCATGGAAGCTTAATCAAGCTCTGATACCAATGCAAGAGAATGACTATTACGACCTCCACGTGCTAGAGAGATGACTCTCCTCCCAACCATATGCCTCTATATATAGCTCTCACTAGCGGGCTGCGTTCTTGGGCAGGTGGATTCTAACCATCCATGTGTCGGCCATGTAATTGCATGTGTGCGAAGTGTCCCACTTAACTGCAGTTAATTCAAGTGGATGCTTCTAGAAGGCTCTAGAGCTCTTTGGGCAAAAATACTCTTCCCATGTAGCCCATGGGGGTTGAACACAAGACCTATTCCTTCACACCCTTGAGACTTAACCACTAAGCTAAGTGGATCACATGACCTCCTAGTAAGCCTAGACTCAAGATCTTTGGTCATACACACAAGTGACCAAATGATATGATTTGAGGTCCGTCTGAATCGACTAGACCCTTAGACCATAAACTTACTTTATTACACCCCTCGTTCACTTTGATTGAGGTGTTGATTCTTTCCAACCAAATGCATGTAATAGCAGAACACCCATTCAATATAGGCTTGCAAAACCATGGGCTACTTTTTGCATAAAGTTGTTCCATCATCCAAATAGGGAGGTTGATCGTCAGCACTGTGGTCTTAGCCATGTATAAATTCAACCATATCCGCTTGTATGGTTGAGTGAGAGGATCCCATCCAAGGAAAGAACAGAGTTGCCACATCCTGAGTGGCACTGAAATATTCGATACCATGGAAGCCATGTCCTTAAGCTTCACCATATTTCTATTCTTCATATTGTTTAGAACTAGAGCCTTCTTCTTTGAGGGAATATGGATACCTTGCATGTTGAGGGCCTCATGTACTAAGTTCAAGGTGAGCTTGAACCTCTTTATCTCATTGTTACACAACAAGGAAGGAATTACAAAGTTGGCACACATGTCTTTAACGATACTTGGTTGCAAAGTATAAATCAAATAGTAGCACCGCATGAAATTTGGTTTGGGGAATGGTTTGTTGAGATAGTCTACCAACCCTCCTCTCTATCATATGGCTTATAATGCCGATGTGTTTTTGAGCTTCTCAAATTCATGGGTGAAGAAATGGTAACTGCCCCAAATGTTGTTGAATTCACATTTGGAATACAAGATGTCTGGGGTGTCTCCAAGGGGTCCAACCAACTCATGGAACCAATGTGAATGGTTGTTTAGCGATTCTATTTGACCACCAAGGGGATCTTTAATTGATATAACTCTCAGATGCTTGAATTCAGATGGCCTTTTGGTGAAAAGTTCCAAAATGGGTAGGTTACTGATATCAATGGGTTGGAAATTAGGTCTTGCTTCAACCATGGCTCACTAATGCGAGTGGTGCTCTTTATCAATCTACTCGAATAAGAATAACATATTAGTATTGTCTAAGAAACCTGATAAGGCCTTGTTCTTTTTACAATATCAACATTTCTCCCTTGATCCATGTGTGTAGATTTAGTGATTGAGTGCATGAAAGGTGTGTGATGTAATGAGAATGTGAATTAGTGTGAAGCCTAGATGCATACTGGGGCAATGCATTAGCTCATCATGCTCTTAATAGTATACAAGTATGTTGCATGGTTGGTTCACGTGGTAATTTACAATGCTTGACTCTCTAGAACTCCCTTATGGGATTACGAGATTTTCCTTTAGGATTATACATGGTTCTTGATGATGACTTAAATTGGTTATGGGACTATTTAGGTACCCATTTCCAATTTGTTGTAGGAAAAAATTTATGTGATGACTCTGTTACAATAGCTCTTTGTATATATTTATGGGGGTTGGGATGGACTATGACCGACTAGAACCTAAGATATGTGTAGAGATATGAGCTTGCAAGAAGGTTTTAGGCACCCAAACAACTGGAAAAAATGTTCGTCCATCAATGATGCTAGGAGAGGGATTCCTCTTAGTTTGGCACATATCCATGTGGTATCTATGGGCTTCAGAAGAAGGATGATAATCTTCATTCCTAGGTTGTTCTAGGCCTCGCCTTCACAACTTCATCTTTTAAATGTTTTCTAAGGCTTTTGCATGCGCTTCTTCTCATATCCTTATCTCTTGTTACTTGTGTTTCGCATCCACATTAAGTCATTTGAACATCTCTTCTATCAAATGCTCTTTATAGATCTTGACTCGACACTCACTGATGTAGTTTGATAGCACATCTCCTTCTAAGTTGCCTAATTGGACAACTACACTTGTTGATATCCTATTGATAATCATGGATCCATAGCCACATCTCTCTAATTTCCATGCATGTTGCTTCAATGTGTACACCAAAACTAAATCACCAGCTTTCAAGCCTATATCATTCACATGTGAATCCAAATAAATGTTTTGTCTTTTCTTTGTTGCATATATGTTGTGTCTTGTTCTCAATCTAGTCTCACCTAATCCTTCTAAATCAAAGATCAAGGATGATAGCTCATGACATGTCCACTGATGCTCTTGTGCAACCTTGAGTGTGGGTATCAAGAAATATAATAAATTTTTGTCAAAAATCATTTGAAAGGGAAAGGCATTGAGTACCATTTTGTAGGCAACTCGATACACCCAAAAAACATGATGAAGTTGTTTATCCCAATCCGAGTGTTTGTTATTTACAAGCTTGGACAATACATTGCACATGATCTTCTTTGTACTTTTAGCTTGCCCATTTGCCTATGGGTGATAGGGAGCTAACTTCTTATGGATGGCAATGAAATCTTGTAAGATATTCAATGACCTCATCCTAGAAGTGTGTTGTTAGAAAAATGCGTTTCGAAGCAACAAAGTTTGGTCTAGCCGACTGGCACAAGACCAGCCCTTGAGCTTATGGAGACTCAAATAGACCTTATAAGCATGTGCTAAGTGCAAAGAAACACACTATGTACTTTGGAGCATCAAGGAGAATGAGTTGACACAAAACAGATAGGTTCGTGGGTCCACTAGCTCAAAAAACTTACTATTTATGGAAGAGATAATGAACTTCAAATGCCCATAGCGACCAGCGTGATTACAATTAGAAAAAATCCTTTTATGGGCGTGATACACATAGGATTGAGTGTATAGAATGCACAAAATTTTAATGAATAAGAAAAATATGCTATAGGAATGAATGAGACATTCACTAGTGGTACTTTCTATTTTTCAGGAATACGTAGAGATTGACCCCGACACAGAAAAACGCAGATTTCCCCCCATCTACTAAACCCAATGCTATGAAAATTTAGAAGCATAAACTAGACACTAATAGCTTTCCAATGAGCTATCTTTCACTCAATTTGGAGCTCTGGAGAGAGAGCAGCAGCCTCTGCAAGATCACTGCTTGCGAAGAAGATGATGCAGAGAATTAAAGGAGCAAGACAATAATGGTCACAAGTGTATGTATATTGCTTCCATGTATTTTACAAGTGATTTCAAGTCTTTATATAGACTATAGGAGTGTTCCACGACTTCTACAAGTGAATTTTGAATTCAAATGAAGGTGGGAATGGTTGTTGGAGTGAATCAATTAACTTTCCTACAATCTAGGAAAAGTGAAGATCTAGTTTGATCTACTTTTAGGTGATTTGATTTGTTGATTGAATGCAACTTCAACCACCACAAATTCGTGGGATTTGGGCTTTATCTTTCTACCTTTACATGTGTAAAGCTCAAGGCTTTTACAATGGTAAATGAACCATCAAAAATCTCTCAAAAAAATACAATAAATGAGCATAAGAAAAAGAACTCTCCAATGGATATTCTTTCGACACGATAGCCTTTGATGTAGATCAAATCCACCTCAAGAATAATGTAAGCTTCATGTTCCAACATCTCCCCCTCAAGCTAAAGTATGCTTGAGTCTTCATTCTCTGATAGGTTGAATACCTGCGTAGCTTTGAATCTACAAAGCTTTGTTCCATAAAGTGCCTTCATCATCATATCTGCTACTTGCTTTTTTAGTTGGAACAAAAGAAATGTCAATCTCCTTTGCCATGAGCTTCTCCCTGATGAAGTGGTAATGGACTTCTATGTGCTTGGTTCTCGCATGGAAAATAGGATTTGCCGCTAGATGCATGGAACTTACATTATCTCCAAACATGTGAGGTTTGGAACTCACAAGTCCCAAATCTGTATACAATGCTTTTAACCATATTGCCTCTTGAGTTTCTATGGTCAAGCCCCTGTACTCTGCTTCAGTTGAGGATAAAGCAACTGTTGGTTGCTTCTTGGAACTCCATGACACTAGCTTCGAATCTGCAAATGCTAAGTAACCATATGTACTTTTTCTTTGATCCTTAGCTCCTGCCCAATCTGCATCTGAGTAGATTTTCATATCCAAATCTGAAGAGTAAGGATAGAATATACCTTCGTTGATTGTACCTTTGAGATACTTAAGTACTCTCTTAGCCGCATCCATGTGTGGTCTTCTCGGTGAGTGCATGAATTGACTAAAGCACTCCCACACTATATGAGATGTTTGCCCTTGTATGAGAAGCATATATCAAGCTACCTACCAAGCTTTGATACTCTTTAATGTCTTCAATTTTCTCACCTTCATAAACACTTAGTTTATGATTCATCTCCAAAGGTGTACCTGCAGGTTTAGTGTTCTTCATTTTGAACTTGAGAAGAAGATCCTGAATGTATCTTCTCTGAGTCAAATACATTCCTTCATCTGTGTATATCACCTGCATACCTAGGAAATATGTGAGCTCACCTAGGTCACTGATTTTGAACTCCTCTTGCATGTGTCTCTTGATCCTTTGAATGCCATTTAGATCATCACCTGTCACAATAATATCATCTACATATACACACAGATAGATAACCTCATTGTGATCCCTTTTGATGAATAGAGAAGGATCTGAGCTGCTAGCTTTGAACCCTTGATCTTGAAGATATGTAACCAACCTGTAATTCCAAGCTCTAGGAGCTTGTTTCAATCCATACAATGCTTTCTTAAGTCTGCAAACATAAGATGGATGATTAGGGTTTTCAAAACCTGGTGGTTGTGACATATATACTTCTTCACTTATCCAACCATTTAAGAATGCATTTTTCACATCAAGTTGGAGGAGTTTCCAATTCCTTGCAGCAACTACACTTATCAATGTCTTGATTGTAGTCATCTTTGCAACTGGTGAGAATGTTTCCTCATAGTCTATACCATGATTTGGTGAGCATCCTTTGGCAACTAATCTTGCCTTGTACCTGCAAACTGATCCATCTGAGTTTCTTTTAACTTTATATACCCATCTGCAACCAATTACCTTTTGATTTGGCGACATTGGAACCAAATCCCAAGTGTCCATTTCCTTCAATGCATCCATCTCTTCTTTCATGACCTTTTCCCAATTAGGGTTTCCCTTTGCCTCTTCATAGGTTGAGGGTTCCTCTGAAATAGAGTCTTTTGCCAAGTATATTGAATGCTTCGTAACAAATGTGGAATCATATCCATACTTTTCTGGTTGTTTCTTCTCTCTTGCTGATCTTCTAGGGACTTGTTTGGAGCATTCTCCAACCTCTTGCATCTTTGCTTTGCCTCTTGACTTCCATAGCTTGTAATCCTTTTCTCTTTCATCTTGGTCATCGCTGTATCACTTCTTGGATCCTGGTTCTGTGTATCATGCTTGCTTCCTAATTGATAAGAGTTAGAATCAAGATCATATGGTAGTGTTACCTTTTGTTTGTCTTCATCATACCAAGACCTGTGTTCTTCAAACACAACATCTCTACTTGTAGTGAATTGCTTGGTTGAAGGATTGAAGAACCTGTAACCCATTTGAGTTGAATCATATCCAATAAACACTACCTTTTTTGCCCTTTCATCTAGCTTACCTCTTATTTGTGATGGTACATGAACATAAGCTAAACAACCAAAAACCTTGCAATGTCCAAGACTAAGTTTTCTTCCATGCCATGCTTCATAAGGAGTCATACCTTGAAGGGATTTGGATGGCAGTCTATTGACAAGGTACACAACAGTTGAAATAGCTTCTGCCCATAGATAATGTGGCAACTTCTTCTCTTCAAGCATTGTTTGGGCTGATCCAACCGGTGTCTTGTTTCTCCTCTCTGCAATTCCATTTAGTTGAGGGGAGTACCTAGTAGTCACTTCCCTTTTGATACCTTTGTCCTGCAATAACTCATAAAACTCTTTGGAGAAGTATTCTCCCCCTCCATAAGATCTGAGCTTCTTTAGTGATCTACCTGTATGATTCTCCACATGTGCAAGATACTTCTTGAAGCAATCAAACACTTCATTCTTACTCTTGATAAAGTATAGAACAATCCATCTACTATGGTTGTCAATAAATGAGACATAATATCTTGATCCTTCCAATGAAGGTTCTTGACTTGGTCCCCATACATCTGTATGTACTAAGTCCAATAAGTTGTTGTGGATGTAGCCTTTGTGGTTGAATGGTTGTCTTTGTGCCTTCCCAATCTAACATGCATCACACTTGTTGATCATGTGTTGCTTTGATGTGTTCGGCAGTCCTAGAACACTTTGATCACTGCATATATCCTTCAAGGTTCTTTCATTCACATGAGCAAGTCTCTTATGCCACACTCCAAGCTCACTTAGGGTTTGAGACCCAAAGTTGAATAGAGCTATGTTCCTGGTTCATGTTGGGTGAACCTAACTTGCAAGCCTTTTTCAACTATTTGGCCTACACTTATTAGGTTTTTAGTGATAGTGGGTACATAGAGAACCTTACTTAGAATGTTTGTCCTGCCATTGGAAGCTTTGAAATTACCAATCTTCTCCACATTGTGCTTTGCGTCATCCCCTCTTTGCACTTCATGTCTATGCTTTGGACTTTCCAAATCAGATAGAAGAGCAATGTTGCCTGCAACATGATTCGAACATTCTGAATCTATGTAGAACAAATGATCATCTTCTTTACCTTCTTTGTGGCTTAGATTCATAAGAAGCAATGAGTATTCATGTGGTTGATCTTCTGAATAATTGTCGTAGTCCCTTCTATTATAGATTGTATTGTTATTATTGAAGTTGTGTCCACCTCTACCTCTATTGGTTCCATATCCACCTCTTCCACTTCCTTTCTAGGTCTTCCCATTGAACCAGCAATTCTGAGTGGTGTGGTTGGTCTTATTGCATATGGCACAAGGTTGAACATTCTGACATTTGGCTTTGTCTTGCTTTGGTCCTTTCTTCTTCCCTTTCCACTTGCTCTTGCTTGCGAAGTTGGCTTGGGAAGTCTCTTCTTCATCTTCTTCCTTCTTCTTGCCGTTTTGCTTCTTATCCTTCTTATCTGCATATAGAGCACTAGTTGAAATAACATGATAAGAGTTACCTTCCTTTATGCTATTGTTGGCTTCTTGATTGAAGAGTTGTACAAGAAAGATGTTGAAGTCTAGAGTTTGCACATCCATGATGAGATCATAAGCCGTCGTGAAGGATTGCCATTGCTTATCACTTCAAATGCCATTGAGAATTTGCCTCATGATGACCTCTTCTTCAATCAGCTCTCCAATGGATGCTAACTGATCTGCAACCTCCTTGACCTTAGTAACAAACTCTGTGATGGTTTGTTTAGTTATCTTCTTCATTTGGTTGAGCTCATTCCAAAGATGATTCTTTCTTGCTTTAGTACTAGCAAAAAAGAAAGTCTTGAGGGCATCCCAAGTCTCTTGAGATGTCTTGCATCTTCTAATATGTGGTAATAGAAAGTCAGAGATAGAGGTTAGTATGTACGACCTTGCTTGAGCATCCCTTGCGCACCAAAGTGTGAGCTTATCTGTCTCCTCTTGTGTAGGTCCTCCTTTGGATCTTGAAATAGGCATAGCTTCATCACCTGCTACAATTCCATAAAGATTTCTACCTTGCAAATAGGCCTCCATTCCGATTTGCCAAGCTACGTAGTTGTGTCAATCAAGCTTCTCAATCATTGAGGGAAAGCCATCACCCATCTTGATCTAGCTCTGATACAACTGAAAGAACTTGGAGAAGCTTGTAGAAGGTAGAAAAATGCATTTCGAAGCGACAAAGTTTGGTCTAGACAACCAGCACAAGACCAGCCCTTGAGCTTATGGAGACTCAAATAGACCTTATAAGCATGTGATAAGTGCAAAGAAACACACTATGTACTTTGGAGCATCAAGGAGAATGAGTCGACACAAAACAGATAGGTTCGCGGGTCGACTAGCTCAAAAAACTTACTATCTATGGAAGAGACAATGAACTTCAAATGCCCATAGCGACCAGCGTGATTACAATTAGAAAAAATCCTTTTATGGGAGTGATACACATAGGGTTGAGTGTATAGAATGCACAAAAGTGTAATGAATAAGAAAAATATGCTATAGGAATGAATGAGACATTCACCGGTGGTACTTCCTATTTTTCAGGAATACGCAGAGATTGACCTCGAGACAGAAAAACTCAGATTTTCCCCAATATACTGAACCAAATGCTATGAAAATTTATAATCATAAACTAGAAACTAATACCTTTCCAATAAGCTATCTTACACTCAATTTGGAGCTCTGGAGAGAGAGCAGAAGCCTCTGCAAGATCACTGTTGGTGAAGAAGATGATGCAGAGAATTGAAGGAGCAAGACAATGATGGTCACAAGTGTATGTATATTGCTTCCATGTATTGTACAAGTGATTTCAAGTCTTTATATAGACTCTAGGAGTGTTCCACGACTTCTACAAGTGAAGTTTGAATTTAAATGAAGGTGGGAATGATTGTTGGAGGGAATCAATTCACTTTCCTACAATCTAGGAAAAATGAAGATCTAGTCTGATCTACTTTTAGGTGATTTATTACTTGAACCACCACAAATTTGTGGGATTTGGGCTTTATCTTTCTACCTTTACATGTGATTTATTGAATGCAACTTCAACCACCACAAATTCGTGGGATTTGGGCTTTATCTTTCTACCTTTACATGTGTAAAGCTCAAGGCTTTTACAATGGTAAATGAACCATCAAAAATGTCTCAAAAAAATACAATAAATGAGCATAAGAAAAAGAAATCTCCAATGGATATTATTTCGATGCGATAGCCTTTGATGTAGATCAAATCCACCTCAAGCATAGTGTAAGCTTGATGTTCCAACAGTTGATAGGGGTTCTGGGGGTTTTGCCTAACTGCCTATTTATTATAGGGACAATCTTGTCTAAAATGATTCATGTATTTTATCTTGATGGTGCAGTATTGGGCATTTGGATTTATTGAATTATGGGCCATCAATTGGCACACATTTTCCAAGTGGTCACCTCCATAAGTGTAGCATTGCTTCAGTGAAACCATTCTAGGAGTTTGTATATTGGGCACTCCTAACTTTCAAGCCATTTGTTCTACTAATTCATCTATTGAGGTTGAGGGTTTGGAAGTGAAGCTAGTAGAAAAAAATGAATCCTTGAGGAGTTTAAAGAGTTCTAATTCATCACCTAAATTGTTCTCAATGTCAATGCATGCATGCATTTCTCTATGGTTTGGGGTTCCTTAAGATAGACATATGATCCTAATTTTGCGCTCAATAAGCCATCTAAAAACAAGGAAACCTACTTTGCCTAAGTATGTAGCTCTAGGATGGGACATCTCTCAATCTATTTTGTAAACCTACACTACTAGTTTAATAGTTTCATATGGTGTCTTCTTGAAGCTATGGATTAATCAGGATCTATTATGTATGATGCCACTCTTGGAGAACTCTATGATAATGCCTTTAACAATTGGTTCATAACTTGAATTGTCCTTGATGCAAGGGTTGAAACGATGACAAGGTTATATTCTTTGAAGCTAGTCCAAAAGCATTTTTTTGAGTGAAAAAATACTCGACTTGTTCAACTCTTAAGACTTTTTTGAATGGGTCTCCTATACCATCAAAATAATTTTTCATGGACTTCACTAGCTGAGTGGGTTTGAAAATTCTAGGGTGCTCTCTTGGTCTAGGCAGAGAGAACTCCTTCATGCCTCTTTGGTGCCTATGTCCTCTACGTCTTTTGTGTTTTGTTCTATCAGTGTATAGTCTTGGTCTTTCTCTTCCTAAAGGATTTGCAAAACTTACCTCTGGTTGCTCTGTAGACTTCTCCTTTTGACTAATTAGGATATGAGAGGATTTGGTTCCATGCTAACTATGAGGATCACTAGACTTATGTAGAGGGAAAATTGGTTCACCCTTCCAAGTATGTGTATTTACCATGTTCCATGACTGCATACATTCGTTCAGACATGTTATCCAACTAGATACATTTTCTTGGGACATTAGGGCCCTTGAATTCGTAAATGATTACACCATCTACTTCAATAGGCTTTTCTAGCTTGAATCTGCAAAATGCTTTGTCTGTTTCTTTGTTAACAAAGATTTCTAAATTTTTATTGTCTTCAGCAATCCACTCTCGTGTGGTTATCCTTGACATGATTGACTTACCTCTAGGTGTTCTAGGATCTCTTCTACGGTTTTCCTGATCCAAGCCTTCTATTTCAGACTCTAGGATGATTGATACAAAATCATATGTCCTATCAGGTAAACTTGTTAGCACATACATAGTTCCTTGCTTATCTATATAGGAACCCTCTTCAAATTTTACCACAAGGTGCTCAATTCCAAAAGGTTGGTCCAAGTTTATAAGTTGGACAACTGATTGTCTCAAACCATCCTCGTAGATGTGAGCACCTAAGCAGTTGGTTTGGATATATTCTAACTCAGTCTTATAGGTACTTTTTAATGTTTCTAAGTATGCTATCCATGAACTTCTTGTAGGTCTCTCCATACTAAAAGACATTGCAGAATCACTTGCGTTTGAGCTCAACACGCAAGGGTAATCACTTAATTATTGATCCCATGATCTAGTAGTATGGTTGGCACTAGTCTTACAAGATCTGATGCTTCTTCTATCTCCTCTTTCTATATGTATACCTGACCTAAGGTTCATATGACCCAACTTCTTACCCAATATCCAAGTACAACCCTGTTGCAAGGTTCTTTTGTATCAATCACTTGTTCATTTTAAGCTCGTTTTTTGTGTAGGATCTTGTTTGATTAGTTGTGGCATTAGGAATACTTGTTTTCTGGCATAATTTGATGTTTAGTCAGTCGACTTATGTTATTTTCCTTTAGGTATTTCTATAACTAAGCTCTACTATTCTTGAACTTTGAGAAATTAGGGTTTCTTGGACTTGATTTGTGCTTATCATAATCCTACTTACTCAATATACCTATGCTCACTTAGCTTGTGCTAAAATATTGATTGAGGGATTGAGAGATTCTTGAAACCTCAAGTCACATGCACTTGAAACAGCTCAGATACCTAGGATGCTCATTCCCAAGCTTGCATTGTACAAGTACCTAGATTGACCACAAATAGCTCCAAATTCTTGTAAAATTCCCAAAATTCAACTCAAATTGACCAAAATTTGACAAATAAAAAAACTACCAAAATTCTTGTATATTGTGATAGATGGTATCTATTGTGGATGGCAATCTATCGGAATAGAGGTGTATGTTGCCATAGATGGATTTATTGTGATAGATGCTATCCCTCATCTATCATCTATCATGCTCTCTATCTATCGTGATAGATGGCCTCTATCGTGGGATCCTATCTATCACGATAGATAGTTCTATCATGATAGAAGGATCTATCATGACAAATGATGTCCTTCAACTATCGTCTATTGTGAGATGTATTCTATTGCGATAGATAGTCTATTGTGCGTGTCTGTTTGTCATGATAGACGGTGTCTATCATGATAGATGAGATCTATCGTACCTTTCTATCTGTCACGATAGATAGAGTCTATTGTGATAGATGAAAAAAAAAAGGAATTTTCTTACTGTGTTTTGTGTTTTGGAATACTCATGGAGTGCAGACTATTGTGCCTGAGATACAAATGCAAAATACCAAACTTTTTTGTCTATCCCAATAGATAGATATCATCATCTTGGGCCACGTGCAAGGTGTTTTCATACTTGATGGTGTCATTCGAGTTGTTGATGGCAACAATCTTTGTAGAAAACTCTCAAAAACACACAGAACCAAATAACACACAAGTTCTCTCTCGCTCTCTCTCATAAGTTGAATGAGATGGGAGATGAGGATATAAACAAAAATATAAAATTTTCACGATGAAGGAGATGGAGGTAGAAGGTGAATAGAGATGGTAGAGATGGTGATGGAGATGGAAAAAGTAAGAAAAATAGAAACTTTGCCTTCTTACCTACAACTCCAATGTCGAGACTCTACATCTTACTATCACGTGCTCATCCTTGAATGACATTCCTTGGCAACGGTGCCAAATTTGTTGTCTCTAGCTCAATGAAATACCAATGTGAGGAGATCAACCTTGAAAATGTCAATATGTGGAGATATGAGGATGGTATGGTGATCACGAGTGAGAGGAATACAAAAATGTCTGAGTGAGAAGCACACTAACAAGCACACACATACATATACGAACATACAAGGCAAGAACAAAGAGTAGAACAACAAAATCCTCTGTGTATATGCTCAAGAAATGATTACAAAGCTCATAAACAAGTTCAATGTCCAACTAGATCTCTAAAAAATGAGCTCTCTAGCTCCTTTTATAGTTTTTTATTAGTTTTGGACTAGTTCAGACCTAGTGTTTGGCCTTGTTAAAATTTAGGTTCCTAAGCTAATTTGAAGCTCAAATGAGTTTTAAAAACCATGAAAATTGATACATGGATTCTTCTAAAACTCCTCAAACTAAAGAACTCCTCTGCTTCTACAAAATGGAGTCAAAACTATCAAAAGCAGGTATTTACAATGAAATGAAGTGATGAAAATCATTGTTTGTTGAATGATTCATTTGAAAAAATAATTGGGCCTATTCATTGTCGAATCTATGTTGACTACCTTGTTTGCTTAATCATATGCATGAGCCTTGTCACTCTTACCGTCCCTCTTGTCTGATTCTTCCTTGTTGATTGAGTCCTCCTTGACGGCTAACAAAGCTTTTGTTCTTCTAAATATCAATTTTATCAACATAATTATTTTAGACATCATAGTACTTATTAGTTTTTAAATACCAAAAAGACTCTATCTCTAATTTTACTCGTATCTTCCAAAAAAATATAAAATAAAACAATAAAATTGACAAACTCATAGCATTCAATATTCTAAATTAGGAAGAACCATTTTCAGCTTCATGTGCTTACTTCATGTATTACTAGTACTTCTCTCAACTTGCAATGTTCAAGGTAGATTAAGCAAGTGCTTTTGTGATTTTGTTATTTAAGAAGAGGTCTGCTTCAAAGCATTTAAAAGCATGAAATTAGTTGTAAATCATCAGAAAACATATGCATTCACTTTTGTGCAATATCAAATAGTTCCATTAGTTAACATGAATAACAATTGTATAGTTCTCAACATTAAACCAATAAATAATAAAACCGCTTGTTATATACAATGCAAGTAACATAATAATCGAGAATTTTTTCAAAAGTGTTGTTACATAATAATAATTCAGACTTTTTTCCATTATAGCATTATATATTCCGAGATTGTTGTATTTCAAAAGTCATTCACTATATGAAAAGTAAAACACGTCCTCACACCAAACATTATATCCAACAATTTATCACACACTTTAATTTTTTTTATCTTAATCAAAGGATATTTTAATATGAATGTCATCTATTCCAAACTGTATAAACTTGTTCATTCCAAACATATGATAGTCACTTATTTCAAATGTTACCACCTCGCCCATTGTCAAGATAAGGCTTTTACATATCAGACTACTATCCTTTTACTGGAACCATTGACCTAGAAAAAAATAAAGCTTATGATCCATTTATCCGAGATTATTTGGGAAAAATAGATACCATTAAAAGATTCATATGCAAACCCCCACATTCAAGTGAACCAAGAAGATGTTTTAATCGGAAAACTAAAGTCGGTGATTAAGTGTAACCAAAATAATAATAATAATAATAAGGCCATAAAAATTCCACCTAAAAATTATTCAAATTTTAGGTATTTTCCATGCTTATAGTTTTAAAAAAATGATTATATGCCAAATTCTACATTTGAGGTAAACTAGGAGATGCTAAAGCAAATATAATTTCTTAGTTTTTTTGTTGCAACCATTAATAAAAATTCAAGTTCATATTTATAAGGTTAAATGGCACCATCTCCAAGGCGCTATTGTCAATATAATAAAGGACCAAAGGAGAATTAGATGTAGTGGAGCACAAAATCAAACAAGCATTGCATGCAATAGAACACAAATGAGAGAATGCCAAGCGGATGATTTCCATGACTTCTACCATGAAGATATGTACAACCTCATATTTAAATTAGAGTGCTTCAATTCTATCAATGCACTAAAATCGATATGACATCATATCTATAAAGTTTAAACACATGATTTTTCAACTACAAGCTTAATTTGGACTTAGTTACACAATCATTTAGCTTAACATTTACTTGTATATTGGATTTTGAGGACTACGAAAGCACACATGCATCACAAGGAACAAGAAGATGCTTGGAGAACAACACAATGCTCATTGTATTACCAAGTGAATGTACAAATAGAAGTATGAATGTAACTATGGAACATGTTAGCATAAGGGTTGAATATTTCTAAAAAAATATAGATTTCATTAAAAGATAGAAACCATAAGATTTATTCACTAATTTTATGATGCTAATTTCAATATTGACACAATAATTATAGTGATTTTACTTAGTCTTGAGTTTTTATTAAAAGCATGATATTGCATTTTTCATTGTTGTAAATAACATAAAATCTCTTATTTTATATATACAAACAGTTTTCTATCCATAATCAAAGATTTGTAATGATTTTAACTAGGTTTGTGGCATAAAATTAATCGTATGTCTCATGACAGTGTTATCATCTATGAATGATTTTGCAAAGTGATGATATGAATATGACCCATTTTTTACTATCAAAATACTATTTGTGTTGGAGTTAGACGTCTATGGAAGCATGCAAACAACACAAGGTAGAAGAAGAAGAAGCTTGGAGCACAACACACAATATTGAATGTATTACCACTAGAATGTACAAAAGTAAGTAACCCGTTAGGGCTATAGCCATATATACAAGCCAGGGGAAAACAACCTCCTAAAGAGGGACAAAAGTGCCCTGGCAGACCTAGTGTGTTCACACACATCACTACCTAACTATATCAACAAACTCCCCCTAGGAGTGATGTGGTGAACAAGGAGCTAGCACTCATGTATGAGGAAGTGCCAAGCTATGTGGAATCAATCCACAAAAGGAAGTAAGCCCAAAGCTTTGCGAAAAGCTTCAAACTTCTCCCTAGGCAAAGACTTCATGAAAAGGTCTGCAATGTTCTCCTCAGTGGGCACATATGCCAAGTTGATCTCTCAAGCAGAGAACCTCTCCCTGACATAATGATAATGCATCTCAATGTGCTTAGTGCGAGCATGGAACACAGGGTTCCTTGCAACTGACAATGCGCTCTGAGTGTCAGTGAAGATGGTGGTGGCAGAAGACTAACCAACACCCAAATCATCCATAAGGCATCTGAGCCACACACTCAACATTCGTCATGAAAGCTGCCCTATACTCAGACTCACAACTGGAAGTGGCCACAGTACGCTGCTTCTTGCTTAGTCAAGATATGCATGAGCTACCAAGCATGAAGTAAAAACCACTAGTGGACACATGAGTGTCATAGCAACCAGCCCAGTCAGCATCAAAAAAAGCATGCAAATATGGCGGTAGTGATCCCCCTTGGGATAAAACAACCCACGTAGCCGGGTACCACTCAAGTAGAGAAAGATGTGCTTAACCACCTACCAATACTTGACACCTGGGCAATGCATAAACCTGCTCATCTATGAGACAGCAAACTGAATATCTGATCCAATAATGCATAAGTAAATCAAGCATCCAATAGCTTGCTAAAAGAGAACAACATCAAATGCATCTCTAGCATCATGAAGAATCAATCGTAAACCTGTCTCAATAGGAGTGGCAATAGGTTTACAATCTTCAAGGCCAAAATGCTGCAATAATGTATCAATATATTTAGTTTGACACAAAGCTATTCTGCCATCAACTTGCATAAACTCAATGCCCAAATAATGATGCAAATGCCCCAAATTAGACTTTTCAAATGAGGCATGCAAATCATCCTTGAAATCAGCAATATGCTTCTCATGAGGACCAGTGAGCAGCATGTCATCAACATACACAACAATGATTAGAAGCACATCATTAGCACGCTTAACATATAAGGTGCTTTCAGTTGGACTGTTCTCAAAACCATGTGCAATCATATAGGCATGTATCTTTTCATACTAAGCACGTTGTGCTTGCTTTAAACCATATAGTGCCTTCTTTAACCTGCACACTTGGTTTTCATGCCCTTTCTACACAAAGCCATGGGGCAGAAAAACATATACTTCTTCATGCAAGTCACCATTCAAAAATTTTGATTTAATGTCCAACTAATGTACATTCCAACCATCATGAGCGGCAAGTACACAAATGCTACGAACAGTAGTCATTCGGCATGTAGGTGTAAAGGTTTCATCAAAATCAATGCCTCTTTCTTTCGCATAACCCTTTACAACAAGCCTAGCCTTATACCTATCAACTGTTCCATCAGGTTAGCATCATATTCAGATTGCATTGTAGCCATCCAATGTTGAGAATTTTGTGCTTCATCAAACGAAACATGCTCAATCTCATCACAGAGACTAGAGGAAGCCATAGCATAGGAATCTGATGCAAAAGAGGCACTATGAGAGCGTGAACAACTATGGTATGATAGAGGTGCATCTAATTTGTTATCACGCAAAGTTTGCACTATCCATTTTGGCATAGTTTTTGCCTCCTCAATATTAGCTCTCTCATCAACAAGCGCATCATGCAAATCTGCATCAGAAATGGAATGATCTGCATCATCACATGAAACTTGTAAAGGTTGAGAAGTTGCCTCAATAGGACTAGCACTAGATTGTCCACCTATAAAAAGAGGCAGCAAAGTATCATACATGTCATTGGAGCTAACAGATGTCTCCTTCGTATATGAAAGTAAAGGCTAAATAGCATCTTCCACAAAAACATCACAGCTAACCAAAATGTGTTTAGTCTGTGGATGATATAGATGATAGCCTTTGCTTTTAGAATTGTACCGAACAAAAATACATTTTACTGCTTTATCATCTAATTTCTTGTGATGTTGTTTAGGCACTAATGCTTATGCCAAACAACCAAAAACATGCAGATGAGCAACAAATGGCTTGCGACCATGCAAAGCCTCATATGGAGTGATAGATTGTAGTGCTTTAGTTGGACACCTGTTAAGTACATATGCTGCACACATGATAGCCTCAAGCTAAAGACTATGTGGTAAAGCCTGACTCTAGATCATACATCTCGCCATCTCCATGAGTGACATGTTCTTTCGTTCAACGACTCCATTTTGTTGAGGTGTATACGGCACTATACACTGATGTTTTATTTCATGTTCAACCAAAAATGCATTAAAGTCAGAAGACATATGCTCCCTTCCTCGATCAGAACGGAGGGTGCCAATTTTACATATTGACATATTTTCACCTAGAACCAAAAACTGTTTGATAAACACTTTGGACCTTTCTTTCAACAGATATACCCATGCATGCCTGGAAAAATCATCGACGAAAGTCACGAAGTAAAGATAGTTTCCAAAAGAGGGTATCTGCATAGAACCACAGACATCATTGTGAGCAAGCTACAATTTCTGGGTAGCTCGAACTGAACCATCTTTTGGAAAGTTGGAACGCTGCATTTAGCCCAAAATAAAGCCTTCAGAGACATGTTTTCCGGGTGTCTCAAGTTTGAACGATACTACTATTTTTCTATGCTAAGAAAAGGTCATCTCAAGGAAAGTTTTTATTCTTCCAACGAGTGAAGGATGCCCCAAATGATAGAAAACTCTTTAAAAATATATGTTGTGATTTCCAAATGAGCACTGCCCCATATGAATCAACTTTGCTAATATCTCATGTGAAACCCAACCTAACTTGCATGATCAATCCACCACGTAGATTTCCTTCATTTACTAACTTGGTGTTCATGCATACATACCATTCTCGTTTCTTAATGAGATTACCAAGAAACAGGCAAGATATCTCAAAGTCTCTAATGTAAACTTCATGAGGAAATTTCTATAAAGCTTCAACATCCATCAAAACAATATCCATCCATGATCCTTGGGAAGATCCATTCTCCATCCTTTGGTCCACGAGAAAAACTACACACTTCTCCTTGAAGAGCATTGCTTCCTCTTGTCCTCTTCTTTGAAGAAATGAAGCATTCCTCGTCACTTATGAATCTCTAAAAAGCTTGAAAACTTCAAGTTTGGAAGAGACTTGAGCATTGTTTCTTCTTCCATAGCAGAGAGGTAACTCCAAATTAGTTGGGTAATATAAGAGAATTTGATTCGTAATATGAGAAGTTTGAATCTAGTACAACACAAGCCAAGCATAGAAGAGAGAATAAAGCTTTGCACCTCTTTACGGATTATAAACGTAAAACAAAATAATATGTAGCATAGTGGTTGTGATGATCAATCTTGCTCGAGAGGGCTATGATTGATTTTTGAATGCAAGGTTTGCAATTTGATTCCCTCGACCAACCTCACAATGAAGATCTCTTTCTCATGAGAACTACACATAGTATCTTGTTTTGGCCCTATTTGGGGCTGCACCATCCAAATGCAATGGCAATATAATCAATCAAACCAGAGATGAAGCATTGATGGCCCTCTATTGTAGTAGGTAAGACATCAACCTTTACAATGAGAGGTTATGCACTCGAATATGGGCTCGTAGAACTTCTACTTGTCGGTCATGCAATCCAAGTTCTATTTTTGCTTCACAAAGAAAAGGAAGAGAAGTTTTGAACAACGTGCGTCATCGTTCTAGTGGTCAAAAGGATAGTTGCGCTTGCTGAAGCCTCCGGTTCAAGCCCTGAATGGGTATGTGAAGATGGTTTACTGCTTTCAATTATGCCTTTTGCTTGCATAGGTAGCACGGAAAATCACATGAATAGTGCTCTCTCACAACCACGTTGCAGGTTCGAATCACACAGGCTACAAATGATGTTGTTGATGCCTTTGAACTTCCAAATTACAAAAGTTTTACTGATGTATGATTTCTTTTGTTACGAATTATATTATGCAATGTACAATTAATTATATACATGCAATGTACAATCAAGACACCGGCATGAGGTCATAATAGATAGACACAAAAATCTTCTTTGTATGATAATTTTGTTCGCCTGCAAATGGGATTAGTCATATATTGGCATTGCTTCTGTATTATGACACACATATCAAACCATGAAAAATGTAAACATAGCATGTGTAATGCGGCAAAATAACTAAGAAAACTTATGCCAACAATCAAATCGTAGCTTCAAAATGTAGCTATTGCTCTGTTTTTACAACATAGAAAATACTATACAATGTTTGTACATAACATCGTTGTAGTGTGCTAGATGAAGTACAATTATGAACTTAGAGGATCGAAGTTCGATTCCTATCATACACAATAGCATATGAAGCTTGTGTTGGCATCGATTTTTTGCTACATTAGATAAATTTGGAAGAGGTATACTACCCGCGAGAACAATGAAAACATTTCCATATCTGCTTCAAAATAAACTCATGAGAGGATGAAAAGCATACATGTGAAAAGAACGAGGATGATGAAATCCTATCAAGATCTCCATGGATCCTCAACCTAGGGGCTGTGATACCAATGCAAGATTACGACCACCACCTGCTAGAGAGATGACTCTCCTCCCAATCAAATGCCTCTATATATAGCTCTCTCCAGAGGACTGCCCTCTTGGGCAGGTGGATACTAACCATCCATGTAACTGCATGTATGCCAAGTGTCCCATTTAACTTGAGTTAACTTAAGTGGATGCTTCTAGAAGGCTCTAGATCTCTTTAGGAAAACTCTCCCCATGTAACCCATGGGGTTTGAACCCAAGACCTCCTCCTTCACACCTTTGAGACTTAACCACTAAGCTAAGTGATCCACCCAAGACCTCCTCCTTCACACCCTTGAGACTTAACCACTAAGCTAATAGGATCACTTGTTCATAAGAGCACATGACCTCCTAGTAAGTCTAAACTCGAGATCCTTGGTCATACACACGGGTGACCAAACGGTGTCCGATTTCAGATCTGTTTGAATTAACCGGACCCTTAGATCATAGACTTACTTTATTACACATTGGATGTGGACGCAAACTTTTGAAATCAACTCTAGGGATCATAGTTCCTATCGGACATGGCTGAAACGTTTTTCTGGACTCGGTACCAGACTTATCGGGCTTCTGGGTCTGAAATGTATTTTGGACTTAACTTTTTCAAGTGTGCCTTGGGGGTAAAAAAAAAAAACTGATTGCGGCTCATTTAAGACACTATTGTGTGTGTTTTTTGCAGACCCTCAATCACTACTTTAAGGCTACCAAAGGGTGGGTCTTTATTCTGTTGAGCTATCAAGAGGGGCTCCTAGCTCTTAAGCCACCAAGTGGGAGAGAGGATACAAGCATCTTATTGCAGTCCTTTAGGAGATGGGGAGTTGTTCTCAGCTCTATTCAGAGGTTTCCAAACGAAAGGGCTGATAGTTGATCATACATATCAATTGAGAGGTTTCCAAACAAAAGGACTGATAGCTAATCTATTGAGAGGTTTCCAAATGAAAGGGTTGATAGCTGATCATACATATCTATTGAGAGGTTTCTAAACAAAAGGGTTGATAGCTGATCATATATGATTATGCACATATTTTGAAATAATTTTGCACTCATATTTATAGACTTTTGGTCTTTCTTGTCATGCAAAATAAGTCCATTGTTTAATTTCAGCTTCACTCTATGAGTTTGTTGCATTTATGCTTAATTGTCATGTATTCTTTCTTCAAAAAAATCGGCCATGTTCGATAACCTCTGAAATAATTTACTCGTCTTGTTTCACACTTGCCAACTATCCTAGTCAAAAGTCTAATTTTCTTGTCTGAATCAACTATGCTTTCATACCAAATGCATTGTTATTATCATTGAAGTAGGGAATGAACCTTTAATTTTGAAAGCATTGTATGCAATTTAATGAAAGAAAAATACAAGAGTATTGAATTATGGAAACACTTATCAAGCAGAGGTATGCATCTATGAAAGAATATTGGTGCATTTCTCCTTTTCAAAGAATTTTTTCATGCACAAAATACATTTTCTTCTTGCTTGAAAAAAATAGTTAATGCTTAAGTTTATGCACATGAATGGTTATATCTTTTTGAGAAGCTAGAAACAAGAATGTTTGTGCATGAATGGTTATATCTTTTTGAGAAGCTAGAAACAAGAATGTTTGTGCATGAATGATTAGGAACATGCATTTTCAAGCTCAAGAATTGTTTGATTTAAGTTTGGTGCATGAAAGGAGAATACCAACACGTGCATGCATTCACATGCATTTGCATGCAAGAATAGACATTCGCATATGCATGATTGTTTGTTAAGTAGTTGAATACTTATACTTTTGTTCCCTCCTTTTTCTAACTCGACTTAGATAGCTAAGGAAAATAGCAAACTAGGTAGTTGCAATGCTATTGGCTGCCATGCAACTCAAGTAACTAGTTTTTTTTCTCTCAAACGTGATACTTAGGTATCACAAATTAGGATTCTTGATGAGGAAAAGTACGCCCTTCAAAGTCAAATGTTCAATTTTCTTGCTCATTGGAATGGCAAGAAAATAGGATTGCTCAAAAATTTCCATGATGACTCTAAGTTTAGGAGAAAACTTAGAGAATACTAACGACAAGCCTAGATGTAGCCGTTAGTTTGGATTTAAGAAATCATGCATCACAGTAGGATGATAAAAGTTTCCTTAAATACTTGAGCACTTTCTAATGAACACTCTTATTTGATTTTATCATAAGACGTGATCAAAATCAAATAAAGCTAAATAGAACTTACAGTATTTGAACTTTTAAAGTTCAAAAGATAGTTATTATATTCCATAAGTGGCATCCCTAGTAAGGATGTAAAGTGCCAGAAGGACTATGCAATTTTTGTGAGTTGTCACTTGATTCCATTCCAAGGAGTGATGGAAATCAAAGTTTGAACCTTAGCATCAATTGAACTTCAACATTCAATAGATGGATACTAATGATATGAATGCGAAGTCTTAAGAAAAGAGGAAAACTTTAAAAAGAACTCTTCCTTTTACACGATTAGAGTTATTCTTGGTTTCATAAGCTAATTGTAGCTTAAAAAGAAACCTTAGTCAAAGTGATCTTTAGGAATTGGGATACTTCCTAAAGATAAGCCAATAAAGGAAATCGTATGGTTAACTATTTCATTAGTTAAAAAGGGATATCTTTTGGACAAGCAATAAAGTTTTAAGTCTTGA